>CM042871.1:3791932-4539432 GCA_023658055.1 Thaleichthys pacificus | reverse complement strand
AACGCTACCCAATGGCACACACCGATGCAGAGCAGGGTAGACCAGTGTAGTAGAGCGACTCCGAATGCAGTCTTTCTCTCTGGGTAATATAGGCTCTCTGTATCTCTCTCTCTTCTAGTTCTCATATTCTCTCCTCCAGCGTCCGTCTCCCGGCCCCCCCCCCTCTCTATCTTTCCTCCCCTCTCTCTCCATCCCCCCCTTTTCTTTGTCTCCCAGGACTAGATCCTTCTCTCTCTCTCTCCCCTCCCTCTCGCTCCCTCGCTCTACCTCGAACGCTGCAGTCCCCCTCCTCTCTTCACTCACGCCTGAACCCCTCTCCTCTGCCTCCCCCCCTCCCTCCTGCCCCAACAGCCCCCCCCACCCTCCCCCCACCACCAACCTCCCCCTCTGCTCTCTCTAACGCAGTGACACTAGAGCATAACTGGAGCATGCCAAAGCTCAGACAGGCATGAGCGTTTGATACAGTAGGGGTTTTCTGCAGAGGAGAAATCACCCACAACAATGCCCGGGCACAATGGCGAGCCGGCAGAGCGTGAACCAGCCACGGTCGGGAAAGTGTCACATTTGTCATGCTCCCTGACCACGCTAAATGACGCTAAACGCCACATTTAAAGAGGCGAGGGCCTGCGGTGTTTGGGGGGGCGTGGGGGGAGGAGGAAGGGGTCGTGGGGGGGGGGGTTGGGGGCAGCAACAGAGTAGAGACGAGAAGAGGAGAAGAGGGGAGGGGAGACGATTCCCGGTATGAGGGGGAGGAGGGGAGAGTTCAGGAGATGGAGTGAGAGGGGAGGAGAGACGACTCACGGTGTGAGGGGGAGGAGGGGAGAGTTCAGGAGATAAGGTGAGAGGGGAGGAGGCGAGACGAGAGAGGGGGGACAGAGAGGGGAGGGTGAAGCGCAAGGAGTGGAAGTCCTGCGAGGTAAACGGCAGCAGGCTGAAAAACAGGAGAGGGACGCTTTTAGCCCGGAAAAGACACAGGAAGCGGGCGAGCGAGGAGGAGGAGGAGGAGAGGGAGAGCCGGGGCAGAGTGAAGGGTGGCGACAGGGAGTGATGCGATTCGATCTAGCGTAAAAATGCTTTTCGTGTGTCTGGCTGAGGAAGTGGACGGCCTGGTCCATTGATTCGGCCGTCCGGGGAATGGGCACAGCATGCCCTTGCTCCTTTCCAGAAATGTGTGACACCCCCCCCTCCCCCCCCTCCCCTCCCCCCCCCCCCCCCCCCCCCTCTCCCCTCACATCCATAGAAATATAGACACACAGCCACCCCTGCCACGGTTACACACTGTCACTCATCAGAGTGTGTGCGTGTGTGTGTGTTCATCCGTGCGTGTCCCTGGGTGAGTACGTGTCATCGCTGAGGCCCCATCCTCCGAGTCTACACCTTTCCTCACTTAGGCGTATTGATTCCAGTGAGCAATAAATAGATTTCAAAGATGATGACAAACAGGAGCTGCTGACGTGAGGCACTCCCAGAAATGTGGGAACAGCACAATATCCCCCCTCCGCCTCATAAACTATATGATTTAACTGCTCTGCCAATGGACAGGATGGCAAGTTTAATGGCTCGCATGTCAGGAGAATAAGACCTGTGGTGTCATCGACACCTGAAGGGGGGGAAACGAGGGGAAACAGCAGGGTTGTGTCTGCGGGGAACGTATGTTCCATGCACATGACCACATCTAGACCACATGTTCTACTTATGCAGACCACGTCTAGACCCCATTTTGTACTTATGCAGACCACATCTAGACCACATGTTCTACTTATGTAGACAACATCTAGACCACATGTGCTACTTACCTAGACCACATATTATACTCATCTAAACCACATGTGATACTTATGTAGACCACATCTAGACCACATGTTCTACTTCCCTTGACCACATTGTCACACCAGAGAACACTATGCTGGACAACTACCATACCACTGTCTCGAAGCTTCTCGGTGGAAAATCTAATCTCTCTCTCTTCACACGCTCTCTCTGTCTCTATCTCTCTGTTTCTCTCTCTGTTTCTCTCTCTGTTCTCTCTCTCTCTCTCTCTCTCTCTCTCTCTCTCTCTCTCTCTCTCTCTCTCCCCCCTCTCTCTGTCTCTCTGTCTCTCTCTCTCTCTCTCTCTCTCTCAGACGATGGATGGAGGATGGGAAGAGGGAGCTGGCTGTCAGCATGCTCCCCATCGTCCCCGAGGACAGGGACTCCGGACGCACCTACACCTGCCGGGTCCTGAACCCGGCGGCGCCCGCCGGACGCCAGACATCCGTCACCATCAGCGTCCAGCGTGAGTGTCCCCTCCGCCGGGCCGCCAGCGCGGCCCCGTCAATGCCACGCCCCCCCCCCCCCAAAGAAAGCGTTATTTAAAAGCTCCGGCTGTAAATAACCTTCCCTCCAGTGGCTCTCAGGAGTGAACGGAGGGGCGGTTTGTTCTGCCTGCCTGCACATGCCCCCTTTCACCTCCCCATGACAGTGCTGTGCTCTCAGCCCGACCGCGTGGCCTCGTGTCAGTAATGCTGTTGTTCCTTCTTTCTTCTGCAGACCCCCCCACGGTGACGCTGTCAGTGCAGCCCCAGACAGTGATGGAGGGGGCCAAGGTTCTGTTCATCTGCTCTGCCTCCGCCAACCCGGAGATCACAGGATACAGGTGAACCACACACACACAAAACACATGCCCATGCCCATTTACACACATACCAACAAGTACATGCAGTACACACACGCGGACAAAAATACACGTGCACACCCACACACACCCACACACAAACATGTAAACACTCAAAGACACAAACTCACACGCACCCACACAGACATCTGGAGCAGAGTCTTGAGTTTATCCACTCTTTTATCCACTGTCAAAGTTCTCCCTGTCAGTAGTGTAAGGCATTTCTGTAAACAGCAGTCGGTCTAATTGAAAGTGAGCGAGGATAACAACAGTATCTCTCTCTCTCTCTCTCTCTCTCTCTCTCTTCTCCTCTCTCTCTCTCTCTCTCTCTCTCTCTCTCTCTCTCTCTCTCTCTCTCTCTCTCCTCTCTCTCTCTCTCTCTCTCTCAGATGGGCCAAAGGAGGGGGTCCCTATCTCGGAGGCCAATGGGGACAGTCTGGAGGTGACTGTGGACCACTCCTACTTCACAGACCCTGTCTCCTGTGAGGTGTCCAACTCAGTAGGCAGCACGAACGTCAGCACCCTGGTGGACGTTGCAGTGTAAGTGCAGCTCGAGATCCCCACACGCTGGCCATAGCCCATAGCTGTTGGAAAGTGTCGGGAGGTGTTGAAAAGTGTTGTGAATGGGAGGAGTGTTTGTTTGATTGTGTCGTTCCTCCACAGTCGGGCCCAGACTCCTGTCCGAGCCCAAGCCCATGACGGTGGACACGGGGATGGACGCTGCCTTCACCTGTGGCTGGACGGGAAACCCTCCCCTGACTCTGGCCTGGACCAAGCAAGGCTCCAACGTGGTAAGAAAGCTAGCTTTCCTTCCACATGAAATTCGCAGACACCCCCCCCCCCTCCTCGCCCCTCCTCCTCGCCCTTCCTCGACATGCTCTTGTTTGGCCCTGGGTCTTCCTCGCCTCCTGTCAGCGGGTCCTCGTGGGGCTGAGACGCTTTCCCAGTACACACGTTCACACTTCCCGTCAGGATGTCCTCTCAGGAGGGGGAAACCTTCCTCGCCTCCCCTCAGTCCCTGGAAGAGGTTCTTTCTTTCTGTCCGTCTGCCTGTCTGTCCGTCTCTCCGTCTGTCTTCAAGCCTGAATGTCTGTCTGTCTGTCCGTCTGTCTGTGTTCCTGGAAGCCTGCCTGCCTGTCCTGTCCGCCTCTCTGTCTGTCTTCAAGCCTGAATGTCTGTCTGTATGTCCGTCTGTCTGTGTTCCTGGAAGCCTGTCTGTCTGTCTGTCTGTCTGTGTGCCCACTGTCAACGCCGCACCGCCTCACCAAGAGAGCTGACATGCTGTCATAACAAAGTGGCCACTGGATCAATCAATCATCCAATCACCGGAGCTGTGGGTCTAAACCCAATGATTCAGAGAAAGCCTTCTGCCAAAGCCATTTCTCAGAAGTCCAACCCAAGACAGACCCCCCTCCCCCGCCCTGCCCCCCCCTCCCCCGCCCTGCCCCCCCCCCTCCAGGCCCCCCCCCACCCCATACTCCTCCTCGAGTAAAACGTGACATCTCCACCTTTCGTTTTAACTTCCTGGTGGAGCGAGTCCCCCCCCCCCCGCCCCCCCCCCCCCCAGGGGAGGCTCTTCCTCGCCCGTAATCCGATTTCAGAGCAGCTCTGGAGAGCACCGCCGGTACGGAGCGCTCCGAGACGAGCCATGCTGTCATCTCGGAGAGTGAACGCTTTCAGGCTTCGTGTACTCTGAGGGGAAAAGCACGGCCACTCTTCTAATCCACACCCCTTTTCACCCCCCCCCCCCACCCCCCACCCCCTCCTCTGTCACTGCATCTCACATAGCCACCAGTCATGGATTAATTGGGTTACTCTATAAGTGCGTCGGAATAAAATATATATTTTGAGCGAGAGAGCGAGCGAAAGGGAGCCAGGGTGTGGGGGGATGTGCGAGTGTGTGGTGTGTTTGTGTGCGTGGCTGGAGGAGGGGGGGGGGGGGAGGGGCGGGTGGGTGGGTTGGGTGGAGGGGGGGGGCGGAGGAGTAGGAGAGGGAGTAAATGGATTAATCACAGCTTGATGGAATGGCAGGATCAATGAGCTAACGAGCGGGAGGGGTGGAGTCGCTCCGGAGGCGAAGGCCCGCTCACACCACGGAGCCCTCGCGTCTGTCCCCGCCGTTCAATTAGGACACTCTACCCGGCGCCGTGGTCACCGCAGAGGGCCGTCTGGAGAGCTTAATGCTGTGATTAAAGCCGCTCGCTGTGGAATTAAATTGAAAGTGGCGGCGTTAGTAACGGCGTCCGGTCAGCCCCCCCTCCGTGCTGATGCATTGGCTGTCCTGCTGATGAGCCGCTGGTTAAAATAGTCTCTCTGTTCTCTCTTTCGCCAACTCTCTCTTTCTCTATCGCCATCTCTCTCTCTCTCTTCTCTCTCTCTCTCTCTCTCTCTCTCTCTCTCTCTCTCTCTCTCTCTATCCATCTCTCTCTCTCTCTCTCTCTCTCTCTCTCTCTCTCTCTCTCTCTATCGCCATCTCTCTCTCTCTCTCTATCCATCTCTCTTTCTCTATCGCCATCTCTCTCTCTCTCTCTCTCTCTCTCTCTCTCTCTCTCTCTCTCTCTCTATCCATCTCTCTTTCTCTATCTCCATCTCTCTCTATCCATCTCTCTTTCTCTATCTCCATCTCTCTCTTCATCCCTCTTTCCCTCCGTCTCTTTCTCTCCATTTCTCTCTTTCTCCCTCTCTCCATCTCTCTTCCTGTCTGAAGGTCCTCAGTAACGGGAACACCTTGCAGCTGAAGTCCGTCACCCAGGAGGATGCTGGACGTACACCTGCAAGGCCATCGTGCCCCGCATCGGCGTGGCCGAGAGGGACGTCACCCTGACCGTCAACGGTGAGACGCCTTTCCTTCCTCCCTCCCACGGGTCACTTCCTGTCCCGCCCCGCCCGCCCTCCACCGCACACACAAGTCCTCCGGGCGTGCTGTTTGGCTGCACACACGAGGCTGAGGAATGGGTTTAATATCCCCCTCTCTTCTCCCAGACTCAGAGACATTATCGCGTCAAAGATTCCATATCTTAGCCCGCGCTGTTGCGTCAATGTCTCAAGAACACTCTTCTCTTGCACCTCTCTCCCCACCTGCCCCCCCCCCCCCCCCCGCTCTCTCTCTCTCTTTCTCTCCAGGCCCACCTATCATCGCAGCAGAGGCCACGCAGCACGCTGTCAAGCACTCCAAGGGCAAGCTGGAGTGCCTGGTGGGAAGCAGCCCCCCTCCGGAAAAGATTGTAAGTGAGCCTCTTGTCTTTGCTGGCTGCTGTTGGTTTGCGTTTTGTTGGAGTGGACTCTCACCATCCACCTTGTGCCGCGCACACACTTAAGAGAGCAATCGCTCGGCGTGTGCTCTGCTGTTGCCCTTTATCTTTCGCTACGCACACGCACAGGCGGGAGCGGTCACACGCATGCCCTCGGCAACCCTCCGCCCACACGCACACACACACACACCTCCCACACACACACACACACATACCTGCTCACACACTCACAAAGACCAGAGATGAGTGAGTTGGTGGTGTGGGGGGGGGGGGGGGGGGGGCTGTGTGGAGACTGGCTTCCTGCAGTCTCCAGCCAAACCGCGCTCAATTAGCAGCCCATCAGGCTCGACTGCGCTGACCCTGTTGAACTGGCGAGCGTGGGCCCGGCAGAGAGAGGATAATTAGGGTCTGAGGAGATGTGAGGGCCAGGTGCCCCCACCGGCCTCGCAACACAGGAGCCTCGCAGCCTCTCCTCCTGCCTTCCCCCCCCCCCCCCCCCCCCACCTGCTCTCCCCCCAGGGCAGACGTGGGAGGCAGTTTAAACACAAGGCTGCGAGCGCTGCCAGCCAGGGAGTGCGTTGAAGGTCGACGGAGGGAGAGAGAGGTGCGGGGGGGTGGGGGGGGGGGGACATTGGAGTAGAGCGAGTCTGTCCAGGCCCGCAGTCAGAGAGGGTAGCCGAGATCTAACAAGGCCCTGAGAACGGCCCTGTCGGACGAACGCCACTGACCCCCCCCCCCTGCTGTTCTCTCCTCCTCAGGTGTGGAGCTTTGGAGACGTGAGCCTCTCCTCCGGGTCTTCCGGACGCTTCTCCGTCCAGACGGTGGCCAGCGACCACGGCGTGCTCTCCTCCCTTGTCCTGTCCGAGACGCTGGCCCAGGACTTCCAGCTGCGGTTCAACTGCACCGCCTGGAATCGCTTCGGCACAGACACGGCCCTGGTCACCCTCAAGGAGCAAGGTGCGCACCCACGACATCCTGTTTCCTCTTTTCCCTCGTCCGAGCCGATCCTCTCGACCGCTCGGGCCTCCGGCCGGCATCAGAGACACCTCAGCTCAGCCGGGTGTTTGTGAAGAGCGAGGCAGACGGGGTCAAAACCCAACTTCAATCTGGCGCTTATCTTAATTATACTCTTTGGAATCGATATTATTTAATCAGAGAGATGGTCTCCCCTTAATGAAAACGTTTGCTCCCCGTAACATTGCCATCGATCGAGGGGGGCCCGAAGTCAATTAGGAGGAGCCACAGGTGCGGATCTGGAGTATTTTTGCTCCCCCCCACCCCCGGTTCCTCCCTCACCCCCCCCTCACCCCTATACCCCCCCCCCCCCCCAGCCACCGCTACACCAGCCCCCTTAAACAAGCTTAAATAAGGCAGAGCTACTTCGACTCGGCACTGGGGCCGGCGGAAGCCTTTGTTGCACTAGACACCAAAAATAAGGTCCTCGCCGGCAATTTACATCAACGCGGCCAAGCCGGGTCTCAGGAGGGCCGGGGAGCCGGTGTCTCCTGGAATCTCTAATTAGATTACTGTCTATTGCTTCATTGCATGTCAGGCCTTGTTACCCTTCCTCCAGAGAGATTAGAGACATGAGGCAGGCCGCGGGACGCAGAGGCAGCGTGTGCTGGCCGAGCGAGACCGGGCGCACAGCATACGCATTCATATGGGTCCTGGCGTGGGCAGGATTAGAGAGGAGAATGGATGGATCGGTTTCCATCTCGCTCCCCATCTCTTCTCTCTCGCGCTCTGTGATCCGCGGGGTCTTGACACTGACAGTTTCTGTCTTCTCCCCCCCCCCTCTCTCTCTTTCTCTCTCTCCCCCCCCCTCTCTCTCTTCTCTCTCTCTCTCTCTCTCTCTCTCTCTCTTCTCTCTCTCTCTCTCTCTCTCTCTCTCTCTCTCTTCTCTCTCTCTCTCTCTCTCTCTCACTATGTCTCTCTCGCTCTCTCTCTCACTTTCTCTCTCTCTCTCTTCTTTTCCCCTCCCCCTCCTCTCTCTCTCTCTCTCTCTCTCTCTCTCTCTCTCTCTCTCTCTCTCTCTTCTTTTTCCCCTCCCCCTCCTCTCTCTCTCTCTCTCTCTCCCTCTCTCTCTCCCCCTCCTCTCTCTCTCTCTCTCTCTCTCCCTCTCTCTCTCTCCCTTTCTCTCTCTCCCTCTCTCTCTCTCTCTCTGTCTGTCTCTCTCTATGTCGTTCTCTCTCACAGAGGCTCTGCCCATGCTGATCATCGTGGGGGCATCTGTGGGCGGCGGGTGTGTCCTGCTCATCTGTGTCGTCACCCTTGTGTCTTTGTGCTGCAGACACACTGGCAAAGGTGAGCTCAACGGTCAGTATGGGCACGAGGAGCCAGGGCTGGGCTGCACTCCATTGTCTCACATCAGTTCATTCCATTACAATCCCACCCGTCCATTTACACTTTATTTAATTCCAGTTCCGGAATTGACTTGATTAAATTCTCATTTTTGAATTAAATTGAAAAAAAGAAAAAAAAAGAAAAAGGGCCTCAAGAATTTTTCGACGGTCTTCGTAACGGTTTGTTAATCCTGCTGTGTGTTGAACCCCCCCCCCCTCCCCCTTTCTCCCCCCCCCTCCCCCCTTCTCCCCCCCCCCCTTCTCCCCCCTCACAGGTAAAAAGTGCACACGTCTCTCCAAGAGTGACATCAGAGTCCAGATTGTCCACAGCGATCACAATGCCACCCGCGGCAACGACGACGAGGAGGACGTCAAGGAGCCCATGGTACTCATCCCCCCTCCGCTCTGCACAGAACAGTAATCTATATTCATGTTTGGGGGAAAGAAGGAGCGCATGTTTTGGAATGGGGATGCACCAATCCTTTTTTTGGGGGGGGGGTGGGGGGGGCGGAGGGAGGGGGGGTCCTTGTTCTCATTCGTCTGCGCCGTTCAACCTTGTAATTCCTGAACACGCTGCCTTGCCCTCAGGCTCCTAACAGCAGCGAGTCTCCGGGGACGTCTCGCACGGAGCACAGCGACCTTCTGGAAGAGGAGGACGACGAGCGCTCGGACACCAAGGTAAAGAAAACCCTCCTGAAAACATTCAACATTCAACCCCCCCAAAATAACACGAACACAAGATAACTTCGCTCAAAGCGTTGCGTAGGAAGCGTGTGACTGTCCACTGCAGCGCGCGACCTCAACGAAACAATAACGACCTGTTTTCCCCCCGCCCGCCCCCCTCAGGACCCCACCAACGGCTACTACAACGTCCGCGCCCACGAGGACCGCAACGTCCGCAGCAGCGGCTTCTCCGAGTACGTGCCCAACGCCCGCCCCGTCTACACGCCCTCCCAGCTGCCCTCGCCCAGCCCGCTGTACGGCCAGCACGGCGCCCAGCCGCGCATCTACGACTTCTCCCACCGCTACGCCACCACCACGGGCGCCCGCTCCACCTACGAGCAGCAGCAGGCGCAGCAGCAGGCGGCCCAGGCGGCCCAGCCCGCCAGCATCTACCCGGCCGACCCCGTCTACAGCGGCTCCGCCTACCTGCCCACGTCTGCCTCCGCCACCGCCACCTACGGCCGTGCCTTCACCAGCTACGTCAAGCCGGCCTCCTACGAGAAGGTGGACGCCTACGACCAGTCGGACCAGGCCAGCAAGGTGTCCGGCTCGTCCCGCTTCTCCTACGCCTCGTCGCAGGTGTCCTCGCAGCAGTCCGACTACGGGCGGCCGTCGCAGCGCATGCAGACGCACGTCTGATCGGGCCGGGGGGAGCGCGGCGAGACGCACGGGTGTGTTGGCGAGAGGAGGGGATTCTCGGGGTCGCCTCTGCAAGGGAAGTGTGGGGGGGGAGGGGGCGGGGGGGGTGGGCCGAGGGGAGTAACGTGAAGGTGAGAAGAGACTCTTTTGATTGGTCCTTCCCTCCCCCCCCGTCCCCGTCCCCCCGGATGCTTTTGGAGGGAGACAGCGTGATCTCGGTTGTGGGAAGATGACCGTCCTTAATTTATTCTTGTGTTGTGAACGAACACGGGTGGGTGCCGTGGGTCCCTACCAAGTCCGCGAGGAGGCGGAGTCCGCTGATTGTGACTCGCCACTCCGTCATCTCACACGCCACAGTGGGATGTCTCACGAGGTTACCAGGTTACTGTAACCACGGTGACGGCCTGAGCCCACCCTGGGACTGGGTTTAGTGGCAGGTCTAACTGGAACTCCATCCCACAAACGCACCTTTTGACTTTGAGTAGGGCCAAAAACAATCCGGGTATATCAATCCAAAAGGATTCCAGAGTCTGCATTGAACTACAGAACAGAACCCGGACAAAATGCTGACGCAAGAAGACGACAAAAGATCACAGACGAAAGAGGGGGAAAAAAACGAAACAAAGAACACAAAAGATGACACAATAACACCTTGTTCTCATAAAGTGTTTGCCGGCATGCGAGAGGAATCCTAAGCACACTTTTGTGTCTTTATTCAACAACAGACTGAGCTACACACAGATGGCCCTTAACTACCATTCACCACAGGCTGGCTCTGGTGACGACAGGCTGGCGTTCCACGGATTGTTGTAATCAGTGGCGGAATCCTTTTGGCCTGAGCTACATTCCCTTGGCTTTAAACAACGTCTTTTTTTTCTGATAAGGAGTTAGGATGGATGGATCAGCCAGTGCCGATTGAGGGGGAGTTAGGGTAGAGGGAATTATGAAGTGAATGGGTATTGTAGCTTTTCATGCTAACGAGAGACGTGTCATTGTTCTGACATGTCGGACGAGTCCATGACAACCCAAAGATGGGGAGCCACAAAGTTCTCTAGGACAAAGGAAACGCCTCGTCTTTATCTGGGTACTGTAGTTCTCTACCGTGTCTCCAGACTGCTACATACATACATCTCCAGAACAATCAAAGGATGGGGTTTGTAAATGGGTGGTTATCTTGAACTCGAGATCAGCTTGACATGCAGTCTCATTTTAACCAGTCTTAGATGGGTTCGTAAGATGTGAAGTCATTGGACTGGACACGGTTTCACAACACAATCAAGTAGCTTCAATATGTTTACAAAAGATACACAGTACTACCCAGACATACTGACTAATTAACTGTACAAATGGGTGAGCCCAATCTTTCTCTGTTGCATGCAGATGATGTCTAGTGAAACTCTTCAGCCTTTCTTTTCATGTCCATTCCTTGTTTGAGAGATTGCTTACTGCACCTGGCCCAGTTGCATTCCACTTCCTGTTACCTTCCTGAATACCAGGAAGTTTCTGTCTGGAATCCTGTACTGCCATTGGTCTCTCAAGTATTACCAGTCAGCCCAATTTGAGAACAAATGTCACAAAGTGAACCATGGAGATCATTGCTCGTCTTTATTTTTATATTTTATATAAGCCTTAATGTACAGCGTGTAAGCTGCTCTATTGTAAAGTATCTTTATATTATATACATTATGAAGCTCTAACTTGATTGATTTTATTTGGGTCCACAAATGTCTCTCTTTTAAAGTTGTCCATCAATCACTGAATGCAGAAAGATTAACTATGCTTTTTTGAAACAACTAATTGCCATTTTCCTTTTCTTTTTTTAAAATAATGTATTAAGAATTTTATTTGCTAAAAATGAGCTATCGTTGCTTGTAACTTTGTACACATATTTATATTTAAATAAAACCATTTCAGATAAAAAATAAAAAAGGCCATGTCGTTTTTGTTTTCTGTAAGCCGCGAGAGTCCATGCACCAGGAGAGAACAGAGACAAACAAAGCTGCCCACATTGATGAATACATAAATTAGCCGCCCTGTGTTGACTCTCCCCATCTCCCAGTGGAGGCCAGCTTTTAATGAAGACAGATGAGATGGTGGAACTCCTGCTGTCTCCAGACCCCGCTCCTCATCCTGCCACACCCAGCTCTCATGGTGATAGGACGGTGCTGTGACAAAGCTGGGTGTTATGTGACAGTGCGAGCCTGCCTCACCTGCCTCGCCTGCCTCGTCACCTCGGCGTCTGCCTCCGTCTCCGGCGCAGCCCCAGGTAGACGTGCTGGTCACGACGGGGAGGAGAGATCCACACTCATTACAATGCCGCTGAAGGAAGGGACCCGGCTGCAATACACACACATTAGCACTCGGCACAGTACGGAAACGGGGACTAGTGGTTGACAAACGACTGCAGGAGACGGAGACTGCAAGGCTTCAGATAAAGGATGTTTAATGAATCATAAATCTGTCATATAAAAACACGGCACATTCAAATACAAACAAAACAATTTGAAGGGAAAAGGCAAAGATCCACCGTCCACAAACGACACGAGCAACTGCAGTGCACATAATTCATTCAAATACAAACATTTATGTAAAATCCAACTCCCTGATTGCATAGTTTGAGAAATACAGTAGCCATTCCAAATGTGTCAATACGAAACTGAGAATATACCATTTCCACATATTATAGTGCTTATATCATATATTTTACATTATATTTCACTCCGTTTTCTCATTACCATGTTCACTATCAAGATATTTGGCTTTCAGTTGTAGCATTAGAGAGAATCTGTATTCTGAGCGGAAGAAACCTGATGAAGAATTTGACAGTTAAAAGCGGAACCAGGATTGACCAATGAGTAGAGACCTCCACGGTAGAGGTGAGAGCCCATTTTGTTGCTCTGGCAACCAGAGAATCCCCTGACATTGATTGGCTTGAGCTCTCTCACACACACACACACACACACACACGGGATTGAGGACCCCATCAGGCTCAGCTTAACCGTCAAACAGAGAGCAGACCAGTTTCCATGGGTCTTATCCTCCATCTGATTCGTCCCTGGTTCTGGAGGCCCACCAGGTCCTACTGCAGGGGAAACCAACATGCACAGAGACATGCTACCAACAGAAAAATGCAACAAGGACACAAACATCTTTCTCATATAAATAAGTCAAAATATCCCAATACGCGTCAAGCTACGGTATAGAGGCAAATCGTCAGAGGACATGATCGACACAGAATAGAAATAGGATGGAAAATCAAACCAAAATCGAAAACGACCTTCTTCAGTCCTGCTTCCTCGGTTCGTTTGGTGCTGGTCTGCACTTCGGAATATGTTTAGTCTCACTACGGCATGGATAAAACTGGGCAAATGCCATGGGAGTGGAGTGTCTGTAAAATGCACATATTTCATTATTTACATGCTCATGAATATTCCTGGAGCCAGAAGAACATGACATGATTGATAGGGTTGCAAGAGTCTGTGAACCAGTAAAAAAAAAAAAAAAAAAAAACGGTGTAGAAACTCTGCTGTGCAACGAAGGAAAACTACAAAATAAAACAGGAAAACAGAAACGGGAAAAAGAGAGGGAGGCAAAAAAAGAGAAAGTGTGACAGAGAAAATGAGAGCGCAAGAGGGAGAAAATGAGAGCGCTCGCAAGGGATAGAGGGAGAGAAAGAGGAAGAGAGAGAGAGAAAGAAGGACGGAGAGAGAGAGAGACAGAGAGAGAGAGAGAGAGAGAGAGAGAGAGAGAGAGAGAGAGAGACAGAGAGAGAGAGAGAGAGAGAGAGAGAGAGAGAGAGGCTAATCTCAAAGCATTTGAAGTCAGTGATGTGAGCGTGTGGCCGGGTAAAGCCAGCCCAGTGGTGAGGGGCTTGACTCGGAGGGTGTCTGGGCGGCTGACTGCTGGTGTGGTCGTGGTGAGACTTGTCCCCAATCACACTCCGCGTAGCATCCCTCTTATTTTGGGCTCCGTGACGTCGGCCACCACACTAGGTCCCTCCTGTCCCTTCATCATCAAATCCCCGTCACCGACTGGATCCAGTCCCTGAGCTTGGTGACGCGCGTGTAGACTCCGGGCTTGTTGCGACGAGCGCAGCCCTCGCCCCAGCTCACGATGCCTGACTGGAACCAGCGGCCGCTCCTCTCCTCAAAGCACACCAGGGGGCCCCCAGAGTCTCCCTGGGCGGGGGGGGGGGGGGGGGGGGGGGGGGAGGGAGGGAGAGGGTGGGGAGTCCAGATTAGATTGCCCGCGTGCCCATGTGCGAGTGTGTGATGATGTATGTGAGTGAAGTCATGGATGTGTGATGGAGTGTGGGTGTGTAACCTACGGGTGAATGAGTGTGTGTGTGCGCGTGCCTGTGTCTCTGTGTATGAATGTGTGTCAGTGTGATTGTGTGTGTGAGTCGATGTGTACGTGTGCGTATGTGTGAATCTGAGCGTGTGTGTGTGTGCACTTCCCAGAACTAGAGGGGGAGTGTGGGTCATGGGCTGTTTACAGTTTTTATGAATGAGTGCACATGCACATGTACTATCGATACGCTCATTTGCATCGTGTGAGTACTGTGTGTGTGAGTGTGTGAGTGCGTGTGCGTGTGCGTGTGGTTCCCAGTACCTGGCAGGCGTCCACTCCTCCGGCCAGGAAGCCGCTGCAGAGCATCCTGGAGGTGACCTGTCCCTCCGTCACCACGTTACACACCGAGTCGTTGATGATCTTCACCTCTGCCTTCTGCAGCAGCCGAGAAACACTGCCTGAGGAGGGAGGGGGGGGGGGGGGGGGGAGGAGAGAGGGGGAGGGAGGGAGGGAGAGGAGAGAAGAGAGGGGGGGGGGAGAAGAGAGGGGGGAGAGGAGCTGGGTTACCATGGGGTGAGATGACCTTCCTGTTCGCCGCCATCCCGAGCCCTCCTAATGTGTTGCTGTAGGCTAATGGTGCTTTAACATGGTTCCCCAGAGATCGGGCCTACCTGCTGGGGAATACGGCCGTGGAGACGGATCGTACTGGAAGTGAGGGCTGATTAGGAGGAGATGACGGGAGGGGAGAGAGACGGGAGATGAGGGGGGGAAAGAAGGACGTCTCGCTGACGGTGGGGATGAAGGGAGGAGGAGGCGGAAGGGGGAGGAGAAGGAAGACGTGATGGAGGAGGAGAGACGGGGGGGGGGGGGGGAGGCGGAGGTCATGCGGAGCGAGGGATGAGAGGGATATGTCATCATAAACAGAGAGAGATGAGGGAGGAGAATCCAAGAGGTGGAAGCAACAGCCAGGGAGGGGAATTTCGGGAGATAAGAAGCTTAGAACAGAGGATCACCTATGGTGTCAAAGACATCGGGATCACCCATAACATCACTAGGCAACACATCCCACTTGTAAACACTTATACGATGGAAAAGATATCACACAGAGGGGCCCAGATCTAACCAACACCCTGGGGCTTCAGGAAAGAGCCTTTCAGGATTAGGGTCTGGAACAGAAGCCTTCGGGGTTGGGATTGAGAACCATGCTCTTTAGGATTAGGGTCTAGAACAGAAGCGTTCAGGGTTAGGATTGAGAACCATGCTCTTTAGGATTCGGGTCTACAACGGAAGCCTTCAGGGTTAGGATCTAGGACCATGCTCTTTGGGGTGTGGTTCTAAAACAGGGCCCTTTAGGGAGAGGTTCGAAAACAAAAGCCATGAGAGTCAGGGGTCAGACATGGGTCCTACCTCCTTCCCTGACGGTGCCCCAGCCCGTCACCCAGCAGCCCAAGCCTGCGGGGAAGACGTGCGACGGGGCGGGCAGACACACGGGGTGGATGGTGTTGGTGAACTCCAGCGGCTGACTCAGCTCCAGCAGGGCCACGTCGTAGTCGAACGTCATCGGGTTGTAGTCGGGATGAGTGATGATGGTCTTCAGGGAGCGGAGCTCCACGCCCTCCGGCTTGTACTGGTCCTGCATCCCGCTGTACGTCTGCAGTTGGCCGCCACGTGGTTACTGAACAGGGAAGATTATTTACTTGGCCTGTCGCCATTTCCTTTTTTGGACATTTTAGCATCGAAACCAAACACAAAGAAGGTGGTGGAGCTGTGTAAAGTGAACAGCCAGTGCCCCTGTCCTCGCTTGTACAGAACATTCTGGTATTCTCCAAGGCTTCAAAGCTTCGACCAAACTTCTTCAACATAAACTAGATTCCTAGGAGAGGTACAGACATCCAATCACGGAACTAGAGCACTGGTAATGGTTGTTAGTGGAAAAGCTGCAGTGCCCTAAGAACACCTTCCCCTCACAATGACTCTCCATGTAATTCTCTATTTATACTTAATGGAATTTGGAAGCTGTCCTGAAGAGCAGTGTGGCTAGTGCTCCACCTACTGAGGAGAGACAGAAATGCACCTTTCCCAGTACAAAGCCTCAGTGATGTAAATGTAGCTTGCCCCTCGAGGTATTTTGAATTAAGTGTATCATCTGGGGCTAATTTCCAGCTTCTGTAATTTGTATAAAAATGATCCTGTGTTTAAAAACGCTGTTTCCCCACCAGACTGTGCACCCTCATTTTGAAACGAGCGGAAATTACCCGTTCTAAAACCAGCCCCTGAATGGTAATAACAGAATTAGGGAACAAATATCTACATTAAAGTAGATATTGAATAAAGGAGAACAGGAAAACGTGAGCTAGTCAGGTCTGGGAGCGACCAGATAACAAAGACTAAAGACTTAGCACAAGAGGAACATGGTGGAGAAGGATGCCCAAGAGCACACAGAGCAGCGAGAAGAGAGGGAGAGGAGGAGAAGGAGAGGAGGTGGAGGAGCGGAGGATGGAGCGGAAAAGAAAAGAGGCAGGGGAGGGGGGAGCAGAGGAGGAAGAGTAGAGGAATAGGAGGTAAGAGAAGCAAAGAGGAGGAGCAGAGGGGGGTAGAGGGGTGGAGGAGCAGAGGGGGGTAGAGGGGTGGAGGAGCAGAGGGGGGTAGAGGGGTGGAGGAGCAGAGGGGGGTAGAGGGTGGAGGAGCAGAAGGGGGGTAGAGGGGTGGAGGAGCAGAAGGGGGAGCGGAGAAGGAGCAGTGACGGAGGAAGGGTAGAGGAGGGAGGAGGAGCAGAAGGGGGAGGAGCCGAGGAGGGCCGACTGAGTACTCACTCAGGGCTGGCGGTCTTGAAGCAGTGGGCAGCCGACAGGAGCCAGGTGTTGGAGATGATTGACGCGCCACACGCGTGCCCGTTGGTCGTGAAGTGGAGGCTAACCTGCCATGGCCACTCCCCCAACTGGGCGTTCTGCCCGCCCACTATGCGGTTGAGCTTGTAAGGCCGGGTGCCACAATCTGTGTGGGAACGGAGGGATGGAGGGAAGAAGGGAGGAGGGGGAAGATGAGGGGGCAGACAGCAGATCGGGGTTAATAAACAGCCCGAATCAGGAAGACGAGAGGAGGACAACTTGATTCTGACAACATGGCGGCCTTGCCTGTGAACTGGAAGGCTCTTTGGAATTCTAATGAGGCACACGGCTGATCAAAATAAAAACTGCCAAACCCTCAGGCTTTGAGGGAGGGCAAAAAACAAAAACTTGAGATGTCAGAGAGTTGCTTTCAAAGACCAATCAAAATAAATAAAGCTCTTGTGAGCCCCAGGCTTGTTGCTGGTATCCAGCAGCCAGCCCAAACCGGTGCTCGCATACAACCGCTCGGAACGCCACGCAGAGGCTCGGCGCTGGTTCCATCTGCCAGGCGAGCTTCAGCATTCGAGAAAACACGGACGGAAAAAGAACACGCCTTCAGGAGGAAAGTGAGTCACTCTCGACGCCATACAGAGCATAGGCTGAGCGTGTTGAGAGGAGAGAGAGAGGAGAGAGAGAGAGAGAGAGAGAGAGAGAGAGAGAGAGAGAGAGAGAGAGAGAGAGAGAGCGCAAGAGAGAGAGTCAGAGAGAGAGAGAGAGTCCCGGCGAATCTCACCGGCGCAGTCTTTTTCATCCGAGCGATCGGCGCAGTCGTCGATCCGGTCGCACTCGGCGTTCACCTTGTTCACACACACTTTGTCTTTGCAGATGAAGCTGTAGTCGGAGCAGATACTCGGGGCTAGGCAGGGGTCGGGAAAGAACAGGATATCACTATGACTCGTCATAGGAAAAGACACCACAATCATCCAAGCAGTTTGCTAAGTTCAACTAGAGAGAGAGGGAGAGAAACTGTAATCAAAGAGACAAGCACCACTCGAACCCAGGGAAGGCCTGTCGAATGAGTAGCCCAGTTAGACTGACAGGGTTTATCGATTGAGGGCTGAGGGATAAAAGCCTTCTTTATTGGGGAAAAAAATTCTAAGGGACAAATGGGCCAGTGATTGAGCTCCACAGGTAGCCGGCGCGGCGGTCTGGAGCGTTGCCATGGCGAACTCACAGACTTCGCAGGAGAGCTCGTCGCTGCCGTCCTCACAGTCCTTCCTCTTGTCACACACCACGCCCCGAGACACGCAGGTCCCGTCGCCGCAACGCCACTCGGTAGGTTCGCAACCTGGGGGGGAGGAGGAGGAGGGAGGATGAAACAGGAGGAGGAATGAGAGAACAGATGGAAGGGTTATGAGAGGCCAGAGTGATTGTTCCTCTCCCCCCTCTACCCTCCCCAACCTCCACTTTTCTCTTTTAAAAAGCTGCATGCATTAAACATGAGAGTGTCTACTAGACTAGACCTGGGTAAATTAGGCTGGGCTTCAAATGCGGCCCATTACAGACAAAATAATGACCACACACACACAGTGGAAAGAGCCAGCGGCTGGGGCATTAGTGCCAATGTGCCTTTGATGTTAGCACGGCGTTAGCACGGCGTTAGCACGGCGTTAGCACGGCGTTAGCACACCGTTAGCACACAATTAGCATTGTGTTAGCATAGCATTATCATGGTGTTAACATAGCATTAGCATGGCATTAACATAGAGTTAGCATAGCGTTAGCGGGCTGTGAGCCTGCAGACAAAAGGAGGGGGACGGAGGTACTCACTGCACTGCTTCTCGTCGCTTTCGTCACCGCAGTCGTTGACGCGGTCGCACACCCAGTACTTGGGCTTGCACATGCCATTGTCACAGGCAAACTGGTCCTTGTCACACTCTGAGATGAGGGACATGACACAGCGTCACACACCTCAGCCAAACACAGACAGAAACATCACTACATGTTTCTACAGATACTACTTGGATATTCAAGCAGGACGTTTTAAGGTCTGTGGGGGGGGGGGGTGTGTGTGTGTGGGGGGGGGGGGTTAAGAGAGATAATATGGATGAGGACAGGAGATGAGTTGAGAAAGTTGTGTGTCTGAGGTGAGAGGTGGGTGTGTGTGATGTGTGTGTGTGTGTGTATGATGTGAGAGGTGTGTGTGTCTGAGGTGAGAGGTGGGTGTGACTACGAGGTAAGAGGTGTGCGTGTGTGCATGCGTGCGTGCGTGCGCAGGGTCAGGGGAAACTCACTGCACTTCCTCTCATCACTCATGTCTCCACAGTCGTTCCAGCCGTCGCAGTGAAGGAGCTTGGAGATGCACATCCCAGAGGCACAGGCGAACATGTCCGGACAGGCTGCAGATAGAGACGCAACGAGCATGAGGGAATGACAGTGTATATTCTGCTCATCCGTCAGTGTGCCACCTGGGCCTCCCCATTGATCAGAGCAATTATAAATCCATTCGGGCCACGCTCAGAGACAGGGGAGGGGGAGAGGGGGGGGGGAGGGGGAGGGGGGGGCCTGAGTGACAGCGGCAAATAAAAAGCAGCCAATAAACAAGCTAGCTGGTTATTAGTCCACCTGTGGCGTGTCGCGCACAGTCAGCAGAAGCTCCATCTCTGACTGTCAGTCCGGAGCAAAGTTAGAGACCGTCTTCTCTGTCTCGACCCCAACGCCCCCACGATATACATCCGCTACATCTCCCACACGTTGCCCTGGGCGACTATGCACCCCACGCTGGCGTGCGCAAACGGGGTCTCCACTCACGGTTGGCAGGGTCGTAGGCGCTGTATTCCGCCGAGAAGCCTTTGTCGGTGAAGGACTCGTCCGAGTGGAAGCTTATCACCATGTTGTTGGTGTTGCTGGTGAGGGTGAGGGTGGCCAGTTCCCCGCAGTACCTGAAACACAGCGCCGTTGCTTAACCAGAGACAGAAAATGGGACCTGCGTCACTGTTTAACCATTCATTTAAAAAACAAATCACCTGGATTTTCAGTGGAAGTTGAATTGTGGTTCTTTTTGTATGTGCGTGTGTGTGTGTGTGTGTGTGTCAGAGAGAGAGTGTGTGAGTATATCTAAACCGTATATCCAAAGGATCATTCTTTATTTGGCACCTGCCATCTCTCAGCCTGGTCATGAGATGTGGGAGTGAAGATGGTGCAGCAGAGTTCTCCTTGCTTACTTGATGTCCATCACCTGGACGTAGTCCTTGTGGCAGACGCGCGTGTCCACGCCCGGTTCCTTCATCCGGAACATGGTGAACCTCACACGAACCTTCTGGCCCGCCGGCACCTGGGGAGGCAGGGGACCGTTTACCCTGAGTCCACGTGCTGATCCAACACACACACACACACGTAGGTGCACACTCAAACAGACACACACACACACACGTAGGTGCACGCTCAAACAGATACACACACACACACGTGCACACTCAAACAGACACACACACACACGTAGGTGCACACTCAAACAGACACACACACACACGTAGGTGCACACTCAAACAGACACACACACGTAGGTGCACACTCAAACAGACACACACACACACGTAGGTGCACACTCAAACAGACACACACACACACGTAGGTGCACACTCAAACAGACACACACACACACGTAGGTGCACGCGCAAACAGACACACACACACACACACGTAGGTGCACGCTCAAACAGACACACACGCGCGCGGATAAACACACGCACAGACAAGCACACACACCCTCCCTGGCATGCAGACACACACACACCCACTCACAGACACACACACACTGCAGTAGCGGGGGCGGGCTGACAGATGAAGATGGAGAGAGCACTGAACAGCTTGGCTGCCACTGTGCAGCCTCAGCACACATCTCATACTGTGTCAGGACCGGGGTGGGGGGAGAGGGAGGGGGACGGGGCGGGGGACGGGGCGGGGGGGGCAGGCGAGCGTACCTCCACGCTCCACTTGCAGTCCACGGCGGGGGGGTAGAAGCTGGGGTAGTGGGGGGAGGTGAACTTCCCGCTGCCATCCTTGAGCACGCCTCCGCAGCTGACTTCTGGAAACAGGAAGTGGGTACAGGGTCACGGGGTCAACTCGGGGAGGGGGGGGGGGGGGGGCACGGCGTGAATGTGCCTGGCCTGTCTGCTGGGGTGTGTGAGGGCGGGGGGGGGGGGGGGTACCTGTGGTGGGTGGGATGGCTTTGAACTCGGCCCTGAAGCCCGGTCTCTGGATGCCGCTGTCTGTGATCATGTTGAGCAGCATGATGTTGCTGGATGACACCACCTCCAGAGGGTTGGACGGAGGCCTCTGACCGCACTTCCTGTGGGAGGGGCCACAGGGAATGGGGTCTGGTCAGACAATGCAGTTGATGATGATGGGACACAATCCCTCCTAATACTGAGACCCAGACATCAACACATCTAATACAGGGAAGAGCATGGTATGTGAGTGGAGACACATAAGCTCACACACACAAGCTCACACACACACGCTCAGACGCACGCGTTCAGACACAAAGACACACGCACATCCAGAGACACAAAGACACACGCGCACGCCACATGTGCTCAGACACAAAAGGCACACGCACACACACGCGCTCCGACACAAAGACACACGCACAGGACCATGCACACCTGCCATCCACTTGACACAAACGACTTGGATGGGAGTTTCAAAGTCAGACAGGTAAATGAGGTTTCAAAGCCACAGCAGTGTGAACGTCGACAGGAGGACGGCAGGACACCAAGCTGCACAGGGGTTCTGTCATTCTAAAGGAGAGCATTATGGTTCTCTTAGACCCATGTCACCTTGGATAAAGATGATGGCGCAGCGGCTATATTAAAATAGTCTTCAAAGCCTGACAAAACCGGAACGCGTTTGGCCGAGGGTTCGACCATGGAATTGCCTGCAGCCATCATTGATTTTTACTCGGGAGTCCATAGTTTGAACACACACACACACAGACCAGCCCTCCCACCCCCCCCCCCCCCCTCCCACACCACACACACCAGCTCCCCCACACACACACACACACTCACCAGCTCCTGTAGTGGAAATTTAGAATACCGTACTTTGTTATTTGTTTTATATATAAGGAATGTGTTTTAAAGAAGCTTGATACAGTGAATGTTGATTCAGCTCATTTGGTAGAGAGGCCATTTGCAGTTTATAACATCTAACTAGGAGACGTGAAGTCTAGAGACGGGAAGTCTGTGTGACCTAGGGGAGTTCTTGTCACCTGGGGAGGGAGAGACAGTTGTTCTGAAGATAATGTAGATTCAACTGTATTGTTATTGTGATAAGATAGAACAGTTGATGTAGCAGCTCTGACCTTTTGGCCAAGGAGATTGTGTCCCGTGTCCTGTTTGGGTTTAATTAAAAGGGTATTTTACTATCCTCATATAGAGAGGGAGATGTGACATCAAAGGACTGTGGGACAAATGGTATGGAGATGTATTGTTTCAAACTGTCACTGAGTTGAGTTAGCCAATCACGGAGTTAGCTATATTGATCGATTGACTTTATAGAATGCTATTTTATCTAAAGATTATATAAGGTAGCGTTTATGATTGTTCTTCATCACTCTTACGAACGACTTGTGGCTAGCACCCCGTGCGTAAAGACTGATCACAAAGTACTTTGTTAAACCTTATGCTAATGTACAAGCTAAATAAATTGTGTTAAAACTGACATCTCTCTTGACTCTTCCAATTTACACAGTGCCACTAGAATTCTGCCATAACACTCCCCCCCCCCCCCCACCCCACACACACACACACACACTCACCAGCTCCCCCCCACACACACCAGCCTCCCACCCATGGACAGAGTGCTATTCTACCCAGGGATGTGGCGTTGGGTTGACACCCCTGATAAGTTAGAAAACAGGGGTCCTTCTGAGCCAACTCCATCTCCCTCAAGGCCCCGTGAGTAAACTAGAAAGTGGGACGTGCTGTGCTGAAGGTGCCAGGGCTGGGTGAAACGAGGACCCAAATCACCTTCGCTGGGAGACGAATGAAGCACAACATTTTCCACACACGTCAAAATAACTAATAACCCCCCCCCCCCCCCCCCCCGTGTCCCCTCATGGCAATCCAGTAAAATACAAAGTCATTCTGGGATTGCTGTAAGAAAATTCTCCCAGGAACAGGAAGTTAAAAGCAAACTGTACAGTTTGTTGGTTGGGCTTACAAATGTGCATCCTCCAGGGTGTCTTACTGGAGCAACATACTGTACACAGTTACCCTTAGGAATTAGCCCATTTTACATCTTTACATTTTTGAGGAAACATTCCTGTTTTTAGTTGTTGTTATTGTGGACTCCGGGACTCACTCGGTAATGGCCTGGGACTCATCCGGACTCAGCGAGTCGTAGATGGACAAAAAGTCGTTGGAGCAGTCGTCCTCGATGTGGAAGTGGGTGAAGCTGACAGAAATGGCCTTCTTCGCCGACGCCCGGATCTGCCACTGGCAGCGCAGCCTCGGAGGGTACTTGTCTGGGAACCCTGGAGACTGGAAGCTCTGGGCAGACTCCACCGCCTCCAGCTTGTAGAAGCAGTCCTCTGGAGACAGGACGACATGCTCACGTTATGCACTGGAAACACACTGGACACACAATGTACGTCCACTATACATCCACACACGCTGTAGACACACACTCTGTACATACAATATGCACACTCTGTACATGTAAACCAATAACACCCCGGCACTCTAGACACGGTATTCTAGACACGGCATTCTAGACACGCATGTGTTCGACGGCATCCATCAAACATCCCCCGCTTCAAGGACGCCTATCTGGTTTGTCTTGTTCTACATCCGTCTATCACACACTTGTCGTGTGCTGATGCAATACCCGCTGTCACCTCAATGAAATGCAACCGGCACGCAATCACTCCAGGCCTCAGCGCCAACACAGGGCCGCGGAGATAAGTGAGACGGGTTCAGCAGTGTGCAGGCCAGATATACGGCTCGCAATCTCACCGCGGCCGGCGCCGTCACATGACTCAGGCAGGACCGCCATTCGTTACCGGCTGGCAGGGGGCTGAGTATCCACCCAGCTGGAAAATTACAGCGGCGAGTGATTGAAACGAGACACGGTCTACTCACCGCCTCTGGGGTTCATCGCCATCCGGGGGTCTGTGACTGTGGAGAGGAGGGGAGAGAGGGAGGACAAGGGGGGGGAGCAGGGGAGAGGAGTGGAGGGGGAGAGGGAGGGAGGGGGGGAGGGAGAAACGGAGGGAGGACAAGGGGGGAGCAGGGGAGAGGAAGAGAGGTGTAGAGGGAGGGAGGGAGAGAGGGAGGGAGGGAGGAGGAGGACAGGAGGTAGGAGGAGAGAGAAATGCATGGGTAGACAGGAAGGCAGAGAGGGAGGGGGAGAGAGAGAGAACAAAGGGGAGTAGGGGAGAGGAAGAGAGGGATGGATGGGTGTGAGGAGGAAGAACCAAAATTGGGGAGAAGAAGGGAAGGGAGGAGGGCAGAGGAAAAGAGAGTGTCACAAGCCTGATAAAATGTAACGCATGGACCTCAAATATTTGGGTTGCACTTTTTCGGTTTCATTTCCCTGCTGCTTCCTGGCCTGTGCCCCCCCCCCTACCCCCCGCACTCCCCTCCCTGCCCCCCCTCCCCCCCCCCACACACACACACACACACACACACCACCCCCACCATCCACCCAGGGCAGCCCCATCCATCTCTGTCTGAATATCTGGGACAGCCACATCAAATCGTACAAATAGAAATCATGTGAAAGAGTCCAAAAACCACAGAGCCAGCGCCTGGCTGGGGGCCAGGACATGGACGGATGCAATGTGAGGGTGGAGAGGACAGAGGCAAGAAGGATGGCCTGAGCGCCGATCCCCCGGGGAGGGAGAGGACGGGGTGGTGGAGGGGGGGCAGGTCATATCATTACAGAGACCTAACTGCATAAACGGACCAATAGCAGCCAGAGCCGGCCGAATAGCCCTCCTTATATGCCATCATCTTATTAGCACATGTTCGTCGTGTAGCTGAATATAATAATGTAACAGCGCCGAAGGGCACGCAGTAACACAATGAGTAATCCAATGAGATGCGGGCATGTGACAGACAGCACTGTGAATCAGGCTCTAACCCTGGTCTTTGCACACTCAGGCCTCCTGTCTGGTCCAAGAGCCTGTCCAATCCCTCTCACCTCTCTCTGACCCCCTTCTGACCTCCCCCCTTCTCTCTCTCCCTCTCTCTTTCCCTGCCCCCACTCCCCTCCTTCCCCCTCTTTCCCTCCTTCCCTCCCCCCCCTCTCCCCCTCTCTCCCTCCCTCTCTCCCTCCCCCTCCCCCCTCTCCCCCCCCTCCCCCCCCCCCCTCGCCCAGCAGGACTCACGCGAGGCGGTCACTTCAGTGATGCGTACGTTCTGCAGGGCGCGGGAGCCCTTGTCCCTGATGTTGTTCCACAGCACCTGCAGAACCCTCTCCTCGGAGAACTCGGGCACAACCTCCAGCTCGCTGGCGGGGATGTCGAAGCTGGTCCAGTGGTAGGCCACCACGCCCTCGCTGGTGACAGGCGACACAGCAGAACGACAGCTCGTCAGTGTCAAACAGCTGACGCGTCACTCAGGTGGGCTCATTACTGGGAGGCCAATCACAGATCACATTGCTAATTCTGCCCCCTACACTCAGCCAATCAGAATCTAAGGACACACCTACCTGAAAGCAGTCACTATAGATTTGGTGTAGTACTTGGACAGGAAAGGATCGCTCTTGTAGTTGACTTTCAGCTGAAAAACGCAAAAATAAACATTAAATTTGATAAATGTGATCGTCCAATTACCACAGGGAGGAAATGACCTCATCAACAACAATGCATTAGGACTAAAACCACCCATTCAGAATTTTACCATGGTTACGAACCACTTAGATAGTAACGTTCATCATGCGTGTCGTTCATGTAGCCTTCTGGGTGAATGAGATGTTCACACCAAGTATTATTCACAATGCATACATGATGTGACAGCTCTAATTACTGACAACGCCCTCAGCTATACTGGGTCAACAGACTGGATCTAACACCATCCTTACTAACCACGGCCTGTACTAGTCAGAAGGCCCACGGTCGTGAACAGGGCCCTCCAACTGAATAATGAAATGAAGAAACTGGAATCCAGGTTTAGTGACATCTTTTCATGAATAAAAGGATTTCGAAACAGATGCAGAAAGCGAAAGCTCCCTCAAGCTCAAAAGTGAAAAGAAGATTCTTCATTAAGGACACCCCCCACTAAGATAAAGGAGAGTCACACGCGGTGACACAAAACCCCAGCAAGGCCATTTCTGTTAACTTAACTCTCGGCAAGGCTGAAACCATCCTTCAAGTTAAGGACAGTGCGCTATAATGATATCCTGGCGTTGTCAAATCTTGAGCTTCTGAAGAGACGGCTCTCTGCTATCTCTCCACTGACAGGAGGCGGTAACCCCTAAGCTGGAGTCTCTAGAGCAGCAATTAACTCGTCTCATTTCCATCAAACCGCGGTGTAATTACAGAACAGCCACGGTTAGACACTTTCAAATCTTTATAAATCTCAAATCCATACGATTTCATGAGAAAAGAGAACCGTCAGAAAGGTGATACTCAAACCACTCTCCAAAGCCAGGAAGCATAATTAAACGCGCCGGCTCTTGCGTGCGCGAGCGTTACTGGATGAACGTTTCTTTCCTCCGTAGTCATTTTGTATTCCAGTCAGGAGTCCTCGCCTCTCATCTCTCATCCATACCCAACTCCTGTCCTCCTGCATCCCATCCACTCACCAAGAGATGGCAGTTGGCCAGTAGCAGGCCGCCATTCCCAGGTCCCTGAGTGATGCTACAAACATCTCCATCAGCTTCAATGAAACTATACGCAGTTAGAGGGGGAAATGACGGAGATGATGTTCTCTGTTCTATTCCGCCCACACAAAATGTGCCTTCAGCCATCTCTGCGCGCTGGGAGAAACCTGTTTAAAAAGGCTTTTCTGCTCCGCCGTCTTACAGCGTGTACACGTCTCCAGAGTGCGGAGAGCGCATTTCATAACCTACTCATTCAAAACGGACTGTGCGGAGTCTTGCCCGCGTGCTAGCAGCTGTGCTATACTTTTGTTTTGAACGTCATATCAGGTTATCAGGACCAAACAAATCCTCAAGTTCCAACACTTGGCTTCTCTATGAAAGGTGTGTGGCTTTGTTTATTTACTGTTGTGGGGACCAAAAATCACCACATAGACTGTAAACTGATTAAAAAATGAACCCACAATTTAAGGTTAGAATCAAATTAGGGGTTAGGGATAGTTTTACAGTTAGGGTTCGGAGCTAGGGTTACTGTGTGTTTGTGTCATGTGGAGGGAGGGGGGGGGGGGGTAAACCACTCACAATCTCCTCCAGGTTATCTGCCTGCTCATTGAACATGGAGCTAGTGGGATCCTCCAGTAGCTGGTTGTACTGCATGCCTTCTAGCTTCATGTGCCCGCTGAACACGAGCTGAGCTGGGACACGCCTCTGACTGAGGGTGGTCGGCGACGACTCCTCCTTAACTGCAGGAAGAGCGAGAGGGAGAAGAAAGAGAGGAATGGTGAGTAACCCTCTGACCGTCCTGTCGATACATGACCTCACTGGACGCAGACGGCAAACTACCGTTCTCCATCCGCATCGAACCCAAACTGCAGCATCGCGATGATACTCGAGTCTGGTTGTTGTTGGAGTTGGCAGAGGGCTGCCTGACGACAGGCTGGGAAGTGAGGCTAAGAATAGTCTTTGATCAGATATGTCGAATGAGTAGTTGATACTTGCTCACGTTCCTCCCATGAATTAAGGATGAGGAATCAAAAACCCTCCACACAGGTTATCATATCAGAACCCAAAAAGACTCCAACTTTCAGTGGTTTTATGAAACTAGTCTTTCAAAGCAACAATGTTGATGGTTTATTTAAGTGCGTCAGAAACATCTTGGCTCTCAGGAGTGTTTGGTGTTACTTGGAGTAGGATGAATACAGACAGCAAAAAACAAAAAACAAGCCAATATCACAGTAAATTCCTGTCATTTTTCAACTTTTAATTCAATTATCTGAAGAGTGTCTAGTCCCTCATTCCTCCTCAGTTCCACACAAGCACTCAACAATATAAGAACATCAAATGGGATTCTTGGCAACGAGAGAAGACTGGCTCTATTGATGGCGTTGAAGCATCTCTGAGCAGGGTTTTGAGGAGGTGGGACGGCACGGTAGTTGTTTTTGGATTACTCACAGATGAACAGCCAGAGGAGAATGCCAACTACAGCCATCACAACCAGCAGGGCCACCAGAACCCCCACTATCACACCGGTCCGCCTTTTAGACGCCATCTTGTCTTTGTTGCTCAGGAAGGTGACCTGCTCATGTTGCCCGTTCCGTCCCTAGAGGGGGGGAGAAAGAGAGAGAGAGAGAGACACAGAGAGCGAGAGAGATGAAAGGAGGGAAATGGAAGGAAAGAGAAGAGAGAGGTGGAATAAGAGCGAAAGATGAGAGAGAAAGGGAGAGTGGGGGGTGGAAGTTATGGACAAGTCTGTATTATGTCAAGACAAAACACCTTAGTCATCATCCAGTCTTACAGACACCTCATAAACTGAAGTGAGCAGCCTTGTAAAAAGGCTGTAAAGCCTGTGACATATTTGGACCTGAGACCCCACAGGCAACTGCTAACCAGCACTTTTATTATGACAAGCAAAATGGACCCAAACAGAAATGTTAGGGCTGTAGAGCTAGATGTATTCTATCTCCAGCTGTTGGATTATAAGAAAACGG
Source organism: Thaleichthys pacificus (assembly GCA_023658055.1). NCBI lineage: Eukaryota > Metazoa > Chordata > Actinopteri > Osmeriformes > Osmeridae > Thaleichthys > Thaleichthys pacificus. The sequence goes on along the minus strand of CM042871.1, from coordinate 4,510,890 downwards.
AGGACGGAGAAAGTGGGGAATGGAGAGAGGAAGGGACAAATCAACGAGGTGTTGCCATGGAGAGTTAACAATGAATACATCTTGGGCTCCAATAGACATGACTTGACCTAGGACAGAGATTACACCTGATATTACACAGTGTCTTGTTCCAATAGCTCAACAAATAGTTCAGTAGCCCAACCCATGAATTTGTCAAGAGAGAGTGCCTAAAATAAATCCATATAAACCCTGACCAAACATATTCATGTTAGATTCATAAAAAGTATCAATCATAAAGCAGGCACTAAAAAAAAACATCAAGTTGAGACAGGCAAGCACTACACACAGCGCACCGGGGGGAAAAACTTGCTGAACCCGTTTGGTGACCTGCAGGTGCTCTTTGGAGAACACAGTCGCTCGCTCACTCTCTCAGCCCCTCGTGTGGCCAGGCAGATGCCCCTGGGGCCGGGGCCGTTTTGACACCCAGCACCCTAGCCCAACCAGGCACACAGAGAGCGATTACAGGACAGTTAGTAATCACTGCGCACAATCTCCTGTGTGCCTGTGGCCTGTGAGGGGAGCCAGCCCCAGCGCCATTAGGGACGGAGAATCACTTTGGTATTAAATCAATTTGTCAGACGTGCTGCCCCTTAAGATGGGGGGCTCAATTACACCAGTCCAGATGATAACTCATTGCAATTAAGGCCCATTCTTACCGGGCTCTGCCTTCCACACATGCTCCTAATTGGAATCTCTAACAGCAATCATGTTCCGGAATGAAGGGAATCATTAGGGATGAGGTCAGCGAGCGCTCAGGGGTCTCTGTCCATCAGTCACTCTGATCACAGCCTAATAAAACCGTGACGTGCTCTTTGTCATATCACTCCTCTGCATTCACAGAGGTGGACAACCACCCCTCCCCACCTCTGAACTAGTTTGGTAGTTAGGCAACTTAGGTTGGTTATAGGTGCTGATCTGTGGGCCTTTATGAAGCCCTCTGTGACACTGCTGGTAAAAGTCCTTAACACAAAATAAATATGGTTTTACTGATAACATTTCACTCATGTGGTGGAAATTTAGAATATAGTTACAATGTATGTGTTATATATATGTAATGTAATGAATTGGGACTTTGAAGGATGCAAGCTCTGTAGAATGGATGTAGCATTTATGCATTTAGCAGTTGGTCTAAGGTATTTATGGTGTTGTTTTATGATGCCTAAACCACAGGCACGGAGGTTTGGGGATTCTGAGTTCCCGTGGCCTAAAGGGAGTAGTTTAAGATAGATAAATTGATCAAGCTGCTCTGACCCTTCCTGTTTCATGGGTGGTGTTAATTAAATACTTGTTTGAAGATGTCCACACAAAGGACAGTTGACCATTTGACTGGTCAACTCCTGTGGCTTTGTTATCTACTGGTTTGGGGAGAGATGCCACATCAAAGAACTGTGGGACAATTGGTATGGAAATGTATGTTTCAAACTGTCACTGAGTAGTGCTGGCCAATCACAGAGACCGCTATATTGATGGATTGACCATCAGAAGAACCATTTGTTCTAAGTTTATATAAGGCAGGGTTTTAGGGTTGTTCTTCACCACTCTCTCGAACGACCTGTAGGTTACATCTGCATGTATTTTGCTATGACGGGTCCAGAGTACTCTGTTAATTCTTAATTTGTACAAACTAAATCAATTGTATTGAAACCGCCATCTTGACTATTCAGATGTACACAGTGCCACTTGATTCTTCCATTACACTAACCTACAGTGAGGGAATACAGCTGAACAAGAAACACAAAGGCATGATAATACAGTAGAACACCTTAAGAACCATATCCAGACTACGTCATTTGCCATATCATTTGAGAATTTCCAGTATATAAATTGAGGTGAAAGAGCTTGTACAGTGACAGTTGACTAACATGCCTGTGGTCTAGACCAGATGTTTGGTATCAATGCTCCAGAACCTTCCCCAAGAGGGGAGAGAGTTCCCAGAGTGAATTGCCTGGGGTGAGAAGGGTTACACGTATAGCTTAGTGATAGTCCTCTTAACTGCAGAACAAGGGGTTGCATCTTCAAACCCCCCCTGAATGTTGCTTTGAATAAAAGTCTGTTGAATTAATACAATATTTGTACTATTATTGCACTTGCCAGCTTGTTGTTCTCTCTCTTGGGCAGTAGGTTTTCTATATGGAGGTTGATCAATAGCTTGCCTGGTAATTGTCCTACATGGCATTGAAGGTAAAATCATCAAGGTTACCAGTACTAGTGTGTGATGAGAATACCTAACCCAAAACCACTGAATAACTGAAATCTGTTGCGTAATCTCAAATGTTGTCAATGTTTGTAAATCTTGACAAATCAGATAATGCAAGTCTGATAATGGGAGTCTGACACACAGGTTATCCTGTAGTTTGAATTTGCATAGCACTGTGGAGTTAGCAGCTGTGGTGCTACGTTAGCCAAACCAGTCGGACAGGTAGGCCTGTCAGACTGCAAGGTGTGCCTCCAAGAATTAGCTACCACCTTTTTTAAGCACATTCTGTACTTGAAGTAACAGGCATCTATGCTCTATATAGGTGTGTATATAGGGCACAGGGCTATACACATTCACACGCATATAAATGTATACATGTGCATGTTTGAGTGCAAATGGATTTGACTTCTGTTTGGAGTTCAAGAGTTGGTCATGTGACACCAGCAGACAACTCAGGTTGACAGGTTATCCCCTTTCTGACTGTTGAGGAATACATTACATTACATTTACATTTAGTCATTTAGCAGACGCTCTTATCCAGAGCGACTTACAGTAAGTACAGGGACATTCCCCCTGAGGCAAGTAGGGTGAAGTGCCTTGCCCAAGGACACAACGTCATTTGACACGGCCAGGAATCGAACCAGCGACCTTCTGATTACCAGCCCGATTCTCTACCACTCAGCCACCTGACTCTGAATACACAGAACACAATTTCACTGAAAGACCAAAGGCCCCAACTGTGTCATTGGGAGTCATTCGGTTTTGTTGCTGAGGCAAAGCACGTCAAAAGAGCAGCAAAAGAGATAGAATGTTGAAAGATAGGTAAACAGTTCAAGGAGTGGAGCACCTTTCCTCAAATCTCCAAGAAAAGCCACTCTTCGACAGTAAAGGATTTCAAATCAGCGCTAAAATAGATCTCATCAGCTAAATGTGACCCAGTCACCCTCCTTTAATTGGTGACTATCACAAATTGAGTAAAAAAGAATGTCCTTGAATACTCTGCATGTAAGTAGGAGTAACTGTAGTTACTGAGTACAAGACATGAATCCTAACCCATTCTAACGGACAGTTTCAAGACTCATCAGATCGGCTATGAGAGATTATAAATACACCCAGAAATAAAGAAACGGGTAAAACTTGCATTCAAATCAGACATGAACGCTGATTGCATCGGATGAAAACTGATATATGGCAGAATCTGGTACAGCTTTTGGTGATAAGGGCCTATTGTGGGAAAACCTTTTTTTCCCTTAGTCATCCTTAGTAGATACCTCTGTGAGTCAGAATGGATACAACCACGGGCCTGGCTGCATGATCAATTATCTGCGTCGTCTCGTTGACAGAACGGCAATATAGGAATTCAGCTGCACGCTTTGGTCGCAATTCTGTGACCTGGACTCGGCAATCCTCCACCACCACACAAGGCCACAGGCAGACAAGCACTGTAGCCTATCTAGATTAGTAGACTACTGTGCCATTCTATCCAGCCCTTCTGATACAGAACACCAATAAGACCATAGAAATACATCTATGATATGACATGAAGAAGTAAGTTAGTGCGTCTTAAAACAGGCCCTATTCTTCCTGCCACAGCGTGTGCACACATGCAGAAGGCAACACAATAGCCGTAGTATTAGCAACGTGAAAACATGCGGGTCGGGATAGGTGAGCTCGCCACGCCCTTCAAGAAAGGCCGAGTCCTCTGAATCAATGGAGACACATTCCTCTTTGAACGCGTGTCTGGAAGCTGGGCGCAGCTCAGCCACCCGGAACCACCCTGTCCATCTCCACAGAACAGCTCACAGTGACCCTTCCCCTCAAATGAACCAGCCTGTCCATCTCCACAGAACAGCTCACAGTGACCCTTCCCCTCAAATGAACCAGCCTGTCCATCTCCACAGAACAGCTCACAGTGACCCTTCCCCTCAAATGAACCAGCCAGCGACTAACCAACCTTCCAACAGGACACATGAACACAAACAGACCGGTGTGCCCTTATCTCCTCTCATATTCCAAATGCTATGACAAAACTGGTCATGCGCGCACTATAGAGTAATCACGCCGTGTCTTTTTATTTTCCCAAGGCGTGCTCTAGTTGGTCGAAGCATTTTCCCCGCATTGACTAGACGTGTGAGGGTTCTATGATTATTTTCTAATTTGACATATGCTTTTGCCCTTTCTCGTTATTAAAGTCACCATGCATAGTCGTTACCCTACAAACCGCAAACTTAAATCAAATTGCTTAATTGGAATGGTGTTACGTGTTCCACAATAATTACAGCACTGCTCTCGGAAGCTTGACCACTCCATTTGCAAGTATTTACTAAACTAGTCTAAGAATGTTATAGTAACATTAGTAGTAAAATAGTCTGAACCCAGTCACTGTATAGGTACAGAATGGCCTCGGCTGTAAATAATATAAAATATGATTGGTGGTCGGTGTTTTCTGCCGTTCCCTCTCCTACAAAAGTTGGTGTTTTGTCACGGCTTGCACTCAAGAGCTCATGACTCCCTGAAATGAAGGTGCAGCCCCAACACGGACAGAGAACCAAGCTCGATCTTTATATGCAATCCTTCCAATTCTGCCACACATAGAATAAAAAAAACTCTTATTTAAAAAAGGAATTTGCGCTTGTAAATAGTCTAACTTTGACTAAATGGGTTCTTCCACAGAGAGAAGCAGTCCAAATGAACAGCGTTCACCCAAGTGTAAATATTGATCCAATCCTACAGATAGATTAATAAGTGAATGGCTATGCATACATAGTTAAAGCACAAAGCTAGAAGCTTCATTTTCTTTGTTAGACCTGTATCATTGTATACAGATATAAAGATTAAAAACTATCAGCTGTTTGACATGATAGTGAACATTCATGTGTGTGGGCTGTGCCTTGTTCAAATTAAATACTCTGGGGGGAAATAACTGCTGACTAATCTACCGCATTCTTCTTCTGTTTATTTCCCTTACCAACTGCATTTCTCTAAAACATTTTGGACCTAAATGCAAGTTTCACAACCTAAAACCATAGTAAAGTATTAAAATTGTAGCTGCCCTGCCCAATACACCTAGACCCTCTACATGGAAGTTACTGGAACTGTTCAAAGTGGGACTTTGACACTTCAAAACTACAGATACTCAAGTTTATAGTGTACTGAAGAAGCGCCTACCTTTTGGTTTGTTTAATCTCCAGTAGCTAGATAGATGTTCTTTATTGTACTGTCTGCACCAACTGACTGTCTCAAATGAGCTTATCTGTGGGCTGCCAGTGGAATGGGGGGTTCAAGTCAGGGCAGGCCTGAATATACCTGGCTTGAGTCAGATACACCAACAGCACATCCAACCATCAGTTCGTGCAAGACAACATTGCCTGAGCTGGGATAGAGCATTTAATCGTATAACTGTTCCCAGGTGTTGACGAACATCACACTAACCGTGGAGCCATTGTATTGTTTTAAGTAAACATGCTGGTGATGCTTATTGTACAACTAGCCTAGGCTAGTTGATGTATTATGTGTTCATGGGTGCCATTTTGTATAGGTTACTACTTGTCATTTGTGGCATTAGGTTTTGCTGTCACCTTTCTGTCAACTTTAACAAGGCTGATCATTCTCCTCTGATCTCTAATAAGCCACGCATTTTAGCCCACAGAACTGCCCCCTCACTGGATTTTTTTCTTCTCCATTCTCCGTAAACCGTAGACAGGGTTGTACATAAACAAAATCCCTGAAGTTTCTGAGATACTTAAACCACTCCATCTGGCACCAACAATCATTCCACTGTCAAAGTCACGTAAATCATATAATTTCTTCTCAAATCTGATATGTGGTGTGAACAGCTGAATCTATACCTGCTTGTATGCATAAAGTTGCTGCCGCGCGATTGGCCGATTAGATATTCATATATTATCAAGTAGGTGTTCAACCTAATAAAGTGGTAGGCTAACTGAGGGTAGGGGCTTAACGTATTGTGTGTTGATAGGCCTTGGCATCGTCACATACTTTGCTTAATAATATCATCCATATCCGTCACTGAAATAGCCTCGGCTACGTAATCGATGCGCGTAAAACACATACCTGTATGCGCGTAAAACACATACCTGTACGCACACAAAGTGTTTCATAAAAACTTACCTCGCCATCAAACCTGGCCGAATACATCTCTGCTTGATTCTTTGGTGAAAACTGAATGGAAATCTCAATGGTTGAACTCAAACACCAAAAGTATTGTTTCCATCCACATACGGAAATGCCCCCCCTTTCCCTAAGAGTGAAGTTAATAAATTAGTAAGTGTAATTCGAAAGTTTGCCCCAGCTTTAAAATAGAAATGACAACGACTTGACCATATCCTTTTCGAATCCCGTCAGTATCTGGTTAATATGTTCAACTGCGGTTTCAAGCCGTGGTAACTCCACAGAGTTTAAACCTGGTTACAAATTGTCACTGCATACAGAAACTGGTCATTTACCTCCACACCCACGACTACACTACCACGCCTACTACACGCAGCGGTTGAAATTAAATTGAAGACAGGCCCATGTGTTGCAACCCAATCTGTAGGAATAGCTCAAATGACAATGCCAATGACATCGTTATTTATCCTGAAATTTTCCATCAGATTAAATCAGTTACTTTTAGGAGTTCAAAGGGTTTTGTTGATTGCCTTTCCCTGTCTGAATTCTATTCCTCGTGCGCCCTCTGCCTTCCAAATTCAGATTCGTCATCCGTTACAAATGGACAGCATCGGAACGGAATAAGTACCCTTTTGAATAGAAATATGATATTGCTGTCATTTATATGCAAATATAGGAATGACATCCTGTAAAGATTTACAGGATGAAGCATTTCTGGGAAATGAAAAGGGTTTGATATTTATTTCATGGGCCGATACGAGTCTTATTTAACTGTAGAAGACCACCGTCTTCGGTGCCAAAAGCCACATATGCTGAACCACCGATGGTCCAAATTGGCAAGAAGACCATCTGAACTGTCTCCACATTATTGACGCATGTAGTGAACACGCTCTCTAAAATAATCCCTGCATGTCCTTAAAACATCCAGCAGGTGTCTCTCTTGACCAAGCCTAGCCTCGTTCAGGAAAGGCCATAATAAACGCCCATAGATGGGCGTTCAGGGGAAAAAAGGGGCTTGGTTTTTTTGGGTGAAGCTGCATAATAGCACGAGCTGCGATTGTGAAAGAACAGCAGAGCCTGTGAGCACGGACGCATACTCGGGAGATATCTGGGACAGGCACCGACGACAGCAGCGTCCTTCTCATATCTCATGTACAGTGCATTTGGAAAACATTTCAGATCATAAGAAGATTATTGCTAAATCAAGACACGGAAGAAGAAGGCGTGAAAATGGGACATACGGTGTTACCCATAATGATGGCTATATTGTCCCATTGCGTTTGGGGAAACGTCGAGGTAGGCTCTGACAGATATCTAACTGATATCTTTGATAATTATTGTGACCGTTGACGTTATAGTTATCCGGGGAATGTCTATGATTTTGCTGACAGTGATGTTTGTAAATGTTCATATCGATATCACCACGTCATGAATAACAATTATTCGTGTCTTTTTTGCTGACGCGCACCGTTATCTTGGACAGATTTAATTTGCAAATGTATGCGCGAGCACTGTCACCTGATAAATTGCATGTCAACAAGAGGGATGGTGCATTAAATCGACTAAATGTTTTGTCTCACGGAGGACTGCCAGTTGAAATATAAGATGTAAATAGGCCCCACTCAGCTGTTTTATTATGCTAAGGCCTAACTACCATAACATTTTCTATCAGCCTCTCCCAGTTCTGAGATAGAGAGGGAGAGAAAGCGAGAGGAGTAATTAGGTGAATCCCACCTGGGATCTTGCCTTGACAAATATACTGCCTTGGGTGTGGGGCACACTGTATACATCGTTGGAGAGTCCTGCTTGTGATAAAGGAATAACCATGATCTTAATTTGTGTTTAATATTTCTCATTATGTAGCCTACTGTGTAGGCCTACCTATATGCTATGAGGCCTTTGTAGCCCACGGCAGTTTGTGCAACCTACTGTATTGCGTACTATGATAATGAGGTTTCGGATGGTCGTGTACCACCACAGGTAATGTGTAGATTTATTGTAATTTGTAGAGAAATTCATTTGGAAAATGTTAGTACCTGGGTCAGGCAAGACATGGCCTTAATCCTCTGAGGATCACTTAGCTGGTTAAAAAAAGAATATTGTTTTTGACAAACGTTTGAGGCACCTGTGCTTTGTTTGTAAGCTCAATAGGTTCCACTTTCCCTGTGCGCTGACACAAACCTCCTACGACACCAACAGTTTGACCTTAACTATTAAAGCAGCAGTTTATTTTAAATCTTTGAAACATTAAAAGAATATACTGTGGGCCAAGAGGCATTTTTCTGTCGGAGCCGGTCCATGAACCTGGGTTTGAGAAACACTAGTGTAGATTATCCTGGCTTCCAGAACTGGCAGCATCAGGGTGTCTGTCTGGGGTAGGAATCCCAAATGAGACGCACAGCAGGCCGTCGGGCTGCCTGTGGCACTCATGTCAGAGATATGGCATTCGCAGCCTGTTCTACAGCTGGGACTAAAGAGGAGTAGAGAACAGCCTGCAATGGACGCCGGGCATATCTAAAAGCTGTCTGCACCTCATTTACCAGCCTTTTTTTAACAATTAACTGAGCATTGTCAACTATCAGGACTGTTGGTTATGTTGTCGTGGTCTTCGAAAGCCTCATATGCAGATCCTCCACGGACACATTGAGCTCATGACTGAAGGAAATACTGCCGTTCTTCGAAATAATACTCGCGGTCGAATCGAATATTGTTGTATTGCCTTGCCTGGTGTCTGGTGCAGGAAGGGAGATTGTGTGAGGAAGTAGGATATCCATTCAAATGGATATTCATTCGATTCCTGATTTCCAGTTGGGCCCCGAAGTAGGTGAAAGTCATCCATGTGGGTTTCCTGAGGTCAGGATAGGACATGTGGCCCACCGGGGACTCTCTGTGCCGGTAGGAGCGTGTGACACCGGGTTGTTCTGGGGACGGATCAATATGCCGACAGGCACAATCCCACTGCCGCTACTAAAACTGGCGTGTGTGACAGGTTAATTGTTATGTCCCTGTAGTGCCATTATTGCAATGCTGAGACTCTTCTATAAATGTACCACCGGGTTAATGGAACGGCTGATAACGCTTTTGGGACTCCAGTACGTTGTGACGCTTTAGCGGTGGTCCCATTGTGCCTGGCCTCCATCAGACAGCCCCCGGCTGTGGCGATGCGTCAGAGGAGGGGTCCAGGTACCGGGCACGGTTCCAGTTTGCTACCCTGAGCCCTCAGCCCCCAGACATGCTAGGGGGAGGGAGGCGGGCGGGAGGGAGTGAGTGAGTCATGGCAGTTTAGACCAGAGCTCCTAAACGGATAAACCCAACATGTACCCGAAAACAAGAAGAGACCTGTCATTCCGGGTGTCTGAACATAAGGTTGCAGCATCACTGGGGACCCGGTCATAAGTAACTCCCCTGCATCACCTGTTCTTCTCTAATGCGGGTACATTGTTTGTTCAGATGCTCCCATCAGCGATTTCACCTGCTGTGTGTCGTACCACTGCTCCAGTCTGTGCATGCCCTTGAGAGAGGTCCTCGAAGATACCCAGGTGTGTGTGTGTGTGTGTGCGTGTGTGTGTGTGTGTGTAGTTTTCCTCCAGACGTAAAGAGGATTAGCTCGATGTTTATTTATTAGCTACAGTACATTTGCTGTTGCTCGTCGGTATTTATTAGCTATGAATCTCTTTTTTCCCTCGGGTAATAATTCCTGTGCTGTAACAGCCTTAGGAGGATTATATTTCTGCTGAGGAACTGGCTTTCACTCCTCTCGAGGAGACCTGCACATCCAGTCTGCAGGTTTACATCTCAGATTAAACTCTGAAAGCCATGGCTCCGGATTACACCATGGTATTAGGCCTCATAAAACTGAATGCTGCCTTGAATTAATTTATTTTGACGCTTGAATAGAGCAAATGGGCTCTGTGCCTCAGTACCGTGTTAACGTACAGTAAGGGCTACAGACCTGAATTGTTTACCTCGATGCCCTGTGTCATTGTGGAGCTTCGCTAACATGCTGTGATGTTGTTATCACCCATATGTTGGTCATCCACGGGCTTTATGAGTTTGGCTCTCAGTACATGCTTTGGCTTTGAGGATATTGAGGCTTCTGTGTTGAGCTAATCGACACCGTGACACACTGTGGCAGCAGGTCAGCTATTAGATAGTCACCCCATTGTATCCTCCTGACTCATACAAGAAAAGGTCATCAAAAGGTGACAGTAATGAGCCTTGACAATGACAGCTGGTGTAAAATATCTCTAGTGGTTCCCTTTTCCGTGTGTGTGCGCGTGTGTTTGTGTATTTGACCAATATTAAAAATGTTACTCCCCGTCATATTGCACAGCCAGGTTGCTGGTTCTGCAGATCATTTCCAGCAGTTAAAGGGATTGAGGGGAGGCAAAGGGGAGGCTTTGGTGGCCCAGCTCTGCATTTATCTATCAAGATAAATGACTGCAGTGAGAAGCACTCCAATCCAGCTCAGCCGGCAGAGGCACCAGGCGCTGGGAGACGCAGAAACCAAGCTACCCAGCCCTCATAAACCCACTCCAGCAAATCACGGGAGGGAGGGAGGTGGGGGAGGTGGGGGAGAGAGATGGTGGGCGGGGGAGGACGAGAGGGAGGGGGGACGTGAGGGGCAGGGGAGGAAGAGTGGGAGGGGGGGGAAGTGAGGGAGGGGGGGAGCGAGGTGGTGTAGATGGGATACTGAGGAGGATACAGGAGGCCTTTTAAAGGGGAAGGATGCAGACCGACATAAAGGGGGGACTTGCTAAATGAATGTGTTAGCGGCCCCGTTCCCCCACAGGGATGGCAGGCCCTTTTAGTGGAACACAAACACAGGAACTCCCTTCCTTCCTTGTCTGCTTGTGACTGCAGCTCAGGGGAGTTTTGTAAAAACAGATAGCCAGTCGTTCTCCTTGTGTGTCTCTCTCTCTCTCTCTCTCTCTCTCTCTCTCTCTCTCTCTCTCTCTCATTTAATTAATTTCAGAGCCAGGAGATAATCGGGTTTCACTAATGGTTTCCCGTGTGCTTGCTGGGCTGTACCATGCTTATGTGCCAGCGGGCATGTAAGAGCGTTTCATTGTACTGCATCCTTCTCCCTCCTCTGGTTCTTGCATCCTCTCCCAAGCGCTTGAAGTAGTGGAGCGACGCCTGGACGAAATCCTGCACAGTCACTGCGAGACGAAAGCCGCGCTCATTCAAAGAGGCATGCGATGAAAGGACGTCCGCGAACGTGCCTCGGCAATCAGGCCGTTACCAACGGTGACAGCTGAATGAAAGACAGGTCGGGGGGGGGGGGGGGGGGGTTCTAACGAGAGCCGTGGGCTATGCGTGCAGACGACGGCACACATGGAAGCCCAGCTCTCTATCGTGTGGTTCCAGGAATCCGGCCAGCGTCTCATACCTCACACTCGCAGCGAGAGTTGAGAGGGTTCAAAGGAGGAACCCAAGAATCCCTGAAGTGTCGGTGCGCGCACGCACGCGTGAGTTTAAGTGTGTCTGGGACGCGCGCGGGGGAATGAGCGGGGGCCGCGTACACACTCATAGCCACCCAGATCACGTCCAGCCCTGTGCCAGTCACGAGTCTGGCAGGGCCCAGATAGCGGGCCAGCCCCAGGTCCCTGCGTCCCACACCGCCGGCTCGCTAAGCCTAATGGGCCGAATCTCTGCGGTGAGTCTGGAGCCGGCGGGGGAAAAGGATCCGTTCGTCCCTGCAAGGAGCAGCGGGAGGCCCACTGAGCAGACGCCCACGCTCAACATCTGCAGCGCGGTGATAACGTTTGTCCTCCGTGTTTGGGAGGAGAGAGGGCAGAGGAGGGGAGAGAGAGAGAGAGAGAGAGAGAGAGAGGGGCTAACGAGACCAGAGGAGAGGGAGGAGGGGGAGACGGTACGGGGCATGGAGATGAGGGGAGATGGCGGTGGTGGTGTAGGGGGGGGGGAGAGAGGCTTACATGTCAGGGTGTTATGGGAGACCGTAAACCCTGGGGCTCCAAGCGTCCGGCAAGGCCTGGTGATTCATCTCTGTCACCTAGATGTATTCACAGGTGGCCCTGGAGTGGGAGGACGGGGGGGGGGGGGACACAATGAACACAATGAACCTGCTGCACGCCACAGCACCCAACTCCAACCCAGCCTCCAAAAGGGACCCACGAAGGTAGATGGCTCCTGCTGCTCATTTCCATGTTGGGCCTCCGCCTGGCCGCAGGGGGTTGGAGGCTGGGGAGGTGAGGATTGGAGGCTGGGGGGATGGAACTTGAGACTGGATACAGCGGGCTAGACACCTGAAGCTGGAGGCTAGAGGCTGGGAGCCTGCACCTAGGACTTAGAGGCTACGATAGAGGCTTCCAGCAAATGGGAAGGGGGCAGGGTCCGAGGCTGATGAGGCCGATATTATCATTCCACAGGCGATGGATGGGTGGTTACATTTAGTCATTTAGCAGACGCTCTTATCCAGAGCGCTTGTCCTCTCGTTCCAGCTCCTGTCCAGAGGGAAGCAGCCACGCTCAGTGGACACAGCAGCCAGCTAACAGCAGCCCTGGCACAAGCAGCGGGCATACCACTGGTTCATTTCATCTCCCAGTTACACACACACACACACAAGAATACTGATGTGCTATGGCAAAAGAGGCTGTGACAAGTTAATATGCTTCTCCAAAGATGCACACGCACAGAACATTGTGTCGAAAGACAGAAAGTAATTGTGACACACAGCCAGTGATTATTCAAGCTCTGTGCCTAGACACACACACACATGCTTCCAGTTAAGCCAAGGAACACACACACACCCACACTCACTCCCAAGTACACACCTACACACACATCGAAGCCACAAACGCACACACACACCCAGGTGCATATTTACACACGCCAAGGAACACACACTCATAAAGGCTCCCAAAGCGCAAACACACGCCCGGTAACACACCCATGCACACTCCCAGTAACACACTCACACACACTGCTTTATAAAGATGGCACACTGCGGTAGCGGCATCAATTATTGAAGGCCCTGGAAAGGTCCGGGCTCTCGCTTGTCGGCTGCTCTCTGGCACCATGTCATGCCCCTCCCCCCCCCCCCCCCCCTCTATAGCCCAGTATATCCCATTTCCTCTCCTTACCAGCCACAGCTCACCCCCCAACTTTTGATCCTTTTGATAGTTGTGACATTCTATCCTTTGTGCATCACTCCCCCATACCCTCTTCAAGCCTCTCCTCCTCTCACCCCCAGTCCTCCTCCCCCTACCTCCCCCATGTCCTCCCCCTCCTCTGCGGTGTCTCTCCGTGGACCCTGTCACACCAGGAACCGCCTCCCTTTCTCATGTATACTTTGTTTGCTCGTGAAATATTCATCCTCCTCGCCCACCCTCCGTTCTCTCCCTCGAGCTGCCCCCCTCCCTCCCCATCCCTCTCTCTTTCCCCTCCCTGAAAGACACGCAGTCGCTCTGTGGCCATGTCTGGTGGCCTGCCTTCCAACTTCGGCGAAAACGACGCAATCGAACAGCCTCTCTCTCGGTCTGCGTTCCAAACACGGGAACAACGGTGCCATACGTACAGGGAACATGAACATGACAGGGCTGGTGATTTCTCCCAGCGCGGATCCCATTGTCTGCCTTTCACCGGCGACAGGGCCCACTCCCCCACCCAACACAGGAGTGTGCTTACAGACCACCCACTCCCCCTCCCCACTCATCTCTCCTCCCTCCCCTCCCCTCCCCACTCATCTCTCCCTCCCCCCACTCCCCCTCCCCACTCATCTCTCCCTCCCTCCCACTCCCTCTCTCCTCTCCCCCTCCCCACTCCTCCCCACGCTGGTTCCAAGGCTAGAGATACAAGCCGAGGGTTATTAACACTCGAGGACAAACGCCTGATGAAAGGACTCAGGTGCTGCCGAGACTGTGTTTAATAACTGACAGGATTTGAACTGAGAAAGGGAGGGAGTGGGAACACTGAGCTCTGTCTCTATCTGTCTCTCCACCCAGGGTCACAGTCCTTTCCAAGGCCAGACATTGCATGCAATCAGAAGGTATTCAGACCTGCAACGCTGACAAATTAGATATTCCACATGATTCTACTTTCTGGCCTCAAAAAAGACCTTTTTTAATAAAGGACCGAGCCTAAATGGAACTTCCAGGCCCAGCGAGGGTCCTTTTACAGATTGTCTGAATGATTAAACCATTCTTTCCCCCAATCTGACAGTCTGTGGGGACATTAGGGCCTGAGGAAATGAGATAACACAAATATTTAATCTACTGAGTGATTCTGGAGCTAGGAGCTGCAGACTGAGCTGAACACATTATCTCACCAGAGTGGCCTGGTCAGAAGGAACACTCTATCGGGCAGGACAGGACTTGTCATACTGGTATTGTCTCTAACACACAGCTTCCATTTCTCCTCGTGTCTCCTCGTGTCTTCTGTGTTACCATTGCATGAAGATGCCAGTCTGACAGTCCAGTTCGGCAGAATCGATATGTAGAGCGAGGAATGTGCTTAAGCAGTACAGAACTCTGGGTTATTTGAGGGACTTGAGTCAGAAACGTCCGATTGGATCGGATGTTGAATTGACGCGGTTTGCGATTTCTAGAGATGTGTTGGAGTCATTCGTCGAGCACTTAGGGTGAAGTGTTCTCTAAGCGAAAGCGTTTATTGTGCAGTTTGTGGTATTGAGGTTGTGTCTAGAAACCGTATCACAGGGATATGCTACTCTTTCATAATGTACCGTAGCGTGATACCGTGTGTGTGTGTGTGTGTGTGTGTGTGAGAGAGAGAGAGGGGGAGAGGTCTCTGTGTGTTCATGTGATTCAGTGAACAGATTTGGAGGATGGAGAGAAAGTAAAGAGTGATGTAGAAGGAGGGAGGATCCAGACTGTTTTAATGGAGAATGTTTGGCCCTGAGGCAAGGGGACAGAAGGGATGTGACACATGATTAGGACTGGTGATGTACTGATTCACTGTGACTAGCTTTGCCCCTGGCCAGCTGGGTGCAGGCGAGGGATTACAGCAAGAGACCTGACCTCCAGATTTCATCCCTTTCTCAACAGATTGAGAGTGTTGCTTCACGACAGGCTGCCGATCACAGAGGCTTCGCTGTGATCTGCTCGCGGCTCGTCATTGGTCCTGAACGAAAGGGGGTTCTTTTTCAAATGATTTTCTTCCCTCTGTAAAAAAGGAACTTATTAGAAGCTTGAGATTGATATCTGATGTATAATCAATAATTAGGTCCATCAACTAGATCTCTGTTGTTTACTTATTAAAAATTAATAAGACAAGGATTAAATGGCCCTGTTTGTTCCCTTTACTAGATGAAAATGTACAGTTCGGCATGACCACTTGAGTTGGCGTGTAAACAAGCAAGCTAACAGTAATCCCCAAACCTAACTAACCGTTAATGAAGCCTCCATATCTGAGGCTGTATCACTGAACAGCACATGTGAAGACTCAATAATCACAGACTGAGGGAAAGAGAGACACTCAGAAAGAGAAATAGAGAGGGGGAGAGAGAGGAAGGGGGGAGGGAGGTAAAGAGAAAGAGGGAGAGAGAAAGTAGGGGGTGAGGTAGAGAGAGGGAGAGGCCAAGTGGCATGTTTGAAATTCTGCAGGGAGCCAGTTGCTACGGTAACAGGGAAGGTAGCCGGCTCCGGTGGGAGGTGTTTCCACGGCAACCGGCCTCGGTGGCCAAGTGATGCTGCTGAGAGGGAAAAAGAAGAAGGCGAGGGAGGGAGGGAGGGAGGGAGGGGTGGAAGGGTAGAAAATGTATGCGTAAGTGTATGATACGAAGGAACGAGGGGGGAGATGACGGATGAGAGGAATCTGATGAAAAACGTGTGTCACCACGTGTGCCGTGATGCACTGTTTCATTAGTTAGTCCTCCATCAGAGCCTCCGCTCTGCAGGGAAATTTCCTTCCTGCCTGACAAAAGGCTGAGGTCTGGCCTCTCCTTGGCCTCCACACTGGGGCTTGACAGACACAATCCCCTCTCCAGGCCTTAGCACAGGGCCCCAGCCTCAACCTCAGCCTCCCTTTCAACCCAGGCCTCAGCCTCGGCCCCGCTCTCCCAGCCCCAGCCTCCCTCTCACCCTGGCTCCCTCCCCAGCCTCGGCCCTCCCCACTCCCAGCCTCCCTCTCACCCTGGCTCCCTCCCCAGCATCGGCCCCGCTCTCCCAGCCCCAGCCTCCCTCTCACCCTGGCTCCCTCCCCAGCCTCGGCCCCCCCCTCCCAGCCCCAGCCTCCCTCTCACCCTGGCTCCCTCCCCAGCCTCGGCCCCGCTCTCCCAGCCTCCCTCCCAACCCTGGCTCCCTCCCCAGCCTCGGCCCCCCCCTCCCAGCCTCAGCCTCCCTCCCAACCCTGGCTCCCTCCCCAGCCTCGGCCCCCACCTCCCAGCCCCTATTCCTCAACCTGCTGTTCATTAAAAGCCCATTAGCAGCTCCTTCATTACCATGAACAATGTGCCCTGCACGTCGCCGTGGCAGCTGCAGCATGAGGGACGGTGAGGGCCAGTCAGAGGGGATACCCCTGCCATGTCCTCTCAGTAGGAGCTGTGGTCCTCGGGCGTTCTCCAGCCTCGCAGAGGCCATCTCCCCCAGAGAGGACCATGTGTGACCATGCAAACGGTGCCACGTGTCAACAGGGAACGCACGGCAACAGGGCAGCAGATTGTGTGTGAAGTGGGACGACTGGTGGTGGTGGGCGAGCGGGTTGGCGGGGGGCGAGGTGAGAGGGGCGGTCTTATTTTGATCCTGTATGCGCCACCTCTTAGCCGGCACCGTCACCACCAGACCCAGCCCCCCCCCCCCCCCCCCCCCCCTCTGCCAGACACCTCCTGTGAAAGCATACGCCCTCCAAAATACAGCTGCCACACGGACACCACAGACGACTCGAGGGACGTGGTCCCATCTTCGTGTACGTTAGCGGGCATCAGTGTGAGTCGATCAAATGAAAAGGGAGATGGTTGGGGGGGGGGGGGGGATAGATGGATGGACAGATGAAGGCTTGTGGGGGGGATAGATGGATGGATAGATGAAGGCTTGTGGGGGGGGGGGATAGATGGATGGACAGATGAAGGCTTGGGGGGGGGGGGGTAGATGGATGGACAGATGAAGGCTTGTGGTGGCCGTCCCAGCGTCAGTGGCAGCCTTTCCTCTGAGGGCCTGGGAGATCAAGCAGAAGCACATTGCAGTGCCACATCCCGATATTAAATATGCACTGCCCGCGCCCCCCCTTCTCCCCCCCCCCCCCCCGTGGGATGCCGGGATGAGAGAGCGAGATTGGGGGATGCGGCGTTCAGAGAGCTATATCACCGAGAGAAAAGCGAGCGGAGGGTGAAGTTGTGGGGGAAGAGACGCGACACGAAGATGTGGTTTTAAGAGCGGGCAGGAACGTGTTACTCCCAGAGAGGAGAGGGGACTCCGACACTGGTGGCAGTCGCATCCAAGTCCAGAGAGAGCAGATGAGCAGCAGCCAAGGCTTGACGTGACGGATGACAGATGACGGGGGGGGGGGGGAGGGAGGAGGCACGGGAAAGATCTAGGGGCGGGGGTGACACAAAAGACACCGGACTTGGTGACGGGGTGTGCCTGGATTGTGGAAAGAAGCCTGTGTCTAATATCCTGTAACTAAATACCTGGTTCATTTCGCCTAAATGGGACCTCATTTAGAAGCTTCCCATCCCCGTAAAATCAGTTAAACAGATGGTTTAAAAGAGCATTATAACGTGGTATGAATATCCCAAGTTGCCTCTGTAGGCTACAGGGAACCACCACAATAGCACCTGTTTGTAAAAGGAAAAAAAGAGAAAGAAAGGGCTTAGTTTCGTATTCATCCTTCCCAAATCCAGTCTCATGCAATTCCCTAATCTTCGGTAACCTGCTAAGAAAAGCGGACGTTTCCAAAGGAGGATTACCGATTTCACAGTGGTAACAACGTCGGTTGAAAGGCCGGTTGTCTGTCGGGCGGTGAGACGGAGGGCCACCGATTCGTAACGGCCAGATGGAAGAGAATTCGAGAGCTGCAGCTCAATCCGCCTGAGGGATCCTGTAGCCTACTGTAGATGGATCCTGTACTGCTGACAGATGTGGAGGCCAGCTGTGGTCTGCTTTGTATACAGCTGTGGTATCTTTAATACACGGCTGCTACCGAACTCCATAGCTGGTATTTTCCTCCTAGGCATCGTCGTCGTGTGTATCACGCGAGGATGTTTAATGAAGATGTCTTTCCATTTAGTAGCTACTTATGCATATATGCTTACTGAGAAAAAAAAAATGTGCTTGCTGTTTCACCCGTAAATTCCAATGAGATCTTTATCTCACGCAGCAAGTAAATATGTTTTCACAGTTGTGAAAGGAGCGAGTGTCTGTCATGTGGAGATCTGATTCAGTGTCATTAATGTTGACACTAGACTGTTTCAGAAGGATCGCAGTGCTCAAATCGGAGTTAAGCTTTTGATTCCTTAAATCCTTTGAGGTAGCACTGAGCTTGGAATCACAGATGTAGCCTAATCGTTACACAATTCACTACATTAAATGGCGACATACCGATTTCGTGATCGTCACTGTCTGCATGTTGAACATAAGGGGCCTTTCTTTGAAATTGTATTTGGAAGCGCTTAAGGCTTTATTTCGGCAGATGTGATCAGCTTTCCATTTGTTTCTCGACATCTGTCAGACAAACCACAGCAGTGATTTCGTCTTCATTTTTCCCCTTCTTAAAACTGATTTCACAGAGATTTGGCGTGCCGTTTTCTCCGAACACTAGTCAGCTCAGGCTTTTTCAGTGAGAATTCATCGGGTGGCGCGAGAGGAATGTGGAAAGGGCATGTTCAACTTAGTGTGCTTCTATGTTTTTGTGTCAGAGCTCCGGACACAACGCACGCATTAACCGTGCCCACTTCGTGCCCTGTTTGTTATCCGTGGTGATGACGCGCCGTGACTCAGAAGGAGACATCTGTCAAGACGTGGGAGAAAGAGAGGGTGGTTAGCACCATATCAAGACATTATCAATAACAGTAGAGCTGTTACCCCTAACAACCAAGAGTCAGGGAGAAACCTGCTACAGAATAGGTCTTGCTGTCACTCGGGTTTTAGTTTGGATTTTCTTTTCATGCTGACGCACGTCTTGCTGCTGTGTTGGATTGTTTTGTCCTTTACAAAGGAAAGAATAAGTATGATTCAATAACGCAAAGCTTGGGAATGGTGCATAGGGGATGTAGCTACCAATGCTGGCGTGCCCGTACAGGCACTACTGCTGGCGTGTCCTATTGTTTATCTGCGTCGAGTGTGGGCGCGTATGTGTATAACCGTGTTTGCGTTATTGTGAGTGAGTCACGCCTGTAGCCATCTGTTTGGGAGTGGGAGCCGTGGGACGGAGCGTCGTCTGTGAGCGGCCTTCGCTAGTAGCCTTCGCGAGTAGCCTCCATTCTTGTGGGCGAGGACCCTTATGCAGTCTGCTGGTGTGTGGGGGACCTGCTAACAATGACTCCTGGAGGAGACCGGCCTCTTCGCTGCGGGGAGAGAGCTCCGTCACGACCTGCTCTGCTGACTGTTTGCCTGCCAGGCCCGGTCTGGTGTGCGACTCCTCATCAAGATAAACAGGGAACGAATCTGTCTGTGAGTAGCTGGCTTTGTAGCAACCAAGTCCAAACGCCAGCCTCAATAGATAAACATACCAGGTACTTGGTGAATACTATCATATGACATTGTTCAATGGCCGGCCTGTCTTCTCCTAATCTCAATAAAGTCTCTGTCCACAGTGGCATCTGACTCCAGTGTAACCCCACTTCTGAAATGAAATCAGATGTCACGAGTTGGGCTTTGTGTGTTTGTGCCGCGGCCCTAAATGGTCCCTAGGAGGGGCTGGGATGACGATGATCAACCATCTGCTCCTAGTGTGACCGGCTGGGGGCTGGGGGCCGCAGTAATCTGGATTGATGAAGCCGGGGCCACGAGAAGGCCAGGTTTGTCACCAGACTCCTCATGACATAACTTCTGCTGTTATGGCTGCGTGGATTTGCTGGCTGTTCATTGTCAACAGCCATCCACAGGTGTTCTGGGTTTAAAGCTGCCTAGTAGACAGAGGTGTTGATGTTGCAGCCCCACAGTCCACCTTCACTGCATGTTAGGGACATGTGTTTGGGTCCATGTGCCACTTCAGTTTTTCTATTTTTGTCCTTCCTCTAAGTGTGGAAGGCTTTTTCTCCCATTGTGGATCTGAAATTGGCCATCACACATGTAGAGTGTGAATAATACAAGTCAGGCACAGTGAGGTTTGAAACAAATCTGTCTCAACTACATTTAGTCTTTTTTTTTTTACTAGGTGTGTTGACAAAAGGTTAGTAGTTGAAAGCGCCCAGCCCTGCCCAGCCCTGCCCAGCCCTGCCCTGCCCAGCCCTGCCCTGCCCTGCCCTGCCCAGCCTTGCTCAGCTCACACACATTAGGAAGAGTCCTGATAGATTAGATGAATAATTAAAGACCCTGATTACAGTGATGAATGCCCCCAAATCTCTCTGACCATTTAGCACCAGTCTGGGGAGGGGTAGAACCAATGGAGGGTCTTTATGTGGGAGTGGAGGGGGGAGGGAAGGAGGGAGGGAGGGGTGAGAGGCTGGGGAGAGCTGAGCTCAGGAGGTAGAAGAGAGGTAGGAAGATGAGAGGACACAGAGAGGGAGATGGAGGGCAGGGAGATGAGAGGAGGGAGGGAGATGGGGCAGAGGGAGATGAGAGGAGGGAGGGAGATGGGGCGGAGGGAGATGAGAGGAGGGAGGGAGATGGGACGGAGGGAGATGAGAGGAGGGAGGGAGATGAGAGGAGGGAGGGAGATGGGGCAGAGGGAGATGGGGCAGAGGGAGATGGGGCAGAGGGAGATGAGAGGAGGGAGGGAGATGGGGCGGAGGGAGATGAGAGGAGGGAGGGAGATGGGACGGAGGGAGATGAGAGGAGGGAGGGGCACCAGGACTGGCAGCCACCCTGCTATTCAGCCATCTGGACCACAAAGACACAGACGCAGAAAACACTGCCTGTGTGTGTGTGTGTGTCTAAATGCATGTATACGTGCGTGTTCTTACAAAACCGAGTGCTCGTCTGTGTTGCATACGTTGCACAGTGCATCCACGTGAGAGTTCCTGGAATCCTGCGCCTCACCCCTGGATTGGCGCCCAGCCAGCATCCAGGTTTATAAATACCCCACATCCCCCAGGCCAGGTGGGGATTAAACCCTCAGGAGGCTCTGATGTCAGCAGTCCACCTGCCAGCCTCCTCACCCTGTCGTTAACGCGCCGTCCGACCAGAGAGCCGGCCCGCTCTGCCAAGCACACGCCAGCTTGGCCGTGTCCGAGACAGGAGGGAACAGGACCGGATGCTGCCAGAGCCAGGCTCCAAAGAACAGCTCTCCCCACATTAACATTTACAGCACGGCCATCTGATGTATGGTCGAGGAGGAGGGGGGGAGGGGGGAACTTGTAAAAGGTGACAGATGATGGCGAGCGGGAGGGATGGGGGATGGGGGGGTAGGGCGGGGGCGGGGGCGGGGGCGGGGGAGGGGCTTCAAACCCTCCCCGACCGCCGCGCTGCCTTGCCTGGCCGGGAGATTGCATCATTACATGAGATGAAGTCATCCTGCAACAAAGAGAGAGGTGGGGGGTTGGGGCGGGGGCGGAGACGAGGCGGGGGTGGGAAGGGGGATGGGGGGGGGGGGGGCAGGGACAGGTGCTGAATATTTAATTAGGTGGGCCGAGAGGAATATGGAAGAGATTGGGCCCTGCCTGGAGAGATATCCACTTGTACTGACAGGGAGATTTATGGCCAGGATATGTGTTCAGAACTGGCTCCCCTTCTCTCTTTCCTCCCCTGTACTCATTATCTGTCTGTGTGCGTGTGTTTGTCTGTGAGCGTGTGAGCGTGCGTCTGTGTGCGTGCCTGTGTGTGACCTGCGCTGCAGCCTAACGCCCTCCTTTCATTTAGGATCTAAAGAAACACGATGGACTCTACCTACCACCTTACAACCAGCACACGATGTCCTCCCTTCACTTTTACTGTGAAGGCGTAGGCTTAGTGGTCCGTGCCCTCAGTGTTTTTCTGCTACTGCAACCAAGAAACACTGGGGAATTCACACCGCGTGAAAGCTGTACAGAGTAGATGGTGAGAGGTTAGGAAAGGAAACTATCAAGGGATTGTAAACCAGCGAAGGGGAGGGGGGGGGGAAGTAAATGGAGAGGGAGAGAGCCAGAGGGGGGGGGGGGGGAAGAGAGAGGAAGAGAAAGAAAGAAGGTAGAGAGAGAGAGAGAGAGAGAAGGGGGGGAGAGAGGGAAGACGAAAGTAAAAGAAAGAAAAAGAGAGAGCGGGGGAAGGTAGGAAGAGAGAGGGGCAAGAAGCCAATCGATGTCTCAGGGCTTGTGTCAACAGGCCGTTATTAATGATGCGTCAGCCTCTGCAGTAGGGAGCTGTCAGGGTGCTCCACCATTGACTCTCCTCCGTTCGGCTCTGCTCTGGGGCTGCTGCTGTACGCCTCCCCTCCTCCCTCTGCATGGCTCACTGAGACTCCCAGACTTGGCTGTCCAATTAAGGCAGCCCAGGGGGGGTCGAGAGCAGCTGAGGATTGGCCCTGCCAAGCCCAGGTCTGGAGGAGCCGGGGCACTGGTGACAGGTTGTGGACTGTTATTGCGAAAGCGGCTGGATCCCAACGCCCTGATGAAGAGGAGGGGGGGGGGGATGGAGGAGGAGGAGGAGGAGGAGGAGGAAGGTCTGGAGTGAGTCATACTGTGGCCAAACCAACAGGAGTCTTACTGTTCTCCAGACCCCGAAATAGAAGAAAAAACATGGAAACAGCTTTTCGACAGAAAGGGACCATTAGAGCTGTGAATCTGATTGGTCGAAAGACACCAGAAGAGGTCAATGTCATAGGCATCTTGCGGCAATGCCTGTTGGCCAAATACAAGTGAAAAGTGATACAACTCCATAACTCATACATGTAGCTATACGCAAATGTACTCGTGAAGCAGTAGAATGGGCCGTAGAAAGTCCACCTCCGTCGGATGTTGTCTTCCTGTTCACTTCCAGGGTCAGGTGACGGCTCTATCACACTTGGCTGATGGATTGATTTATCATTTAAACAGGATTAGCCTCTTGGCAGGTTCCTCAGTCATGTGATCTGTTCCAGGGCGAATAACAAACCCCGACCAGGATGTCTCAATGACTCTCGTCCTAGTCCTCAAAACCCATTTAGATCAATTACAGTACCACGGAGCATCTGGTGTCTGTCTTTTACCTGACCCGAGCAACCAAACAGAGCCAGGGTTGTTATTGTGGTTCTGATATTTATATCGTTCATCGTGCCTGGAAGCTGGCTTTGAGCTGTTCCTAGTAAACGGAGACTGTTCCTTGATTCAGTTTGAACTGCACTGACATATACTTTACACTTAGAATTGTCTGCTAATGAAGAACTGTCAGGGTGAAATTAAATGATTGTATTGGCTTAGGGCATGAAGCAGTGTTGTGTGAAAGAGAATGTATTATGTTCAGTAGAACTGGAAAAGCAGATTTGTTCATCGCGACTTCTACAGGAGAAAGGTGACAGGCAGGACAGAACAGAGACCCAGGGCAGGGAGCCGATCACAGAGTTATGATGACACACAGGACAGAATGACACATTTTTTATGTTCACATTAAGTAGTGTTTCAGTGGAAAGATCCAGGCTTTGTGGAAGCAAACGAGCGCGTGTGAGAATGTGAAGCTTCGATTGTTTTATCGATGGTGAATCATTCAAATGAAGTGCAGACCAAGATTCAACACGAAACGCACTCCGATTGACTTCCATCTCAAGACGAAGAGTGTGAGGGAGAGAGTCTGTCTCAGTCACGTCTTCTCGCGCTCGTCTGTTTCCTGCCGCGGGGGCGATCTGAAGTCAGATCTGGTTTGATCTTCTCCCCCGTCGTCCGTGGCGTCACTGAGTACGTGGTCCCATGACGTCCCTGGTGACCAACGGCTTCCGAGACACTGCCTGGCGTTCACACCACCGCCGAGGGAGTGGGTGAGCCTCGACACCCCTCTGCGCCTACTGGTTGTCATGACGGTTGCTCGTGGCGCCTGGCAGCGTGAAGGAGAGATTTTTTTCCCCCAAACTGGGTCAGAGACGGCAGGGGATCCTCTGCATGCAGGACACCGTCAGTTTGAGAGGAGGAGGGCTAAACAGAGCCAGGGCCCGTTCCCGAAGCAGAGCGTGTGATTAGCTGTTATCGCGGCGGGCAGATCTAATCGGGGGGCCCAGATCTGAGCTGTGATTGGAGGGGTCTGAAGAGCCACGCCGGAGGTCAGGGCCCCGGACTCCTGATGGGCTCCTATTGATTGGGGGAACGGGGCGATACAGTTGCAGGCGCACGCCATTGATTTTCTGCTAGTGCAGGAGTGGCGAGCAGACAGGGGCAGGAGGTGGGGGGGGGGCGCGTCGTGGGGGGGGAGGGGGGGGGAGGTTGCTGCCAGGTTATCTTCTCAAATATCCGGAAGTCTTTTTTGTGCTGTTGACCTTCCCCAAGTTGAAGAGGCATATCTATGTAGCCATTACCTCAGCAGACATGTTGGTGTTGCTTTTGTGGTGTTCAGCCTAAGCAAGCATTTTCCTCTGCTCATCTGCACACACACACACACACACACACTCAAGTTCCCACACACAAACAATCTGGGGGGGAAAAGCTTGAATTCAGATAATTAAATCAAATACTTAGATGTTGATTTATGTATCATCTCATATATCAAACATCTCTTGTCTTGGATTGTGTGTGTGTGTGGGGGGGGGGGGACTGTTCTTCATGCAGGCTTCTAGAATTAATAACACAAAGAGCCGGGGTTAAAGCTTGCAGTCTCTAGTGATCCCTTAACTAACTGGCACTACTCTGGAGCAGCACACTCATTCGTCAGGGCTTGGGCTACATACAGACGTTTATTTATAATCCAGTGTTAATAACCATAACAGCTTTCTCTCATATCTCAGTCAAAGTCTAACCCTGCACACTCCTCGGGGCCCATTCCAGTTATTGTATATTTACATGGCTTTTTTTATATATTTATTTTGTGTTCCAAATTTTAATTAGAACTTCAAACACTTTAGCTGCGGTCGGCTAAGGCAGGGCTTCCCTTTGATCGCGCGTCACTCCGCTCACTCTTCCCCTCTCCCTCTCTCCCTCTCCCCCTCTCCCTCTCCCCCCCCCCGGGCGTCTTCCTTCTAATTGGCTCAGCGGGCCTCGTCTCGGCTGTCTGTCAGTCAGCGGGGCCTTCTGTCTGTGGGTCTGTCTGTGGGTCTGTCTGTGGGTCTGTCTGTGGGCTCTGTTGTCAGTGTCCGGTCTGAGGGAGGGCGCTCACTGTCAACTCCCTGAATCTTCCCAGATGCTGTCATCGGTGGCCCGTCGAATGTTTATCTCTTTTCGGCGAGTGGCTTTTTTTTGGAGGGGAGGGGCTGAGATTGGGAGCTGGATTTCACTTGGAGGGGCCAGGCAAGCCATGATAATATCCCTTGGCTGTGTTTGCTATCTTCTATCTTTTTGTTATTTATGATCAAAGATGAGTCCCCGTTCTGTCAGAGATACCGCCTGGATCTGTGACCTCCTGGCGCCAGTTCTGTGATCCTTCTCAAGATGAAACGTAATTGCCTAATGGAATAAAATTCCTGTTCATTTAGGGTTGTTTAAAAAACACGACATAAATACAATGTTTGATCTGTGCCAGTGAAGCATAGATAATATCCTAGCTGTTTGCAGCGTTTTCTTCCCTCCCTCCCTCCCTCCCTCCCTCCCTCCCTCCCTCCTCCTGTTTCTCCTCCCCTCCTCCCCTCCGACCTCCACTTCGCTGTGCAGTGTTAATGTAGTGAAGTGGCCCAGCGGTCAATGAGCTTGTATTAACACCTGACTCCAAGGCCTGGCTACTGTTTGTTCCTTCATGTGGGGCCCCCAGGGCCCCCCCCCCCCCCCCCCCCCCCCCCAGCACAGGGAACCGATCCCAACATCAATAACAACATCCTAGAAGGCTGCTCGCCTCGAGAGGGAGGGAGGGAGGGAATGCGAGGAGAGGGAGAGAGAGAGAGGGAGGGGGAGGGATAGAAAGAGAGGGAGCAGGCTTCTACCTACTTGATGTGCCGTCGCATGTCTTTGTACTACACCTCCTCGTCTTGCCCCCTTTTAGTTCTTTTCTCGTCGGTGTGAACAAACCTGGGGGCGGAGGCAGCCAGTCAATAATTCCGACTTTTTATCGGCTCTGGCTGTCACTCACCTCAGGGTTACCGTGACGACCTGGGCTCAGATGTGCATCTCTCCTCTCCTGAACTTCCTGTCTGCCGATATTCTCTCTCAATGGACAATGAGAGCTCAATCGCTCCATGCATTAGCTTGAAAGCCCTTCATTTCTACGCACACGTCCCCTGATATCTGTCTCCGCTCCGCCGCACCCACACACACACACACACACACACACACACACACACACACACACACTTTCTCTCCAACTCAATAACGTCCACCACTGTGTTTGCATCGACTGCTTGTTCTCACCTCTCTCAGGTCAACAACAACTAAATATTCTCTCTCTTTTTATCTCTCCCTCTTCCCATCTCTCTCTTTCCCCTCCTTCCCTACATCCTTCGCTCTCTCCCTCCCTCCATATCTCTCTCTCTCTCCCCCCCCCCCCCTCTCTCCCACCAGGCCCTGCCCATGGCAGAGGTGGACGGACCAGGCCCCCAGGGGGCGGAGCCTCAGATTGCCATGTACTGCGGCCGCCAGCTCCTGCATATGAACCCCAAGACGGGCCAGTGGGAGCCAGACCCCCAGGGACGCCAGGGCTGCTTCACCGAACCCAGCCAGATCCTGTCCTACTGCCAGGAGGTAGGCCACAGGCACACCCCTGCTGCTGAACCCAATGCACCCTCCTGGAGAAACACATATAGCAACTGTCCTGGAGAAAGACATAATACTACTAGTGCTCTTCACTGTGTGCTATATAGATCTGTACTCTATGTAAGGCGACTATGGGGACAGTAAGATCAGTCTGAAAATGTTTCATTCTGTCTCTCCAACTGGGTTTGTCTTGTCCTCTCTGATCTATATATTTATGCATATATAGTGGAGCGATGGTGGGGAAATATTTGGGAATATTTCTTTAAATGTTCATGGTGCCGTGCATCTCTCCCCCTCCTGTTCCCTGACGTCTCCCCTGTTCTCTCTCAGACGATCATCTAAATGGATGAGAAATATATGGGCTAAGATAGATCAGGAGGTCCCGGGTTCAAATCCCGCCCTCTACGCCACTTTGGTTTAAAAGCATCTGCTAAATGAATACATGACACATATACAGTAGCTGGTGTAGAATGCCGTGAGGGCCTTAACGACACTCAGACGAAGGTGGTCGGGGGGGATTGTGCGCCACCTGGAGGCAGAAGGCGGCATCCCCCCTGAAAGAGCACCGTCACACTGCTCGAGGGGCCGTAATGTGATTAAGACGACGCATTATGCATCTGTGATTGCTTTCCCACAAAAGCCATCCTTTTATTTTCCTCTAACGTTTGTGGAGCGAGCTTTTAGAGCCGTGCCAAATATGTCTCCTGACCCTATTAAACCTCATTCTAGGATGCCGGTTACTTATCGGCGTATTCTTTTAATTGAAAGTAGTCAGTAATAAAATTAGGATTACTGAAAAAAGGAGAACGATCAGTTGAATTTGAGCGGACAGGGCTGTAATAGCACCCAGCTGAGAGCCTTGCGTACAGCCTGCCCTCAGGCCTCAAAGATGTGTTGCATGAATCTGTCCTTTGTTACCCCTCTATCCCAACTGACTGTGATCTCCCTCTTCCCCATCCCTTCCTTTCCCTTTTTTCGATATTCCCCTTTTCATCTCCACCCTCCTCTTCCACCCTGTCATCCTCTTGTTTCTTGTTCTCTCCCCGTCTCCCCGTCTCCCTGTCTGTCTTTGTCCCACACTGTGTCTATCCGTCCGTCTGTCTTCTGTGTGTGTGCGTGCGTGCGTGTGTGTGCGTGTGTGTGTGTGTGTGTGTGTGTGTGTGTGTGTGTGTGCGCTCGCGTCCAGATGTACACAGACCTGCAGATTTCCCACGTGGAGGAGTCCTCCAACCCGGCCACCATCCCAGCCTGGTGCAAGAAGGGCTGGGACCACTGCAAGACACGCCCCTTCATCGTGCTGCCCTACCGTTGCCTAGGTACGGGAAGAGTCATCGTTATTGTCGCCGCCCATAGATAGCCTTCCCTTCACTATAGTTGGGAACTGTCAGTTTGTCATTCGAAACCAGCCTGTGTTCGCCTGTCTTTTGATGTGGGGAGCCGATTCAGTGAAAGTGCAGCCACATTCCTGACGGGATGCATATTGGATGGGAATGCTCGACGAAGCACCTTTTTAACTTTGCTGTGTCCTTGATATATGGGCTGCTGCCCCAGCTGGTGTGCTTGTAGTGCTGCAGCAGCACAGAGACACGCTCTCCTCCCAGCCTCCCCTCCCCACAGCACAGAGACACGCTCTCCTCCCAGCCTCCCCTCCCCACAGCACAGAGACACGCTCTCCTCCCAGCCTCCCCTCCCCACAGCACAGAGACACGCTCTCCTCCCAGCCTCCCCTCCCCACAGCACAGAGACACGCTCTCCTCCCAGCCTCCCCTCCCCACAGCACAGAGACACGCTCTCCTCCCAGCCTCCCCTCCCCACAGCACAGAGACACGCTCTCCTCCCAGCCTCCCCTCCCCACAGCACAGAGACACGCTCTCCTCCCAGCCTCCCCTCCCCACAGCACAGAGACACGCTCTCCTCCCAGCCTCCCCTCCCCACAGCACAGAGACACGCTCTCCTCCCAGCCTCCCCTCCCCACAGCACAGAGACACGCTCTCCTCCCAGCCTCCCCTCCCCACAGCACAGAGACACGCTCTCCTCCCAGCCTCCCCTCCCCACAGCACAGAGACACGCTCTCCTCCCAGCCTCCCCTCCCCACAGCACAGAGACACGCTCTCCTCCCAGCCTCCCCTCCCCACAGCACAGAGACACGCTCTCCTCCCAGCCTCCCCTCCCCACAGCACAGAGACACGCTCTCCTCCCAGCCTCCCCTCCCCACAGCACAGAGACACGCTCTCCTCCCAGCCTCCCCTCCCCACAGCACAGAGACACGCTCTCCTCCCAGCCTCCCCTCCCCACAGCACAGAGACACGCTCTCCTCCCAGCCTCCCCTCCCCACAGCACAGAGACACGCTCTCCTCCCAGCCTCCCCTCCCCACAGCACAGAGACACGCTCTCCTCCCAGCCTCCCCTCCCCACAGCACAGAGACACGCTCTCCTCCCAGCCTCCCCTCCCCACAGCACCACAGTCAGCGCTAAGAACGCCTGCTCATTACCAGGCCATTTTCTGTCATTAGCACGGAGCTCGGGGTTAGGACGGCCTCTCCGACAGGGCTCATTCACTTGGATGGCGCGCTGTACTCATCCGTTCTTCCCACCCACCGGCCCCCTTGCTCTCTCCCTTGTTCCTCCCCTCTCGCCTTCCCTCCCTTCCTGTCTCTCTCCCTCCCTCCCTTCCTCCTGTCGATCTTTCTCTTTCGCTCCCCTTGTCTACAATCCTCCATGTCTCCCTCCCCCTCCCCCCTTTCCTCTCTCCCTCTCTCCCTCTCCCCTCTCTTCCGCCCCTCACGGTATCCCTGTCTACGATCCTGCCTGTCTCCCTCTCTCCCTCCCTCTCTCTCTCTCTCTCTCTCTCTCTCTCTCTCTCTCTCCCTCTCTCCCTCCCTGGCGCCAGTGGGGGAGTATGTGAGCGAGGCCCTGCTGGTGCCTGATCGCTGCCGTTTCCTGCACCAGGAGCAGATGGACGCCTGCGAGAGCTACGTCTACTGGCACAACGTTGCCAAGGAGGTGAGGGGCTCCTTTTTAAAGACATCTTTTTGGGGGTATTTATTGGGCTTCATTGGACAGTTTGCAAGTGAAGTGTGACAGGAAAGGCAGGGGGGGGGAGAGAGAGAGAGAGCGCGAGAGAGAGGGAGAGAGAGCGAAAGAGAGAGCGAGAGAGAGAGCGAGAGAGAGAGCGAGAGAGAGAGCGAGAGAGAGACTTGCAGCGAAGGCCTCAGCCTGTAGGGTACTCTCAATTAACCGGTGAGCTGCTGGCCGTTGGCAAACGTCCGTTTTTAGAGACTCGACACAAAATGGAGTGGTGTTTTAGACACAGCTGCAGACGAGATCCGCTGTCGAAGGGAAATATGACCTAGTAGAGGGTTGTGCTCCTTTTTTTTTTAATTAGAATTTGAGCGCTAGGGAAGGTCTGTAGATGGCGCTGTCAGATTACATTCATGACTGACTGACGCCAGGCTCTGACAGCGAAGAGAGAAGGATGGAATGTAATAGTGGGGCAGTGTTGAAGCAAAGTATTAACACACTTCCGTAGTGTGTCTCTAGTGATCGATAGCAGTACATAAGCAAACGCATCCTCAACATTTGCCCTTTTGACGTTATTGTATGACTGTGGCTTTAATGGATTCATGCAGAGGTTGTGATCACCGGAATGAGACAGTGTGAAGTGAAACTGGTTTGGATTAGATTTTGTCCTGAACAGCATGGCAGCTGTTAGCCTGATACGTCCCTCCTGCCTGCAAGCTTCCATGTCCTCCTGTCTCCTCTTTATCTCTCTTCTGTCTCTCTCGTTCCGTTTTCTCTCTCTCCCTCTCCCTCTCCCTCCTTTGCAGTTTTCAAGATAGTTCATTTTAACACGATCGGGACAATTGGTTATCTTTAGATTCTTAATTTCCTGACGAACCATATCTCTTCCCCCCCTGTCCTTCTCCACCTCCTCTCCTCCTCTCCTCCTCCCCATTTCAGGCCTGCACCGCCGACGGTCTGGAGCTCCATAGCTACGGGATGCTGTTGCCGTGCGGCACCCGTTTCCGGGGGGTGGAGTACGTGTGCTGCCCGGGCAGGGGTGCAGGCGGCAGGATGGAGGCCGAGGCGGCGGACAGCCTCACCCCCAACCTCACCCCTCAGACCACTGGCAGAGTCAACACAGCGTACGTGTCTCACCGGACGGAGGCCGATAGGAGCCGCCGTTTTTTGTTCCCCTGAGGGAGGTCTTGTTTGTCGGCGGGCTGCGCTGGGTAGCGTGTCAAGGCAGATCTCCTCCAAAGCCTGTGGTAGAGAGAGACGCTCGCGCGGCAGGGCGTTACGTTTGATTCATTTGGCAGACGCGTGATTCATTCCGACTCCGTGCCGGTGCGGTCACTCTACTGAGGTCAACGCACAGAGTTAGGCGTCACGATGAAGATGATGATGATTTCTCTCCCCCCCCTCCTCCCCCCCCCCCCCCCCCCCGTGCAGCACCAAAGTGACCCCCCCCACCGCAAGCCCCTCCCCGGACACGGACGTCGACGAGGCCGACATGGAGGAGGAGGATGACGAGGTGGTGGAGGAGGAAGAGGAGGAGGAAGAGGTCGAGGAGGAGGAGGAGGAGGAGGAGGAAGAGGAGGTGGACGAGGACGAGGAGGTGGACGAGGGGGGGGAGGAGGAGGAGGAGAAGGCGGCGGCGGCGGCGGTCAAAGAGCCGGAGGTGTACGAGTACTCGGTCCCAGACTACCTGGATTCTTACTACTACGCCAAGGGAGGCCAGGGGGCTCGCAAGCCCACCCCAGCCCCACCGCAGGCCAGGGGAGACAGCTGTGAGTACCCCCTCCCTCCCCCTGGCCCTCCATCTCAGTCGCCCTCCATTGCTCGCAGTCTTACAGAGAGCTTTCTCAGCTCTTGGTTGATTCCGTCCAGTGGTTAACAGTGCAGTAAGAAGGCTGGGTAAATGCTGACGACACCACTAAACCCTCAGCTGTCACTTACTCTTCCTTTACTGGGGAATGAAGTGCACTGCCCAGTTAGCATCTCCACCGCCATACACTCTATCTCTCTGTACATTAATGGGTCTACCTTTCTCAAGCACACACACACACACATGCACGCATACATACACACACGTCTGTCTTTGTGGCTGGATGTAGGACGTAGATAGGCCTGTCTATAGCTGATGTATTTGCTGCACTCCAACTCAATAATGCTGACCGCTCTCCCACTATGTGGATCAATGTCTCTCTGGCACTCTCGGCCTCGGACTGGGTAATGATTGTTATCTCTTTCTGTCTGACTAAACACCCACCTCTTCCTTTTTCTGCCTCGCGCTTTCTCTCCCTTTCTACTTTTTTCTCTCTCTCTTCTCTCTCTCATTCTCATTCTCTCTTTCTCATTCTGTCTTTCTCATTCTCTCTTTCTCATGTTCTCTCTCGTTCTCATTCTCGCTCTCATTCTCACTCTCTTTCTCACTCTCTCTTCCTCATTCTCTCTTTCTCATTCTCTCTCTCTATTTTTCTCTCT
Source organism: Thaleichthys pacificus (assembly GCA_023658055.1). NCBI lineage: Eukaryota > Metazoa > Chordata > Actinopteri > Osmeriformes > Osmeridae > Thaleichthys > Thaleichthys pacificus. The sequence continues at coordinate 4,478,188 of CM042871.1, read as the reverse complement.
CTCCCTCTCTCGTCCTTCTCTTTCTGTCCATCGCCCTCCGCGGCCTCCCTCTCTCGTCTCCTCCCCTGTCCCCCCCCCCTCCAGTGCCCACACCCCGCCCCACGGATGGGGTGGATGTTTACTTCGAGATGCCAGGGGACGACAGCGAGCACGCCAACTTCCTGCGAGCCAAGATGGACCTGGAGGAGCAGAGGATGAAACGCATCAACGGGGTAAATGGAGGGGCGGAGACCCAGGAAATCGAAATTGGGATTGGCTTGTGATGAGATTTGGAGGAGGCAGCCAATCGAATGAAGCTATCCCGGTGCACCCCCGCCCACTCTGCAGGCAGATTTGGGTAGATTGCTCCGGGATCGCAAAGTGATGTCTTAATGTAACAACGAGACAACGATCACACACATCCAATGCTCCTGTTATCCAGACAGAGTTTCACAGAGGTTGCTAAAGTGAGACAGATAATTACAACCTCAGCCTCTAGGGATTCCTGTGCACGCGGAGCACCGTGCGCGCAGAGCCACCGTGCGCGCAGAGCCACCGTGCGCGCAGAGCCACCGTGCGCGCAGAGCCACCGTGCGCGCAGAGCCACCGTGCGCGCAGAGCCACCGTGTGGCGTCGTCTGTGTGTGCCTAAGCTGACCTCCTTCTCTCTCTCTCTCAGATCATGAAGGAATGGGCGGAGGCCGAGAACCAGTCCAAGAACCTGCCCAAGTCTGACCGCCAGGCCCTCAACGAGGTAAACACAAACACCAGAGGAGGTAGTCCCAAATATATACAGACAATCCAAAGACGTACAAAGAACACCCAAAGGCTGATCGATCCCAAAGATGAGCACAGATATCCCAAGTCCAGTCGATCAATAGATCCCCTCGGAGGCCGTGGTTGTGCTGAAGAGGTGTATCTTCTGAACCCTGACCACGGTCCTCCCCTCTCTCCTGGCAGCACTTCCAGGGAGTGCTGCAGACTCTGGAGGAGCAGGTGACCGAGGCCAGGCAGAGGCTGGTGGAGACCCACCTGGGCCGGGTGGTGGCCACCCTTAACAACAACCGCCGGCTGGCCCTGGAGAGCTACCTGACAGCCGTGCAGAGCGAGCCCCCCCAGGTGAGCAGCCGAGGAGGGGGGCGAGGGTTTGGGGCGAGGGCCAGAGGTCTCAAAGGGCACGTTTTGAGGGGAGAGACCCCTCTGTGGGGTTATGGTGAGAGAGAGTTCAATCATACGCCATGATTAGAACCTCTTCTGCTTGCCGTGCTCCGTTGGGATGTTCGTTTGGCAAGCGTTGTTGCCTGACTCCCTTTCTTCCCCTTTCCGCCCTGCCTTTCTCTCCTCCTCTCTGGCTCTCCTCTCCTCTCTCCTCCTCCCTCCTCCCCTCCCAGCCTGAGCGGGTGCTGCAGGCGCTGAAGCGCTACATGGCAGCAGAGCAGAAGGACCGCAGACACACCCTCAGGCACTACCAGCACATCGAGGCAGTCGACCCTCAGAAGGCTGAGCAGATGAAATTCCAGGTGTGTGTGTGTGTACAGGTTTTATTATTCTTGTGAGAACCGGAAGTCTCCCCAAGTAAACGAAGGAAAAATTGAAGTAGTGAATAAATATTTATGGTCCTCACAACTGCAAGTGTTATTGCTAGAGGGTGTTATGCTTCGAATAAGTATTAGGATTAGAATGACATTAACGTTAGTGTTAGGCATAACATGATTTAGAAACAACATAAGGTTGTTGTTGCTGTAGTACCTCACGTGTGTGTGTGTGGGTGTGGGGAGGTGTTGGTCTTTAAAGCCTTTTCAATTACATGTTTGTCTTTTCATGTACTATTCCGTCTTAGTGAGGCTGTGCCTCATAATCAGAGGAGAAGTCTAAAGCAGGATGATGTTTCGCCTCACAGGTGTACACCCACCTCCATGTCATTGAGGAGAGGATGAATCAGAGCTTGGCTCTTCTCTACAAAAACCCAGTCTTAGCCGAGGAGCTGCACGATGATATCCGTAAGCTAGTCGCTCCTGTCAGAGCTGTTATGTTTCAGGGCCAAACATTGACATTGTTTAAAAAAAGTATTCATAAAAACAACAGCTTTTTTTATCACACTTGAATTTCTAAATCTAGTTTCAGCCTGTGTGGATGCTTTGTGATTTATGTGCCTTGAGTGTTGCAGTCAAAACAGTTAAGAAGCAGTACCAAGAATTTCAATGTACCTACTACATTACCTACATTACCTAGTACTTACTAAGTACAAAATGGCAAACAAACGTGAAACTGTCCCTCTTTGCGTTTTACATTTCCCATTTCTTCTCTCCATGTCCGTGCAGAGGAGCTGGTGAAGGCGGAACGCGGTGACATCAGCGAGCTGATGACCACCTCCTTCTCCGAGACGCGCACCACCGAGGAGCTTCTGCCGGCCGAGAGCCAGGAAGAGAAGGACGATGAGGAGGAGGAGGAGAGAAACTTCCAGAACAGGCCCTACCCACCCCACATCGGTACTGGAGATGTTTGCCACCACGGAAAACCGTTTGAACATTTCATCCTCAAAATATACTTGCGCAAACATACACAGCCACTCAACAGATGCATGCTTTTTATTAAATAACACACTCACACAACTCAAAGGGAGTTACACACTCGCGTGCAGATCATTTGAGTAAAACCATTTAATTACAGACAGATTGAACACGTTTACCCATAGAACACAAGATGGCCGACGTGTTGTTAACTCTCTCCTGTCTTTTGTCCCCAGATCCTCAGCCCAGCAGTAAGAAAGGTGAATGAGAGCCTGGGGGGGGTGGGGGCATAGATAAATATCTATGCTTCACAGTTCAAATGTTCCAGAGTGTTCCACACTGTATCTTAACGTGGCGTTTCTGTCTGTGCTCCCAGCCTCCACGGCGGATGAGTACGACTATGGCACATCCGAGAAAGGCCCTGCGGATGAATACGAGGAGAAGGTGAGGGATTCTCTCCACACTGGAGCATGTTTAGGGTCTGATGAATCGAGGTGTGTTTGCTCCCTTGTGTGCTGCAATTTCCACTCAGCTGGAGGCGAAGACGCTCTTCTGTAATGGCCTATTACATTTTATTTATCTCTCTCTTGCTCTCCTCACTCTCCCTCTCTCTCTCTCTCTCCATCACGCTTTCTCTAGATAAACACCTCTGTGGAGCTCAAGCAGGTGGTCTACAAGTCCCCGGGGATCGAGCGAGATGAGTTGGTAAGGATGTTTCCACACATCACACAGCTTGCTAAACCGGCCCTCTTTTCTTTTTTCTCACTTCGTAAGTCTTTCTCTTCGAAGTTCACATTCTCCTCCTTTCCCTCTCTTCTCTTCTCTCTCTCTTTTCTCTCTCTCTCCTTCTCTCTCTCTCTCTCTCTCTCTCTCTTCCTTCCATTTTCCTTGCTCCCTCCTTAGCAACCCGACGCCCTGGAGACATTCAACCGCGGGGCCATGGTGGGGTTGCTGGTGGTGGCGGTGGCGATCGCCATGGTGATGGTGATCAGCCTGTTGCTGGTGCGCAGGAGACCGTATGGGACCATCAGCCATGGCATCGTAGAGGTGAGAGCCAGCCCACGGACACACATCTTTGTATTTAGCCTCGGTCGAGTAAAACAAATTAAATACTACTTTTTGACTATTTACAACAACAAAAATTCCACTGGGAGAGGAAAATGTGAAGGATAGTTTAGTGAGCAGCGTGGTTTGACCTGTGCCTGTCTGCAGCAGGTTGACCCCATGCTGACCCCCGAGGAGAGACAGCTCAACAAGATGCAGAACCACGGCTACGAAAACCCCACCTACAAATTCTTCGAGCAAATGAACTGAGGCGGTGGGTGTGGCCTGCCGGTCATGTCCAATCACATTCTTTGTTTCCCTCTAGGGGCGGTCCCACTCACTCCTCCAATGACGTAATTCAGATGTATTACAACCTAAAAGTAATTGACAAGATAGCAGGAGATACGCCCCTTTCATACTGTATATGACCAACCATGTCCCTGCATCCTTCTAGGGGGAGAACAATTCCATGTTGAGACCCAGTATCAAAGACACATATTACCAACTCACCCATCCTCCTAGTTGTTTGGTTCAGGGTAAAAAGGTGTTCTGTCCTCAGTGTTTCCACCTTCATTCAAGAGACCCACGGCTTTCCACTGGTCTGAGTTGGCCCCCCTTCCAGAAGTGGTCATCTGTCAGAGCCAGCCCCATTGTTCGCCAGTGTTGTGATTGAAACAAGTTTTGATCAGTATAATATGAGTTAATTGAAGCTAATTGTAGTGTCATTGCAATTGATTAACATAAGGACATTAAAGTAAAAACTCTTTATGAGGAACCTTTTCAGTCATGCTTCGGCAACTACCAGTCCAATCCATGTTTTTGTGGACACTTCCTGTGTAGAAAAGATGACCTCCCTCACTAACCACACCTCCACAAGCCAATGGTGGACTTACCATCACTTAGAGCCAGTAATCATCACCATCATCATTATCATCATCATCACAAACCTGTCTGTCAGGGCTGTTGTGGAGGCTTGGTAAGCATGTGATGTGTTTTTAGCTTGATTGACCATAGTTACTTCACACCCAAAACAAAAACATAAATCTATCCATCCTAAACCCTTGTGGAGATGATCTGCTTTGTCAACTCAAATCCATCCCCCTTCAATCTGAAGAATTGTACACAATCGACCCTAAGAGCCTACTTCATGTGATGGAAGCTATTCATTTGATCAGTGTATCAAATGTGCCATTGATTTAATTTAATGAGTAAAGTGAATGATAGATTTTAATTTGTTCTTGTACTGCTACCTAAAGAATTGTAACAACGTAATCAGAAGTCCATTACTTTATTGAAAGCATGCAAATTTGGTGTATGATGCTACTGTATTTGTGTTACTGTTTTGCTTTTGATAAGATGGAAATGTCGCAACGGAGTCAGTGTACATACTCTAGGTCTAGAAGAAAAGAACCTTACTTAAAAACCGACATTTCTAAGATTAATTTGCATTGGTGTCATGGAGTTATATAAAATAGAGAACTTTGTGCTGTTCAGAGAGAGAGAACATTTTCCTAACATGGCTGATTGAAAACGGACTGTTGTAAAAACCAGCACAAGTCAACGACACAGTAACTTCTGACTGAATGTATTTTAGGTAGAAGCTGAAGCTCCATCTTTACTCTTGGTAGTGCATCTGCCACCCTAGTGGGACCCTGAGGAAGTCCACCCATGTGTTGTAGACGAGCTTCTCGCCTGTTCCCCTCCTCATCAGGTCCATGTAGCTGCCTGGCCCTGCTCTCCTTCCCATCCTGCAGGCTGAGTTTAGGTGTTGTCGTGGGTTCATAGTTGACTTCATTGTTTCAGAGCGTTAACAGGAACCAATAGGCGTTGACGGTGACGTTCAGATGATTGGTCGTAGTTTTTCTTTGAGCGGGGACATGTACAGTGTCGGTTTGAGTTCAAATGTGAACACCCTGTTTGCGTTTCTCCGGCATATCCGACTCATCTGTGGTCGTCATGCCAACCTGACATTTTAACCTGACGCCATTTTCAGTTCAACTCTTTGTCACCGATAGATCGCATCTCACCGCCGTAATCACATTAGTCAGACTACGATCAATATTGTTCACTGTGTATATTTATATTGCAGACGGGAGGGATCGCCCTCTTCTAGATTGTTGACCTGTTGGGTGGGTTTGAGTCAACCCCCATGCTAGCAGCTGAGCTAACTGAGAGGGTAATGTCCACGTCGTACAGTACGGCCAAGAGGAGCCTTCCCTTATTGTCCCTCTCCTCACTGCGAGCCCTGTGAATCTGCTGTACCGACGACACAAACCAAAATCCCCCTTCTCTCTCAGAATCCTGGAAATAGCTCTTTTGAAAAAGATATAGAAATACTAACGAATCCTGGAATCGTCATCTTTTATTTAGACCAATGGCTGGATTTCTGCTGTTGTGTACTTGCTGTAGAAAATCTGTAGTGATAACATCAGGGAAGAGATGAAGTGCACCACTCAAACTCATAACCACGTTATATCCTGAACACTGCGTTGAGTAGAAAGGGGAAGTTCATATTCCATTTCCTGTGTTGCTTTTGACTGTAGGAATCCTAGATTGCAGTTGCATCATGATAGGTAAAGAGTGAGGATAGTCCTTGTATAATTTGTACAGTTCTGTTAGTAAATGAAAATGTGGTATATTCACAGTTGAAATCTGTTGACCTTGTATTGATACCGAGGTCATAGACGAGATTAAGCTTGCCTATGTTTCCCCAACCTCTCAAGGTGTCCTACCAGCATTTAGCAGAATTAGACTAGTGTGTACTGTAGTTACTCACCTCACATTTGTATGTCTTCTCTTGGAAAAGAAAACTTCTATGTTGGCCTCCCTTCCCTTCTCTCCCAATGATAATGTAAACGATGATCATGGAGATTTTAATTGCTGCATTATTGCCTTTTACAATGCTGTGTTTTGGATGTAATTATATGTATTTTTTTTTTATAAGTAATAATTGATTGGATAGAGAGGGTCTTGCTTATTCACTGTAAGAAAATTTAGGAATTCTAGCTTGTATAAGAACACATAGAATCCAGTGGTGAGTTCAGTGATCAGTCAAAAGGAATTGACCAATACTGTACGAATTGATCCCTAACGTAGCACCAAGCACAACTACAACCAAATGGAACAAAAAAATATTAAAAGAAAACTGATTTAAACAACCATTAGTGTGACTATGCTGATCGGAAGGTTTTGGTAGCATCTTTGAGAGAGCTGATCAGTTTCATTCAGATCTTGACCAAAGACATGCTCTAGAAAGACATTCGCCGTTTTACTAATTTGACAAATTGTCTCGAGTTGTTGTGTAATTACTGTACTATGTGCAAGCAATCTGAGAAACAGAAGTCTGATCAAGCTAATTAATAGTGTAATAAAATGAAAAATGACCCATAAACTCTTGTTTGTGCTTTGTTGAATCACAGTTGTAGTAGGGCTTTGGTACATATTGCATTTGAGAGAGTAGCACTTTGTGGTTATGGGGGGTGCTGGGTTGGGTTGGGTTGGGTTGGGGGAGCCCCTCTGATTCACTTCCACACTGCTCATGGAGAGTATATTTCCATAGCAACAAGGAAGCACTTCTTTGGAAATAGAAACTTTAAGCTCCTGCAGAGTCTCGTGGGTGTTCAACCCCTGCCATGTGAAATCCATGAAATACAAATACAGAAGTAATAAGTTATATAAATAAGTTATTTATAACTGTATTTTTTGTATACTACATGGGCTATATGTTTTTCTTTTTATTGAATGCCATTTTTTGCAGAATAAAAGCACAGGTATAAAAGTAAACTTGGTGTCTTGAATGACCCATCAAGTAAGGCACGTGACGTGACTATTTACCTTCAAACTCCTATCACATCAGAAATGTGTCACTGTTGACATTTACTCAAAGCTTCAGAGTTAAAAGAACGGAAATGTCATTGTGGTTGGCAAACAAGGCATCTTTACAGTCTGTAACAATAAATGTTACCCACAATGGTAACGTTTTCTCACAAAGCACACTGGTCTGTGGTCTCTCAGTACCTAAACTATTGTTCCAAGTAAGCCTCAGCTCAAGTAAATTTTACTTTTGATTTCATTTTCATATTGTTTGACCGTCTCAAAACCTAGAGGTTGCCTTCTAACCTATATATGTCAAGACCCCGACAATATTTACAAAACACGCCAGTCTAGCGATTTTTATTCGTTCAGCATCACAGCCTTGATACTAGGAAAAACAAGTCATTCATTCAATTGAATAAATTCAAATAAATTCACTTTATTAACCGTTATTGGAGTCGCATCGTAACAGAATTGCCAGTGCAACCCAGAACAGTACATTTAACCTTAATTAAACCTCCCCAAGTATGATTCATCCCCAAACACATGTGGCTCCCATCTTCCAGTCTCGACATTTAGAAATGACAGAGAACTGCAGCCATGTCCATTCCTCCACTGCTCACTTCTTCCTAACCGCATTAACCCAGAAATGTTCTCTACTGACATCATGTCAGTGACATGAAGTTCTCTCACCGTCTGTGTGTGAGCACCTCGGCCGCAGCTTTCTCTACAGCCTCGCTCGTGTGAGGGAAACAGTCATAGTGGTAAAGGTTCCTCAGAAGTGCTGCATTCTTTACACAGTATCGCGTACTTGCCCTTCTTGATTCACTGCCTCTTTGATTCATTCAAGGTGAATATGAATATGAAACTAACCACTGTATTCAACCCAACATTTCTAGCGTCCGGAGAGCGAGTTCAAAGGAATTCTGCAAAGTAAAATAAATTAAATTAAACGATATAGGCCTACCATAAGTTATTCTTAAAGAAAGGGTAGCACGATCATGTCATTTGTTACCCCTATCCTTAAAACTCCCGACAGCATTATGGTTCGCGCTAAAACGCTCTGAAAATGAAATTAGGACCACACGCGGGGCTCTATCTCATCCAGAAAATAATATTTTCATTACGATCATACTGTGTGCCTTTAAATTGCCGATGTTTCAAACAGAAGCATCCTGTACGTCAACGCACACTTACTGTTTGTCTCATCAAGTTAATCATCATTCATTTACAAAATAAGGTAACGTATCTTATCAATAATGTTGCAGGAATTTGGCTAGTTTATATTTCGAGCACGTGGGGTAGTTAAACTTTGAGAATATATGAATAAATCCGCAACAATCTGTTAAAATATCTCAAATTATTACAATTGTGGTGGCAGTCTTGTGGGCTCAGTTGTTAATTGTTGTAATTCCCACATTGTTTTTCAGATTTTTTATTTGACAAATCAAAAATGTGTTCTGAAATAAGAAAACGTAAATTGTTATGGTGGAAGGAAATAATTGTTCACATTCAGTTCACAAAGGGAATCCTGTTTATACAAACAACCCTTTTAACTTAATTTCCACCACACACACACACATACACACACACATCAGTGAGTCAGCATAGATGCGGGAGTCTGCAGGCAGCGTTAACCTGACTGAAGAAGGGGAATTGCGGGTGTTTAGGGGTCGTTGGGGGTTAGTGCTGATATTACTGTACAGCGTAGCCTTGTGAACAATCTGTAGCTGACTCTGCCCCGCAGTACAGAGGATGACATTTAAGGTTTCTGCTGTCATAAGGGTGTGCTCTTAACCCATCGACCAAACGAGAGGTTTGATGACCGTGTGGTCGGTGCTCACACAGTACACCTCATTGTTAAACATTTTAAGAAATGTTTCAGAGAAATGCTTCTCTACTTATTTGCATTGATATTGCAGTGTACACATGCAGAACATTTTGTGTTCCTTCTAAAGAATACATTATGTTTCTGTCAATTTTAAAGTGGGGGAAAAAGACAACAGCTGAACAATTTTTTAAAGAATTTATTCCATCTACTGAGGTGTACAATTAAAACAAAAGGATTGGAATTTGCATAAAAGATCACGCTAACAAGAAAATGGGAGTCATTATTGATTATTGAACATGTCAACATTTTCTTTTATATCAATGCAATAGCAATGCAAATGCAATAGTTTGACACAAATATTATCTCAGCACCTACCTTCACTCTTAAGACATAATTATGTACGCATGCATGTGAACCTCTTTGCTTAGTAACAGGCTCCTCTAAGGCTGGGGTTTTGGTCAGCATTAGATGCTAGTTGTTTAAAAAAATATTGCCTAACACTTTAAAAGGTCACTGACAGATCAAATGTGACTGATATCACTTTTGGAAGTCTCAGCCTCTTTCCTGTGTGCAAGGAGGTGTCTGTTCCACTGCAGGAATGACTGCAGGCCAAATGCAACACCTTTCATCTGGCCCTAGTGAAGTTACGCCTGCGGTTAACACTGCAAATGTGCCTCTGATGTCACCAGAAAAAGGATATTTAATAGTCTGATGGTTAATCTTTTCAAATGTTGAACCATTAAAAGGGCATATTTTGGTCTTGATTGCCTTGTGTCTTGATTTGATCATTACATGATTTTGTTTAATAACAGAGATCATAATGTTCGTTGTCATTGTCGTTGAGCTAATGAGGTTCCAAATAAAGAGATAATGAAATACAAATCAAATACAATAAATGAGTCTGATCTACTGTTTTTTCACAGTATCACAGTATGAGGAGCAGAAACCTTCCAGGTGGAGACAAAAACAAGTTCTCACATAAATGCAGTTCTACCCTCATCCAAGCCATCACCAAACCGTCCGTCTAACCCAATGGAAAGACAGAGGTGTGGGGAGGCCTGTTGGAAAGTTCTGGACCATACAAACGGTTTAGTGTCTCACCTACACAGTCTTAGTAATGAAGACACTGTCTCAGTCATTATGGAATAACTGAATGTTCCTGTAGCCCTTTTCAAAGATTGCAAAGTTAGATTTTAAGCACTGACGCAGGTTTTGCTTTTTTATAATTAACTGTTCAAATCCGGAAGCTTTGATTGAGTACCTGCCTTGAGAGCGTACTGCACTGTACTTTAGTCCGGAAACACACAACATTTCTCAATTCTGCACTGACCGGGCTGGTAGAGAAGGCTACTAGAGAAACACTTCAGTCACACTGACATCAGAATACAGAAAACTGATTTAAAACGATTCACTTGAAGCATGTTCCATACAAAATAGTTCAGGAACCACTGGTCCATGCCACCGAACCGTGCTGTACGAGCAGCAACCCAGATGCCTCCAGTGAACATTCTCTGCATGGCTCCTCTCTCACGAATACATGAGCTGCTCGCCATGGGCTGCTGGTACACGTGAGCTATAATAGGTACGCAGGTTTCACCCCTGGCCCTGACTGTGGCATCTCTGGCCTCTCACGCCTGGGATTTCCTGTGTGAGCTCAGGCTGGCTTCCCTGAACACGTATTGGAGGCCGTGATAATACACACTGACCTATCTGTGTGGCTGTGGGGAGAAGTAGATCGTTTTGTTGCACAACCCCTCCCCCCCCCCCCCCCCCCCACACACACACATGCATAGAGACACACAGACACACACGAAACTAGACCTGCGCTGACTCTTTTTTTTACTGCTTTTATTATATTCAAAGCATGTAGGTGCAAATCTGATGTGGTCGGGAGGTACAGGCTGTACCTGAGCTAACCACAATTCCAACACATCATCGACAAATGCCCACAATCATACACTATCAAAACAAAACACTATTGTTAAAGTTAAATGCATTATTGTAACATGTCTTACTAAGCCTGTAGATATAACCCTACAGTCAAATCAAAGGTCAAATCCATGCACCGTAAACTAATCATATGCTTGATGTTACACTGATGGACCAATCAGCAGCAGATAAATTGAGGAGGCGGGGCTGAAGATTGAGGAGGTGAGAAATCCTGAACCTTACCTAAGCCTACAGTCAGTCAGACATGTCATTTTACAGTAAGGCCTCCGTGCGTGTCAAGTTGTCACTCTGCAGAGGACACAGTTGAGTCACTTGGTGAGTTTCTTCATTGTATTCAACACCAATCCTTCTCTGTGCTGTCTGCCACCCTGAGTAGTTTCACTACTGTTTGCTTTCTCTCTCTCTCTCTCTCTCTCTCTCTCTCTCTCTCTCTCTCTCTCTCTCTCTCTCTCTCTCTCTCCCTCTCCCTCTCTCGCGCATCCTTTCTCTCCTTCTCCCTCGGCCCATGTCTCTTTCCTCTCCTCTCTTTTACCCTTCATCTCCATGCCTACGCGCGCCCCTCCTCTCTCTGTTGCTCTTGTCAGGTAGAAGTTGCTCCTGTGGTTTTCAGGCCAGAGCTCCCAGGCGCTTCTTCAGCGAGCGGCGCCCGCCGTCTTCACGAGCGAGGCAAGTAGAGGCCCACGGCCCTCTCTGAGCTCACGCACCGGCAGAGGATGTTGAGGAGGTGCCTCCGCTTGCATGGTTTTCCCCCTTGTGTGCGCGAGCCACAATACGACGTGCAGATCAGTGTCATGTATTTGTGTGTTGTTGTTGCGCCATCTTTGAGAAACATTGTTATCACATCTCTATCAAGGCTACATTGAAGGTTTCGCAGCTCGGAAAGTGCGCCGCAAAGGACAGTGTGGTCGGTGTTTAGGTAGGTGCTGGGATGATGTTTTCTGTGTATCCTGCTTGCAAACGTCTGGTCCCTTTTTTTAGGATTGAGCTGTTTCTTGTGAACGCGTCTGCCAATCGTTGAGACGGGTTTATCTGCTCTTAGGCTGCTGTCTTTGAGGCCTCAGAGCAAACCTATTCGAATGGTGCCACCGCTGTTTTTCAGATGTAAAAGATGATACAGACACAGTTTGCATCGTTAATGTCTACGCACGGAATGTGGTAATTATCAGTTATGTGCTAATTATTTCAGTTGTGACTAAGCTTCCAAAGGAGAACAGATTCGTTTAGGAAATGGTATCAAAAAGAGAACGAGTCCACAAATAAGAGAGTCTCTGTCACTAGGTGTGTATTTGATGACATGCAAACTTGTAGGTGGTCTCCATAAGTTAGTGCTTTCACTGGGTTTTTTTTAAACACGCTTTTGATCCAAGTAAAACCCTTTTAAAAGTAGAAAAAGACAACATAACCAATGTAACAGTCATTGCGATTAGAACAGAGAGCACAAGACCAACCTCTCAACAGGGATTATCTGAACCAGTGTGATACTGCTAAACATGATGTCAGCATGATTAAACACCAGACAAATAGCTCCATTATGGTAACATTATGTCTTAATAAGGTATTTCTGTCTGGAATTATCAAAACAATAATGGTAGTCGTTTACAAATAGAGTTCAGTGAATAATAATCAAACATCTCATTAGTATCTGATTAGCATCTCATAAGTACCAGACTACAGGCCAGACTGCAGGTTTGAAAACTTTGAAGCGCTTCTGCCAGTACTCACTCATTGATGTCTAAACTGCAATGTGTAGTCTGCCAAAATACGGAAATACTCAAAACTGATTATTATTCCAATGGTGCGTGATGAAGCACACCCACATAGTTTATCTATCCAGATGCATTTTTACAATATCATACTGGTCATGAATAAAACTAAAACTAATCTAGAATACAATTTTAGAGAAACATTTTAAATCATAGATCATGACACAGTAAAAATGGTGATATTAAATCCTTAGTGAATGTGTTCTCCAAATCCTAGTAACAGTTTGCAGGGTTAATAGTTTACAGGTGTCAAAATATACACAAATCGAACATACAAATCAACACTTACAACTACCTTTATTCTCAGTGTGGCAGAAGGGAGGTTGGATGTGGACAGCATCATTGTGGAGTCGCGCTTAGTCAGTTCTTGGGTGGGCGAAATTGCACTCTTACAGCACGAGAAGTAAAACACACAGAGAAGTTATCACTGGCCACAAGAATGGCACCATCTTGGAAGGAGCATGCCAGGACATGTTCCCAGACAGCTCTGGTACTGGTACTGAGTACATCTGAGTACTGAGTACTTCTGGAGTTGAAATGTATTGACCTTCTCGGCATTCTCCTTGAAGACTATACTGCTTGTTGGTTCATGTGTGTGGGTGTGTGTGTGTGTGTGTGCTTGTGTATCTGTGTGTGCTTGTAATGTATGTGAGTGCGTGCGTGTGTGGTTGTGTGTGTGTTTTTCAGGGGAATGAGAGAGTCGGCCTCAGTCTGTTAGAAAGGGGTTATGCATCAGTTCCAGTAACAATGACAGTGTTATCACTTTAGTACTTTCCATTTCATCAGCAGACTGAAGAGGAGTCGCCTTCTCCGTGACATGAACAGAAATGGCGCTGCAGAGCGAGCCTGAACGGACTAGACCTAGTAGACATGTACACTGTTCCTCAACCACAAACTGTAACTGACCTCTTACTGTAGATCCTCAATACTCGCTTTTAGTGACTACAATGCTGTTTCATTTGCAAGGTGCGCCATTTATACACATGAGGGAAATCCGTATTTGGTAATACGACTGTGTACTTCTTCAGTATACATTTACTGTATGTATATATAGTTCATGTAACTTTATCAGGGTTAGAATTTATATGTTTCCTGTTTCTGAAGAACTGCAGGGAATGTTTTTCGCAAGTGCACACTTTTATGAATGAAGATGCGTATCTAACCCAAATGACTGTTTTTACGGTTGTTGTTGTTGTTGATCAAACAAATTCTCTGTTTGTCTGTGAAGACAATGTGTACTGGCATTAGTCATGCTTTCGTATTCTGTCAGGTTTTGTGGCTTCCTCACAAAGCTTGGAGCTTCGTTTCAAAGTTAACTTAAAACAAATCGACCTTTCCACACATCAACCAGACACAACCCACACTTCGTTTTACTATGGAGGCTAGACAGTCTTTCTATCATAACTATGTGATTCATACTGTAGTCAGTCTACCACAGTATTAGGTTTGAAAAGACCAAACAATATAGCTCCAAAAATAATCTGGGTTAAAAAGATAAGATCTGGGTTACAATTGTTGGTTTCTATGAAGCGTTATTTTTTAGTCGACAGCCTAACCAACAGGTACGTCACTGCGTTGATGTTTTCACCCTGATCTCCTACCTCGTTTACTTTCACCCCCTCCTCTCACACCTCACCGACACTTTGGAAACATCCTAACGACCTATCAGCGATGGAAAAATCGAGAGAAGTGGGGCTTATCTGCTCGTCAACAATCCTTTCACTCAAGGAACTATTTTCCACTTTGCACTCTCACATGTCTCTCTCATGTCTCTGTTCGCAGGAAGTGTCGGATCCAAACTCTGTAGGATGGTCTCAGCCTGCTGCAGCTGAGGCCTCGTTCACCTGCCTATCCAGCTGTTTTACCTCCTCATCTCCGCTGCTCACCTCGCCTCCGCGGCCCTCCTCATCCACCATGGTCCGCCTCCACAACGTTCAGTACTCCAGCTTCCTGCGGCAGGCGGATGCCCTCCGTGGCTCAGGCTCTCTCTGCGACGCCGTCATCTCGGTGGACGGCCGGGCGTTCCGGGCCCACCGTCTGGTGCTGGCGTGTGCAAGCCGGCGGCTGGCTCAGCTGCTCGGCCAGGGGGGAGCCGCCGACCAGCCCGTCAGCTGCACCCTGGACCTCTCCCCCGACACCTTCCAGCAGCTCCTGGACTTCAGCTACTCCCAGGCCCTGGAGGTCCCGCCGTCCGACTTGCAGCAGCTGCTGAGGGCCGCCCAGCTCCTGGAGATGCGGCCGTTGGAGGAGCAGTGCCGGAGCCAGCTGGACGCCCTGAAGCGCCGGGCCGGCGAGGCGGACGACACCAAGGGAGCGGGAGACGAGGCGGAGACGGGAGGATCCGAGGCGAGAAGCGAGGGGCAGGCCTCCAGAGGAGGGTTCGTTCCGAAAGGGGAGCCCCAAGACGGAGCTCCGTCTCCCCCCGGGGAGGAGCACGAGGGAGGGGCAGTCCGAGAGACACCTCCAGCTGCTCAGACCGAGGGCTCCCGCCCCCCCCCTCTGAAGAAGAGGCCCCTGGTAGTCCTACCCACGCCCGTGAGCACCCCCTCCAGGGACAGCGTCATCGCCAGCACTGCCACCTGCAATGGCGCACGCTCGCCATCCAGGTACAGGTGGCACTCGGTCAACACCCTGAGAAGAATGTCCCTCAACTACTCCGACCTCGTGGCTTCTCACCCCTTCCACCGATCCCAGCAGTTGGGGCCGTACTCTTTTCCTTTTTCCGCACAGCACGTGTACCCCCTGCTCGCTTCCCCCTTCCCAGCCCAGGTCCACAACCCTTTTGGGGGCTACCCGGGCATCATTCACCCCGACACGCACTCCCTCCTGGCCGGCTCGCCAGAGCTGGGGGTCATACTCAAACAGGAACTGGAGAGGAAACGGGACACCTCTGAAAAAGTCTTGATGGGGGAAGAACAGGGAGAAAGACCAAGGTAAAAATACCTTTACTCAACATCTTTTTCCATCTTTTCCCTGTTTTCTTTCTAGTTTGATGTTCAGTTATTCAGAATCCCCCTAATTTGCTTAACGCTGCTTGATTTTCCGAATGACAAGAGCAACCTGACTCATTAGTGTCTGGGTGGATGTCAGTGATAAGTGGACCACTTTTGCACCTTCCAGAGTTTCCCCTGTCAGTAACCCTGTCAGTAACCCTTCACACCTGTCCAATTCAGACAATCCGTTGCATTTGAATTATACACATTTTAGTCATTTAGCAGATGTTCTTATCCAAAGTGACGTATTAATAGTGCCCATGGAAATCGGGGCAGAAGAACGAGACAATGTAGAAATACAAAGCCCATCCGGCACATCCTGAGTACATTCTGTGCTATAACAGATAATGCGTTACTACCTCAATAAAATGTCAGTTTCTGTTTAATCAGTTTAATTGTCTGTATATCTAGCCCCTTTATCATGTTACACATGGTATTGATACATATTTATAAATATTTTTTTACTCTGTCTTAAGATTTTAATGATTTACAAAAAAAAAAAAAAAAGAGATTGCTGCGTTTGTTTAGAACACACATTTACATTTAGTCATTTAGCAGACGCTCTTATCCAGAGCGACTTACAGTAAGTACAGGGACATTCCCCCTGAGGCAAGTAGGGTGAAGTGCCTTGCCCAGGGACACAACGTCATTTTGGCACGGCCAGGAATCAAACCAGCGACCTTCAGATTACTAGCCCGATTCTTTAACCGCTCAGCCACCTGACTCCCTAATCTGCCCTAATCAGGCATTATTGAGAGCTCAAGTCTAAGACTCAAATATTGAAGTAAAGTACATTCTGTCATACATTTATACATACAATATATTCTGTTTGACATTCATACATAACATCAATTCTGTCATACATTTATACATACAATATATTCTGTTTGACATTCATACATAACATCAATTCTGTCATACATTTATACATCGCATTATACGTACATTTATACATGCAGTATATATGCTGTTGGACATGTCGACATACAAAATCTGCTGTTGGGTATCAATAATTTTAAATCCAAATGCAAACTTTCTCATTGTAAACTTTCTCATTGTAATTTGGGGGATTGTGGAAGTAGTACAGCAATTAGATGGGATTCTTCTGTGTGTATAGATAACTCCTCTTTTCAAATGATTTGCCTCACAATGTGTACAGTGTACAGTAACTTGTGTTTCCAGAGAATAGTATCTACGGGGATCCCCCTTAGCCTCTCCCCTCCCACGAAAGAGTTCAAAGACATTCAGATCTACCCAACCTACAGACATTTCAGACAAAACAGAACTATTTCAGTCTTGCCCTTTGACATATACAGACTCAGGTAGAACACATACACACAGCAGATTGAATATTTAATTCCCCCGTCCATCTCTGCTTTCCCATAACCTACTCCTGCAATATTCAGCCATAAAAGCTTAGTTCTACCACTTGATACCTCACAGAACTCAGCCACCCGCCAGGTCCTCTGCTAGCCAAGGTCAGAGAGACAGAGTGAATGTTGGGGCCAAGGCTCTGCTGTGTCTGTGTGTAAAATAGCAACTCCTCGGCGATAGTCTGACTTCCTGCCCACTCCTGCAGATCTCTATCCATATCAATTTGGGGGCGTAGGAAGTTGTCGCTCAATTCGTTTCCTGTTGCTCACAGAAAACCGTTTTTTTTTTTGTGTACTTTTTCTCTGTGAAAGGGACTGCATATATCTATACATTCGGGTGAAACCAAGTTGACATGAGACTGAAATGATGTTAGACTGTGGAGCATGCAATGAGTCACGCAATGGGAAGTCCCTCTTCCACACAAACGTGTTTACTGTATAGATGACATATCCGCCACATATGGATTAGTGTGGAGTTGCTCATGGAAAAATACAATTTGGTGTCCATTCGATTTCTTCCCTGCAACCAAATCAAACTTGTCCTCTAAACTTGTCCTCTTGTCCTCACTCTTCTAAATTTGGCTAATTTGGTGTGTGTTCTCTCCAGGTTCCATGAGGAACTTGCCGACCGAGCGCTGAGGAGCCAGGCCTGCCAGCTCTGCAGCAGATCCCTCCAGGAGAGACCATGGTTGCATGCATCACCCACCAGCCACTCAGGTAACACCAGAACCAAGGGGTTTATAATGGAGAGAAAAAACAGAGAGATGTTTCAAACTCAACGTTTGCTAAACATTCTTCCCTCTCTCCATTACAGTCTTATGGTTGCTTTGGCATTGTTTACAAATGTATTTTATGCCAATAAAGCCTTTTCTGACCTGAACTGAGAGAGAGAGGAAGAGTTATGGTGCAGCCGAGCTGTGTTGTCGGTGTGTACATGTGTGTGTGCGTGCACGATTGTATATGTGTGTGTGGGTACGTGTGTATGTATGTGTGTGTGCGTGCGTGATTGTGTGCCTGCAACAGCACACACGTGTCACAGAGTTAGCCAAGCAGGCATACACCGACTGACATACCTGTATGCTCAGATGCAGGAATGTAGCCTCTTGTGAACCGTAAGGTATGTTAGAGAACCACATAGAACCGTAAGGTATGTTAGAGAACCACATAGAACCGTAAGGTACGTTAGAGAACCGCATAGAAGCGTAGTTCTTCCAGAACACTACAAGCCTGCCATTGAATTGACCTCAAAACCCGTCCCCAGCAGAAAGGCACTTGCATGGTCAGGTACGTGCTGTGTGCTGCGTCTATTATTAAAGTGAGGCAGTAGGAGAGGACAGGAAACCTCTACCTAATGGGCCGATAGAGGATGAGTCGAGCACGGTGAAAGGAGCTATGCTGCGGTTTCACCTCCCTCCTTCTCTCTCTCTCTCCCTTCCACCCACCCACCCTCCCTCACCTAACTTCAACATCCTGTACGAATACTACTATGCCTTAATAAGACACGCTGAAAGTCGACTCGATTCAGCTCCTTACCAAATTTCACACCTTTCGTTCAAGAACATTGCAAAGTGGGGGAGTGGGTGAGGGTGTTTTCTGGGGGCTGAGAGGATGCGGTGGCAGTGCTTCGTGTCAGTGGCAGGGCAGCGAGAACAAGGCAGACCAGAAGATCTGGACTTCAATGCCACAGGGCCTGCTCAGTCCTCGCTGTGGTAGAGCCAATGTGTGTCACAAAGGTTATTCTCACAACTGTACCCCAGCCCACACTGACACTGCGGCCCTCACAAAGCTACGCAGCAGTTGATTTCTTCCTCGATGTAGAGCGAGGGTAGAGAGAGCGGCGACCGCATGGTGCTCCTGTGCGTGACAGAACGAGGCACAGGAACCCAGAACGAGGTCGTAGCCAACCACAGGTCACCTTGTGCCTGTTATTCTGCGGCTTGGCACTGTGCGCTTCTTCGAGTGCTACTCTGTCACAGGCCTGATTGGAATGGACACCCACTGTATTAGAGCAACTATGTACGTATGTGTGACAAAGCTGTGCTGGAGACACACACGTACACAGAGTGTACGCAGAGGCTAAAGAGAGAGAGGGAGAAAGAGAACGGCCCATAGGCGTCGTGGGACAAAAGACAAGGTGCTGAATGTTTTGTGGTGGCATTTGTTTGACTAACTCATGTGCAGACACGTTCATGTGAAAATGGGTTGAGCAGAGGCCGTGACACTCGTGTCAGAAACGATCGAACTGAGAGAGTTTCCAAGCTAGAAACGTCTTCCAGAGCTTCGTGACATCTCCCCTCTTCCTCCTCCTCCTCTCCCTCCTCCTCCTCTTCCTCCTCCTCCTCCTCTTCCTCCTCCTCTTCCTCCTCCTCTTCCTCCTCCTCCTCCTCCTCCTCCTCCCTCTCTTTCCTCTCAAAGAGGCCTCTCTAGGTTGTGGGTTCTGTGGGCAGGGCTACAAGTTGGAGCGCTCCCTGCGTCCCCAGCGGCGAGGACACGGCTTGGAGAAGCCCTACCAGTGCAAGAGTTGCCCTAAGAAGTTCAGCCTGAAACACCAGCTGGACACACACTACCGCGTACACACAGGTACACCGCCACTGTGTATCCCTGTGTGCGCCCGTCTCCGTGTAAACAGGCGTTTCCTGTGGGAGAAGCTGAAGAACGTGTTGATATTAATCCGTAGATCAAGTGTTGCCTTGAGAAATTCACCAATGGGATTTAACATGTGGTTGTGCCTTACATTTCTTGTTCAAGTTTCAAGTTAGTTGCCATTTGGAACAAGTACAGGGACAACGGAAATCTTTGATCCCTGCTCCTCTTGACACTTTCCTAGCGGCTTGAAACCTAATGTGTCAGTTTCAATGTTTTTCCAAAATTGAAGGATTCGCGTATGTTGATCCAAATCCTTAGATATATTAGGTTAGTATTATCGTTGTTGTATGTGGTTAAGGTGCAACCTTGATAAATACGATAATACACTTATAATGATTCTACTGATGAGTTATAATCTTAACCATACATGACCTTCTCATGTTTGAATCCATGGCCCCACCTGGTTACCCTCTGACTTCATCTCCTCATCTGACACCCCCCTCCCCCCCCCCCCCCCCCCACACACACACACACAGGAGAGAAGCCCTTCGAGTGTCGTCTGTGCGGTCAGCGGTCACGTGACTACTCGGCCATGATCAAGCACCTGCGCACGCATGGCGGGGCCACGCCCTACCAGTGCACGGCCTGCCTGGAGTACTGCAGCAGCCTGGCCATCATGCAGAAACACCTGAAGGAACACCCTCTCCAGGACTTCCCCTCAGACTGGACCATCAACAGCACCTACCTGTACACCAGCCACACCTGACCTCCACATGAGCCCCCTGGCTTCCACCTGACAGACTCTTGAGCCGCCAGCTGTGACAGTCGTAGCTCAGGCAAACTTCGATATGGCCCAAAGTATGAGTCCAATCCATTGCCGTGAAATGACTATGTTGGTTGTGTGTCTTTGTCAAAGTGAAAGAAAAACATTTGTATTTTTTATTTATTTCTATTTTAAGGTTCATATGTAGAGGAGTCTGACACATGTAGAATGTAATGTACATAACCGGTCATAATACACCATATAGACAAAAGTATTGGGACAGCTACTCATTACACTTACAGGAGATTTTATGACAACCCATTCAACATTCGTGTGGACAGCCTTCCAGAAGAGTGAAAGATGTTCTAGACGCATGTGGGTGGGGTGACAACTCCATATGATTGCCTGTAGTTTTGGAATGAGACATACAAAAAACTAATATAGTTGTGATGGTCAGGTGTCCCAATACTTGTGTCCATACAGTGTAGTTCATCTCAAGGGTCTTCAAATCCACAGTGAGTGTCTCTGCACAAGACCTCCACTAGAGGGCAACAGTGTCTTGCTGTCCCTCGGAACACAGTGTTCCCTAGCAGCATTAGCTTGTCTGGCAGCATAAACTAATTTATAACCCACTTTCATGCTCCCCGCAAAGGACCTGTTTGATGTATATTTGAATTTTGCATTTCTGTTTGTTAATTCTGCCATTTAAAAAGTGTTTTTTACAATTGTTATGTTTTTTGTAGTTGTATGTTTTTTTTAATGCAAGTTAATTGTAGTTTCATATTGAATGAAAGTGGTTTTGACCAGAGACACATTTATCTCTGGTATTTCTTTGGAATAAAGAATAAAGATTGTCAACAACTAAACAATACATTTTATTTTCAAATATTTCTCCCCTTTTTACATTTTATGGCTAGTAATTTCACAGACATAGAAGAACATGTCTATACCAACATATCAGGGGTAGCCTGTTCCCCATCTTGGATCAAATGTTCAATAAACTGTAAATACAATTTGAAACCCTAATATCTCAAAGCAATTAACAGGCAATTTGCTGTGCATGCTGTAATCATGTATCACCTGGTCCAAAGTAATTAGGGTAATTACAGATACAGTACCTTAAGTTATTATCATCAGTGCTGAGTAGTGTGTAAAATCACTATGAAAGCAGCATGAGGAGGGGCAGAGCCACAGAGTCTACATAAATATAACGTTTAACATAATAATATGTCGTAATAAGTCATTACTCAGTACATACATTTCAACAGTCACAATGTTAAACTGTGGTTGCCGTGGCTGTGTAACCCCCAAGGTCACATGGGATGGAGCTCCCCTCGCCCTCGTTCAGCTCCGAAAACCTCTCCTCCTGGATGTTGTGGATGGTGAATCCCCCGTGCCTCAGCGACGCTGCCTGGCCCTCCCCCTCCCTCTCCCCGTCCCCCTTGGCCTCCCCCTCCGCTTCCCCCCAGGGCTCCCAGTCTCCGCTGGTCCAGGAGGCATCGCGGAGCTCACAGTCCCCCAGGGTCTGCACTTGCTGGGCCTCGCAGGCGCTGCACTGGGGCAGAGGGACCTTGTACGTGGAGTGGAAGCGCCGCAGGTCCACCCTGAAGGATCCCTTCTCCAGAGTCATGCACGGCTCAAAGCGGGCCCCCCACTCGATCTCTGTCTCAATGTAGGACGTCTTGGCCTGGCACATCATTCCTGGCGGAAAAACGAAAGACAGGTTGTCGAGATTGCCTTTGACAGTGAATACTTTCTCCGTTTCACAGTCACCAGGATTAGTTGAAGCTATTATTTTCCTCCACCAGATGGCGGTCTTTTGTACACATTGATCTAATTACAGTTTTTATAAAACCCATTGACTGAACAAAGTTCTCAGTTGCCTGAACTCATGTAGCTAATTGTGCAGTCTGTTGTCAATACCTTAAACCATTTCACATGGTAAAACACAATTTGCAGATCTCACTTAAAATTTTCAGCAAAACTCTAAACACATTCTCAATTTTAAAACCCATTCTGCACTCTAATGCACATGTCATCCATACTGGTAAACACAAATGGCAACAATCAAATACAAATAGAGAACATGTCATTGACTAAACACAACCACTCAAAATTGATTTCATTTGTTTCAAATGATGTGACACAACCAATATAAGCCAGTTCAGAGACAATATTGCTTGTGATGTTGACAAAGTGCTCTGGCCTGTCATTTACATTTAGTCATTTAGCAGACGCTCTTATCCAGAGCGACTTACAGTAAGTACAGGGACTTTCCCCCGAGGCAAGTAGGGTGAAGTGCCTTGCCCAAGGACACAACGTCATGCGGCACAGCCAGGAATCGAACCGGTAACCTTCAGATTACGAGTCCGACTCCCTAACCGCTCAGCCACCTGACTCCCTAGCCCTCCCTTGGCTGGGACAGCGAGTCCCAGCCAAAAGACAAGAAGAAGCACATTGATCACATGTTTACTCCTTAGATTTTTGTCCCTTTTAGTATTGTATACTGTAGTAGCCTACAGTGCATTGTAGGCTGTATACTGTACAATGAACAAATTGTATGGCCCTGAACATTGTACTTTCCATTTGTTACAGTAACAGTACTGACTGCTCAATAGATTTTGACTGGATGCAGGTTCATATCAACAAAGAACAAGAGTGAGTTGTGAGTAGTGAGATGCAGGGTACAGTACTGTATAGGGGTACAAGGAGGAGAAAGAACAAGAAAAATTGCAAAGAGCAAAGCAGAGTAGTAATTTCTGATACATTTTGAGCTACTATGATAGAACATGTTTTCGTTCATCAAAAGACAATGACAGATAAATATGAAATTAGTTTTGAGATTACGTAAAAATGTACTTCTCCCTGAGAACTATGTTTTGAACAATGTGTTTTCAAATTTTTTGTGTATTGTTTACTGACTGCTTGATAGTGTATATCATTTTGATCACTTTGTTTATGATTTGAGAGCAGTGTTTGATTTTGAGCACAGGAAAACTGTTTTGAGGCGAAAGTTTCATTTTGCAAGAGGATTCAGAGGTTTTGTAAATAGTGCTTGAAGAGCTTTTGTGTTTACAGTTTTGAGAAAATGGGTGACTGTTTCAAGAAATGTGTTTTAGCAATTGTGAAAAACTGTAAACAGTTTTTGTCCGAATTCCTGGAATACCCTTGAACTGACTCACCTAATGACTTGCAGCTGACTCCAGCTCTACTTTATACAACATCTGCTCGCGGGGTGTTGCTGTGACAACCAACCTGTGGCCTCCACAATGCCCTCCAGGATGACGATGATCTCAAACTGCTGCTTCCTCAGCTGCCCGGGGTCCAGCTCCCAGAAGGGGCTGCTGCTGTCAATAGTGTGCTGGATGACCTGCGGTTCCACCAGGAAGAGGCGGTCAGAACCGCTGTCGTAGCCCAGGTCGATCTCCGACTGCTCCAGGGGCAGGAACTCTCCCTCCGCCGTCTGGCGGGACTTGATGAGCTTGGCGCGCACCTTGGCGTCCACCATGTGGCTCTCCCTCAGGTCGCCCAGACGGAACATCAGGCACAGCTGGTCGTCCCGGTTCGAGATGACGCAGGTGCGACTGAAGATCAGGGTCTCCGCTCGCTTCTTGGGCCGGGAGATCTTGACAAACATGCAGCCCACCATGAGGGCGTCGATCATGGATCCCACGATGCACTGCATCATGACCAGGGCCACGCCCTCGTGGCAGGCGGGGGAGACTGTGCGCGAGCCGTAGCCGATGGTGCGCTGGGTCTCCACGGAGAAGAGCAGGGCGGAGATGAAGTTGTCCACGCCCTGGTAGCACCTCTCCTGGCCGTAGGGGACGTCCCGGTGGCTGTTTGGGGGCGGCTCCAGGTCTCCGCGCAGGAAGGCGTCGAGGAAGTAGAGGGCGGCGAACCAGAACCAAGTGACGGCGTAGCACATCATGAACACAAAGAGGAACCAGCGGTACTGGAGGTCCACGAAGGATGTGAAGATGTCGGACAGGAAGCGGCCCCGCTCGGCGATGTGACACAGGTTGACGCGGCACTTCCCGTCCTTGGTGACGTAGCGGAGCTGCTCCCGGGCCTCGGGGGGGAGCGTGGGCGTCGGCGCGCACTCCGTCTCCAGCAGCTTGCTGCGAGCTTTGGCCAGCCTCTCCAGCTCCCGTACGGGGCTGGAAACGATGCTGTGGGAGGGGGTGGGCAGGGAGCCCCGCAGGGGGCTAGGCCCGGGGCTACGCAGGGGGCTAGGCCCGGGGCTACGCAGGGGGCCGATGCTGGTCATGTTGGGCACGCTGAGGGCATGGCCGGGGCAGCACCGCGGCAAGCCGTTGGGCTCTCTCAGGGAACAGCGTCGGAACAAGGCTAGCTCTGCCTCAGTCCGGGCCTGGATGGAGGGACGATGCGAGCGAAAGTAGCCCCGTTGAGGGCTGTAGGCGATGTCTGTGGTGCTTTTGTGTCTCCGTGTCAGGGTTGGAAGCAGGAAGGGCTCACCAAACATGATGTCAGGCAGGGGGAGAGGACTGAGAGGGGCTTCAGTGTCTGTCTGGAGGGAGGGAATGAAGAAAACAGAGTGTGTCCTGAGGTGAACCTGAACTTGTCTTTGTAGTGCATTCCACAAAGTAAAGAGATAAGTGCACACAAAACACCTGGAAAACTTTTCCCAACTTCTCTCTCTACAGAGAGAGAGAGAGAGAGAGAGAGAGAGAGAGAGAGAGAGAGAGAAGAGAGAGAGAGAGAGAGAGAGAGAGAGAGAGAGAGAGAGAGAGAGAGAGAGAGAGAGAGAGAGAGAGAGAGAGAGAGAGAGAGAGAGAGAGAGAGAGAGAGAGAGAGAGAGAGAGAGAGAGTTTTGAAATTATAATACAAACTATCCAGTATGTCCAATTCAAATCGAAACCACAAACACTAATTTTTACAGGAAACACTGGCATCATTAATTTTATTTGTCATTCCTCGCAAGCTGCTTTCCCCTTAAAAGTCTCTGGGCCTCTTTCCTTTTGGGAATAAGGGGAATACAACAGGAATGTAGCATATTATCTCTTACACACGCACTCCCCTGCCCCTTGTGACATAACAAGTACTTGCTATATTAACTTTACTTTTGTTTCTTTTTTTCTTTGCTTTTTTTTTCTTTGTTAATCGGAATACCTTTGTTAAGGAGAATAAACTCTTTTGTTGAACTCGATCTTGCAATCTGCGTGTGTGCCTGAAACCCCCGGCCTGATAATAGTGAGGACTTGTGGGTAACAATCTCATGAATGGATTCCCTCACATTTAGCAGATTGCTCTGATGGGACACGCCCTCCCCTGGGGACCTGGACTGGACCACCATGATGGACTGAGGACGGCTGGAGACAGACAGGCGGCGGGCGCGCGTGGGCCCTTCCGGAGCGGGTCCCGTGGTCCCTGTGGGCACGCTGTTCTCAGGGTTGGAGCCCCTCTTGAGCCCGAGGTGCATCACTGAAGCCGGGGCTCCAGAGCTGGGGAGCAGTGGAGCCCAGTAGCCAGATGGGGAAACAACATTAGATGATCCCTGAACCTGGGAATGTTTAGATAGTGTGTGTGTGGGTACACACACACACACAATCAAACCAAACAATAAACCATTTTTGACATATACAAATTATATTGTTACCATTATTAAATTAGCTGAATTTGGGCCAACCCTCCAGGCACCATTGAGACTCATAACAGGATCTCTAGACATGCAGCCTGAGCCTGCTAAACAGCTTCTAGATGATTGTGTCAGACGTGGCAGAGAACTGCTCTATAAGGTTTAGCAACAGTGTGTAAATCCACTAAGGTGCAACTTCATGTTACATGAAACCAATGGTGGGTTCTCAGAAATGGCCCACCTCATGGCATCTGTCAGTAATAAAAATTTTGAATGACACAAAGTTAAACTATAAGGCCAAAAGCAATGCTTCATAGTTAGTGTTGTAAGACTAGGTTATTTTCTAGTAATTGTCTCTGTCTTTCTCAGTCTATCTTCCCCTCCCCTGTCTAACTCTCTCGCTCTCTCAGTCCCCCCTCTCCCTCTCTGTCTCTCTCTCAGTCCCCCCCCCCCCCCCCCTCCCTCTAAGCCTCTTCATCCGCTGACACGGCAAAACAGCGTCCTCGCAAGCCCTGTCTGAACACAGACTTCTACCAGGTTGCTGTTGTCAATTTAAATGCAATTTAGTTAGTTTTATGATCATGTCATAATTATAGACATTGTTAAGGATATACAGAATTATATTTTGTACACATATTAACTGACGTAAATAAGGATTTAATCCTGATTTAATCCCCCACCTTGTCGGGAATCTGATTTGTCAGGAATCTGAAGTTATAATTTGGAATCCAACCACAGGAAGTTGGCTCCTAAACACATACACTTATACTTATGTTTTCGCCAGTTTATCCTGGTCCATGACAATCAAGTCAACAGTTAACGTACTCACGGTAACGTCCAACCTGGGTAGGTGCGCTCAATCAGCAAGATCTGAAATCGTCACAGTCCGCAGACAGCCTAAGGGGCGTCACATGGGATGCACCGGTGCAGACTGTTTTGGGAAGCTCTGCATTTATTTTCTGAAAACTATTTTCTTCACTTTTTTGAGCGAGTGTTTCTTGGTTGAAAGTAGCCATATATTCTCCCAACGAAACATCGGACAATGCGTGCAGTAAAAATAATACGGAGCCCCTGAAGAGACCTGTGAAAAAATAAATAAAAAATAGGACACTTTCTCGTTCGGACGAGAAAGGTTTCACGTTCGGACGAGAAAGGTTTCACGTTCGGACGTGATAGCGTCCTATTTTTTTCACAGGTCCCTTCACCGCTAATTTGAAATTGCGGATTAATTTAAAATAATTAAAAAGTTATCTTTGAGATTGTGGAATAAGCACAAGTAGACGAATGCGCCCTTCCTCCTTTTTCTCCTCCTCTTCCGCTCCCACTTTTCTGTATGTTCTTTAGGTTGAATGTATACTACTCCGAAGGCTCTGGGTGCTGAAAACACTTCACTGCCAGAAGAGTAGGTGGCGCTGCACTGCGATGCTAGGCTAGGTCATCGAAAAGTCGGAGCAAATTTACAAATTAGCCGTTTCATCAATAAAATAAGCACAACACTGCCCATTTCTCGTCGCATTTTAATTCAGATGCTGATTTACATGTACTGTTTAGCTGAAATATGAATTATAAAAACGTACAGCAATGGCGGTCAAAGGATTCTGTTCGTCTTGTTGGTCACGGCAACCCCGCCCCCCCTGACGCAGGCGGTTCTTAATACGGACCAATCACAGCCAAGGGGTATCCGTAAAATGACGGACGGATAGTTAGGAAAATCAGGAGGTGCACGTAGAGCTCTCCGAGGGACACGGAGAGGACACGGAGAGGGCGTTCCTCGTCGGAGAGGGCGTTCCCTGTCTCCGTGTCTGTAAAAACGCAGTAGTATAAATCGGCAGTCAAGACCAAAGGCTACATCATTCACGATGTACTCGAGGAGGTGCAAATCCGACAGAAATTCTTATTGGGATGATGGACATAATGGACAGTGTATACAATGCAAATTAAAGTTTCCAATAAAAGCAGGTAAGAATGTCTTGAAATGTATTGGCCTATGTGATATACGGAATAAAGCCACTTTTACAGGAAACTGTAACTTCGACAATAACTGTTTTTACAAGGGACGATTTAAAACTTGCCAGAGAGCTATTTTGTTGTTAAAAATTATATTTTGTATGGTCACATTTCTTATGTAGGCTAACCTAACAAACTTTCTCTCAAGGGTATGAGTTTTCTCCCAACTGCGGCTATGATGATGAGGGTGGCAGGCATGAAAAAGCCCACCGTCCGTGTAACCCCAAAACATTCAACAACTGGAGTTTCGTTGAATGCCAGTCATGCACCATTTGTTCTGGGAAGACTATCCACGAATGCAACACTACAGTGGACGCGCAATGCTGTGAAGGGTGAGATGCGTTTCGAGCGTGTCTTCGGCCGCGAGTAGGCTGGGCTATGATTTGTCTTCTTTGGTTAAGCTATTTGATCTGAGAACCATAGCGTCTTTCGGATTTAAAGAATAGCCTAACATATAGTCTATGATTGCTCTGCAAACTTAACCATTTTTTAAGTCTGTTATTAATCTCACCTCACAGAAACTAATCTGAGTGGTAGGTGGTTATATATTTGGCATAGTCCTACACTGATTATTTATGGCGGCTGTGTAGGATTTATGTGAATTGTTTCAACATCTCTTAGGGAGGAGGATGGATGCGGTCTCGGATTTACAACAAAAAGGGTAAGGGGAACACTAACCCGAAGAGAAGTGAATAGTATTCAATTGAAATACCACCTCTTTTTTAGTTGGCTACTCACTAAACGTATCGGTTTTAGAGCGAGGTGAAGTTAGTGTCATATTCGACATTCGACATTCGTCTCACTTTCGGAAAACGCTACTTTGCGTCGAGTTACGGACCGGGTGAAAATTACCCATACAATTTTGAAAAATTATGACTTTTATAATATTTTTATGGATATAAAAACCAAACTGTTACCAGATTATTCTAATAATGTCTGGCCTACTTCCACACCCTTTATTTTTTCAATAAAGTTTTGAATAAAATTCCAATTAATCGCTAATCTATGAAAATAGCATGAAATCCTCGCTAATCTCAATATCTTTTTCAAACTTGTGTCAAAAAATCTCAAATATACACCAGATTATTCTAATAATGTCTGTCCTACTTCCACACCCTTTACTCTTTCAATAAAACTTTTTTTTTTAAATGATAGAAAATCGCTAATCTCTGAAAATAGCATGAAATCCTTGCTAATCTCAATATCTTTTTCAAATTTGTGTCAAAAAATCTCAAATATACACCATATTATTCTAATAATGTCTGGCCTACTTCCACACCCTTTACTTTTTCAATAAAGTTTTGAATAAAATTCAAATTAATCGCTAATCTATGAAAATAGCATGAAATCCTCGCTAATCTCAATATCTTTTTCAAAATTGTTAAAAAAAATCTCAAATACACACCAGATTATTCTAATAATGTCTGGCCTACTTCCACACCCTTTACTTTTCCAATAACGTTTTGAATAAAATTCAAATTAATCGCTAATCTCTGAAAATAGCATGAAATCTTCACTAATCTCAATAACTTTTCCAGATTTGTGTCAAAAAATCTCAAATTTATACCAGATTATTCTAATAATGTCTGGCCTACTTCCACACCCTTTACTTTTTCAATAAGACTTTGTAAAAAATGATAGAAAATCGCTAATCTCTGAAAATAGCATGAAATCCTTGCTAATCTCAATATCTTTTTCAGACTTGTTTCAAAAAATCTCAAATGCACACCAGATTATTCTAATAATGACTGGCCTACTTCCTTTGCCTTGTTGTACAGGCCAGCAGTCGAACTTTAGAAGAAATACATGACATACAAGTGCCTTCTCGATGGACTCTGAAGTGTCACAAGGAGGATTTGAGGAAGCCCCACATAAATGTTTATGAAAAATCCCTCTTTTCATCAGAAAACTTTTTTTAATTTATAGAATGCACGGGATATCTGAATTTCTCTTCGGGGATGAGTAAAGTTCCATTTCCTGAAAAGGCTCAAATTGGCCAGTTTATGTGTTATAAAAAAGTATCGTTGACATAAGAAGTTATGTTCACTTTGACAAGAAGTAGACTTGTTAATTCACTTTGTTTCACACACAGAGAACCTTGGGTTCAACCTTGGGTTCAACCTTGGGTTCAACCTTGGGTTCAACCTTGGGTTCAACCTTGGGTTCAACCTTGGCTTCAACCTTGGCTTCAACCTTGGCTTCAACCTTGGGTTCAACCTTGGCTTCAACCTTGGCTTCAACCTTGGGTTCAACGACAAAACTCCCACGATTCACCAGTACTGGTGCCCATGTACTTGAATCTGAACATTTTCTTGGTTGTAACACCCATTTTAAGATTTCACGTGATATGGAAAAATGATGGTTGCAGACTCAAGTTCACCCCTAAAATTCTTCTTTGGGTTATGCTGATGTGTAATACTATGCTGTGTTTCTACAGTGATTACATATACAACTGTCGTTGTAATTATTCTCCTATTATTAGTCGTCTTCTGGAAGAGAAAGCAAAAATACAGATACCCATGTTGCAAAGGTAATTCCATACAAAATAATGTAGTACAGGCTGAAATGAAACCATGTTTTCTTACTTTATTTTTTGTCTTTTCTGTACAGATAGTGAAGAGCAGCCAAACTGTACTCCGGTCACTATTGAGGAGGACAATGGCCACTGTACAAACCTCCTTGCAATTTAACGGTGTTTGGCTGACACCTGAATTCTCGCGGTCCACTGCAGGTCTGGAGATCCAGTCTGCACCGTTACAGATAGTCCTGGAGAACCTGGATGTTCTGGAGGAGCTGGTGATCCTGCTGGACCCAGAGAGGGCAGGGGTGAAGAACACCACCCACCTGGCCTCCAGATGCTCCTTCCCATCCACCTGGATCACCTACACCTACTCCCTGAGGGCGACCAGGAGCCCCCTGAAAGCAGTGCTGGAGGGGCTCACCACCAGAAATCCTGACTGGACCGTAGGACACCTGGCCCGCCTGCTGAAGGAGATGGACCGCAATGACGCAGTGGCAGTGCTCACCAAACTCTCCCTGGCTCAGGAAATGTAGGATTCATTTAGCCAACACTTTTATCCTAAGCTTGCAAATAATTGCCCTGCCTGTACAGCATGTTCTTTTATGGAAAATGTGTTGACTCATCCTACAGAGCCTTCCTGCCACAGTATAACTTAATTGAATAATTTTATAGGAAACGTATGTGTAACTTCAAAAAATCTGCTGTTACTTTTTTCATTACTTCAACGTGTATTATATTGTTTACTTAAATGTAAAATCTGTTTTAACACAACACATTAATTCTCCCATATTATGTTCATTAAAAAGCTTTGTAAGACCATGTTTGATTTGTTCAAACATCATAACATCTTTATTAAGCAAATAACATTATAAATAAAAAAAGTGCATAGAAAATTAAACAGGTTTAGAAATATGTATACAATTATTTACAAACTCAGGGTTTATTTGTACAAGGTAACAAAGACAAGTTCACACATATTTTCTCATTTTTATGTCTTTTACAGTTTTTATACTTTAAAATAACCCTACCATATAGAACATACAGCTTTCTGAACAAGTTCTGGGAGAGATGGTTGTGGTAACTTGACTTTGACTAGTGCTTTGCCTCCTTCATTGCACACACAGGACAGCTCTGCAGGGCATTTAAAACCAAGCCACGCATACTCTAGATCATCATCATCCTCTTTTTTTGCATTAGTATTCCTTAACATCTGTCTAAGCAACTGAGGTAGAATCCTTGCAAGAAGTTTGGAGTGACTGCTCTGGTATTTTCAGTTAGATGATTGACACGCAATAATGTGAGCTCCATCCCTGTTATTGGTCATGCAGGAAGGCAGGGTGTCAAGGCTGTCCTTGACCACCCAACTCCATTCCAGAGGATTCCTTGAGGACATTTGCTCTGTATTAGACGGTTCTTGGAGCATCTACGGATAGAAGAGCATAGGCTTGGATGGGCAGGCCACACAGATTTCCCCTGTGAGTGATACAAAGGTATTCTCTCAATGAAAACATTACCAGAACGTAAAACATAAAATTGAAATAAAATTTAAAAAGACCTGCTTTAGAACGTCTCTTGTAAAGGCTGAAATGCAATATATAACTGTCCCCAAACGAACGTTCAAGTAAAAGAGCAAAGAAAAAATGGGAAAATAATGTCAAAAGTAAAATAAAAAACCACGCCACCGAGCATCCTGATCTTGGCTAGACTATGCTTAGGCGGCCTGAACCGCAACCACCACGATAGCTATGTGTTGGAAACTACCAACCAGCAGAGTTGCAGGTCGACAAGACCATGCAAAATGGGTGTAAACGGAACATGAAAAGAGAAAGATTCGACAAGACCACCACCACTTTTTACAAAGCACAAAAAATGTTTAGTTCACCAGTCCAAACTCAGAAACACGAATAAATACAACTATTCTAGAGCTCAAGCAATCTCTTATAGTCATCGATGTGTACAACAGTGTGTTGATTATATTTTCCTGACTGACTGGCAGCACGTTGTACAACAGCAATCTAAAACGTTATATAAAAGGTGCCAAGAGCATTCTCTCCATCTGAGTACTAGAGGCAGTCGTCTGTCTAGCCATCCTACAGAGCAACGTACAGCACTGGGCTACCGTTGGGCTTTAGTTCTCAGGTGCACTAAATAGCTCTCAGTCTGTTGTGTGTGGAGTCTGGTCAATGGAGTTAAATGCACACTCTCAGTGATGATGCTTTACAGTGCTCTACCCTTAAAGACTGCAGGGGTCATTTGAGAGAATGCAGAGTATTGAATTTGGATTTTGTTAGAACACTAAAGATGTGCAAGTGTAGCATAGCCAAGACGTAATATTATTGCAAAAGATAATCAGCATTTGCCATGATGGTAATAAAAATATATATATTTATATACACGCATATATATATATATTTCAAAATAAAAAAAGACAGATTTCCAGCTAAACTCTGAACTCTTGGCTTGGTTAGTGTTTGCTACATACACTGTACAATGAAGGTGTAATTATGATGTGGAATAAAGACATGATTTGTCTTCAAATACGACATGGCTGGTTCTAACCGTCAACCTGGATATAATGTTCATACATTTCTCTTTTAGTGAGATATGGAAACCACTGCTGCAGAAACATGATTTGTGATTCACAGGCCAAGCGTTCAGGGCCTTAGAGACTCAACTGTCACATCTTAGCACCATGGTTTGCTGATTACAAAAACAATATATAACCAAAGAAAGAACATATCTACAATGGGAAGTGTGATGTATTATCCCAAATAAATAATGAATAACTCTTGATATAGTTGAGAAAGTGAAATATGGCAGAGGTATTGAATAATCTAGTAAAGGAAAATGGAGCCAACATTATTGTGGTGAAACCAACAGACATCCCAGAAATAATATATACATGACATAACGATCTCCAAGCCTAGCAGGTTATTCCTTTGACGTAAAAAAAAACTTAAAAAACGTAGTTGGTGGTATATGACAATCAGCACGACCACAAGCAGATGCAACCTGTTTGAGGAAACACTCCCACTATATAGGTAGCAAGCAAGCTAATCTTGCTGACTTGCTGCAGTGGACTCAAAGCCCACATGAACCGAGAACAAACAGGACTTATTTAACTGGTCTTCCTCATCTTTCCCCATCTGTTCTTTGTCTCCCCCGGATTCATCAATAGTGGCTCAACCTACATCCCCTGCCCAGTCCAGCCCATCAGGAGCCCATCCTCTCCCACGTCCCAATCCAGCAAAGCCTTAATTTAAGGCTCCGCCAGTAATCTGGGTCCCCCCTGTTCTCCTCTCTTCCCCTAGTTAAGGAATCGGCGACATCTCCGAGCTCCGCAGTTACAGTTCAGCTTGCTGCTGGCGTCCTCGATGGGGAACTTGTAGTCGTACGTGAGCTCCTCGCCCCGGTAGATCTTCCTCAGCGCGAAGATGACGATGTGCTTCTGGCCCTCCACGTTGATGACGCGCGAGTAGCAGTTGGGCTCGCACGAGTGGTTGATGAACCGCGCCGCGTTGCCGTGCATGGTGGCGTCCACCACATCGAAGTCATCGATACGGAACATGTAGCAGCCGATGCCCTGATAAAAAATAATTACATTGTTTGACTTCATTAAAAACTCAAAAAAGGTCTCACACGATTGAAATATGAGCTTTGAATAAGGTCACACTTATCAGATGGATGCAAATCAACCAGGCGACGTAGTTAGGGACGTCAAATGTGCAACGTGCAAGTTCCCTGCCTCTCGCTGGACACCTCACCTTGCCGTCGTAGTACTTCTCTCTCTTGTCAGTGAGAACGGAGCGAATGACGATGCCAGCATACTCGATAACCATCTCCCCTGCATCAATGTTCCTCTTGCAGAACAGACCTCTGCCGTGGATAGCCGACCTAAGGGGAAGACGGAAGAAGTGAGGTCTGGTATCTGCAATGGATTAGACATCCACATTTGCAGTTATACAAAACACATGTGGAAACGTCATGCTGGACTCATTTTCTTGTGGGGAGATGTTATTTTTTATGACAGATGGGGGAAGGCTTTTCTCGTTTCTGGTCATTATGAATATCCTCTCTAACAATGGGATTTTATCCAGCGACACTGGCGAGAGTTCGGACCTGTACACGCCCACAGCCTCTTTAGAAGTCCTCTCCAAATGTCTGAAGCGCATGGCCATCGGTAGCTCCAGACTGGTGGCACGTCTGCAGGACAACAAGGACAGAGTGTGAAGGGGCCGTGTGAGCAAGTGACACCCAGTCCCAGTATGATGCACAGAGCAGTGGTCCAAGCTAGTCCCAGTTTAAAATGAGACATTGTGTTACTTGTGACTGTGATTGTAACAGTATTAAATGCAGAAAATAAGGTGCGACGTCTGTGGAACAGGGAGAAAGAGGTGGGACCTGGTGGACTTGAGAGGAACTTCATCCTCCTCTTCGTCGTACGGTCCGATGTCGGGCAGCTGTCTGTGCTGAGACGCCAGGAAGTTGAACATGTCAAAGGTGGATTTTCTGCAAAAAGACATAACAGGGTGTAATGGTTATTTATAGACGGTCATTAATTACTGGGAGGTAGAAATTATATTTTTTCCGCTGGGGTAAAACCCCACGTTAGGTAGGGAAAACACCAGAGTTGAACTGAAATCGTAGACATGGTTGGTGAGCCCCACTCACCTGAGGTAGAGCTCGGAGCGGGCACAGCCGCTGGGGTTGACAGGCAGGTCCTCCTCCTGGGTGATCTGCTTGTGGAAGCGGAAGGTGTGGCGCAGGCAGCGCCGGGCCCCCTGGAGCTGTTCCACCAGGAAGACCACAGCATCGTGGACCAGGCCCAGCATACGGCCCCCGCTCATCCCGGAGAAAGACAGCTGTCTCAGCTTGGCCTGTGCCCGCGCCTCCTGGACCCCATCCATCACCGCCCTCCATGCCACTGTGTGTGTGTGTGTGTGTGTGTAGGGAGGGGGTGGATACAGGAGGAGGATGGGAGAATTTCCAAACAATAACAAAGAGTGAGTTTCAGGGGGGGGGGAGGAGTGGGATGGGACTAAAACATGACAAGCAATCAAGTCATCTTTCTTGTGAAATTCAAAGGATTCCTTGAACAGTATTTCACAGTTCCCACTAATTTGCTTATCTATTCCTTCCCTAACCCTCACCCTCTATGCTGTCCGCTTCCACATTGAAGCCATCATCACTGGTGATCTGGAAGAGCAGGTGGGGCTGGTCCCTGGAGTTAGGGTTAGGGCAATCTTCCTCGTCCGAGGGCGGCAAGTCATCATCTGAGCATGAAACAGCACCTGACAGGAAGCACACAGACCACAGATGGAACTCTCTACTTCACTCACACACACAACTGGGTGTGTTTCCTTCCTGAATAACTGTTAAGACCATTCAGATTCCAAATAATTAAGGAGAGTGGTGTCAAAATACCTGAGTATTTGTTCCAATCAGTTAGGGCATTCCGACCCACTGCATCCCATGTCTGTGGTTTTCCAGGTTCACTCCCACCTCGAGATAGGGAGAGGCGGTCCCAAAGCCCAGGCCTGTAAGATGTAGCAAAAAGCCATTAATCATTAGACAGACTGGCAAGATCTATAAAGTATGTGACATGACAATGAGGAGGAAGTTAATATTGTGGTTTGCACACTTATCTATCACAATCTGAATTTTCCTAAATTTTCCTAGACCTTTAGTTACGGTACTAATGCTGAAGGCTCGCTGATATAGCTGTCTGTCTTACTAAACGGCGTATGTATGCATCGTTGCTAACGTGTGCTGACGTTGTGACTGTGTGTGTGTCTGGGCGTGAGTGACAGACAGACGGAGGGAGAGCAGGGAAAGGAAATGCAGCTGAACGAATACGCTCCGTGTTTTAGCCTAAATAGTGTGCAAATTTTAAGTATGTGGCGGCCGGTGTTGATTCTGTGGCGTACCGCCACAAATTAGTCTATGCGTGGGAAACACTGCTTTACTTGTAACGTGGTGAGGCAAGTCACCTCCGTCAGGTAATATTATATTTCAATAGCTCACCTAGAGCTTTCAGAGTCGCTGAGGTGCTCTTCTTTCAGCTTATCCAAATCCAATATTCCTTTCACTGTTGGGGCTTTGATGCGAACCCCTCCCGCTCGGCTAGACATGGCAAAGCTTGCCTTCTGAAGTTCCTCCTGTCCACTAGAGGGCTCTGGCTCCAGAAAGTCAGTCTTCGACTTTTTAGTGACGATGCGGTCTGAGAGGCAGGACACCCTCTTCATGCGAACATGGGAGCGAGGGCGTGGTTTTGGAGCTGGTGATGAGGCTGAGGGCTCAGGTTCAACAAAAAGGCCAGTGGGGAGGATGGAGGAAGGGCTCAGTATTCGAGGCCCACTGCGTTTGGGGGTGTAGTTGCTGGCCATGGCTTGGTTGATGATGGCTTGGGCGCTCTCAGCCGGAGTCATGGGAGAATCCAGCTCTGGGGCCTTGGTCAACTTCGATCTCTTGGAAGTCGACTGTTCCTTCTTTTTCCTTGGTTTCTTAATCCCGGGTACAGAGCCATCTGCGGACGGTTTTGCGCTTTTCCTCGCCTTCTTGACCTTCGTTGGTGCCCCCGCTCCATTGCTGTTGTGGCTGAGAAGCTGAGTGATGGTGGCTGGACTCTGAACCACTGGGGTTACCATCCGAGAGAGATTGGTGGTTAAGGGTGCCCCTGGAGATGGGGTGGTCATGGTACCAGCTGCTGCCAGTGTGGCTGAAAGGGCATTGCTTTGGAGGAGACTGGCTATCTGCGTGACACAGTTGTAGGAGGGTGAGCTAGTAGTGGGCAGCTGGAAAGTGTTGCTTTCCGGGTTCTTCACAAAGATCTGACCAAGGCGGTTCACCAGCAAAACGTGAGGTGTGGGGTCAACATTGGGACCCCCTACCTCCTTCACAGTCAGGATGGCATGGCCAGGAAGAGCCTG
The DNA here is from genome assembly GCA_023658055.1 of Thaleichthys pacificus. NCBI lineage: Eukaryota > Metazoa > Chordata > Actinopteri > Osmeriformes > Osmeridae > Thaleichthys > Thaleichthys pacificus. The sequence continues at coordinate 4,440,528 of CM042871.1, read as the reverse complement.
GGGGAGCATGGGCTGTTGGGGCTCCATAGCTGGTCTGGGGGTGGAAAAGTTGATGGAGATGGTGTGTCCTGTGGAGGCTTCCTTTTGCAAAGACGAGGAACTGTAGCCATTGATCATGACTGGGGCCAATGGGGGCTGAAGCGAAGAGATCATGGGCTGACACAAGGTGGACAAGCCGTCAGAGAAGGAGGATATGGAGGGAGAGGTTGTTACAATGGTGATCCCTGTGGAGGCGAGGGGCTGGGATTGAGCAGAGAACATAGGCACTGAGACGGATCCGTAAGATCCCACGGGGAGATTGGTGCTGGAAGTCGCAGACAACAGTGGATCGGACTGAGGAGCATTCAAGGGCATCGGTATAATGCCTCCACCTTGAATGGGTTTCGTTGCATCTGACAATTTGGTGCAAAAGCTGTCCATGGACGGCAGGACTCTGGAGCCTTGGATGGGTGTCACAGTCTGCAGGGAAAGGCTAGCGAGAGGTGCATGGGTGAAGCCAGACAAAGAGGACACCGAGGAACTCATCTGCAAGTGATCAGCAGGAGCTTGACTGGGGTTAGGGAAATCTGTGGACATCAAAGACGAAGGCTGAAGGAGATCCAACAGAGATCCCTGACTACTGTTCACTGGTTCCGTCAATGAGGGGTCTGCTAAGTGGTTCATGAAGATGGCAGATCCATCAGTGGGCGAGACAAAATGGCCACTGTCCGAATCTAAAAAGGGGTGTTTGGGGACTTGATGAGCCTCCTGCTGGGTATCCACTGGAGTGCCCTCCTGAACGGGGACCAACTCAGTAAAACAGGCACTGGGAGAAGGAGGATCACATTTTTCCAAGACAAGAGGTGCTCCGGACGGCAAGTCTAAACTGGCATCCTGGAATAAATCCTCTGGGTAGGTAGTCAGAGGCCGTTTGGTGCTGACAAACTCAGACAGAGCTCCTTGAAGGGGCACAGTTAGCACTGTTTCCAGTGGACACATCTGTGCTTTCACAGGGGGGCCAGATTTCTGCCGTTCTTGTGGAGCTGTGGGATCGTTCAACTGCAGGGAAATTGGAGACACTCCATCAGTGGCTTCAGAAGGATCCCGGGACAAACTGTGAGGGGTAGGTTGAGCGGAGGAGACGGCAGCTCCGGATGAGGACAACGTGTCAAGGGATTGAGCATCCGAGGCAGGACTTCCAGAGTCTGCACTCAACCCATTCCTTGTCGTTTCTAATCCAGGTGGCAAGTCTCGACTTTGGGCAGGATTCGGAGCTTGACTAGCATTCTTCAACTTCTTAGCCCCATCAGTGGTGGTCAGGCTGGCATCGCTCTCTGTCCCATCGTCTACACCGTCCAACTGGGGGATGTGCCTGGAAGAGGGGGAAGTGGGGGCCTGGGCTTGGTCCCTGGGGACAGGACGAGAGACTACCGTGCGGGAGAAGTCAAAGTAGTGCTCCATGTCTTCGTCAGAGGAACTGTTATCCCAGCCCTGCCTGGCCGCAGCTGCTGCCCGTGGAAGGGACGCGACACGCGTCTTCCTCCTGCGTACATCTAGCGTCCGGCCCCAGAACTCCTCCTGGTTTTCATCTCCCTCAACCACTATCTGGCCTCCACAGTTCATGGCCACTCCCTCGTTTAATAACGTCTCCTCTATCTCCAGCTCTGTCTTCATCTCAGACCCCATGGCAATTTCTGAGTGCTCATGGAACGGAGGGTAGGAGAATTCTCCTTTCTGCTGGCCTGCTGAGTCTCTAAGAGGAGAAGTACCATTTGCTGCAGAAACATCCTCAGGTTCTGGGGAAGCAAGGAAGTTGTGAGGTACCTCCACCGAGTCTGCTTGACTCAGGTCAAAGGTCAGCCGGGGCCGTGGGGAGTGCTGAGGGGTTGGGGAGAGGGACAGGCTGGAGGAAGGAAAGTTGCCCACACCTTCTTGCCATGGGGACTGGGGAAACAGTCCTGAGGTAGAGTGGCTCATCATATTCCCTGGGCATCGGCCAGAGGAAGCAACACGACCTCCGACAGGGCGGGCTGAAGGAGAGGTCAGCAGGTTGTCAGTAGCACCGAGGGGGAACAGTGGGGAGGTGGGCTGGGACTTCCCAGCGCGGTGGGGGATTGGTCCGGTGGGGGAGCCCAGGGGAAGGGGGGACACATGGCTGCGGGGGCCGATGGATTGGGTGTGGGAGTGGGGGCTGTGGCGCCGCGGTCTGCGAGTTTCCTCCAAATCACTGATAGTTAGTATGTGGTGGGGTTTGGACTTGGCAGCTAAAGAAGAAAAGAAAAAATATTAAAATTGTTACCTTAGATTGACGGAAATCAGGTTTCTGCAAAGACTTTATCATTATTACAGATTACAAGAAGTCAAGGCTGTTAAAGCAAAAACCTGGGGAGGGTAAAGGCCGGAACATTCCCCCAGCTGGCCTTCTTGGCTGGGGATGGCTGGGGATCTTTGGCCTTGCCCCTTGTTCTGGTTTAGAGAAGAGTGCTGAGTTGCTGGGCGTTGAGTCTTGTTGGGACTGGGAAATGTTAATCTCCTGGGTTTCATATTCTGAAAAATTAATTAAAAACATTGGTGTATGAAACATCAGCCATCATAATGTTTTTGTAAGGCTTAAAAGCATGGAGAAAGTGCCGTTACACATTTTACAGCAGAAAACGGACCTGACTGAGGACAGGGGCTGTGGGCAATGGTACGATTTTCTCCCTGGTCAGGCATTTCCTCCACAGGTTTCTCAGGGACCGGCGGTCGGACCTCCCTAACAGTGCAAGTGTACTTGCAGCGCCGCTGTGGGTTAACTGTGCTCCAGTACCAGCGTGAACACCTGGGAGAGAAGATGTTATCAAATGGAACTAGTCAATTTACGCCTCCAGTGATAAGGTATACACCTTATGGAAACATTACTTCTGACACTTACTGGTAGCCAACAGGGAAAAGTTTTCCATGGCTAGCAGACAGCTCTGTCAACAAACCCAGGTTTTCAATCTGTAGAGAGCCTGGAAGCAGGAAAAAGAGCATTTTGAAGAAGAAACTAAACAAAATCTGCAACAATTTATGTTTCAGTAACACAGCAAGTTATTATCTCAAGACGAGTAGGTACGTAAGACACTAACCAATCATCAAGTTGATGGAATCTGGCTCAAGTCCAGTCAGGAACTTCCTGCGGAGACTGATTCCCTCAAAGTCCACATACACCCTGCGGTTCACTTCAAAGGCTTGACCAGAGATCATCTAGTGGGAGTGACAAAAACATTGGCACCCATCAGCTTACAAACATTATAATAAAAAATAAATTTAAAAACCACACTTTAAAAGCTAAAATGATCCTGGTGTGTACCTTGCCACTGATGAGGTTTCTGTGTTTGTAGCAGTAGACTTTCTTGTCATCCTGGAACACACAGTGACGGGAGCGAGCGCACATGAAGTGGTAGTTGCTCTGACAAGATGTGAGGCAGCAGCCCACGGTGGCACCTGTCTGATTACAGCGCTCGCATCGCTGAAAGGGAACCACACACACCACAGGGCGAGTCAGTGGAAATCCAACAGGCTGGAACCCGACTGCACGGCTGACCAGACAAAAGGAACAAGTTACTGTGACTGACCATGAATCGTCCCCTCGCCACGGCACTGTGAACGTGCAGAAGAGAGCCGTTGTCCTCCTCAAACACCTCAGCTGACCACATGGAGCAGTTGATGTGGGCCCACTCGTTCTGGCCCAGGTACAGCAGCCTGCCTGCCTCCTGAGTAACAGAGACAGGGGAGAAGCCAAGTCATATCTGAGGTTCCAAGTTAGCCAAACAGCAAATATCTTGTTCACCATGTCACCGTTTACTCAGGTGTCTGGGAAATGTTTGGTGAAGGGATGACTCAACCATTGCATAATCGATGAGTAAATCTGTTCAAACAAGCTGTTCCAGAACTGAGCACCAGTTACTGGAAAGCTGTGCTTCTCTATGTTGACTTAATACTTACATTGGGCTTAGCGTCTCCATACTTTTGACACAGGGAGCATTGTCTTTCGTCGTCCTTGGACCAACCAGTGTCAAGGTCAGCCTTGGATAGGCGTCCCCTTTTCCCTTTGAATTTGAGCCTGAAAGCCTTGCTGGTTCTGTAGTGGCTTCTGCTGGCTGAGTCGCTGGTTAGAGGGCTGGTGAGAAGAGGATCGACTTCCTGCTTGACCTCCAAGGGGCACGCGTTGTCCCCTTGCAGGGTCCCCAAGGGAGGCCGGGATCTCTGCTCCTCCTTCTTGCAGCACTGAGCATAGACGTGCTCTTTGGTGGGGGGCTCAACAGCATGGAGAAGCATCCCACTGAGAAAGTCAGGCACAGAGAGAATGAAGGAAGGAATAGGGGAAAAACAGGAAATGTTTTCAAACATTCTGCATGTTAAAAGATAGTTAATTGCACACGTAGTCAATTGCCAGCAACACACAGAAAAGGAGGAAAAACCTTTTCAACTCAATTACCTTAAAAAGAGAGAAGAGAGGGAAAAAACTAGCACAAATTTGCAATGGCTGTGACCACATACGCAAAATTGTGAGCCAACTGAGCTATAGAGCTGCTGGCCGCCAAACCAAATGTAGCAAGCATTTCATGTCATTTTAGGCAGAACAAGACATTCTTTTCACTGGCACTGGTACATCAAATTCAGGAAACCAGGCCAAAATGCGGGCCAAAATTTGACTTAACAACTTCAATTGAAACTCCAAGCCTGACACACACATTTAACCATGTGAAATAAAGTTATTACTCACCTGGGAAGGTCTTTGGTACGTGGGTCCCACACTTTGGGATCCTGACTGTTAAACCAGTTGAACACCTCTTCCAGTAGCTGAAAGTAGAGATCAAGGTAGATATGGAGTAAAACGTTCACAAATTCCCACAGATTTCATTGTGTTTTTGTCCATGCTTAAAGTCAGAAGCACAAAAACAATCGTTCTCTCCCACAACGCAAAACAACCACACACCATTTGGAACCAGACAAACAATACAGATCCGACATGATGACATACTATAATATAATGCTATATAATTGTAGGAGTGAAGATATTTGGTTAATGTGTCTGAATTATCCTCTGGGGTGTTCTGGACTTCATTAGGAACATGTGTGGTGGCGTGGCTGTAGTGGTGCTAACAGCTAAACTACAGCTGTGTAATCTATCAGAAAGGCCCATTAGCCGTTGGTAGTAGGTGGTTTACTTTTAAGTAGTATGAGCGGGCCAGGGCTGTGGGCCTCTCCTCCTCTGGCATCCCCTCCTCCAGCTCCAGCCTCTTCCTCACCACCTGGACCACGTCCTCGTGAAAAGATTTCTAAAAGATAACCAGAAGAGGACAGAAGATAAACAGGAACAAGATGAGTGTCTTCTGTTTCAAAACAATGTGGTGAGTATGGGTTTGTAAAAAAAATGCTTTAAAATGAAAATGAAATTCCACCACCACTCTCAACTGATGCAAAACCAATACATTTGCTAACAGACACTACATTTGAAGTACAGTAGACTAGCATAGCTACAGTTTGTAAGCAATAAACTTATTTACAAGGCATGAACCTCGCTTGTTTTGGTAGAATCATTGTGGTGCCTATTTTAAACTTTGTTTTGAAGCAGGGTTTATATATAATGAGTCAGCATGCTAATGTAGCTGATTGTTTTACTGCAGTGGTATAAGGATTTTCGGAATTGTTTATCCTAAGTGCGTTGTGTTGTTAAGAAGATGGTAAACAGTATTTCACAGTTCTGTGGAAACTCTGTCTCGACTATTAGTCACGCAGGTTTTGTGGACACTAACCAGGGTGGTGTAGAGGCCTCGGTCAAACTTCTTGCCCACAGCCCGGAGGTCACAAGCTGGCTGTCCCTCCACTCTACAGTCAGGGTCCATAAGGGTCTCACACTGAGGGTCAGGTAAACACAGTGAGGGGGGAGAAGCACATCTCAACAGCACAGCACAAAGTACTAAAGAGGCCAGCCTTCAAGGCTTCCCAGAAACTACAAACAATGTCTCGGCCGAACATGCCAATCCAAACGGGAAGATGAGGTCCCACAAAACAGCGTGTTCTACCTGAGAGCAGGTGACCAGGTGCTGAGTAAGGGTGGAGGAGAGCAGGCAGGCCAGGACCTTCTCCACCCCTGCCCTGAGCTCAATGTAGAGAAGCTCTCTCCAGGCGCTGGGCTGGGATTGGCTGCACGGCCGACAGGAGTACACCACACTCTCTGGTAGGCTGGACAGGATCTCGTACAGGTCATCTGATGTAAAAGAGAAGTGGAGAAATGCTTCAGAGGAGGAATGCACGCATCTCTAGGTGCGTTCCACATGGACTGCGGCTGCATGAAACGACCGGCGAGAGTTGCCGCTTGCAGTCGGGGAGGAGTTAAAAACGGCTCTGTGAAGTCGGACATTCCAGCTTCTCGTGGTTTGCTGCGTTGACGTCAGTCATGGCCGATCAAGCGCTGTTTGCTTACTTTATCGTTGACGAACTGCATGGTCGCAAATTTAATTGTTTTCGCATTAGAACTTACACGAACAAGTGCACTGAAATTTGTCATTTTATGTATTGGGCTATGTTAAACTCTTTCTCCAATCTGCAGATTGATAAGACAACCAGAACTCAATTAAACTTCCGTTAGTAAAGAGGCGGCCTAAACCCTTTCTTCAACAATAGTAGGCTATCGCAGTCTGTCAATAAAGGAAAATATTGAATGAAATTGTACAGTTTGGTCCGGGTTTGAGTATTGGCAAAACTAAAGGTGTCAGATTAAATACAAAACACGCGTCAAAGTTGTCGTGTGTGAGTCTGGCCAATCATGAAATATCTCTGTCGTCATTAGAACCCGTGCAGTTGCTCTTGAGAAAATGCGCTTGACTACACAGCCGGAAGATCTCGAATCGGTACTTTGATGGATACGTCACAGTGACCTAGCCTCCGCGCCATCTCAAGTCGGACAAAAAGTCTAACCAGAATTCACAGCTTCAAGTCAGCCGCCTGCAGCAGGCTGCGAACACACCTTCTGATTCCCTGCAGACAGAAATGTTTCACTGTTTAGAAACCCCTATGACTCAGCAAAGGTCATCTCTTTCCGTGAAGGCTACAAACTCACTTTGTCAAGTGAGTTTTGGCAATTGCTGTCACTTATTCATTACCTTATAAGACTTATTAAAGCCCTGTTTAAAGTCTGACCATACACCGATATGATGCATCTGTAGACATTTTTTGTTTCACTTCCTTTTTTGTTTTGAAGGCCCCTCAAACAAACACATATTCATCAATCTGTCAGTCACTTCCTTTCTTTGTCAACAGGGTTGGTGTGGAAACTACCACGGTTAATGGTAAACTCCTACCCAAACACCGTCATTACCTGTGAGGTCCTCGCACTTAGCATGGACCCAGTGGTTACACGAGCCACATTGCATCATCTGGCTGTCGTAGTCATTGTCTTCATAGCATTTGAAGCAGATCGGACAGTAGTTTCCTTGACAGAGGAAGCAAGTTGGAGACAAGAAGAGAGAGAGAGAGACAACGTAGGCATTTGAGTCAGAGCTAAACTTGTTTGTCATCTCAAGTAGGCGAATAGGCAGTCTGGATCAGACGAGAGAAAGCACCCCGGTGGGGTTTCCTCTTACCCTGTTCATGGAGCCGTGTGCAGTCTGAACACAGTCCTTTATCGTGGTCCCATTCTGTGTCCCAAGTCTTCCCTGGAGTCACCCCACAGCTTTTGCATCTGATGCACGTCATGCACACCTGTAAGCATGACCAAGAGGAACACGGAAACATCAGCCAACCAAGTCATACAGAGCATGGCCACCATGCCACAAAAACGAGCAGGAGACATTTGTTTGTTTTCAAGTGTTTTTTTAGTTGTTTTTTTTACATTTCTCTGCTTTATTCGGTAGTGACAGTGTGAGATAAACAGGAAAGGCAGGAGTGGGAGAGAGGGGGAGGGAGGGGGGAGAGAGAGCAAATAGGGTTAAGTGAGTCTTTCTGCGGAGGGTGGACTTACCCAGGCCTTTCGCTTTTTGTTCACTTTAGGGTAGTTTGGCCCCAGACACGCAGGGTGATAGGAATTCTGACATCTTTCACACTCCAACAGAGGCTGATGGGAACCAGAGTGATAAGGCAGTGAGCGATCACAAGTCTTCAACAACAGAGTTCACATCCGTTTCACCAAACTATCTTCTCCCTGGCTGGTTGCCAAACACCCATCTAAAGCAGACCGTGTTCAAAAACAAGCAAAACAAGCAAACGGCTACATGGCCAAGCAGCGTCCTACCTTCGACTGCTTGTTTTTCTTGCCGCACACGTGGCAAAACCTGCAGCGGCGACAGCACCAGTTCTCCTTGTGCTCCTCGGAGGGGCGGTCTGCCGGCTCCAGGCAAAACCGGTGGAAGGGTTCACAGCACACTTGGCAATACAGCATCTGCAAAGAAGAAAGCCCTTTGAATTGCCACCACACCTACCACTCCACAGTGAAAACAGCTGCATCTAATTGCATGTCTCCAAATGGGCACGCAGGAGGCGTTTTACCTCGTGTTGCCCCTTGCTGGCACACAGCAGGCAGACATGGGGAGGCATGAGGGGCACAGATGTCAGGATACTCAGGCCACCCATTGTCCACACATTTTCCAGTGTACAATCCTCCTGCAAAACAACACAAACATACATCAGCTTTGTAATCGTACTTGGCTTCCTATGAAGGCTGGAGGCCACATACAGCACACAAGCAGCCTTTGTTGACAATGAGTAAAGGATAAAGGGCAAATATCTGGGGGAATTCGACAAATGAAACTAGGCAACACTGACCTCAAGTGGTCACTCTCTGAATCTGAACAAAACCAGGCAGTGCAAAAGACTGATTTGACTGAACCAACAATCATTTCATGAGTTTAAGTGTAGAACATTCTGATTATAGTTATAAGCATAGAGTTATTCCCAGAATTAAGTCTATGACTACAACTGTGATTAGCAAGAGAGGTAACCCCACCTTGAAATCGACTCGGATCTTGTGCGACGGTTCAGACGGTTCTCGGTCCCTCTGATCAAATCCATTGGCAAGGGCAGCCAGGACGCTGGGAGGAGTCTGCTCCAAAGGATTCTGGGAAATACACATGGTATCAAAAACAAAAACAGCCTGACTATCGACCAGCCACACACACACCATCCCGACGCCTTCTGCATTGGCTGTGGCAACGTCACTGTGCCCACCTGAGGTGCCAGTTTGACTGAACAGTGTCAATAAGAGGATCAAAGAGGAGAGGATGGAGAGGAGAGGGACAGTGAGCCGTCAATGGGATCACTCACCTTCTCAGCTTTGCGTCGTCCTGGCGGGACTCTGTGGGACCCAGACCTGCGGTGCCTCACTCCCTCGTCTGAAATGTCGCCCAAGAATCCATCCAGGGAGACAAAGTCTTTGAATTTTTTGAGGAGAGGGGGGTAAAACATGTATTTGTTAATGCCAATTTTGTCAAAGTCAAAAAGAAAATATCAATTTAATTCTCTCCTTAGCTATATTTGAACTATGGTTTTGAGAAGGAGCTCTTTAAACCTACCTTGACTGAACCGTGGGCCGAGGCCCCTCCTTCTGCCAGGAGAGGTGGAGTTAGACACGGCCCTGACTTCCAGGTCCGAGTCGTAGTCGAGCAGGTCGAAGTACGAGCGCGGCTTCACACAGCGCTTGGGCTGCTTCCTAACGGACGAACTCTGGCCGTCTCCATGGAGACCCGACAGGGACCCCTCAATCCCGTCCCCTTCCTCGTTACTGGAGTGACCCCCACTGGCAGACAGCCGTCTGCGCTTAGAAGGGCCTGAGAGGAGAGGGGCACCTGTTTTTTGTCTTGTTCGTGCGCTTTAGTTGATGACAAGGATAAACAGGAAGGAACGGGTGTCCTACCTTTGGGAAACTTTCCACTCAGACGGCGAGCCTTTCTCTCCTCAATCTGATCGCATCGTTTGAAGCTTAGGCGAGAGAAAAATAATTTAGGTTTGTTTTAAGGAACATCAGTCACTGTTTCCTGAAAAACTGGATCAGACAAACAAGTCAAAAACTTACACACAACACTGCCGTTTGGTATTTGGACCACCAAATTTAGGTTTGTCGAGGCAGTTCATGCACTTGCCACAGTCGTCCTCATGGTTACAGCCCTTGCACACTCCACATCTCCGAGAGCGATAGCCAAATGGACCAAGGCCCTTCCGTTTGGCAAAACCAGATGATTTTCTGACCTTGGTGACCTTCTGGTCTGAGAGGAGAGGGCTATCTCGCCCAGAAGGAGACCCAACTCCTAACAATGAAAAGGAAAGCAGTTATTAGAATGTATAAGGAACAGATTCAATTATCTTTGCATTGTCATCTACTGAATATACTGCAGTTCAAATTCATTTTGCAGATTTTTTTAAAAACAGTATAAGGATTTGTACAGGTTATCAGCTGTCACTGAATCTACCTTGGGTGGGAGAGGGGGATATGCCGGTTCTCTCATGCAGGGGTAGAGCACTGAGTCTGGGGATGTCGTCAGACACCACAGCCCTGGGTTGGCCCAGCACTACCGCTGCTGCTCGACACACGTGCTTAATACGCGGCCCTCCCGCTCTGCGGAACTCCTGACAGAGAGGAGAGACATGCTGGGGCTGTAACAAATATTCAAAAACACACACAAAAACAACATACATTGATGAGTAGAGTCGGTGAATCCACACTGATCAAATACTGACTGTGCAACAGAAACAGATTAGAAAGCGAGAAGGGATTACAAATACAACATTTTAAACATCGCATTTTATTCTTGCGCAGACGCATTTATCCAAAGCGACATACAAAGTGTGATATCACCAAGGAATGAAGATACATCTGAGATTAACGGGAATGTTCCTTTACCTGTGAAAGGGGGGGCTCGTTCTTGTCTGGGCCTGCAGGCTCAAGCTGCCCTTTCTGTTTCCTCCTGCATCTCTTTGCTGTGGCATCTCTGGATGCAGCACCAGCAGGGCCTGACAATAGCTGTGGGGGAAAAACAGGTCCAGGTATTTACATTATTTAAAACCTGACTCTTCTCATGAGATACATCTTAAAAGGTTTATCTAAGTTTTCCAAGTTAAAATCCTATATAAATATTGCATATTCTTATGCATCTTACTTTATAACATAACATTCTGATTGACATTCTTTAATAAATTACCCCGGAAGATTTGAGCTGCTTCTGCTGGTCGATTTTGATGAGCTGAACCTTGGCTTTCTTGAGGAGGTTGAACATCCTCTTGTTGGCACCCGTGAGCCGAACTCTTTGTGAGGCTCCTTTCTCCTCGGACACAAGGTCACTGTCAGCAGCCCCATACAGCTCCCGCCCTGGCTCCCGCATCTCGACTTCTGACACGTGAGAGACAGACATGGCACAGTTTAGGAGGACACTTGCAACGCTGAAACCACCAAGTGCATCCATGCTAACTTACGGTGAAAACACGGGGTACTTCGCTTACCTGTTTTTATCCCCTCGCCCCTCGTCACATCCTCCTGTTCTCCGTACTGAAACGTCAAAAACTTGGAGTTTAATGTCCTGACGCACACCGACACTTTGCGCACGACTCCGGGGGAATCAAGGTCTTCTATCTTCAGTTTGGATTTGCCCTTCACTGTGCTCGTGTGTCGTTGTCTGAGACTGATGCTCTTGACTTCATCATCCAGGCCTTCTGCTATGTCAATGGAGGATGACAGAGTATTGCAGACGCCATCCCCCTTCTTCCCTTTCCTTTTGGGAAGTCCTGGATGTAACTTTTTCAGCTTCTTGTAAATCTTGAGATGAGCCGTTTGCTTGCTGAACTTGTAGGGACGTTTCTTTTTCTGAACAGTTGGGGGATCTGTTGCTGAGTCGGAGGGTACTTGGAATTCTTTGGATAAAAGGATATTTTCGTACTCGTTCTCGATAGTTTTGTCCAGTGTATATACCTCTTCACCAGACTCGCCTGGCACATGCCACTTGAAACTGGGATTCCGCAAAAGTGATTTCCTCTTTCCAGATTGCTTTTCTAAGGACAAGCTGTCAGTCAGATCCGTGGTTTCCTCTAGTTCCTGAGTTGAGAACAAATCCAGGTCTAACTGAGCCTCAGTCAGAAAGTCTTCCTCATCAACGGGGAGGTCAGGGGTCAGCTCACTCCCTGTGGCATCATCTCTTCTCCTTCCTGGCCGTGGGTGCAGGCCAAACAGGTGACCTTTCTTAGGAGAGTTTCGACGAGGCAAAACAGACATACCAGCATCATCCATAAACCTCTGTGGAGTCTTGATCACCCGTGATGACCGGGCACTCACAACCGGCATGATGAAGTGTTTGATGTTCTTGAGGAACTTTGATTTTCCAGGCTGGGAATCCAGGATATCACACTGCTGTTCATCAATTGATGTGTCTTCTGTTTCCTGTTTCAAAGCCTGCTGGGCAAGGTCAATTTCAAGGGCTTTGCTAGCCCTCTTTCGTTGCTTTTTTGAACCAAGGAATTGAAGACTTGAAGCAGAAATCTGCTTCCTTTTATACTTCGTTTTAAGGATTCCAATCAGTTTGGAGTTAGGAGTAGGTGTGGAAGCAGTCACTGGAGTGGGGATATCATCCATCTTTTCAACGCTTTTAGACACATCACTAGTCAAGTCAGTTTGATCACTCTTTCTTTCTCTAGGCTTCTGCCTCTGTTGCCTCTGTCCAATTAGGCTTCTCCTCCGCTTTTTGCCATGTTGGAATGGTCGTTTGTGAAGGTGTGATTTAGTCTGTTCTATTGTAGAGTGCTCGGACACATTTCCAATCTCTCTTTGCTGGGTGTCAGACTCTACTTTGACCACTGGCTGACTGTCGTTAGAAGTCAATGCTTCAGATGGCGCCAATTCGGGCTCCAGTGTTTTAGTGGGTTCAGGTGAAACCGCGCCCTTCTTCCTTGGAACAGGCCTCTTCCTTGTTGAAAGGCTTGTTCGTCTCCTTCTGGGTTTGGAGGCCACAGGCAATTGGGTGGGTTCTTCTGTCTGCCATTCTGCTTCATTGGCAAGGCTGTGTGAAGCATCCTCAGCAGGCATCTGTGAAGGGTGTTCAGGAGCCACCTGGGCAGAATCGTCTGTTGCTACCTGTGGAGAATCATCTTTAGCCTCCTCTGGAGCATCCTCTTTAGCCACCTGTGGAAGGTCATCTTTAGCCACCTGTGGAAGGTCATCTTTAGCCGCCTGTGGAAGGTCATCTTTAGCCACCTGTGGAAGGTCTTCTTTAGCCACCTGTGGAAGGTCTTCTTTAGCCACCTGTGGAAGGTCATCTTTAGCCTCCTGTGGAAGGTCTTCTTTAGCCACCTGTGGCGAGTCCTCCTGAGGGGAATCATCAACAGGTATGTGCGAAGGATCTTCAGAATTTGGACTTGATTTTATTTTGCGTTTATGTGTTGTCCATGGTTTATGACTTCCACGCTTCTTCCGTGGGGTAGCCAGGTTTGATTTTCTCTTCCCTGCTTTCTCCTCTGGGGAATTGGCCATGACTTTGGGGTCCGGAGAAGGTACCGTCTCTTCCAGAATTTCACTTATTTCTTTTGTGACTTCTTCTTTGTCATCAGGCACAGAACTAGCTTTCTGAATCAAGAATGATGGCTTTGAGCTTTTACGTTTACCGGGAGAGGAGACCTTTTTTATCTGAAGAGGTGGCACAACTTTCATAATGGCTTCCCCAGAATCAGTTTGCATGGCCTCCGGTGGATGTGGCAGGGTTAATTGTTCCACTTCTCTCTGAGGAGACGACTTATTTTCAAGTGACAACATCTCCTCCTTCTGTTTTTTGGAAGACTTTGCATCACTATGTGTTGGGTCAATCTTTTCAGAAATAGCGATGGTAGTGGCTTCTATCTTTTCCTTGTCCTCTGGGTACTTGACACTGGAGTCGGATAGAGAGGATTTCACACCTTCAGTGGTATGCTCCTGGCCTTCTGTTACTGTGACAGTAGTTCCAGAATCCTGCACTTTAGTGCTTTTTCCCTTCACTAACGTAAGCGTCCACACAAACTTGCTCCGTTTCTTTCTCTTTTTCAGAGAATCATTCAATTTGGGGTTTTTGACTCGTATCAGTTTCAAACCTGGGATTCTCATATCTTTACCTTTAAAAGGCAGGCCATCACTGCAATCAACAGCTGACTTTTCAGGCTCCGTGGTTAACTGAACATGGACGTCTGCCACACTCAGATTTTTACGCAGCCTCTTACTTTCTTTCTGCTTGGCCTTTCTGAGCGTTGGGTTAGCCTCTTCTATTCTTGACACTTCTAGCAGTGACTCAGCCAGACGTACTTTGTTACTACTCTGTTTATCTGGTTTCATTGCCGTGTCTCTCTCTGCTTCAGAAAGGGTATGACTAGTCCGTCTTCTCCGTCTGATAACCAGTTTATTGACTTCAGTGCTTTCATCTGTGATACTTACTTTCTGCTTGGATTTCTTGACGTTTGTTTTTGGCTCTGTATTTCCACTGTCCAGTGCAATATCACTTCTGCGTGATGATCTTTTACCCTCAGTGTTTTGGTCGTCGACCTCAACTTTGGTTCTGTTTTGAACACTGGGTTCTGCCATCTTGGAGGCAGATCGTCCACGTCGCCTTGCTGGTGTAGCTCCCCCTCCCTCGTCTTCAGTACCATTCAGATGTTGTCCTTCATCTGCCTGCATCTCTGTCTTTAATTTGACATTTGCAGTGGCCATCTGGTCCCCCTGGATATCTTTTTCTTTTGACTGAAATTGAAATCCTTTAATTTTCAGCTTCTGATGCGCAACCTTTTCTTTCTTGACTGTCTTTTTGGCCACCAACTTTATAGTAATCCTTGGAGTTGTTGAGCATGGCCCATTTTTTGAAGAACGCTTCACCTTGGCTGCAGTTGAGAGCTTGGTTTTCGAATACTTTTTACCATCTTTAGCTAGTTCTGCATCAAGAGAAGGTAAACTGTGGATGTCCTTTGAGGATTCTAAATCATCTTCTTCAGGAGCTGGTGATGCATCGCCTCTATCTTCAGAGGGAGCTGCAATAAGCGGCTTCTCACAAGTTTGTTTTGCTTTCCCACTTACAAGATCACCTATGAAGGCAAATATAAAGGCATGAAATACAGAAATAAATTACAATAGAACTTGTTCACATGCACTGAACTTAAAGGGACATGATAAGCAGTAAACATGGGCCATCTTTTGATTAATTAGTAATTATAAAGCCATTACAACACATTTGCAGAACATGTGTGGTTTAGCAAATCAATGATAAGGGAATGAATGGGAATGTGTGATGCTGATCAAACTTACCTTTAGCAGGATTGTGCCTTGACCGTAGAGGTCCTTTGTAGCCTGTTCTCTCAGTTTCAAATCCTTTGAAGTCATCCCCCTGAAATACATATATTCAAATAAGAACAGACTACATACAGGTTGATAACTAATGGAATAGAAAATTAAAATAATGTATTTCATAGATTACATAATTTTACATGGAACAGTGGGTGCCTGGTTATTCATGTTAGGTGTTTATGCTAGAATAGATTAAATCACTAAACAGCTGACTATACTCAGGGTGTAATAATTATATTCAAGCAGATCAATATATTTTAAAATTTGATCATCTTATCATCTTATCAATCAGTAAACGTGGGATACCTCAAGGTGCATTACTAACCATTGGATTGTAGGCCAACATATGGGCTCAAACCCATCTTTAACATGATCTCTTCCTTAAGGTAAAACCCTGCTATTCATCATTTTCTGGATAGTTTTACTTTGAAACAACAAGCAGTGTGCTGTATAGCTCGATTCCTTCATCAGAATCTATACATATTTAGTCGTGGTGGGAACTGGTGGTAGTAAGGAATATATGTTCTGCTACCGTACTGCCACACAGTGTGACTGCGCCAAAAGCGACCGCAGAAAGCAATCAACGAAAATTACATTATTTACTCAATAACACCTGTCTGCGTAGTTTAGTTTACTTGTCTAAAACACAAAAAGATCGTGGTCGATAGGTATTAAACTAGTTGCACTTCCATCAGTCATGAAACTGTAGTAGCTAACCTAGACAGCTAGCTAGACTAGCTAGCTAGCTTTCTAACGTTCAGCAAGGTACAGTAGCCCCTCCCCCGTTAGCTTGACTACCACAAGGCTAGTAGTTGGTAGCTAGCGACTGCTAAAATCTTACAATTAGCTCCAGAGCAGAATAACTGCTGGCAAGTAAATATATCAGTCAACTGTGTATGAAGATGATCATCTGATAGCAAATCAAATCGTGGAAAGGATGGTGTAAAGCAAAAGCTACACTAACCACCGTTACTGGAGCTCACACACAAGTAGTTCACGTTAGGTAGCTGGCTAGCTGACTAGCTTGCTTTCCCCTTTGTTAGTTAGCTAGCGAGTATCGAACGACTCTGGCTATTCACTGGAAATAAAAAGAACACTTTGAATGTTGACAATTATGTTTAGGAGGCGGACGTCGTCCGAATAGTTATCTGGATGCAAAGCATGCATGTTTAAAGTAGTCTGCAACTGAGAAATTGTGTCCATAAAGATAAAGTAAATATATTGTAATCGTTAAAAGTTATTATGCATGTGTACTGCAGCGGTACAGAGACCTGTCCCTTCCCAGCAATTAGACGTATCCTGACCTCTCTGTAAGCAATGTTGACACTTCTTCCGATGCTTGCTAATGTTAGCTACTAACGTTTCTACTTCTAGCTAGCTAAACGTTCTCGTAACACTCATTCACATATGGTTACTTAAAAGGTTGTGAAAAAAAGAAAAAAAATACTAACTCCGGGAGAGATTTGGGATCTCACCTCTTCACTCCCACTTGAGCTGTATCCAGCCTGACCAAGGCTCTTGTGGTTCGCCTCTATCCCAAGTAAGCGCAAATGAGACTGGTCCTCGTTTAACGACAGTACCAGGCTAGTGGGCCGTGGGCCTCCGTTGGTCGCATCATCAGCATCTACCCCTGAGCGTCCCAGCTGCCAGCGCTTCTCAGAGCGCAAACGGCTACGAGACGACCATGGCCGACCGGGGAAGCGACCACGGGGCGCAGCAGTACCACCTTGGCCTCCTGTGGCAGCCGCGGTTGCTGATCCGCATCCCGCTGCCGCCATCATAGCTTCACAACAACAACCGATAGCAACTTGGGGATAGACAAGAGGGAAGGCGCGAGTTAGGGAGGGGGGCACCGCAATACTGCTGGGAAAGTGAGTCTTTTAGATACGGAATTGACAACGTTACGTGCAAAGGGATATATAATCTGCATGTATAGCCTAATTTATATTTGAAAATAGCAGTATTAAATCAAATGCAAATAATGGGACACCTAATCTCTTGTAGACGGTCAACTGGCTACTCCACATTCAGAATAAAACAAATCTGTACTTGACGATCAACTACAAAACCCAGATTCCCAAGTAGAAATGTTACTATTTTGTGAATGGTCATGGCGCTCTCGCTTCTATACCTTTTGGTTGTCGCCCCCGTGTGCGTGTTTTACCTATGCGTGCCAAAAAACCCTTCTCTTTGCGTTACTACATTGTCATTACATTATACACTGACTTTGTGAAATTAAATATAAATATTATTATTATATATATTTATTTGTTTACAGTGTTACTTATTATTAAATGTATGTAATAGTTAAGCTATATATTATTGTAAATTAAATAAATCATTTTCGAATAACTACTCCCTCTTATATAAGAAACATGTGTTTTTAAAGTTGTATTGTAGAGACATTAACCAATTGGATTGGACGTGAAATGTTAAGGTACCGGGGGATGGCCCAGGAGACCAAATCAACTGACGTTGTACACTCTGAAAATACGTCACGTGTACGTAGTGCAGGAAGCGGAACAAGTGGAAAGGAATTTTCTTTTGTTTTGCGCTGTTAAATGCGAGTTTGAACGTCGGTAAGAATTTTAAGCAGAGAATCGAACAGAAATTTGAGTCCTGTATACAGTAACCACTCAGGTAAAATACACAGAAAATCACTAATGTCCTTGTGTTACACAGTGAACGCCATAAAGCAGGTAGAGCAGCCATTGTAGGTTACGTGAAAAGGCGTAGCCTAGCAAGCAAGCTAACCTGAATAGCACAGTTAGTGAATGTCAATTTGGCCAATAATTGTGTTGTATACTGAGATATTTGATTTAACCATATATTAAGGAATTTTGATGAAATGTCGACTGACATATTAATATGCTACTTTTCGAGAAGTGATGTTTCGACTTTGCACGCAATTTCCTATAGGGGGCAGTGTGTTATTAATGACGGATTGACACAAGGCCTTTATGTGAACTGAGATTGTACTTGGTAGTGCATTGTAAAGAGAACAGTTACACCATTGTTCTCTGCGGTCATAATGGGTGAATGCACACTTTCAAATGCAATTTCCAAAACTTGGAATTATTCAATTATGTTTTCAGTATCTATGACTCAATCTAAAAACCTATTAACAATAAGTGTTTCATTTCCAGGTGTCCAAGAAAGCATATCCCAACTGTCTGCTACTGTGAGTCAAATTACAGGAAAGCAGCATGAATTTAGAACGCCTACCCAATGAGGAGAAACTCGGCTTATGCAGGAAATATTACCTCGGTAAGACTGGGCAGAGCAGCCTAGCTCTCTCCCATACTTAATAACAAAGTGTGGCCGATACTTGTGTCCCCCCCCAAAGTCTAGAGTCAAAGAAGTCTGTTTCTGGTGGTGGTATTCTTGATCTTGTCACACGTTTGTAGTGTAAACGGGTGATGTTCAAATGCCTGTCTATAATATGCCTGTTCTTTAGTAGCATTGTGTCTGTTTTTCTCAGGTGGGTTTGCCTTCCTTCCGTTCTTGTGGCTGGTGAATGTGGTGTGGTTTTTCAGAGAAGCTTTTGTGAAGCCGGCATACACCGAACAACTCCAGATCAAAACATGTAAGTGTTCTATATCAGTTAGTGGACAAGGTTTAAAACGACACAATCTGTGAGAACGTTGCACACGTACTTTTTAGCTTAGAACCAAGATGTGTTCATTATAGGCTTTCAATGTCTCGTAACTGCACGCTAGCAGGTAGTGACTAACAACGGGATCTATTTGAATTCTTATTTTCCAGATGTAAAGCGATCAGCGTTAGGGTTGCTATTATGGGTAGCGGTACTCACTACATGGATAACCATATTCCAACACTTCAGAGCACAGTGGGGAGAGGTGGCAGATTATCTCTCCTTCACAATTCCACTGGGCATACCATGAGAAGCACGACATGGAGAAAACTGAAAGTCACTGATGATCCACATAACAACCAAAGCATGTCCCACGTAGATCTGTAAAAACAATTATCCTTTGACTGAAATACTTATGGGTGTATCGGGCTACTGTACTAATATAGACAACAGCAGAATTGATTGGCATACGTAGCGTAGGAACAATGCATAGGCTACTCATTGTTATTTCCTTGACTTTAATGAATGGGGAAATACGACTGCACCTTTCTCAAAATGTTCTAGTTGATTCAAAAGGTTAACATTTTAGTGTGTGGAAGGTTGTACACTTTAGAACCTTTTTTACGAGTGTATGTATGACAAATAAATCGTACGTCCATTAACTTTCTAAATTATATGTGTCTTTTTGTGTTCTTATAACAGGATACCTCTCTTAGTACGTAGATTGATTTGAGTAATTTGTGGCAGGTGAATAGCTTTCCAGAACAACAGCCACAGGGGTTTTTAATGAGTGTTTAGTTTATGATTCAATTTCAGCTTTGAGCTCTCATAACTGTAAAAATAGTCCTCACGCCTCAATAGTTAGAACTCAGTATAACTGGCTGTTTTCACACCGTTGTTTCAGTTCATGTGATCACACCACCAGAAGTGGGATTGCAGCATTAGTCTTTTAAGTGCCTTGAGTTGATCTCTTAGGCGCCTATTGTGAAACTCAATAGGTCTGGAGAGAAAGCCCCCCTGCTCTACTCCCTCCCTGTCCTGGATCATGGTTGGTGCCATTTTTAGTCACTCAGCTTAAAATGACAGGCTCTATAATACTGACAGACGCCACAAACAGGAAGGGCATGTTCCCATCAACACCTAACACTTGGTTGTTTAGTCTCAGAGCATTTCGAAGTCACGTCTGTCAGTACTAAGGGTCATGGCGCAATAAATAAAATATGAATCAGGTGTGATGATGGGTCATGAGGAACGGCACACGTAAGCAATGTGTGGACATTTGTAAAAGTCTGGAAGGACATCCTGGTTAGGAACATAATCCACTGTTAAGGTCACTGACATTCCTGTGGGACAGAATGATTTAAATTGACTTATGAAAAGGAATAAAGTGTTGTCTCCAGTTATCTCTTAATTTTATTTGAACAAACAAATCAAATTAAATGCTGATTGAATGGAGAGAACTGTTATAAAGATTGTGAACATTCGGTGCTTATTATGCTTTAACCCTTGTCTTATCTTCGGGTCTTTCTGACCCATCAGTCAATGTGACCCACCGTCGTATTGCGACAACTTTACCGCATACAAAAACAAAGTGAAGCATTTTCTTTTAACCGTTGGGCTGTCTCAGACCCCCCACATTGCGAAGGTTAAAATATATATTTTTTTTTTTGGTAATTGGGTAAACACAACGATGGTTCGTTATGAACCTTTGGGTCATGTGACCCGAAGGCAGCACAAGGGTTAAAATATGTGCATCAAGTGTATCTAATTATAAGAAATATGAGGGAGCTTATATTATTGCACATGCACTACCATGTGAATCTGATGACGTGCACAGAGAGGACAGGCAGTCTTTGAACTTATTTTTGGGCCAGTCAAAACAGACAGACCATACTGGTAAGTAGGAGCCTAATAAGTGAAAACAACAGGCACTAAGTGTGGTGTTGAATGAAAAAAGCATCACACCACAAAAGAATGGCTTAATTCCCAGTTGATGTGTAACCAATCCAGTAAAGACCATCAAGGTGCCCCCAGCGAATAGTTCCCAACTTCTTATGTAACTCCACCACCATAAATACACACTGTAACCACACTGGCTCCACCAATTGCCAGAAAGGGATCAAGCACAGACGCACGGGTGTAAAGTCTTCTCTTGGCAGTCAGGACTAACAGGGACTTGCAGGCGTCTCACTGGTAAGTAACAACTCATTTGAAGTCTAAATATTTCACCCACACAAGGTTTTTAAAGCTCACTTGAACAGCAACATAAAAGTCATCACTCTCAGACTCTTCAGTCCATTCCTTCGACAATACTGTGCGAGGGTGAGATTTGAGACACAACCCGACAACGTTTTGTTTCTCAGACGTGCAATGGATTTCTATTTGCCGCCTACATTTCCTGCAAGCGGTATCCCATGGGAGCGGGTCATACCTCCGCTGATTCCACGCACGTTTGGAACCTATCCCTCCGAGTTATTACTTCCAGCAGCTGAAAAGACTGGGACTGCGCAGGTAATGAAATACATTCCAGAAGCGATTCCTTTCAGTTAGATGGTGAAGCTAGTCCAATGCAAATATCCTCAAACTTATTCTGAAGGGGAATTTGATGTCTAATTGATTAAAAACTAATTTGATTAAAAAAGAAACGTGTAAGTAGATTAACACAAGCAACTTGATAATGTCATTCTTTCTGACCAATGTAACTTGCAAAACAAAAAACTGTTGGATTAACATGAGCGGTCGTGGAAAGATGGAGCAAGAAGCTGCGACAGCAAGGAGTCCTAATTTCACTTTAGTACTAATAGACGACCATGTATTTCTCATGTTGGCAGGTGAACTGTGATCACAATGGATTCATGGTTCAGGTTGATGTGAAGCTCTTTAACCCAGAGGAGCTCATGGTCAGGGTAACCGGTCACTTTGTGGAGGTGCAGGGAAAGCATGAGGAAAAAAAGGTACGTGTGCTCGCTTTCACAAGAGCTGTCCTCTTCGCATAATCCATACGCTAACTGGCTGACATCAACAGCCCAGTGAATCAGATGGGGTTGTCAAAACAGTTTTTTTTACACAAGTCCCAAAGCGTGCATTCCTCTAAGTGTTCTATGGTCTGTGTTTTCAAGGATGGGGCTGGGATGGTGACGAGGCAGTTTAACCGGCGGTACAGGATCCCAGACGGAGTGGACACCATGGCCTTGGAGTCTGCGGTCTCTCCTGACGGCGTTCTCGTCATATCAGCACCACTGCTGCAGGGCGAGGAGTCGAGACCCCTGGCCAATTCGCCACCATAACACACACACACACATCCACACACCTACCACTTCTAACAAGCCAAAACACATGATGACAAAAGCCTTCAAAATGAACTGATATGGACATGCAGGCACAAAGCCTCCATCCTCCTACCACTTACATAAGCAAACACTCTCGGAGAAGCTTCTGCACGTGCCAGAACACACATTAGCATCCTGGCATCATCACGAAAACACCCTGTTCTCTAAGCTTTGTACACACAGAACTGATTCCAACTCCTAATACATCTATCGTTCAAAGCAATAGTTACTCATCAATCTTAATGTTTTATGAAAACAGCTATTCGTTGTAAATATTATGTAATACAATTTAAACAGTGGACATGTTTAAGTATTGATGCACTATAAGACACCACAAATGTTGATGTATATTTACCAAATATTTATTGTTGGAATATTTGCTGTCACATAAATAAATGCACAATATATTTATTTACAAATTATGTTAAAAACGCTTCTGCGCTGTTTTCCTTTATTCTCACCAGCGGCCATCATTCCTCTTGGAGGTCTTCCAACAGTGAGTCTACCTCCCTGAAACAGAGAGAAATTATTCTAATTTTAGAGCTTAGTCATGGTTGCTTAAATCCTAAACCAACAGTCTTAATTCACAAAGGCAATATCAGTGCTATATGAAAAAGGAGGCGCACCAATAGATGTTGTTGACTGTAGTATGTCTACACTCTGCAGTAGATGCTTATTGCTCATGAAGGTGAGGCTAAGACCTACAAACTTGCCTCAATTGTTCCTTCACCCATCTTCTCTGTTTCCGAAGGACTTGTAGTAAGGGGTCATCTTCAAACTCCTTCTCATCTGAATCTTAAAAAATAAGCAATAATGACAATGTAACATTTTATCATAAAATATAATACAGTTGAATACACTGATGGGGAATACACTTGAAATCAAATATTTTCATTTCCACCAATGCATATGTATGGACATATGTTCAGTGTACCCAGGTATAAATAGTCAAATATGTACAGGGCATTACCAGGCTATAACAGTTAGTGACTACAGCTTGCTGGAGCTCATTGGCACTGGTCCATGATATAATTGCAAGTCTACAATAGAGGGCAGTGTTTTATTACATTTGTAGCCTCCAAAATTGTCCTCATGCCTTCACGTGTCTGACACAAGACACACTGGCCCCCAGAGGTGGATATTAATGGCAAAAGAAATATGAATATATATATTTTAAGGAGGTTTAAGCCTAGTGGACCACACAGTGACTGGCATCTATTTAAAGAACGGAGTCAAAAGTCTTAGATCCATTCCTGCTCACCTTCAGCCTCTTGCAGCAGCTGGGAGATGACCTCCGTGGGTGGCTGCACGCTGGCCAGGGGAGCAGGGGATTGTGGGGGTGCGGGAGGGGTGTACCGCGGGGAGTCCAGGGACATGGGGGTCCTGGGGCCCGGGGGTGACTCCGGGGTAGGAAACAGAACCCCTGATATGACCTGCCAGGGCGACATTAGATCCCTCAGCTGAAATGTACCGGTGCTGCACTGACAGGCTTTTATATCAATGAAATACCTAGAGGGGTGACTCGGAAGGGGTCAGCTGACAAAATGTGTTGCCGTCCGAGAATAGTCCAAGTCATGCTCGTACTTCTCAGAAAGTACTGACCTGTCCCAGGGCGCTGTGGATGGGGGAGGGGGGTGGCGCACAGTCTCCTGGGCGGCCTTCTCTGGTCAACCCCTGAGCTCTCTCCTGCCGGCCAGGGTCCCTGCTGTTGTCCTCCCTCCATGTGTGGGCCCTGTCTGGACTCCTGCGCTGGTGGACTGCTGCTAGGCTTTTGTCTGTATAGACGGGCCTCTCAGCATGGTCCCCACGAACCCTGCAGATATTCAACTTCACTAAAACACATCAACGAATGGATCTGACATGGGTTTCGGTTGATCAAACAAACGAGTCTCACCTTGCCGTTTTCTTCTTTTTCTTTCTGCTGGATGTCCCTGGCTGCTTCTCGGACTGCTCCACATGCTTCCTCTGAGGAGCCTCCTTGGTCTTTTGCCCCTCAGCCCTCCTCTGCTCATCCACCCACTCCTCCCCCGTCGTCTCAGATGAAGCAGGTGGGGGGGAGGACTCGTGTTTACTGGCGGGCTCCTCCGTGGAGGTGTCCGCTGAGTTGGCTGGACCAGAGGGCTGCCTTGGGGCTATGTTACTCCCAGAGACCTGCCATCTCTGGGGGCTTTTCCGGCGCACAGGCTGCGGTGAGGGCCGGTCAGGGGCAGGGCAGGACATCGCAGAGGAGGTGCATGTGGGCTGGGACGGGGGCATCAGACAGCAGTTTGGACACAGTGGGGCTGGAGATGGGAAAAGAAGGCACGCGAGAAGGTGCAGAAGGTTCTGGGCCGCATGGTCCATGGGGGGCAGACTCTGTGTCCTGAGGGGCAGGGGTGAAGTGAGGTGTGCCTCTACGCATGCGATCAGCAGGAAAGACGATCTGGGGGTAAAATCAAAGATCAAAAAGAGAAATGTTTCCACATTTCAATTTGTGAAGAGATTTTGAAACTTGTGTGCAGGCGTGTTAGTGGCAGGTGTAGGTCTGAATACCTTATGATCCTGCCAGATGGCTGACTGGGGCTGTTGTGAAAGTGACTGTGGCCACAGTCTGGCATTTTCCATCTTTCTCCTTAGACGCCACTGGAACAGGATATCCTCCTCAGGGCGTGTGCGATTCGCAGAACGACCAAGAGGTTTAAGGACGGGGTTAGCATGAAAGGTAGCCGTCCTTGGATTCACTGTAGGTTTGATTAAGATTGCACAACAGGGCAGTTAGGGCCGTGCCTGGTCTAGGATATATGTTTCTTGGTGAAGACCTATATCTTAACCCTTGTGCTGCCTTCGGGTCACATGACAAAACCAAATAAAAATAATTTTCTTTTAACCTTTGCAATGTGAGGGGTCTGAGACAGCCCAACGGTTAAAAGAAAATGCTTCACTTTGTTTTTATATGCGGTAAAGTTGTCGCAATACGACGGTGGGTCACAATGACTGATGGGTCAGAATGACCCGAAGATAACACAAGGGTTGAGAGGAAACTCATCAATGAGACATCTAGGAATACATGCAGCGTGTCACTGCACTGGATATGGCCTACCAGTGGTGGAGTCTATGAGACTGGGAATGGCAGGCCTGCGGACTGGCTCATCTACACTGACAGGGGAGGAGAAGTCTGAACAGGCCAGGCCTTCAGAGCTGATGGGCACAGACCCACTGCTGACAGAGTGCTCGCTGGAATCGGAAATACAACAACGTTTGAGTGCAGACCAAACACAAAACAATTTACAATCATTAGGCATGATTTTGATTTCAGTTTGATTCTGAAATAAATGATTTAATTGAGTAATAACATGCACAGATGGTTTTGGTAGTAAAACCAAAGCATTTCATTGATTGTGAGGCATCAATGGTATACCATCAATGCTACTTATGGGACAAAGACTGGAACTGCCAGGAATATATTTGCTAAATAGAATAGTCACATGATACAACAAATGCCTTATTAGGACATTTATCAGTCTATGTTAGGGACAGGGAAACCAAGAAAAATGGTCCCACCAATAAAATTGTGTATCAAAACAATTGGTTAGTGTCCCAATCCCGAGTATTTTGTACCTTCTGTGTAGCAGTCTGTTGGCTCTCTCTTGCAGCTGCAGTATATCCGAGTCACCAAGGTAACCATGGGAAGAGTCAGACAGGCCCTAAGAATCGGGATGTGTGTTTGTGTGTGGGGGGGGGGGGGGTTCATTGCATTAGACACAGCATCACAAAAGTGTTTTAAAAGTACCTCTAATGGTTGGGGGCATTTGGGATAGGCCTGTCTTTCTTCTGCTGATGTGGTGTCTATGGAAACGAATGTATCAGGCAACGTCCATGGAAATGACTTCTCAAGGATTCAAATAAACACAGACGTTGGCTAGGACATGTTGTGTATATTTCTGGTCTTTAAATATTTATCCGTCACAGAGCAGAGTTTGCATGAAGTGCCTTTCTGCCATTCTCTTGTATTTTAAGGTAAGCTGACACTGTCAAGCACATTTGTTAATGTTGCTTTTAGCCACCAGTGTGCTATGCGGGGTCAGATGGCTGAGTGGTTAGGGAATCGGGCTATTAATCAGAAGGTTGCCTGTTCGATTCCTGCCTGTGCAAATTACGTTGTGTCCTTGGGCAAGGCACCTCACCCTACTTGCCTCGGGGGGAATGTCCCTGTACTTACTGTAAGTCACTCTGGATAAGAGTGTCTGCTAAATGTAAATGTATGCAGACTTTCTATAATGCAGAACAGCATCCTATATGTGATAGAGTAGTGAAGAAGTATGTCCTTATTCTTTTATTCCTTGAGGGTTTAGGTTGGTTGAGGGGCAGTTCTATGGGCGTATGTGAAGCCCTCTGTGACATGCTTGCGTGTAAAAAGGGCTATACAAATACATTTGATTTGACTTATTGGATGCATGTATTCTGAAAGAACAGTAAGACCAGCCACAAACTGTCCACATCCATGTTTTTCTGACTCACCATAGCACTGAGATCTAGGAGATTTGTGCAGTTGGACAGGGTGGAGTCATGCTGAGGATTGCCGACTGGGCTCAGAGTGGAGGCCGTGGGGTCGTTTTTCAAACGAAACGAGAACTCTGTTCACAAGAAAATCAGAACGGGAAGTAAGCTGGATTGTGCCTGCTAAACACACCGTTTAGGCTGAACGGGTCATCGAAACAACGTACTTTTGTCTGAGGTTTGAGTGGGCGTAGAACTGGAGGGTAACGGCGAGGGTGACAGCCACCAGAAAGGCTCCTGCCCCTCGCTCGTTCCAGCGCCCATCTGTTGACGTTCCTCTCGGCTCTGAGGGCGGCCATGACGGAAGCGCTCAACATACCTAGGACGGGGAGCCATAATGGGAAGTTAAAGATTTCGAACACACAAACACATGTATTCAACTGTCCCATTGTGCATTCTCATGTAGTGCCCTGTACTTTGCCAACACTGAATCTTCTTGATCTCCTCGTCCATCAGGATCCATGGACTTTCCTGCTTGTTTAGCCTGTGTCACAGCATCCGCATTGGGTGAGGGAGTGGTGTTGGCTGGGGAGGACCCAAGATCGGTTGAAGGCCAGGATTCTGAGAAACTAGGCTGGGTGTCTGTGGCAGGAGGGCGGCAGAGGACTAAGTGGTTTGCTCCACTTAGGAAGCGCTGGTCCTCTGGGCTGAGAGACAGTGTCTGGACAGGCGGTGAGCCGGAAGGCTTGGTGAGTCTAACAGGACTCAGAGTCTGATGTGGGAAAATGAAATCAAGATGCTGTACATGGAAGCTCTAAAGAAACAGTTGAGGATTCTCTACACTAGAGTCTACAGACTACAGCACGTCATGTTTGTTAACTTACTGTTTTCCTTTGTTGCTTTGGAAGCTTCTGGGTACGGGTGGGGTTGTAATGAGCCTTTCCCAAAGGAGGATCTTGCACGAATGGGTTCTGCCTTGTAAATAAGGCACCACCACTAAGAAAAATAGAATGCTGAACCTTTGAAATCAACAAACATATATTCCTGCTGGTGCAATATTTTTTCTGGTTTCTTAAAGTGATTAGCTAGCTAATAGTAACTAGTAATGATTTTACTATCAACTCACCTAGACTTCATATTACCGAAGCTGTGTACTGAATTTGCAACCTCTGTGCAGAGGAGTTTGTTGTGATTCTTGATTTAAGAATAAAACTATTCTAACCAACTACTCAGCAAGCTACTCAGACTCTGAGGCTCAGTCACATTGCCCGCCTTCCGCGTTGGCTGAGTTACGTTGTCAGTAACCAAGGTACCAAACGACAAAAGAAAGATTATACGTAAGGCAGTAAATGTGTACCTATTAACACGAATTGACAAATAGATAGAAAAAGCAACGCAACCACCAATCTTACTGGTGAGAATCCATAATTCTATATTTTTAACAGATTGTGGAATTGTTTTGTTTGTTTACGTAAAACGTCATTTACTACAACACATTTCGGCCAATCCGAAAGTAATTTCAAAAGAGCGACGTCAATATTAACCAATGACAAACGTAAAGTTCGTTTTTTTACGTCCAATCAGCAATTAGAAGAGACGTCTACGAGGTAGCGCGCAGAAGTGCAAAGTCGAGCTAAATCAGCTAACGTTACCAAGTTAGCCACCAGTGACCACATAAGGTACACAACCTCGCTTGTTGACAATGTTTGAAATTATTTAAAATACTCAGCAAGACATATTGCTCATGTAAAATGTATCCGACGAATGGAGTTATTAAACTAACACATAACCGAGCTAGCACTAGTAGGAGTCCTAGTCTGGGACTGTTAGCTAGACAATCAACAGCTAGCTTAACTAGCTACTGTAGCTCTAACATCGTTAGCACAAACAGAACTGTACAGTATTTTTTTACTTCATTCTAGGTAGGTGGTTTCAGAAACCAAATATGTCTCCGAACATATCAGTGTTGTTTGTGTTGATAAGGGTCATATACTTTCAGTAGATTTACCTGCTCAAAAGTGTGTATTCTACTAGGACAGTACTGTAGTCTTGTCCCATTGTTGTGACACTCGTTGACAAGCTATTACTGTGTCTGTGATACATTTTCGCACCCAGAATTATGCAACATCCTCCTCGATAAAAGACAAATGTAGTAAACGTCATTTTGAGGTTAGTTTAAGGGCAATTTTTTTTCTGTCATTCACATGCTATTGTAGTTATTGATGGTCTGCTTGTATTGCTTGCTTAATTTTCAGAATCATCATGCATCACGTAAAGGTCAAGACCGAAAAGCCAGGTATGGATGCCCTCTCTTCCTTAAAATGTGACTTGCAGTTCTAGCTACTGTAGTTGTCAAATCATATATGATTTCTCCCTATGTGCAGATGTAGAGGGGACTGGTGCTCGCGGCAGACTGGATGCAGTTCTACAGGGACTGGTAGAGAAGAGTGACAGTGAAAAGTAAGACACCGAACCAGTTGATAGATCCTGCTGTGTCAGCTTTGTTTGCTTGCAGATGCCGTTAGAATTGATCCCAAATGTGTTTGATGGCGTTTAGGTCAGGGGTCTGTGCAGGCCGGTCAAGTTTTTTTCACGCCAAAATCAACAAAGCGTTTCTGTATAGACCTTCGCTGTATAACGTCATCTGCAAGCCAGGTCTAATCACCCAACAGCAGTGCCCTAACTCCCTAATGCTCCTGTGGCTGAATGGGCACAAATTCCCACAGACGCACTCCTAAATATTGTAGAAAACCTTCCCAGAAGAGTGGAACCTGTTATAGCTGGATTTAGGACGGGATGTCATAAAATCTCCTGTAGGTGTCCCAATACTTTTGTCTATATAGTGTATGTTTAGTAACTGCTAAATACATCTCATTGGACATTCTTTTTCAGGGAACAAAATGAAGATGATTCCGGAAAGATAGCGTCAGACTCATTAAACAAGTATGAATAGAATTTTAAAATATTTTTTGCCTTATAATTCAATTTTGGCTCCTACAATCCTGATTCCATGTTTTTTTCCCCCCCCAGGGATTTGTCTCCATCCTCTGCTGGAAAGCGGTAAGACTGTTTCCAGAAACCTCTCTTGACTATAACTGGATAATGAAAGCCCCTAACTTCTTCTATGGTTTTTTACAGGCAGGCATCCAAGTTCCCACAACACAGAAGGAAGAAACGGAAGGAGATGGATGATGGTTTATCAGAGACTAACCAACACAAGCAAAGTAAACCAGGTTTTTCTGATAGAATCTCTCTGCAAATCCTGCAGACACAATAAGTCGAGGTTTGTCACGTTTCCCTTATATTACTCGCTGCTTTATTCCCATTCGATTACCCCTATGTCTGCCAGATGCGTACATTATCAAGCTGTTCGATCGCAGCGTGGACTTGGCCCAGTTCAGCACCAGTAGCCCCCTATATCCTATATGCCGTGCCTGGATGAGAAACAACCCTGCCGTGAGAGAGCGAGCTGCTTCTCCTAGCCCCCCCCACAGCATGGGAGAGGACGAGGTAATGTTGCATCCAGCAGCACGCTGACAACAAACGGAGACATTCATGTATCATTAGCAATTGTATGTTACCGAAGTATATTCAAGTCCATGCATTCAACTCAGGTTTTTCTTCTGAATTTCCCAAATATCCAGGTTACAGACATGCTGAATGGTAAGGGTCAGAATGTTTACCGCCTCCCTCCTCCTACCTCCTGTCCAATCAGCCCCTCTGGAGACCCTGTGAATCTGCGGATTCCGCCCACAGAAAAGCCCACCACCACCACCACCAAGGTACTGATTTACTTGTGCAGCATGTACAAGATACATTTGTATCAATCAAATTCAAATGTTCATCGTTTTTTTCTCTAATTGTTTTATTTTGTTTTTTATATGTACAGCCAATAGATGCAGCCCCTGTGTCTGGTCCTCTCATATATAACCACATGGAGCGCTGGAAAAGAATCAGGCAAAAGTACGCTCTTGACAACTTCATTTGTTGTAACATTACTGTTGTGATCAAATCTTGATACTCTGTAATGTTGTTTCGATGAAGGCAAAGCTCTATCTAACCCACAATAAATAGCTTCTAGTATTTAACCTTTAACTTCTAACCTTTGAATCCAATTGTGTTTTTAGATGGAAAGAATCCTCCAATAAAAACCAGTTGAGATACAGTGAAAGCATCCGGATCCTTAAGGAGATGAAGGAGATGTATGACCGCTGAGGGCATCTTGAACCAGCCTACAGAAGAAGCCCATAAGAGAGTTGGAAAATAAGACGGGGAGGAGCCATGTAATGATAATCTATCCTATCATCCTTGGGCACAATAGAGTTACTGTGTAAACAACACAGAATTTCGCAACAATGCCAGAGCTGTAGGGTGCCCTTGTTCTTACTGTGTCACCTCAAG
The DNA here is from genome assembly GCA_023658055.1 of Thaleichthys pacificus. Lineage (NCBI taxonomy): Eukaryota > Metazoa > Chordata > Actinopteri > Osmeriformes > Osmeridae > Thaleichthys > Thaleichthys pacificus. The sequence continues at coordinate 4,409,447 of CM042871.1, read as the reverse complement.
AAAGGATCCAAAGACATTCATTCACTTTTAGTTCTCTGCAATACATGCGTATTCGAACAAGGGAGGATGTATTTTAGATCAATCAAATTGGCCAATCGTTTTCTAGCTGTATCTGGTATGATGAATCCAGTATATGATGGTATTTTGGTGCATTGCAGTGTTGTGGTGCATTGTTATTTTTGATAGCTAAATGCAGTTTCTTTGCTACAAATGTAGAACTTGAATGTAAAAAAGTATTTTGTCACTCTTGTCTATGACGAGGATTACCTAAATATGTAAATGATACATTTATATATGTGAATATTTCAATTGTAGCTAATTTAATTAATCATAGATGTAATCAATTTCTATGAATTTACTATTGTAATTTGGATTTAATGGGATTAAACTGAATCTTATCAAAGTGATAAATTACTTTCAGTAATTCATTCTGTTGATATTATGAATCTTTCAGTGTTGTACTGAAATTTCATAGTGTGTCACGTTAAAAGTCAAGGCCAAAAAACTATTAAAATTAAAAGTTTTTTTTTAAATCTTCTGTGAATTTGACTGAACAAGTTATGTCAATGTGCAGTATATAGATTATGTCATGAATGTTACAAGAAAAGTTTTGATTTATATGCAACTTAACCGTTGAACTTCTGCAGAGCAAAAACTTGACATGTGGGCCTATAACATACCTTTGTTTTGGTGGTTCATACTCAAGCCAGGGCTTTTATTTTCATACGATACTGATTCAACCTACATACACAATCATATTAATGTAATCATATTAATGTAATCATATTAATGTCATCTCATGTAAATCTACTTATTCTTTCTCAGTGTAGACCAGGGCACATTAATTCCTGGAAATGACTGGCTGTAGTGACGCAAATCAGATAAACAGTTGAGTCTTCAAGATATTTATAGTCACCTCAACTTTGTAAAGGTAGGCTACAGTTATTTAGTATAACGCTCAAACAAACTAACAAGGAAAATTAAGTATGAGTTTGAGAAGGTCATATAGTTCCACATGTAGCCTACTGTAAGGAAATGGGCCTAGTGGAACATGGAAATTGAGTAAACATTTACTATGCAAATAAAAGATAACATTGACAGGCTACATTTGACATAGGCCTAAGTCTTTATTAAGTTATAGGCTATCAGAGTACAAGTACAACCTTTAGCCCTTGTTACATTTACATTTTATGACAACTATGTATATTTTTATACTGTCTAACCGATATTGTTGCTAAGATCTAATTGAAGCTAAGATCGTATGCACTTTATAGTTTAGTCTTACTCATTGTGTTCTATCAAATAATGTATCCATTACTGTGTAGACATATCACTACAAAAGGTATATGATCAGTTTTGATGGAAGCATCGGTTTGATGTCGGCTATCGCTCATACCCACAGATGCAAGTCATTTCCAAAGACGTAGATGTAAACGTGAACGATCAGAGAACAGATAAGAAAAAAACTTGTCATTAAGCAGTTTCAATGTCGAACTGCACCACATGTAGACTTCAATCTACACTTCAAGAATTAACGACAGAAAAGATCAGCGTTGGATAACGGTCAAATTCTAAGTAGCTTGCCTGAGTGCTTGCCTCATAGGACATAGTACATTACAATGCATTTGAAACCCTGCTCCCACCCCCCCTCTATGATGAACTCAGTCACAGTTTCTCTGAGTTGGCCATCGGGGAGATGCTTGTGTCTCTGGCTCGGGGGCAGTAGAGTCTGACTTGCGCGAGATCCGGGACAGATAGGATGTCAGGGAGCGAGATGATATGACCAGGTCCTCTGCAAAAGTACTCTCAAAGACCAGGCACACAGACTGACGAAGCTTCCTCTGGAACTCATCACACATGAAGACATAAAGAAAGGGGTTCAGGCAGCTGTTGAAAACTGTCAGGCTACTGGACAGTGCAACACTCCCAAACACTAAAGATTTGACAGTTTGGTTGACTGCTACCACGCGACAATAATAGTCTGTGAACTGGAACACATGGAATGGCAGCCAGCATATGAAGAAAGCCAGGATGATTGCAAAGATGATGCGGAGCGACCTTTGCCCTTGTCTCTTCCTATGGAGTCGTCTGGCGCGCATTCCTATGGCGACGTAAGACCCGACGATGACTACGAAAGGGATGAGGAATCCCAGTACAAAACGTAACACTATGAGGTCCTTATGTCCTTGAAGGGTAATGTTTGAATAGCAGTATGTTTTGCCGTTTTCACATTGTGTTTCTCGGTTGACAATGTAAGGGATGCAGCAAATCAAAGAGACCAGCCAGATCCCGACACATGTGAACTCAGCCTTGCGTGTTGTGCGTTTATTCTGGGCCCATACTACCACACATATGCACAGGCAGCGGTCTACACTGATGGCCGCCAGGATGAAGACGCTGGTGAACATGTTGTGCACGTTCACCATGCTGTTCAGCTTACACATAAAGGGTCCAAAGATCCACTCAAAATTGTGAGTTGTGTGAATGATGCTAATGATTCGAAAGGCGGTGAAGAGGAAGTCAGTAATGGCCAAGTTGAGGAACCACACTGAGTTGACTGTTTTTGTCATCCTGTACCCTGTCACATAGATGACCAGACCATTACCAATGGTGCCGGTCACAAATGTCACATAGTGGATCACCAGAGATATTGTCGTCAGCCAGCTTAGGTTAGGTCTTGCCCCTTCAGATGCCCCCAGGGTGACATTCAGGGTGATGTTCTGGAAGCCTAAAATCAGAGGGAAACAGTTTTACATCAGTTGCAACTTCAGCTGAAACCATTGGTGTCATCGTCATGTACATTTGTAAAGATATGAATAAAAAAATAAGTTAAAAAATAATAATACATTGACAAATTGATATTTTTCTTTAATGGACTTGGAATTGACTGAGGTTCAGTAGGAGATGACCATTCCACAACGCCCATGCCAACGCACCTGATTACCATATAATTTACACACCTGATACTCATCAGATAATCCAACATATAACTCAGGCTAGTTAGTAGCCTGCTAGTCCATAAGAGAGCTGGGGAAAACAGATGGGAAGAAGTAGATCCTTGGGCACCATAGAGTTACTGTGTAAACGACACATGCTGGACTTGAGATTTCACAACAATGCCAGAGCTGTAGGGTGCCCTTGTTCTTACTGTGTCACCTCAAGAAAAGGATCCAAAGACATTCACTCACTTTTAGTTCCCTGCAATACATGCAAAATACCAGTATTGGTGTATTGCATGTATCTCTAGTATCTCATGCATCTCTAGTTTTGCATCCCACCCTCTCCCCAACTCCTCTCCCTTCTCCTCTCCTCTGCAGCTCCCCTTCTGCTATCCAGCAGCCTTGAAGGGGAACGGCCAAGCTCCAAGAAGCCCATTCAAGACCTTACGACTCATCCGCCTCTTTCAGAGTGTTCTGCCTGGATTACTCTCACTCGACTCCTTCATTCCTTAATTTGTTCATGCTTGTTCTACCTTCAATTAAAACTAAAAAAGATATCCATAGCTGGTGTGGTCTGTAAATGTATATTTCTGACTATCCATTGTTTGTGGTACAAAAAAAAAAATGAAATCCCCCCAAAACATGAGTTTCCTAAACATGACTTGTATAATTATGGAAAGAAAATATATATTTCATTAAGTAGGCCTACTTACTGTTAAAGTTGCATTATCATAAAAGGAAAAGTTTTAGAGCAACTTACTCATCGTTGTCGCCATTGTAGTGAATAAAACCTGGCTACTCTCACCACAGATGACATGAGCAAACAAGCTGTTGCTGCACTCTTCCTTCTACCTCTCTCTCAACCCCCTACCTCTCTCTCAACCCCCCTCTCTCTCTCTCTCTCTCTCTCTCTCTCTCTCTCTCTCTCTCTCTCTCTCTCTCTCTCCACAACATGTAATCTTGTATGTAATATGAAGTAACAGGGACAACAGGTTGAACAGTTTTGTTTCATAGCTTTTCTTTTATTTCTGATTCATCCTCTACAGCAACTGTTTTTTTTTTTTTACATGCATCAGGCTCTAAACCTAGTTAGAGGCCATGGTCTGCTCAATCCAGCCACGAAGATAGGAGACGCGGGCATACACAGCAGGGGTGCGCACATTGCAGTTGCTGGTACCCCAGGACACAATTCCCACTTGGTACCAAGCACCTCCATTCTCGCAAACCAGGGGGCCGCCAGAATCACCCTAGTGGACACAGAGAAGAGCTTGCTTTCAAGAAAATAACGTGTGTTGAATACAGGAGGTTTAGAAAGGCAGACAGGGAGAAAAGTGATGTGAATAAAACCGATGAAATATTGAGATATTTTTCCAGGAGAACTGAGTTACCTGACAAGATGATACACCAGAAGCTCCAGCACAGATCATGGCATCAGAGATCCTGTTCTGACCCCAGTACTGCTTGCACTGAGCAGGGGTGAGCAGGGGCAGGGCCACCTGCTGGAGGATGGGTGGGCTTGCTGGGAACCGCAGGAAAACAGAGGAATGGGTGAGCGCGAGGCTGTCTGTGTATGTGTGTATGCATACAAATGTGTGTGTGTGTCCCTTTTCCACTGACTGTTCAGGAGTACAGTTGAGAAGAGCAAGACTAAGAATTCCAATGAACCACTACTTGTACTTGTCATAAGTGGCAAACAAACTTGAACTTTGTACTGGGGTTACACTTCCACTCACAAGTAGTGCCGGTTTTTCCCCAGCCGGTGGTGACACAGCGGGTGCCAGAGTTGAAGTTGGAGGAGGCCAGGCACACAGGGGACACACGGCTTGTCATCTGGACTGGGGAGGACAGCTTCAGCAGGGTGATGTCGTTGTTGAAGTTCTGGCTGTTGTAGTAGGGGTGGGTGATAGCCTACAGGGAACATTGCACGGATGCCAATGCAGAGAAGTTGACATTAACTCAGTCATTACATTACGTTTCATTCATTTAGCAGATGCTTATAATCATTATGGCTGCTAAGCGTTTTTTTGCTTGACCATTTTAAATATTTTGAACATTTCCCAGCTGCTTTAATGTGTGAATTATCCCTTCATCGGGCGTAGAATCTTACCCTGGCAATGCTTTTGACCTGAATCTGCTCACTGTTGGAATTGCGATTGTGCTCTCCTAAGATGACACGGTGACGGCCAGGACTGTGGGTGAAGGGGGTGGGGAGAGAGAGAGAGAGACACATGCACTGCAAAATCTGTAGATCTGGGAGTGATAATCCTGTTTTTAGATTTAAAAATATAATTGAACTTCTTTTTGGTATTAATCTAGAGACTTAACTGAAGTCAATTACACATTATTTTGAGAAATCATGTGAGGTGACACTTTTAATGTAATGGCCCGCCAGATATACTTGTTTTAAGCGTAAGCAAGCACTTTACTTACATCATGCACTTATATTTCACAGGGCATTTTTGCAGTCTGACACAATGCTCCCACTGACAGTATCTGCCAGAAGGGCAGGCGGGGGACAAAGGTGAAGCACTTGAGGGCGAAACCACTTACGTGACACGGCAATGAGCAGCTGTGACCACCCAGTATGGGCTGAGCAGAGATGCTCCACAGAAGTGGAAGCCATTGGTTTGCTGGAGGGAGAGGGATTTGGGATTCATGTCACTGAGCAAGTCACTCTGGAGGAATTTCTGAAAAGTGTGTGTGTTTAAAAAAAAAAGGTGAATGTAGATTACCTGAAGGGACACCTGCCACGGCCAGGACCCGGACACTGCATTCTCTCCATTCACAATCTTGTTGTAGCCGCTCACCTGGGGCTTGATGGAGGGCACTCCGCACCCTAGGGCCCAAAACCGACACCATCACAAGACAGGTTGACCACGACTTTAACCAATGTCATGAAAGTCAAACTAGCTCATGGCATCTTGTCCACCACTCCATCATCACATCACACAACACTTGTACATGTTCACGTGTGCTTGTGTCCGTCATAACCTGGTTCCCCTGACGGCACAAGGACTAGGTGTTCCACCACCGCCTGTGCCACAATATGAGCATGACAACACTCACCCAGTGCAGAGGCCACTAGAGCAAGACAGCTGACAATCCAAAGCATGGCGATAGTCTCTTGGCTTTACCTACCCGTCTCTCTGGCACTCTGCTCTTATAGGGTTCCCATGTCAGACCCTGAGCACTCCCTGTCCGTACCAGTCACAGGTACCTCCCATGGCTGATAGGCCTGGGAAACAGGACTGTTTCAGGCTGCTGTTGGACATGTGGAGATCCCTCATCAGTCATATTGGTTTTCAGACCTATCCATATCTCTCAGAAGCATACTCATGTATTTGAACAGCACAAATGGAGCAGTCAGCAAAACAAGTCTTTGCGCAATGTTTTAAGAGGTAGGATAACACCTTATCATCTGGGGAAAATGGACAAATGTGTCAGGACAAATGCGACTGGATCTCTGCCAAGAACTTGACTTTTCCATTTTCTACTCAGTTCAGGTGAGCTCTGCTACCAATAATCGGGAACCATATGTCTACTTCTAGGCCTTAAGTTCCCCAAAGTATCCCCAGGGATGGAAAATACATGCCAAAAGGATGAATGCTAAAATCTTGGCACATTATTATGTTCAAAAAGTCATGAATTCTTGTAAGAATAGTACTGAAACTTTTAAGGTACTGAAAACAGGAAGTTTACTGCAAAAATCTTTATCACATGTGGATCTTGCAAATGCAAGCACTTGTGTGCTAAGGCGGAGTCAAACAACATTGATGGTATCTTTCATAAAGCCATTTTGTAACTGTGACACTTACTCATTGTAGGTGTCCTTACTTGTTTTTGTTTGTTGTTTGAGTTTGTTGCTATAATTTTATATTATAAATACTATAATAATTGTATATTATGATTGTAATAGAAAAACCAAACAAGAAGTGATTAAAGGAACATACTATATATTTCTGAATATAAGAGACAGTTCAGAATATAAGAAGAATCCTAAAGCTTTAGCTTTTAGTCACAGTCTCTGGTCTTTTCATGTTATTTGTATTTATTTGCGTATAATGCTGTTCTTTGTTATAATTGTTCCATTGCATCTTTAACAGGAATCCTCATAAATATGATTCAATTCTAGTCCAAAAGAAACAAAAACACATCTTAGAATCCCACAGTTGTATTTATTCTTAACAGAACGAAGAAAGCTGTTTCGATGGGGTGATTAGCAACATCTGTTGGCCCATGTGTTGGGGATGTGTTTGAGGTCATGTTGGGATCTGAGATGATTTGATGTGGAGGGTTGGAGGGTTCAGTCCACCTCCTCGATGGTAGGACCAGAGGAGGAACCACCACCAGCACCACCAGGGAAGCCCCCTGGCATCCCCCCTGGCATCCCCCCTGGCATCCCCCCTGGCATGCCCCCAGCACCCTGGTACAGTTTGCTGATGATGGGGTTGCACACTTTCTCCAGCTCCTTCTGCTGGTGTTCGTATTCCTCCTTCTCTGCAGTCTAGATGGAGGAAGGACAAATGGACGATGGGAAACAAGAGAGAGAAGAGGCAGAAGGGTTGACGAGCAGAGAACTTGCTCAGTATTCCGGAAACGTCCTCACTTCTAAACAATGACGCAGTAGAGCTCGTTTCCTTTACCTGGTTCCTGTCCAGCCAGGCGATCACTTCGTTGCACTTGTCCGTGATGGTCTTCTTGTCCTCAGGGCTGATCTTGTCCTGGAGCTTCTCATCCTCCACGGTGCTCTTCATGTTGAAGGCCAGAGACTCCAGAGAGTTCTTAGCTGTGACCTTCTCCTTCTGGGCGTCGTCCTCGGCCTTGTACTGGTCGGCCTCCTGCACCATGCGCTCAATATCCTCCTTGGTCAGACGACCTGGGAAAAGAACAGGACTCTAAAACTGGTGTGGTTGTGTGCCGTGTGTTTGTTTGTCTGTGTAGTGTGTGTGTGTGTGTGTGTGTGTGTGTGTGTGTGTCTGTATGTAGTGTGTCTGTATGTAGTGTGTGTGTGTGTGTGTGTGGTGTGTGTCTCCTTTAGCCTGCTGCTTCCTCTCTTTATCTTCCTCTAAATCATTCTTGGAAACCTCTCCCCCATAACATACACAAATTCCCATCCAGGTTTAACAGATTCAGCTGCTTCAAACTACTTTAGCCTTGGAAAGCTGAAGAGTCTCCAGGGGTATACCTTTGTCGTTGGTAATGGTGATCTTGTTCTCCTTCCCAGTGCTCTTGTCCACCGCAGACACATTGAGGATGCCGTTGGCGTCAATGTCAAAAGTCACCTCGATCTGGGGGACCCCTCTGGGTGCGGGGGGGATTCCCGTCAGCTCAAACTTTCCCAGGATATTGTTGTCCTTGGTCATGGCTCTCTCACCCTCAAAAACCTTAGAGACAACCAGGCGGATGGGGTGAGTTTTAGCTTGTAATGGCTGTTTGTAACATTATTTGTTTGATTATTCTGTTCAGTATATCCTGATTCGAGTCAGGAACTAAGCTTATTGACTGGTAGATTGAGAGAAAAGAAAGGACTGGTATCATAAATTGAGGAATTTTATACTTAATGGCTGAGACAGAAAGAGGTGCCCTGTTCTCACAAATCCACCATACATTAGGGTATTCTATGGAATGGACAGATAGAATGGACAGCTGGATAACTAGTGACTTCACTTATTTGTGGTATAATGTTGAAGGTACTGAAGGTTATCCTGAAACTGTCAGACGTGCTGCCTCTAAGTGCACATGGTTCCTGTTCCCAGCTGATCCTAAGCCAAATAGTTTTGTTTAATGATGGTTGTGTTTAATAAATACTTGTCCAAAAGACATTTAATTGGTTTGAGGCAAATCTTCTGTTTTTGGATTTCATGTTTTAGTAGTTGTAGCCTATGCCATTTTGTAGGACTTTTGACTTTTGACCCTGTATGGCGGAAATTGGATTTATTTCCCATCTTAGATATGACTGGCTGCTTTATTTACACACGCATGTAACAATGGTTAGGCTCCACCAGCAACAGGGTACCACCGTACAGCTGGCCCTCTCGGATATCTCCAGCCCTCACCTGGATGAGCACACCAGGCTGGTTGTCAGAGTAGGTGGTAAAGGTCTGGGTCTGCTTGGTGGGGATGGTGGTGTTCCTCTTGATGAGGACGGTCATGACCCCTCCGGCCGTCTCGATGCCCAGGGACAGCGGCGTGACGTCCAGCAGCAGCAGGTCCTGCACGTTCTCAGACTTGTCCCCAGCCAAGATGGCCGCCTGCACAGCTATGGAGGATGACAACTGGGATTGAAACCATTTGGATGAAAACACAGGCTATAAGTAGGATTCCAAAAGCCCGCTATGGAGATGGAGCTTTCATAGAAGTATTCCTGGGGTGAAACCCACTTATTGAGGTGGAGCTCTCATGTATATTCATCTAATGTGTTGTGTGTGAAGCAGACTGAGTCACACACCAGCACCGTAGGCCACAGCCTCATCAGGATTGATGCTCTTGTTGAGTTCACGCCCGTTGAAGAAGTCCTGCAAAAGCTTCTGGATCTTGGGGATGCGAGTGGAGCCGCCCACCAGGACGATGTCATGGATCTGGGCCTTGTCCATCTTGGCGTCCCTCAGGGACTTCTCCACTGGCTCCAGGGTGCCTCTGAACAGGTCTGCGTTCAGCTCCTCAAAGCGGGCCCTGGTGATGGAGGTGTAGAAGTCGGCTCCCTCGTACAGGGAGTCGATCTCGATGCTGGCCTGGGTGCTGGAGGACAGGGTGCGCTTGGCGCGCTCGCAGGCCGTGCGCAGACGACGGACGGCGCGTTTGTTGTTGACGATGTCCTTCTTGAACTTGCGCTTGAACTCAGCAATGAAGTGGTTGACCATGCGGTTGTCAAAGTCCTCACCCCCCAGGTGGGTGTCACCGGCTGTGGACTTGACCTCAAAGATGCCATCCTCGATGGTCAGAATGGACACATCAAAGGTACCGCCACCAAGATCGAAGATCAGGACATTGCGCTCACTGCCGACCTGGAACGAAAAACAATACAGCACAGATATAGTAGGTATAGAATAGAATAGAACCTGTTCTAGAATAGAAAGAAAATAGCAAAAAACTGTAGTTGTCATTGGTTTTGGGAATGTAATTTAGCCTCCAAACTGCCATTTTATGTTTATTTCTTTTGTCCGTTAGAGAGGACATCTTGGCCTATCTAATGATGTCACAAATGTAAACAACCTCAGAAATAGCACTGTAATTACAATTAGTTAATGAAGTTGTAGATACATAACTATAACAAATATGAAAACTGTGTTTTGTAACTGTGTGACATGTCATTTTCTTAAAAATAAATCCATGAGCCAAACACTTATGTAGACAGTTTTTTTGTTTGTTTACTTTCCCCCCGTCTTTCACAGAGATATAGACATTTTTCATTATCTTACAGGAGCAAGGATTCAGACTTTTTCTGGATATTACTTTTTTGTCCAGGCCATAGGCGATGGCGGCTGCAGTGGGCTCATTGATAATACGCAGCACGTTGAGTCCGGCGATGAGCCCGGAATCTTTGGTGGCTTGGCGTTGGGAATCATTGAAGTATGCAGGAACTGTGATGACGGCATTTGTTACTGGCTGAGGAGACAATTTTACCCGTTAGATGGCTCTGTTTTTACAGTTATAGATGATTGTTGCAACAGAGCTGACGGTTGTGACCTACCTTGCCCAGGTAGGCCTCAGAGATTTCCTTCATCTTTGTGAGGACCATGGAGGACACCTCCTCTGGGAAGAAGGTCTTCACCTCACCCTTGTACTCCACTTCCATCTTGGGCTTGCCGCCGTCGTTCACCACATTGAAGGGCCAGTGCTTCATGTCCGACTGCACCACAGCGTCGTCAAACTTACGACCAATCAAACGCTTGGCATCTGGGGCAGTGAGAAGAGTGGGAAAAGCATTGTATGGACAGGATAGATATACATTTCTAGATAACCTGGCATGATGACAACCCTCAGAATGAGATTATTCTGATCTAGTACACCCTCATGTGGATGAAACCGGTAACTGTGGAAAAGAGGCAGCTTTACCCTATATGGGAAGCCTGCACCCCTGGAGCACTGACAGTTTTACGGCCCTGCTGTTCCTGATGCGTCCTATAGGGTGAGGCTGTACACTTTGCAGACCTATAGGACAGTTTATGAGGGACATGAGTTTGGTTATTCGGAGAACCGATTAGTTAATAAAGTACAACAACTTAACGCATATTATCTACTAACCTTTATATAGTTATTAATCGGGGGAAACTAAAATTAACAACGCAAAAAAATCATATATTTTAGGGCTTCAGTCTAGCAATCTTTCATTCTGATATGACAGGACTGTTGTCTGCCTATTTACCTGGTTTCCGCTTAAATCGATTCTCGAAATCAACATTTATAACCGCCCTTTCCATAAACGGGAACTAATTGAGTGGTTTTGTGAATTCAAATAAAAACATTACATTAAGATATAAAACAGTGTAGTGTTTTAATCACTACGGATTAAAACATCTGTAGATGTTCGCTGTTTGTCTTCATACATAGCCTAGAGGAGACAAGTGTTTAGGTGAATTGAAACATTACACACATAGTTGGATCAGATGGACAATGCAATTACATGATCTGCTACTGTAGTTACTGTTTCTCGTGTCCATCCTGAACTCTGCTCAGCCTGCTATACTGGCTCATACCTGTAACTGTACAGCCTCCCACTATAGGACGCATCAGGAACAGCAGGGCCATAAAACTGTCAGGGCCATAAAACTGTCAGGGCCATAAAACTCTCAGGGCCATAAAACTGTCAGGACTGAAAAACTGTCAGTGCTCAAACAGGTCCGCAGGCTCCCTCATCTCGCTTTCCTCTTAACCTCTCCTGTCAAGTTCCCCACTCGACCTCAAGAGGCTTCGTGGGAACGGCCGTTCTCAGACCACACTGGTCATTCCCCTTATCAAGTTGGCTCCCTTCCAGTTTTGTTAAGCTTCTGAGAAATACACAATGATTGTTGAGGATGGCCTTACCAAACACAGTGTTGGTGGGGTTCATGGCCACTTGGTTCTTGGCAGCATCTCCAATCAGCCTCTCTGAGTCAGTGAAGGCCACGTAGCTGGGAGTGGTCCTGTTGCCCTGGTCGTTGGCGATGATTTCCACTTTGCCATGCTGGAAGATGCCCACACAGGAGTATGTGGTGCCCAGGTCAATGCCTACTGCGGGTCCTTTCGACATCCTGCAACACAAATACAGTAGCAATCAATGACGACGACAGAATGAGCCAGTAAATGTTCTATAACTGCATTCAAAACAATTATTGTGTGTGTGGTGTGTGTGCATGTTTGTCTCCGCCATTTACAGAGTGTCACAGTCCTATGTCACACCAGCAGTGATCCTCAGGGATCAGCTGTTCTAGAAGGGTGCATCATGGCGCACTGCCATCCATGCCAACGATACCAAATCATGACACTCAACACAGCAACACCACCAAGGTGCCACCATGCAGCCGGTGACACGGCTGCCCCCATTACAACCCGGTGTTAGAACTGGACCAATGAAAAGTGACGCATTGATCTCACAAGAGTCACCGGTGTTATTTTCCGACAGCTGGATTCTGTGAGTCACAGAAACCCGTCCTATTAATAGGAACCATTGAACCTATGGGAATCCAGCATTATGTAATCATTTAATTTCTCTGACACTTGACTGTGACCTGCTTGGCAACATTGTTTTGAGATAGCAGGATTTCCATGTTGTGTCAAACCAACCCGAATCATACAACTTACCTCATGTGTCAGCATAGAAGAACAAATCATGTGGTTTTAGTGAGGCCCAGATTGTTTGATTTGGAGCGTGATTACCAATGTTGACAAGCGTGTTACAAGTTGCCACCTTTCCCTTTTTGACCTATTCAAACTCTCAAACGATTAGGACAATTACTTTTACAGAATCTACACTTATACAATGTGTGTGTTTGATTTTTTTTTTCTTTTTTCTGACGAATCACTTTGCGATCGAGAATGGAGGAAATGGATGTGTCGCAGTGTTAGGCAGACCGTGTGTTCTTCCACATATCTAACCAGAAATGACACAAGTAGACACAAGCACAGCCTTTGTCGGTCCTGCCTGGCACTGAGGCACCCGTGTGACCAGAAACACAGGATCATGCGGAGCGACAGGACGAACATTAAGTAGCTTTTGATGCAGACACGGGCTTCCTCGGGTTAGGCTGATACAACACGTTCCACCCCTCGGTCAAAATCAAACAAGCTGTTTGACATGAAGCGTGCAAGCTTTTCTCTTTCTGTCTAGACCTGTGGAGCCAAACCTCCAGCTTGACCTGTCTAGTTCCTCAACCAGCAAGCAAAGCAGACCGAGTGCATGGCTTCTTAGAAACGGATTTACCTTGCTCTGTCAGATGGAAAAGACTTGAGAGATTACTGAGTTTGCAACTTTATTTTCACCCTCAACACTACCCCGGCTGCTATGTTCCACTGCAACGCTCCTCTCCCTCTCGTAGACAGGCAGACCAAGAGGATGAGTGTCTCCAATCCTCAGCATATATAGCCACTGAACACAGTCGGGAGAGATTCCTTCAAAGGTCAGGTGACTCTCCCAGAGAAAGTTCCAGACTTGTGTCACTCTGTACCCGTTAAGTAATACTGTTAACTCCCTTGGGCAAGGGAATCTTGCCCAAGGGAGTCAGGTGGCTGAGCAGTGAGGGAGTCGGGCTAGTAACCAGAAGGTCGCTGGTTCGATTCCCGACCATGTCAAATGACGTTGTGTCCTTGGGCAAGGCACTTCACTCTACTTGCCTGTCCCTGTACTTACTGTAAGTCGCTCTGGATAAGAGTGTCTGCTAAATGACTAAATGTAAATCTCAGCTGTAATCGAATATCTATGAATGAAAAGTGACAAAAGGTTGTCAAAGGGCATAAAAAGACTAAATGAAAAAAACAGCAATGAGGCACTTTGAATTCACCTTGAACACTTCCCATTATTTTATACTTTTATTGAACTAACTTGAACCATACCTTCTATCTGAGAATGAATGAGGGGTGAGTTTGGGGCACGCCTAATGGGATTCACATGATCTCTGGGCTGGTTTGTGAGATATGCAGTTAGGAACACCACTGGCTTTTCACAGCAGGAAATCCACCAGAAATGCAGAGCAAATGTATTATACCGACTCACATGGTACATTTCACACTGTGCAGACAACATGAAATCAATCCGTTGGTCTGTGTGAAGCATGAGAAAGCAGGAAAGCTATGTACATCAAGTGCAAAAAGACACAGTGTTCCTATAAAGTTAACACATTTACACAACTGAATTTTTTTACATTAAAAACTGTTTACTTTTGACCACCATAAACAATCCCTACAATAAAAACCCTTTTGGGATATCAATGTGACTAGGCAAATTCTACACTGTCAAACTTAAGATAAAATGTCAAGTTACTAACTGAAAATACACCCCTTCTTTCTGTCTGACCTAAAACCTCTTTCAGTATTCTCTCACTTCCCTGGCCCCATTGGCTTCTACACAAAAGTCTCTGCTTGGATAGGAATGTCTCACACATAACATTTCTGACGCTATTCATTCATGTGCAGTACTGTAATAACAATAGGATAGACATTTTTGAGGTAATCGAAAACCGATTCTGCATTCACTGACAAAACCTCTGATTCTCACACACATTCCATCAAAAGTCGATGCCGGTTTTGAAAAAAGAAGCTTTCCATGTCTGGGAAAACCATTCCATCAATTTACAGTGATCCAACTGATCTCTCAGACAAACCACCAAACGTATACCCTGCAACACAGCTGGTGCATACTTAAAGAAGCAAGATGTCCATGCCTCAAGCTATTCCTGGAAGCGGTGACATTCTTTAATATACAGAGAGGACTGGGTGCTCTTCAACCACTCTCACGGCACCTTCTCCTCTTCCTCCTCCTGCACAACCCCCCCCCCCCCCCAGCCCCTCTGCTCTTTCACAGAACTGCACCAGTGGACGCTCCTCCTGTTACACAGGCCCACTAAGACATGAGATAGCACACCTCAAGTCATTTATAGTACATTACACCTGTTGCAGCCGTACTGGTCATACTCTGGTCCACGTTTTTCTGGGAGATTTGTTTTCTTCCAGGGTTTTTAATCCCAGATTAGGGTCAAAACATTCATCCATCCTTGCCAATATGCCACCCAGATGATGAAGTAAATTCTCTAGGATGGATTTAACATCAAACTCAAACCCTGCACCCACTACGTGAGTATTCAAGTTAGCATTCAACGTAACCATTTTCGTGTCTGATACTTACTCATCCATAGAACACTTTCAATCAAATATGTCTCAAAACATGTCTAGAATATGTAAAAAAAAAAAAAAAAAAAAATGTAGAAGGAATTGGGGGTTAAGCAGCATAATTCCCTGAGCATAGACTTCCAAGGATTACAAATGCCAACACTTTTTGGCAGGGTATGTGCACCTAAAATCCTATTAAGAGGGTTCTAGTCTTATATGCGATAAGTCTCTCGTTCCGTCTCTCTTGTTGTGAGTCCGGACCACAGTTTCTCCAGGTTCAAGCTGAAACTTCTGGGTTCTGCTGGACCCGCCTCGACTCAGGAGAAGAAGCTACGGAGCTGGTACAAGAAGTGTTCATCTTTGTTCTTGCGAGTCGGGCAGTGTCCGTTCATGTAGTCCCAGGCGGAGCGCTTGCAGTAGTTGTAGAAGTGTTCCTCGGCCTTCTTCAGGGTGAAGTTCAGATCGAGAGTCCCCTGAAGGCTGCAAGGAAAACAACATGACACCCATCAAACAAAGTAGTACACAGTATATTGTATACTTTCGATGAGATAGACACATAATGTGTTTTAGTATGTCTGTATAAATATATATATCTAGTTTGCCCATGCTTCCTTTTCTAAAAAACTGCTGGTATAAATGATACATACATGTTATACTGTGAATGAGACAAACCTGTGAGTGTGTGTGTGTGTGTGTCAATCTATATCTAGCTTGCTTGCAAGATGCTGAGATGCTTCATGCACAAACCTGCTTGTGAACTGGATGAGCTGTACATCGTTCCTGCATCTTAGCAAAGATTCTCTGTTCTCCAACAGGATGGTGGCACAGATGAAGAGTTCAAAGGTGAAGTCTGTGTTAATGGCCTGGGGCTCCGTCAGCAGATTATCCTCTGGAACTAGACCAGGAGACCGACAACATAGAAATGAGGCACCCGCATGTACAGCATTCACTAGGTATGACACTACATCTTCAGTGCTCTGTGTGTGGGCCTGCACCCCACCTACGCTGTGTGTGTGTGTGAGCGTGTGTGTACGTGTATGTGTGTGTGGGCCTGCACCCCACCTACGCTGTGTGTGTGTGTGAGCGTGTGTGTACGTGTATGTGTGTGTGGCCTGCACCCCACCTACGCTGTGTGTGTGTGTGAGCGTGTGTGTACGTGTATGTGTGTGTGGGCCTGCACCCCACCTACGCTGTGTGTGTGTGTGAGCGTGTGTGTACGTGCATGTGTGTGTGGCCTGCACCCCACCTACGCTGTGTGTGTGTGTGAGCGTGTGTGTACGTGTATGTGTGTGTGGCCTGCACCCCACCTATGCTGTGTGTGTGTGTGAGCGTGTGTGTACGTGTATGTGTGTGGGCCTGCACCCAACCTATGCTGTGTGTGTGTGAGCGTGTGTGTACGTGCGTGTGTGTGTGTGGCCTGCACCCCACCTATGCTGTGTGTGTGTGTGAGCGTGCGTGTGGCCTGCACCTCACCTATGATGTGTGTGTGAGCGTGTGTGTACGTGCATGTGTGTATGTGGGCCTGTACCTCACCTATGCTGTGTGTGTGTGTGTGTGAGCGTGTGTGTACATGCGTGTGTGTGTGGGCCTGCACCTCACCTATACTGTGTGTGTGGGTGTGTGTGTGTGTGTGAGTGTACGTGCGTCTGTGCGTGGGCCTGCACCTCACCTATGCCTGACACTGATTACACCCCATACACCTATGCTGTGTGTGTGAGCGTTTGTGTACGTGCGTGTGTGTGTGTGGGCCTGCACCTCACCTATACTGTGTGTGTGGGTGTGTGAGCGTGTGTGTACGTGCGTCTGTGTGTGGGCCTGCACCTCACCTATGCTGTGTTTGTGTGTGAGCGTGTGTGTACGTGCATCTGTGTGTGGGCCTGCATCTTACCTATGCTGTGTTTGTGTGTGAGCGTGTGTGTACGTGCGTGTGTGTGTGGGCCTGCACCTCACCTATGCTGTGTGTGTGGGTGTGTGTGTGAGCGTGTGTGTACGTGCGTGTGTGTGTGGGCCTGCCCCTCACCTATGCTGTGTTTGCTTGCCAGCCTCTCCTGGTAGCGGGCACGCTCCACCTGCTGTGAGATGAGTTCCAGGTGGTCACAACTCAGGATCTCAAACAAGCGCAGAGCATCACTGTGTTCAAACTCCCTCTGGAAGCCCAGCAGCAGCCACCTGCCACACACACACACACACGCACACACACACACACACAGCATAGGTCAGATGCAGGCCTACATACAGACACACACATGCAAAATACTTAAACAAAAGTAAATAACAGTTACTAAGAGAACTGTGCATAATGTCTAAAATGGGTTGTTGAGTAAATGTATGTGTGTGTGTGTGTGTGTGTATGTTTGTGCATGTGTGTGTGTTCCACACCTATGACAGAAGGTGAAACTCTCCATGTTGTCTGTGACCAAGTGGGCGTGGAGCTGAGGGTCTAGTTCCTTAAGCAGCGCCGCCTCCAGTTCTGAGAGACAGCACGGAGAGCCAATCGACACAGTCATTCCGGCATCATCACCAGAACACAGGAGATTACATCAGAAGACAGACACACAAATCACAGTCATACAGAGCAAACTCCACCTATTAACTGCATACAGTTAAATAAACTTAATCACCAATAAGTCGCTTTTCTGTAAAGAACTAGATAGTAAACAAACCGATCTTCCTGTGTAGTCCATCCGCCGTGAAGTCCTTAGAGAACTTCTCCATGTAGCAGGAGAAGCTCCAGAACGTGTCCACCTCAGAGTCCATGACCTCCAGGAACCGGCTGCACAAGTCGTTCATCCCCTGGGCGTAACTGACCTCTGAGTCCGGAATACAAGCACTTGATCATGTGACATGTAATGGCAAATCAGTTCAGGATTCTCTTTTGGGTCTCGTCCACATAGACGGATACATCTCTGGTATTGTGTGGCTTTAAACCAGTGTTTCTCAACTGGTGGGTTGCAAGCTGGTGTGGAGAGGGTCGTAGACATGTGTTTCAGCTCCGTCAAAAAATATTTGTACTTTTCAGAACTACCAGCCAATCATAAACACCACCAGGAACCCCCCACCCCCCAACCCCCCCGGTCGTGACTTAATGACCAAGGAGCAATATGGATCCTGAAGTTAGACCAGTTGAGAAACACTGCTTTACCACAGGGCTTTGCTTTGTGTTGTCTTGTCCCAAGAATTTCAGTGCCCAGTCTGACCTTGTGTTGTTCTGTGCACCTGACAAATAAAAAAACTTGAAACTTGCTTTTAGCCATTACGCCACTAGAGGGCTCTCTAACACTCGAACAATGTCTCTAACTACATGCATCAATACAATCCTCATCAAAACTGAAACTAGAGAAAGACACAAAGAGGTGTGAAAGTGAGGGACAAACGAGACACAAAGTGAAAAAAGTGTGATAAAGACAAAAAAGAGAGAAGAAATTGTTAGAACAAGTGGTCAAAGTGTGAAGACAGAGAGAGGGTAGAGAGAGATAGTGTTTGTGTGTTGGTGGGTGTTTGTATGGGTGGAGGCTGAAGGGAAGATAGGCTTCACCACAGGTTACTCTGGATCAAACGTGACAGCCGTGTCCTGCCTCCTACCTGGGTGAAAAGCAGCGTAGGTGATGAGAATGTTCCTCAACACCAAGAGATTTCCTGATCCTTCACCCCTGAATGGAAAATGCACACAGTCAACACACTCTCTCTCTCTCAAAATGAATTAAATGAAATCACCGCTCTCACTTAATAAGTTGTCGTATGTACCTGCTCTGTATGTTAAGTCACACCAAATGCCTGAAAAGGCTAATCTCTACCAACAGGGCCTCCTTATCCCAGAGTAAACAGAGGGCCCTGTTTCTGCTCTGAAATCACTGAGTTCATTCCTGGCTGTATGAGACAGTTTGAACAGAATCTTAAACTGTTTGCATAGACTGTTAAAAAGATGCACAGATTAATCCGCTCTAAACAGGCTGCTGGACTACTTTATCTGGAGCGGGAAGAAGTTGGAGCTCAGTTCAGTAGTAAACAACAGAAACACACTGTGTTACACAATAAGCTTTGGAAGTATTTCTGGTTGTTTGTAGCAAGTGACCAAGCCCTGACACAGCAGATTCTGCTAAAGATCTCTGACCGAGAACAGAAGGATTCCTGACACAGCTGAAGAGAGGTGGTCACGTGAAGCTGGTCAGTTCTGAAACAAGAGGACGACAACTTAACTGCTACTCACAAGTAGTAGTCCAGGTCTCTGTCAGTTCGAGGCACATCCTTGTCAATGATCCGAATAGCCTCTTGGAGCTCCTCAAGGTCAAAGGTTACCCGCTCAAACAACACCTGAGGACAGAAAGCAGAAAGAGAGACAGGCATCAGCCATCAAGGACACACACTCACCAAACACACTTCAACACCATCAATGCTGGTGTTTATAAAGGGGCAATAAAAGTAGTGTTACCTGTCAGAAAAATAATGTGACATAGTCTTACACACAACAGGCGTGGGAATGACAAACAACCTTTATTGACTTACTGAACCGTCTATGTCCTGGTTCAGTTAGAGCTAGTTAAAGCTCATGTGTAAGTTCAGCAAACAGTTGAAGAACCCTAACCACAATCAGAAAATTGGGCCAAGGTAAAGACATCCTGTCTGGACCTGTGCCTGGAGCTCCAGGAAGGCTAGCTTGTCTCTGACTTCCTCCTGCAGGTCCTGCTGCTGGGCGTGGGCCTGCCTCTGGTCGAAGTAGCGCACCGCTTCCACCAACTCAGCTGAAACGTAGAACAGGGAACAAAGGGAGTCAGAAGTCGAAAATAGAGAGAGGAGAGCGTGAGAGAGCACAGATCCCAAAACACAGCTTTTCAGGGAAAGCGAAACTTCCAAGATTGAGAAGGATACCATCAGTGCCGTTGAGTCTCAGCCGGATGGAATCAGGAAGCATCTGCTGCCACTTCCTCTTCATGACCTGGTAGCGGACGGCTAGCTGCTCCTGCAGCAGGGGGCGCTCTAGAGCGGTGGAGCTGCAGGGGTACATCCCAAACAGGAAACGCCACACCAGGCCACGCTCTGTGGGAGACACACCACCTGGACAGACAGAGCCAACAACTTAAAAGGGCCTCCGGTAGCAGAAACAGTACTGTTATTATTATGCCCACTGTGCTGGCACAGAGAAATGCTGTTGCTTCTTCCATCACTAAGGCAATTGACAGGCTACTGTACTGTAATGGACTGGATCAATGGTATCTTGGTATATTACTTTTAACCAACCTATAGGCTTAAATAAACTTTGGGAATCTGAGAGAAAAACAACCCTTGATCCAAGGTAAACCTCAACCTTCTTTTCTTTCATCCTGTCATTCTTTCATTCAAAGGGAACATTAGGCTATGCTTTGCAACATAACCCGCTAGTAAAGCTGGAGAGAGGTTTAAAAAGAGGAAGACATACAAGGAGAGAGAGAGGGGAGGGAACAAGTGGAGGGAGAAAGAGAGCCTGAGTGAGAGAGAGAAAGATTTTCCACATTCCTGAATCCGGATCATGCTCGTGATAGATTCACTGTGATGTGTTCCCTGATTAGTGACTTCTGAAAGGAGGTGGGAGTAGCCCCTATGGTCCCTTGGAGTGTCTGTCTTGTACCCTGCGTGCGAAGAAAGCTTCATGACTCTGCCACAGCCTTTCAGCATGACACAAGCGACCCACACAGACATGTCGGGTTACTGGAAGACCAAAGTTACAGTTTATGAGGCTTGTTGTCTCTCCTCTATGGACCACAATGGATGAGAAAGATGCAGCTGTTTTTACACAAACATCTCCTCCATCCTGCTGACAGACTGGTTGCCAATGAGCATTCCTACATTCCTGTTTTTAACAGTACCCACTGCCGACCCTCACACAATCTGTTTGGGACCTCACGGCCACTGTGTGTGTGCAATGTAGACAGCATCAAGACTGGTGATTTTGACAGGAATTTCATGATTTATTGATTCTCTACACATAAGACTTTCTGGTTGGATAAGAAGGTTTCACTCACACGTGACTATTTGTATCTGACAATGGCTTTACAGTTATGAGACATGCAGTTGATGTTCACTGCATGGGGGCATGCAAACCTTCAGGCAGAGAACATCAACTGCCTGTCCTATAACTGTAAAGTCATTGAGAGACTAAAATAGTCATGCTGGGAACCCTTTGCTTTAGGGTTTTCTGGATGTTACACTTCGGACTCCTTGTGAATAGTTTGCCTATTCCACAGAGCTTGCTCCTCAGGCAAAGTGTCACTTGACTCTTGACTGCTGCGGTCGAGTAGGCTAGCTAATAAACAAATCAGGACATCATTTTGAATGAGCTTTTGAAACCTAATAAACAAAAATAAATAAAAGCATATTCAATGTGGTTAAAATTGCTCCCAACGTGTTTACTGCACCATGAAGAATAAACTTAATCCGGAAATTCCTCAGTGGTTTGAGAGAATGAAATTGTCATTAGGGATTTATACGGTCTATGGACATTCGAGAGCTTCATTATCAAAGAAATTACATGATTTTTCATTTACCGTTTTTGAAAATGTGCATTCGCAACCTTGATTCGTCCACTCTCCCTTCTGCGTCCATCACCCCAGGTAACCGGAGCGGTGTTGTGGTTGGTGCAGGAGTTGTTACCAATCCAACTGTCCGCAGGACAGCTACGTCCGCGGTCGTCGCTAATGAACTCCTGGGCATCGTTCCGTTCATTAGGCTAAGTGTTTTTTTTAGTCGCGGGATTGCTGTTACATTACCCGAAGCTTTTGTGTGTACTTCTACTGCTTAACACAGGTGACGACAGTAGTGTATTCATGTCACACATATTTATTCCATGGAGACACCTATTTAGTGGAGACACCGACTTGGATAGCGCATCCTTTTACAATGAAGTCGGACCAGCCATTATGTTATAAAGAACCAAAAGGACGAGCAGCCTATCTTACTCGTATGAAACTTTCTATAGAATCCACTGGTGATCCAAGGATACTCCAGCTCAGAAATTCGTTTTGTGAGATTTATCTGTGTGAACCGCCCACTTCTATCTTTCCTGCGGGTCATATGACTGAAACTTTTTTTGTGCCGCCTACATTTAGCATAGGCTACCGGGTTCAAAGCTTCAA
Organism: Thaleichthys pacificus; assembly: GCA_023658055.1. Taxonomy (NCBI): domain Eukaryota; kingdom Metazoa; phylum Chordata; class Actinopteri; order Osmeriformes; family Osmeridae; genus Thaleichthys; species Thaleichthys pacificus. The sequence continues at coordinate 4,387,102 of CM042871.1, read as the reverse complement.
CTTGCAGCAAAGGAGTATTGAACTCCACCTAGTGGTTCACTGAATTATTCTGAAAAAGGTTACAAGATTGTTGCAGACTCAAATGCACATGCCATGGAAAGAGTAAAATTGCAGTAAGCCTAATATGTGTCTGGTGGTCTATGGTCTGGTCCCGTCATTCATGACACTCGGATAGGCTACAGCGAGTAATGCCGTTGCCCCATCCAGTAGACAGTATTTGTAATAAAACATGTGCAACAGGCAGGCTATTTCTTTTTTATTGAAACAGTAGGTCTGTTATTTTAATTGTGAACTATTTTGCCATTGTAAACAAACAACAATGTATTATCCCTATTATTAGGGTGACTAGACACTTTACTGACAGTGCTGCATACAAAGGAATGGGTGTGTCCTCCAGATCTGAAAGAAAATACAGCCAAAATTATATTTAAGCCACAGCCAAACCTCAGCATAGTTTTCCCCGAACAATATAAATGATTAATGAGAGTGAAACTGGTCAGTCTGGGATTATGTCCTTTTACTCAATATTTATGCTAGAAAGGATTGCAATAGCAACTCTGATTTTGCAATGCATATACAAAGAGGATAGAAGTTTGAATATAAAAGCTTTCTAAAATAGAATAGCCTACCTTTGGCTGGTGTACGTGTGGGCCTCAGAGCAAACACATTCACTCTTGTTCCGTTTCCATGGTACTGCAGGCGGCTGTCATTGATGTGACACTTCATGCTGCAGTAGTAGGTGTCAGTGTCGTTCAGCTCGAGACCGTTTAGCACTAAGGTACTTTTTGTCTTCAGAAACCTCTCCTGACACGGGACCCATTTGTTTCCTTCCTTCCAGCCTTTCCTCTTGATGAACCAGCTGGTCACACAGTTTGAGATCTTGTCTCCCCAGTCGGAGAGCATATGACAGCTGATGGAGATGTTCTGGCCCAAAACGCTGGTCACCTCCGGAGGGTTCTGCTCCACCCATATGTTTCCATACACTGGACAGAACAATAAGACAAAAACACTGTGCTGTGTCTGACTTGTACAGTGCCCTCAATAATCATTGGTGCCCCTAGTAAAGATGAGTTATGAACAAAAAAGACACCTTATGGTGAATTAGCTTATCACACTTTTTTTTAACAAAACCTTGTGCCTCAATTATTGGCACCCCAAGATATTTCAATGAATACAATTTAACAGAAGTATTTTCCCATAATTTTTTACTTATTTATCAGTGTTTAGGAACTAGTAATACACGACTTCCTGTTTCACAGGGGTATAAACATGAGGTGACACAGAGGCAACATAGCATTATTCATACATCAACATGGGAATGATAAGAGAACATACAAATTAAATGAGGGAATAGTGTGTTTAGATTAATTCAGGTCAAGGAATGACAATAAAAAAAATGCTATTCACTTGAAAATGTCTGTATCTACAATAAGGGCAACTAGTGCACAGTGCCCGTGATGCAGTCGATGATGAAGATCAATGACACACAAACAAATTCCTGGAAATACAAATAGTGCAGTGCTCATAATTTTTGTGCCTGTTCTGCAGCTGCAGTTTTTTTCAATTGAAATTCGTAAAACTACTTGTTCAACCTCCACAACACCAGTGTCACCACAAGTCATTTTTCTTACATGGCACATCCTGGCACACTTAATAGCTTAAGCACACATTTCACTTGATTTAACTTTTTATTTTAAACTAGAATAGAAGTGTTGACAACAGAAGACCCAAGTAGAGAGATTTCAGCATGTAAGTATGTAGTCAAATAAAATAGATAATGTACAAACAGCACTGTTTGTCATTTTAAAAGTTATTTAAAAACTAAAAAAGACCATTTACATACCCTGTGTATAGATCATGGCATGAAATAGAAGACTGTGTTGAAGCATCTCTCTCTAAAATAAACAGAGCCATTGTTGATCCTGTTGTCATTCGGTATCACATATAAGCATATTACCCTATGTCTCAGTACATTTATTCCAATATATTATTTCTAATAATAAAAAAATACTTCTGGTGCTTTTCTTTTTGACTAAATGAGTCTACATCAGATAAGAATGACAGAAAACATGTATGTAATCAATCTTACCGTTTAAATGTGATGTGTAGAACAATGTGGTTTTGTTCCGTAACACACTTCCTGCACTCGTCATCATTTTACTTGTACACACATCCTATGGTTAGTGGTAACATCTCTCTTCTACCGGGGGGCTCTTCCGCCTTGGTCTCACACTGTGAATATGCACATCAGTGTTTTCAGGTTCTCAGATATTGGTGTCAAGTAATAGGGACCATAGGGACTAGTCACGACCAAAGTTTGGGAAAGACACAATCGTCCCCACCAATATTTTGTTAATTTTCGAAAAAAATATCTATTTGCAAAACTCATTCGTATTATTATTTTTGGGCTGAAGTGGCAGAGTCAGAAACACTTCGTGAATCGTGACTTGCAGAAAGAGAGCTGGCAGTACGCCAGGAAATAATAAAGCCTCATATTAGTATTTCGTTTGGTCTCAGCATTTATATTTTTGACCCTTTTGTGCTTTATAGATAGGAAAATGTCGCCCAAAAAGAAAAGAGATATCAGAAGTTTTTTCACCACCCAGAGAGTAAGTAGCTATCAAGAAGGTCGTTGTTAGTTAGCTAGTAGGAAAACTACACACACAGTGCAAACCTGCTAGCCTCCCATTGTACAATGGAAACATGTTTTGAAAGTTGTTAGTGTAGCATGTAGCCTGTTCCAGCAGGCTAGCAACTCAAAAGTGATATTAACTGATAATAAGTAGGCCTATATGATCCCTTGGATAGTAATATGCCTATCCCTGTAATCTCGACCAATGTCAGCAGTCAACTAAGCATGGTTAGTGTCTGTATTAAATTGATGAATTACTGTGCAGGAAAAAAAAGCACCCTGAAGATACAGATGTAGAGCAGGTTGGTGATGAATCAGCATCAGGGGTTCAGGTGAGAAGTTGAATTGTCCATTTTGGTAAAGATTGCATTACATTGCAGTTTTTTAAGGGATGTTTAGACAATATTACCCATGAATGTTATCATTCACACTTATACTTGTAGATAGTAAAAAGGTGCTATAAATTGGTATGCCCAAATGTATGCATCATATATGATTTCATTGCTCAGAAGTCCAGTACAGATGATGTAGGCCTAGTACAGCTCCATAAAACCTGAACCAATTACCTACATATATATATATTTTTTTCTGAACAAACAAGTGTCCCTACCAAAGCTGAGACCAAACCTACGCCCTTGACTATGACCAAGCTGGAACTTCCTTAAAACACCATTCTTAAGTAACAGGAAATATACACCCAAAGCATCTGACAAGTTTTTTAAACAGTTTGACAGTTTGTGATATGGCCATTGACCAGGATATGAGGCACAATGGACACTGCTGACACCATCCTTGGAATCATGTCATTCTATAGGGTCCTTTCTCTTCACCACTCAGTAGGTACCATTCCAGAGCTTTGGCCAGAATCACATCTGTGTGTGTGTTTGTGAGTTGAATTGTGTTATTTACATTTTTCTCAAAAGTGACGAACAAATAGTGCATATGTGTTATACTAGACATATCTAATAGGAATATTTATTAGACTTGTGTTTGCCATAGGCTCTGGTGTAGATGTTTCTGATGTGGTTTAAAGTTGGACATGTATCCCATCAGTAGTTTAAACCCTTCCTATTGTCTCTTCATTGGACTAGATGAAAACATTGACGTTGATTATCATCTTGACTTTGGCAACTGAGGCTGATGGTATGTGGCTTTCCATCAAACCTTTTTGAACAAGTTACTAAGTACTGTAACTAACGATGTGTTTAAAGTTTAATGTTGACCATGGTTTATTTGGACAGGTGAGGAGAAATGGGCCGTCACTGTTCCTAAAGAATTATATGCTGACTTGTCATCTGATGTTACTATACAATGCAATTTCACCCACCCCCCTGTAAAACGTGAAGACTCCGTCAAGGTTTATTGGAAAATATGGGGAAAAATAAACCCAGAAATCAATGAGAATGATAAATTTGAATTTATCTATCACCCCAATAACACCTGGGTAAAAAAAAGCTTCCAAAATAGGACCACATTTACTGGAGATGTCCGTAAAAAAGACTGTTCCCTCAAGATAAAAAATATCCAAGAGAGTGATGCAAACTCTTTCTTGTATATGAGACTTGCAACCGGAAACAACAACTATAGTTTCTTTAAAAACCTGGTCACAGTCAAGATAAAAGGTAAGAATGGTAGGACTGTCTCAGTAAAACTGAACTGTAATTTCAAGCATTTGAATTCAGAATTAGTTTGAAGGACACTAATCTCCCCTTTTTGGTTCCAGGGGTCAATTTAAGTCATAAACTCCAATTTACAGGTGAACTTTTCACATGTTCCAATTTCAAATGTCATGGTGAAGCTGTTTAGAAAAATAAATGCAAAAATAATAGTTTTTTCCTTCACAGATAGCAAACTTCAGTTTACATTCACGACTGGTAAATAATTACATCACCAATTATAGCCAAAACATCGAATATTTTCTATTGTAGCCACTCTATTCACACATCCATCATGTGGTGGACATGTCATTAATCATGGACTTTCCAATTTCAAATGTCATGGTGAAGCTGTTTAGAAAAAGAAATGCAAAAATAATCGTATTTTCCTTCACAGATAGCACACTTCAGTTTACATCCACAACTGGTAAATAATTACATCACCAATTATAGCCAAAACATCGAATATTTTCTATTGTAGCCACTCTATTCACACATCCATCATGTGGTGGACATGTCATTAATCATGGACTTTATGGATTACAAGTGATACAGAGTACAGAATTTGAGAGAGTATAGATTAGAACATAAAGACGTTGATCTTAATTGAGGATTCTTTACATACAGCGATGATGACAACGGAAGACACTGGCCAATCAACAGTCGTATACGTGGCCTCCATTATTCCTTTTGTGGTAGTTCTGATTGCGGTCACACTTGGCTTTATTTTCTTCAAGCATCATAAAAGGTTGTGTATGATTTAAAATGTAAATTAAATGATGTAAGAATCTGATAGGATTGCCCCTATGGGGTGCCGTTTGTAAAATGTTACATGTTCTGTCCTGCTCAGTTTTTGCACATTTAGCATTAACAAATGTAAAATAAAAGTCTTACATTAAGATCAAGATCTCCAACCCTTTTACAAACTATGCTAACTACTAAGTTGTGTCTTGGACATTAGCTAGCCAATAGCAGCTAAAACCGACCACGATACTAGTTGGCAACTACTAATTACCAGTTAGCGGGTAACTACACAATACTAGTTGCCAAGTGGACAAAATGGCAAGACGAATTAGCTCAAAGAGCGCTGTTCATATAACTTGAGCTAATTCGTTTGAATTTACCATTTCATCCATTTCCCAACTGCTGCCATCATGTCGCTACCTCAGAATAATAAGGTTCTATCTGCGTTCAGATCAGTTTTGAAATATTGAGGTTTAAAGTTTTAGTATTGCAAATAGAAAAGCTGACAAATTAAGCACATTTCTTTATAGCACCAGAGTTACATACCCCCTTGTGCTCAGGGGCGGTTTTAGCTAATTGGAGGCCCTGGGCAAAGAACAATTTTGAGGCCCCCCATAAGCCGCACCCCCAAAGTGCAGCTTATGCGGCAAAATCATTTTAGATATAGTATAAATTTAGCTAGCTTGCAAATCCTAACGGTGCGTGTCCACTGCAGCGACGCGAGTCGAGCGACAACATGTTTTCCATTCATTTTCAATGGAGCCAGGCGAATCGCTTGCGTGGTGCATTGTGGGTAGCGACGCGACAGAGTTGAGATTTTCTCAACTTTATGCAAATGAGGAGCGATTTTCGCTAGCGATGGCCAATCGGAGTGTTTTCTTGTTTCTCGTAACGTAGCAACCATGGTCAACATTTCTAGCTTTCTAGGTTTCAAGGTGGAGGAGAAACTAATCGTTTGTGTGGCTGCTTACCCAGTCTTGTACGATACATAGCTGTATTCGTACAGAGATGTTAATAAAAAACGATGCATGGCGCAAGGTTGCCGAAGTTGTTGGTGCTTGTACTTTCAAATTCAGTCTAGTCACATTACGTAACTTCGTTCTGTGGTAACTAGCACTAGCTAGCTAGCCTGGCTGGAACTCCCTATCGTATCGACAGATTAGCAGAGACTTTGAGTAATATAATAAAACGTTTTCACACATGTCAACGTGTATGTCTATTAAACAGTTTAGTATTTTGTATACAAGTTGTATTTTGATCGATGTTGCGAGTACGTAAACCCAAGTCTGCACACTTGGCCATGACAACTACAACAGTGACTTTAGAGAACTACATTCTACATTAATCTGTTTGAAACGCCCCCGAGCGTGGTGAACTGTGGGAAGGCAAGCGATGGCAAGCGATTCGCGTCGCTGCAGTGGACACGCACCGTAAGGATAGCCTACTCTAACAGACCTTTCTATGTGACAACGGACATGGGTGTTTTGTCCCTCGGGAGTTGCCGTAGGCTTGATGCTGAAAGCATTACGTGAAATCAGTGAGGGCTGTTCGAATGGCGATGTCAAGAAGAGCAGTGGTAAAATACAAGTTATGAAAAGAGACCACGTCCGTGTCTTATTGTCCACACAATCATATACAATTATATCTAAAACGAACTTACAAAGAGCTCGGTTACATTACCAAAGTTGAATTAGTAATGTTGTTAGCGATGCTAGCGTTATTTTGCTAGCTAGCCTATAACATTTCACTGGGTCTTGCAGCTGTTTGATTAACTGAAATTATTATGAAATGTTATGTTCTACTAGCCATTTGCCTACATTAGCAAGTCAATGTATTTCCAAGCCCTGATAGTGTAACTGAGACGACACAGTAAATAATTCCTCTTTCAAGTAATAAGCCCCCGTTCAAGCGTTGAGCATTAAATTAGCTGCACGGTCTGTAGAGATCTTGAGACGGTGACGAAGCCACTTTTTTGTTCTTGTGCGTTCCAAAACGCACAAGAAAACTGTAAAATCGGAGTACAAGCCGCGGCTTATTTTCCGTAAAATACGGGAGTTGGTGTTGAAGTGGCTGTTTAGACAAACTTGGCCCAGCAACACTTGAAATAATATCAGAAATGTCTTCATCTTCCACGGACGCATTCTTTGATTGGAAAAACTGCGTTAGCTTAGGTAATTTCTCCCTTAACTTCTCAGTTTTCTTATTTCTTTTTTCACTGCCACTCTGAAATCGTTTCATGTTTCCGCGATTATACACACTCCACCACACGACAAATTCTCCTGACAGAAACGTCATGACCTGAATCATATGTTCCATGATGGATTTAAGATAAAAATTAGCTATAAAAGAATAGAATTAAAGAATTGTGTTTTCATGCTTAATTTGAATTGTCATTCGTTTGCAATGACAAGTGATTTATCTTAATTATTAAAAAAATTTAAAAATGGAAATACAACGAGGCCCCCCTGGTGGCCGAGGCCCTGGGCAACTGCCCGACTTGCCCAATGGGACGCACCGCCCCTGCTTGTGCTGCCTTCGGGTCACATGACCCGAAGGTTCACAACGAACCATCGTTGTGTTGCGACAACTTTACCCAATACAAAAACAAATAAAAAGCATTTTCTTTAAACCTTCGCAATGTGGGGGGTCTGAGACAGCCCGACGGTTAAAATAAAATGCTGCACTTTGTTTTTGTATGCGGTAAACTTGTCGCAATATGACAGTGGGTCACAATGACTGGAAGATAACACAAGGGTTAAATGTATTCTACATCTGAGATACCAAAATTCTACATGAATTGTAAATTAGGGGTTTTGAAACAGGTCAATTGTAGATAGAACCTTATAGTTCTAAAAACTAACTAACTTGGAATTATAAGGTTCTATCTTAAAAAACTGAAAAAGGAACAATGATTATCAAATTATTTTAACTGTTGGGATGTTCAATTTATATAATAAAAAGTGTATTTGTATTGGTTAATGTCACTGAGAAGGCTCCTGCCACCATTCTCCATGCGAAAGACTGACGTTGCACACTTACAGACTGCGTTCTGTAATATTCAGTTTTTTCGAAATGTGCAAAAACGGAACATGATTATAGAACGTGCAACATTTTACAAACGGCCCTCAATAGGGCTCTGCCTGCTGTTAGTAGCATAAATCTTGCTACAGTACATCTCTGTTTAGAAGGGAATCAAGACTTTCATCAAACAAAAAGAAGTGTTCAAGAAGACTGTAGTTTTCTTTGTAAAAAGGGTCAAATTTCATGATGTTTCTTAAGATGTTATTACTATTCATTAAACAAACTAAAATATTATGTTGCAGACATGTTACAACAATCACCAGGGAGCCATCCGGTTATTATGCCAATTTTAGTCGGGCCAATGCTGAAAAGTAAGTTTTAAACTTTACCTACTGTATGTTACCTACTGTATGTTACCTGCTGTATGTTACCTACTGTATGTTACCTACTGTATGTTACCTACTGTATGTTACCTACTGTATGCATCCTTGATGAATTCATCATGTCTCTAAAATGTCCTGTACTTTCAAAGATCATCTTCTTCTGGTTTTTACAGAACTGAAATATCACAGAAGAAAGAACCCATTCCACTTCCTCCCCTGAAGACCACACAGTCTGGACCACCAAAAACAACCATTGACGAGCCTGTCTATGGCAATGTTCTGGTAAAACACCATGAACAGATCAGCATCTTGAAAAGAAATGCAGTTGAGATTTCAGCTCAGTTAATGTTTAGTTAGGTATATTTTTCTTTCTGATAGAATATGCAATTGACTTACACTTTCTTTTTTCTTTTTGCAGCCTCATATTGATTTCATGGATCTCTCTGTGGATGAAACAGACGATGTTTATGCAAATGTGGACTGTTTAAAACCATGACAAGGCAAAGATTTACATTGAAAAAAAATCAATTTACATTTCTAGGATTACACTATTAATGATTTAAGGTGTTCACTTTATCTTTTCATAGTTATGTTTGTAAGTGTACATTTGTTTCCAGCTGTGATTTGCTTCTGGTGTAATGGTTCCGTTGGTAAGGTTATTTTATAATTCCTTGTATTTTTACCATAATGTTTCTTGCATTGTAAGTAATAGAAATACTACATCAAGGAATGACCACAGCACCACCAAACCTTTTTTATTTATTTTTGCCATTCAATGCTCAAAATGTCAAATAGAGTTACAGTACAACAGGGTGATAGGGACATCTCCAATGAGTGTGTGTGTAAGTGTTTACATGTGTGCAAGTGTGTAACTCCTACTAAACCTAACCTAGTCTTGTATCACCCGTTGTATACCAGTTCTACCAATTAAATAATGCCTTAAATAAAATGAAAAAAACATTTTACAAACCATAATTGCCATGTTGCACCATCTGATACTATGTTTAGTTCATATTACACAATTTTATAATAAACTAATTATTTTACTTTTTCATACCTTGACTCAACACGTCAATATGCACACAAACATTTGAACTTCGAAAAGGTTCTTTCCTTTGGAGGAAGTCGTTTAAGGTTTGGAAGAGGCCAATGTCTACCTGTTCACATTCTATGTCTATTCTTTGTTCAGAGCCATTAAATAAAACATATACTGTGAAATGCATGTCAAATTTGTCACGTTTGGGGAGAGTGCTTGAAAAGAACTTGTCAGGAACTGTTCGGATCACCTGCCACTACTAGTACTTGCGTTTTGTTGTTTTTGACTCAAGGACCGTGACTATATTTATATACTGTATCTTGAGTCTTCCATACTCTCCAGCACAATAGGAATGTGGTAATGTCCCGGGGACATCACAGGGCATTTCCACAAACTCATATGTTATGATCACTGTATTGAGGCTCTAAGCGTTGAGTTTGTACAGTTTTTGTGTAAACTGCATTGAGTCACACATCTGTGGTTAAGTCTTAGTTCCCTTTATCTTCTAGTTGTGTGTAATGGATCCAAATCTGTATTTTACCATCCCATGGTCTGGTATGTACGGTATGTTATTCATATCCTATCAATATTACATCAGCCACTTGAGGTATTTCACAAACATCAGATAACTGACTCTGATAGCTTTTTTACAACGTCATTTAACCTCAGATACAGTGTGACAATGAAAAAGATCTGTTTTCTCATGGCCCGTCCTTTCCTCACTCATCCTGTCCTCTGTCAAGTGTTCTCCCAGGTCTGGACGCCAGACGCTCCGGCACAGGTGATGCAGTGTAGCTTTCAGCTTCAGAGAAGTCCCCCAGCAACTAGCCCAGGGCCAATGGGAAGTGACATCATCCTTGACCTTTGCCCCCATGGTGGTTGACCACAACAAGCCTCTTAGCTGCACAGCAGCCTACAGGAGAGAAACAGTGGAGAGCACAAAGACTCTTAACCTCAACTGAAGTTGATTTCAGTTTTGTTTTTGTACAGCTGAAGAGTTTAATCTTACAGTAGAATTAATAAGCTCTCATAAGTACACAGCATATAAAAAGGCAAAAGTTGCTGTTTGAAATTCAGAGCTAACTACATCCTGTGTGTTATGCTTAAACTCTAACAAGACTCAGTTGACCCTATAGAGAATGCTTTTTGAGCAGTTTTCACCTATAGAGAATGCGAGTAGCTTTATGTGTTGCTGTTGAAAATTCCTCTGTCTCTGCAGACGGTGGGGCTCTGCTGTCCCTGGGACAAACCTACAGGCTGGAGAGGGTGTCCAGACACACTGGTGCCCTCTACTGCACCGCCATCAACACAGAGGGACAAGGACGCTCCAGTCAAGTGAAGCTCAACGTGATCTGTATGTAACTCTACCACCTATGATATGAACATATTCACTTTAAATACAGCCAATTGTCTCAATACAATTTAAAAAATGGTTTTGTTGCATTATTATCACTTAATTATCACTTACAATACAGTTACAGGAACACATATTCTTCAGTGCACTTTCAAATGTTCTTTTACTTTTTACTTCATGCCTCTTGCTTAAATACCAGGACCTTTTGTGATGATGTAAGATTCCTTCCTGTGGATCTCTGTAATAGAGGAAGGTCTGTTGAAAGCTGAATTTTTCTTTAACAATTTCTGAGAAGCAAAGCAGTGTCTCATCTCAAATCATCCAGTGTCACATAGGGTAACATAGGGAATTTCTGTGAAACTACAATGGTGGGGCCACAATGATTGCCATGTAGTTAAACGGTAGTTAATGTAACATTTAGTCATTTACATTTAGCAGACGCTCTTATCCAGAGCGACTTACAGTAAGTACAGGGACATTCCCCCTGAGGCAAGTAGGGTGAAGTGCCTTGCCCAAGGACACAACGTCATTTGGCACGGCCGGGAATCAAACTGGCAACCTTCAGATTACTAGCCCGATTCCCTAACCGCTCAGCCACCTGACTCCCAAGTAACCATAGTGTAAAGTGTAAAGTGATTGAGACCACCACAATATCCAAATACATTTTGATAAACCAATGCCACAGTCGACCTAATTAGCATTGTCTGCACAGTGAGGGGAAAAAATATTTGGTCCCCTGCTGATTTTGTACGTTTGCCCACTGACAAAGAAATTATCATGGTCTATAATTGTAATGGTCAAAATTGTTATGAATTGATTTGTATTTTAATGAGTGAAATAAATATTTGACCCCTCTCAATCAGAGAGTCATATGGCTGAGCGGTTAGGGAATCGGGCTATTAATCAGAAGGTTGCCTGGTTCGATTCCTGGCCGTTCCGTGCCAGAATCAGAATTCGGTTTATTCGCCATGTATGTTATACAAACACGGAATTTACTGTGGCAGGGAGGTGCAAAACACTAAACATATAGGAATCTTAAATTAAGTAAAGGTACAGAAGTTTAACTATTCCTAAGAACTAAACAATCTAAGAATAAAACAATTTAAATATAAAATAAAATATATATAAAAATAAGAATAAGAATAAGAATGAGCAGCATGAGTGGTCAACATAGTGCAATCAGATACTGGGTTAAATAATGAATGAATGTCAGTGGGAGTTATTGGCCTTGTTGAAGAGGCCAGTAGCAGATGGAAAGAAACTGTTCTTATGGCGTGAGGTTTTGGTCCTGATGGACCGCAGCCTTCTGCCGGAGGGGAGTAGCTGGAACAGGGAGTGGCCAGGGTGGGAGGGGTCGGCCACAATCTTCCTCACTCGCCTCAGGGTCCTCGAGGTGTGCAAGTCCTCGAGGGTAGGCAGATTTCAGCCGATCACCTTCTCAGCAGTGCGGATGATACGCTGCAGTCTGCTCTTGTCCTTGGCAGTGGCAGCAGCGTACCAGATGGCTGTGTAGAAGTGCACCATCATTGTCTTTGGCAGGTTGAATTTCTTCTGCTGCCGTCGGAAGTACATCCTCTGTTGTGCTTTCTTGGTAAGGGAGCTGATGTTCAGTTCCCACTTGAGGTCCTGGGAGAGGATGGTGCCCAGGAAGCGGAAGGACTCCACAGTGTTGACTGGGGAGTCGCACAGGGTGATGGGGGTGAGTGGGGCTGTATTCTTCCTGAAGTCCACAACCATCTCCACTGTCTTAAGAGCATTGAGCTCTAAGTTGTTCTGGCTGCACCAGGTCACCAGGTTGTCAGCTTCCCACCTATAATCAGACTCGTCCCTGTCAGAGATGAGCCCAATGAGGGTGGTGTCGTCCGCAAACTTCAGAAGTTTGACAGACGGATGACTGGAGGTGCAACTGTTGGTGTACAGGGAGAAGAGCAGAGGGGAAAGGACGCAGCCCTGAGGAGATCCGGTGCTGATGGACCGGGAGTCAGAGACTTGTGTTCCCAGCTTAACGCACTGCTTCCTGTCAGACAGGAAGTCTGTGATCCACCTGCAGGTGGAGTCGGCCACGTTCAGCTGGGAGAGCTTGTCCTGAAGCAGGGCGGGGATGATGGTGTTGAAGGCAGAGCTGAAATCCACAAACAGGATCCTGGCGTAGGATGCTGGGGAGTCCAGCTGCTGTAGGGTGAAGTGGAGGGCCATGTTAACGGCGTCATCCACCGACCTGTTGGCTCTGTAGGCAAACTGCAGTGGGTCCAGGAAAGGGTCGGTGATGGATTTGAGGTGTGCCAGCACAAGGCGCTCAAAAGACTTCATTACCACAGAGGTCAGGGCGACGGGTCTGTAGTCATTGAGTCCTGTTGGCCTTGGCTTTTTGGGCACAGGGATGATGGTGGAGGACTTGGTGGAGACAGGCTGGCACATGGCATGTGTCTAGGGAGGTGTTAAAGATGTTGGTGAACACCGGAGACAGCTGGTCAGCGCAGTGCTTGAGGGTGGCAGGAGAGACAAGAGTCCGGCCCAACTGCTTTGCGGGGGTTCTGCCTCTTGAAAAGTCTGTTAACTTCACCCTCCTGAATGGAGAGAGTCGTCACTGTAGAGGGGAGGCCTCCTGGGTGGGAAGGGGTAGATCAGGACAGTCCAATTGTCTTTCAAATCAACAGTAGAACTCGTTAAGGTCGTTGGCCAGGCGGGAGTCGTTAGTGGAGTGGGGGGCTCTGGGCTTGTAGTTGGTAATCTGCCTGAGCCCTCTCCAGTCTCCAGTCCTGTCTCTCTGAGTACAGTCATTTAGCCTCTCTCACCGCCTTGCTAAACCTGTCCAAATGACATTGTGTCCTTGGGCAAGGCACTTCACCCTACTTGCCTCGGGGGAATATCCCTGTACTTACTGTAAGTCGCTCTGGATAAGAGCGTCTGCTAAATGACTAAATGTAAACAGAAAGATTTCTGGCTCCCAGGTGTCTTTTATACAGGTAACGAGCTGAGATTAGGACACTCTTAAAGGGAGGGCTCCTAATCTCAGTTGTTACCTGTATAAAAGACACCTGTTCACAGAAGCAATTAATCTTTTCAGATTCCAAACTCTCCACCATGGCCAAGACCAAAGAGCTGTCCAAGGATGTCAGGGACAAGATTGTTAACTTACACAAGGCTGGAATGGGCTACAAGACCATCGCCAAACAGCTTGGTGAGAAGGTGACAACAGTTTGTGCGATGATCTCAAGTCACTGGGACCATGGTCATTGGTCACCAAGAAAACAATTGGTAACATACAACGCCGTGAAGGACTGAAATCCTTCAGCGCCCGCAAGGACCCCCTGCTCAAGAAAGCACATGTACAGGCCTGTCTGAAGTTTGCCAATGAACTTCTGAATGATTCAGAGGAGAACTGGGTGGCAGTGTTGTGGTCAGATGAGACCAAAATCAAGCTCATCAACTCAACTCGCCGTGTTTGGAGGAGGAGGAATGCTGCCTATGACCCCAAGAACACCATCCCCACCGTCATACATGGAGGTGGAAACATTATGCTTTGGGGGTGTTTTTTTGCTGAGTGGACAGGACAACTTCCCCGCATCAAAGGGACGATGGACGGGGCCATGTACTGTCAAATCTTGGATGAGAACCTCCTTCCCTCTCGCCTGGTCCTAACCAGACCCTAGTACATTTCATTTGTACAGAGGGTCTGGGATCGCTCCATTGATAAGCGTTAACTTCATTGAAGGCGGGTACTCTGTTGAAGTTTAAAACTATTGGATCTGCCCAGAGCCACTCTGATCTGCCACAACCAATCGCTAGCGTTCGCTTTAGCCAACTCCTTCACCACGGAGCTAGCTGCCGTAGTTGGAAAATCAAACTTTTCCCGAACCCTGTGGGGAGGAGGGCCACAACATCATGGCCACCAACAAAACTTAGCAAAGATTGTTCTTGCTCCGGCTTTAACTTTTGGATATTCGGCAGTGTTGCAACAACGGACCGAATGAATGGTTTCGCTCGCATCTTTCATCCGTTGCCATTACTGAACTGCAACTCAAACTAATGCACGACATCAACGTCATTGTTCTCAGCCACTCCCTCTGTTCGCTGATTGGCCCTACAAAAAATTGATTTGAGAAAACCGACTTATGTGCCGAATTCCCAGACCTAGTACAGAAGCAAATTCAAAATTGAGCGGAAGTACGTAGGAGGGCAGAGCCAGGCTATCGTCCCTCAGCCAGGGCATTGAAAATGGGTCGTGGATGGGTATTCCAGCATGACAATGACCCAAAACACAAAAGGAGTGGCTCAAGAAGAAGCACATTAAGGTCCTGGAGTGGTTTACCAGTCTCCAGACCTTAATCCCATAGAAAATCTGTGGAGGGAGCTGAAGGTTCGAGTTGCCAAACGTCAGCCTCGAAACCTGAATGACTTGGAGAAGATCTGCAAAGAGGAGTGGGACAAAATCCTTCCTAAGATGTGTGAAAACCTGGTGGCCAACTACAAGAAACGTATGACCTCTGTTAATGCCAGGCCTACATAATTGAGAGTTGTAGTTACTTTGTTGGCCACAAGACAACATTTGTAAATGAGTAAAGTTTATTATTTTGCAATGCATGAAATAGTAAAGGAGAACGAATAATGAGGATGATTGTCAATGGACTGCCTTTGACATTCAAAACAAACTCTGTGAAGAAGACTAAATCACAGCAAAGGCTCTTTAAGTTAAGATAGCTACCCTGTAAACCCCAATAAAGGGTTTACTATAAACTTTTAAAAGGTATGAGTAGTCTGAATTCATTGGGTTTACAGTACAGTGTAACATGTGCATAGAATAGAATCAGTGTTGAAGGGCAGGAGTGAAACAAATAGGGTCCTCACAGGAGAACACGTTTCCTGCTGTTGTCACACGTTAGCATAGATATCTTCACCCATCACACTTTCATACGAGTCACACCTGCCGTCGGCCTGTAGGAAATTACACCATGGGAATGACATCGGCATCTCTATAGTATTATTATTTTAGATGTATTTTCATTATTACTTTTACTTCAGATCTCAATAAGCAGTTAGTACAAACCTCCATATTGCCGTCAACATATTGGCTGCCGGGGATTTTATTGTTGATGTTGTATTGTCTGCAGGCAGAATGGAGCAATTCAGATTCAATAATAGGCTACTAATGACAATAATAATAATAATATGTTATTTCATACAACATGACTAATATGAATCTATACAATCATACTTAATAGAGGAAAGTAATATAGATTTACTGGGTGTCGTGTAACTGTTTGATATATAAAAGATGACTCTTATCTGTCCTTCACTCTGAGTGTGTGGGGGAGTGAGTGTGTTCACTTTGTGAGGGGAACGTACGTTGCTGCGGAGTCGTCTGAGACTGTGGCTTTGGCCGTAACCATAGCAATGTCCTGTGTCTTGGTTGCATGCTGTGGTTGCATGCATCCATCATGGCTCTTCCGACTTCGAGAAGAAAATAATGTGATTCCAAAAGGAAATGGCACAAGAAAAGAAAAACATTTAAAAAATATATCAAACTGCTGATGGCCCAAACCCCTTCAACACACTTCACTCACCACTTCCTGGTTAACCTCCATGCTGACATTAATAATACCGGCACCAAAAACACTGATATGCCTTTAGAAACGTGCACCGTCCGTGTTGTATCTGTTCAGAGATTAGACCACAAACCACCTTGAAGTATTTTACTGTTTTTAATGAGTGGTTGTCTCTGATGTTTGATAGTGTTTACAGATTGTAAAAGTGTGGGATGCCGTTTACAGCAAGGCTTCTTTCACAGTACCTTTTTTGGGCAACTTGAAGGCCTGGGTGGTGTTTCCCTCACTGTTGTTGGCATGGCAGAGGGTGTAGTCTGCAAAGCCAAGACTGCCTTGCAGGGTGGCGATGATCACTGATCGGTGCCTGTCTACCTTGGTGCTTGACAGAACTCCATCTGGGAGAGACCACTGGACATCACTAAGGGGGAAAGATTCCACGATGCACAGGCAGGTTACCGTGGAGATGTTAGAGAAGCAGGCAGAGCCTACTTTAATCTCAGGAGGATCTAGAAAAGAAGAAAAAAAACACAACCACATACTGAATGCTACAGAATAGACATACAATGTTTATTCGACAGGGCCTTCATAGGCTATTGTCTATCAACAGTACGCTGTACTAACAGATCACGTTGAGCTTCACTTGACTGGAGCGATCTTGTCCCTCTGTGTTGATGGCGGTGCAGTAGAGGGCACCAGTGTGTCTGGACACCCTCTCCAGCCTGTAGGTTTGTCCCAGGGACAGCAGAGCCCCACTGGGGCTGTGCCACTGGTAGCTGTGGGCCGCTGGGTTACCATCACTGGAACACCTCAGCTCAACAGAGTCTCCCTCCTGCAATGTGGACTCCCTCTCCACCCTCACATCCAGTGGGGCGTCTGCAGAGTAACGTAAAGATTGGTATTGATTTGGTAGTAATTTTCATTCACTTGGTCATTTATGAATATGCACCTGTCACTGTATTTGGGTTGAAAGCAATGCCTTGGACCTTGGTCCTTGAGACACAAAGTTAAATGTTGCAACAGTAAATTATTGCAGATGGCGAGTCCATATTTATTTCTTCTAGGAAGATAAATATCCTCTTACAACGATTTACCCCCCAAAAAATTTAAGCTATTACTCAATAGGGATAAATATCCTACACATGCCGTTAAATAGTTTTAATGTTGTTTTCTCACATGCATTAACTGTCATTTATATTCCTGTTCTTCAAATGAATCCACTTACATTTGACATTGAGAGTCCGGGAGCTTTCTGATTTTTTCCCTCCCCTGTAGGCTGCTGTGCAACTGAGAGACTTGTTGTGGTCAGCAACGGTGGGGGCAAAGGTCAAGGATGATGTCACTTCCCACTGGCCCTTGGGCAGCTGCTGTGATTGGACAGTGGGTGTTGCTGAGTGGCTCCAGGTCAGGACAGGGGGGTCAGTGGGGCAGGAGTGAGACACAGAGCAGGAAGCAGTGAACAGCTCACCTACCCTCACTTCTTCACTCACTGACAGAGTGGGGGGCTCTGGCAACACTGTATTTTGAAAAAAAACATTAGTCCAGGTATAAATACAATGATGTTAAGTGTCTTATCATATTTAATTAATAATGTTCTGTATTTTTGCAGGTGTGTTTTTTCATTGTATAACTTCTATATTTCAACTTTAATATTTTAACCTCGTATAATTCACATTCAAATTGTTCGAACTTACCTTTAATATCAATAGAAACTGTGTTGTCCACATAAGAATACTTGAAGCTGTCTTTTAGTTCAATCCTAAAATGAAAGGGTCCTGTGTCACTTTGATGAAGCGGATCAATCCTTAGAGAGCAGTTTTTAACTTGGAGGTCTCCAACTAATTGTGTGCGGTCCTTGTAGTCCTGCAACACTGTACACCTGTCTGGATGGTAGATCTTCTCAAAGTTTTTTTGGGCCCAAATCCCGGTGACTTCAGAGGACTTCTTCTCTGGTTCTGGGTAGTTGAAAGAGCAGGGAACCACCACACAGGAGCCCAGCAGGGCGGAGACTTGACTGGGCACTTCAGCGGTCCAGGAAGAGGCTGAGGTTTGCACCGCTGAACAGTGTGGTAAAGGTCACAGAAAGATATAGTTCAACCAACTAGGTAGTTAAAGAAGTTACAATGCACAGCAAACAAACATGTGTTTGAGAAGATAAAGAATTTTGGATATGCATGATGTATTTCCAATTAATGTAATTTCAACAGAGGTTTTAAAAAGTATCTGTTTCATCCAACATTGTACCATAACGCAACAATAAATGTAAGCAGATGTTTATTCTTATTTTACTTTACCTCTAAGGAAAAAGGAAAATGCAAGGAAATGCCACTGACATCTGTGATTGTCCATATCCTTCAAGTGTCAGGTTCTGCAGAGAAATGGTTATTGCCATTCTATTGGCAATCTTTATTTGGTCCTTTTCCTTGTCTCAGTTCCCTTTTCTGATAAATGAAAGTGGAGTCTGCTAAGATTTCAAAAATTAATTTGGGAAAATAAATTGTTAACAGTATCTTGTAAAATATAGTTTTTTTGTATAGCTAAGCCTACCATTTAATGTCACTTCACCACTAACTTGCTAACATGTATGTCATTCACATGGCCTCTGAGACTTGACATTCATGAGACTGGAACATGTCCACACATATCCTGCTCACACTTCTCATTTCTAAACCATATTAATATTAGTTTTTTGACATAGCAATCCGAAAACAACAGTGCAATACAGTAATAAGCTAAGAGGCAACATTTTGTGAGCTCAGCACTTTGTCCCAGCTTCAAGATACATAGATAGAAAAAATATTTTTCAACTTCTTTGTGGCCAATGGAGTGAAAATGAACTATGGACTAATTCTTGTCATGCTGTCCACCTCTTCCTCCTAGTGGCAGCTTGTGTCTCTGTCTCTCTGTTTGTTTTCCTGTGTGTGTGTGTGTGTGTTTGTGGTGTGTTTGTGTGTGTATGTGTGCTTGTGTGTGTATTTGTATTTTTGTACTGTGTGTTTCCCGGCCCCGATTACGTCATCACAAACTCCCTCAGCCTCCACACCTATCTCCCATCAAGTCATCAGCCCAGCCGTATATCACCCCGACTTTCCAGTCATTCATCCATAGATTGTTGTTTTGTCTACTTTGGTACCTGTTCTTGACCGCGCTAGTTAAAACACCCTTTAGACTTTTGGAAGTGTTTTGCCTCGCTAACTTTGTGTTTCTTTTTATCTGTGCCTTCAGGATCCCCCTGCTCGCCTGCCAACCAGCCTCACCAACCCTGCCAATGTCTTCCCAGACAACACTGCCTGCCCCCTTTCGCCTGGCTAATACCCTGCCCACCCTGCCATAACACTCCAATCATCAAATCATCTGGTGTCCTGTGTCTCTGTGTCCAGCAGTTGAGTCCTTTATTGTCGCTCCCATACCAATCCTAACAAGTGGTTGGATTTATCTATGTATCTGTGGGTTACATCTTTCAGATTTTGTGGTTATTCATATATTAGTTCCTAAAATCAAGGCAAAGCTATCGGCAGTCTGTATTGTATATGTCAACTATTCAGTAAATAATAATCATAAAAATTGTATTTTACTGAAAACAACAATAACTAAAAATTTATAAATGACGAATATTATAATTATGAGGATACCTTAAAGATGGATGACTTTTATGCAAGATAAATGTAATAAGGTGGGTTTGGAGAGTCAGACACAGGCGTCGCTAGACCCTTTTTACTGGGGCACAAGCCCCAGTATAAATCTGCTGTGCCCCAGTAAAACCTCAAGTTTGACTTTTAATTTACTTTATTAATCAGTGCATTCTATAGATAGATTATCCCGGAAAAAAGAAACGCAGTATTGTTAGGATAATTTCTTTATCAAGTAATGCACAGTCGTCGGGTTCAAAGAAAGTACAATAGTTTAATGCTTGCTGGCAAGGAGACAAAATCTGAACGCTATACAAAGTTTGTCTGGTTCTCAAGTCTTCATGTAAGACCATTTAAACATATTGGTGAGAAGTCCCCTCCCCTGAATATCAGCTGTCAATGCCATTGATCCCAGAGGTAGAGTGCGCGTGCATGTGGAAACTTACAGAGTTCTCTGACCCTAGGCTTGACCATATGATTCACTCAACACAGATACGGTTAAACACATTTAATGCACCTCTAGTATGAAAATGGTCAACCTAGGTCAGTTTGTTTACGTAAGCCTAGTGTCATCTATAGGTCATGTGGGGAGGGGCTTCTCTACTGACAAGGAATGCTAAGCACCAGTATTTTCAGAATATATTGTTACGTTCTAAATTTCCCCGACAAGTATCCCAATCAACGTTTGTAAAATCAACGCAGTTTAACCAAAAACACAAACTGATGCGTGCCCTCAGAACTCCATGTCTGCACGCTCCTCTCTGCTTGCTATGATAGCCATTGCAGATGGCACACAGAAGTCCAGTTATCGGCACGCAGGTCAGAATTGAGGTAGGCTAAGAAAACATTACGAAACTAAAGAAAGCTTCTAAATAATGGGCCTACCAATCATCATATTTTGACTCAAACATATTACCAACATGAGTCTAGCGTATGATTTTACATGAAGCTCAGAAAACAGTATCTGCACTCAAATTATTGAGACGAAAGATGGCTTGCGCGCTGTCACATTAACTATTGATGTCCCTGACAAAGCTGATATCAAACTTATGTCCCTGGACTGTACGTATAGTGGGTTAAGCAAGAGAGGTTTCTACAGTGCATTGTGTTGCACACTTCTTGTATGCAGCAAACTTGGAAGAAGAAAAAAAGTGATAGGCTATGAGCAGGGGCCTGTGTCCCAGTAGAGCTTCATGTCTAGCAACGCCCCTGGTTAGACATACCAATATATGTGTCTTCAGCAGATACAGCTAGCACCTACAGCCTAGGCAGGATGTCACAAGTTGTTTCAGTGCTATTATTGCTTGTCACAATGAAGTAGACTTCTAAAACCTCTTAAAAGCACAGTATCTAAGTAAAGATACGACACAATTTATATCAAAGCGAAGTTTGATATATTCTCAACACACTTTTAGACGAAGGTTTGTTGAAGTCTCAGTAATCTACTTACAGTATCATGAGGAATGTTCATGTGATCTTTTGTAGACACATAAATGTAGAACTTTACCAAATGAAACAAAACTCTTTACAGGAAAGAATACACAAGAAGACACTTTTTGATACGGCTATGAATAATAGCATCAAATGTATGACTATTTCATATTTTGTTAACAAATGTAAATAGATTCATGTAGAAAGTAAACACAAGCATGTAATTAGCATTTTTGGTTCTACAATTTTATTTTTTGCAGGCTCATAATGATTTAATGAATCATTCTGAAGGATGAATCAGACAATGTTTATGCATATGTGGATTATTTAAAACCATGACAAGGCACAATGTAATAATTAACAAAAATGAAGCATTACACTAGTGCTTTAAGGTGTATACTTGTGTTTCTCATTTCATAGTTATGTCTATAAGTGCTTTTTTTTTTAGCTGTATTTGACATTTAAAACAAACTCTGGGAAGAAGACTAAGGCATAGTAAAGGTACTTTAAGTTAAGCTAAGTACGCTGTAAACCAAAATAAAGGGTTTAGCGCACTGAAAACGTAAATAATTATATTTGAAAAAAGATTAATTGAAAAAATTAATAGATTGTTCAAATTGTAATTTGCCTAAAAGATATTGCTTAGATGGCAAATAGTTTGATGTAACTACTTTCCACAAAGGTTATGAGTAGTCTGAATTCATTGGGTTTACAGTACAGTGTAACATGTGCATAGAATCAGTGTTGAAGGGCAGGAGTGAAACAGATAGGGTCCTCACAGGAGAACATGTTTCCTGCTGTTGTCACACGTTAGCATAGATATCTTCACCCATCACACTTTCATACGAGTCACACCTGCCGTCGGCCTGTAGGAAATGACACCATGGGAATGACATCGGCATCTCTATGGTATTATTATTTTAGATGTATTTTCATTATTACTTTTACTTCAGATCTCAGGGAGCATTTAGTACAAACCTCCATATTGCCGTAAACATATTGATTGCTGGGAACTTCATAGTTTATGTCTTTCACATCTTGTCTGTAGGCAGAATGGAGCAATTCAGATTCAATAATAATAATGAACATAATAATAATGGTAGCCTTCATACAACATGACTAATATGAATCTATACAATCATACTTAATAGAGGAAAGTAATATAGATTTACTGGGTGTCGTGTAACTGTTTGATATATAAAAGATGACTCTTATCTGTCCTTCACTCTGAGTGTGTGGGGGAGTGAGTGTGTTCACTTTGTGAGGGGAACGTACGTTGCTGCGGAGTCGTCTGAGACTGTGGCTTTGGCCGTAACCATAGCAATGTCCTGTGTTGTGGTTACATGCTGACCATCATGGCTCTTCCGACTTTGAGAAAAAAAGAATGTGATAATGTGAGAATGGGAAAAAAAGGTTAAAAAAAAACACACTTCAACACACTTCACTCACCACTTCCTGGTTAACCTCCATGCTGACATGAATAACACCGGCACCAAAAACGCTGATACGGCTATAGAAACGTGCACCGTCCGTGTCATATCTGTTCAGAGATTAGACCACAAACCACCTTGAAGTCTTTTACTGGTTTTAATGAATGGCTGTCTATGATGTTTGATAGTGTTTACAGATTGTAAAAGTGTGGGGTGCCGTTTACAGCAAGGCTTCTTTCACAGTACCTTTTTTGGGCAACTTGAAGGCCTGGGTGGTGTTTCCCTCACTGTTGTTGGCATGGCAGAGGGTGTAGTCTGCAAAGCCAAGACTTCCTTGCAGGGTGGCGATGATCACTGATCGGTGCCTGTCTACCTTGGTGCTTGACAGAACTCCATCTGGGAGAGACCACCGGACATCACTAAGGGGGACAGATTCCACGATGCACAGGCAGGTTGCCATGGAGACGTTAGAGAAGCAGGCAGAGCCTACTTTAATTTCAGGAGGATCTAATAAAAAAATAAAAAAACACATACTAAATGCTACAGAATGGGCAAGAAATGTTTATTCGACAGTCCTTGATAGGCTATTGTCTAAAACAACAATCCTCTGTACTAACAGATCACGTTGAGCTTCACTTGACTGGAGCGTCCTTGTCCCTCTGTGTTGATGGCGGTGCAGTAGAGGGCACCAGTGTGTCTGGACACCCTCTCCAGCCTGTAGGTTTGTCCCAGGGACAGCAGAGCCCCACTGGGGCTGTGCCACTGGTAGCTGTGGGCCGCTGGGTTACCATCACTGGAACACCTCAGCTCAACAGAGTCTCCCTCCTGCAATGTGGACTCCCTCTCCACCCTCACATCCAGTGGGGCGTCTGCAGAGCAACGTAAATATAGATATTGACTTGGTAGTAATTTTCACATGCTTGGTCATTCATGTATATGCACCTGTCACTGTATTTAGGGTGGATGCCATTCCTTGGACCTTGGTCCTTGAGAAACAAAGTTAAATGTTGCAACACTGAATTATTTCAGATGGTGAGTCCATATTTCTTTCTTCTAGGAAGATAAATTTCCTCTTACAACGACTTACCGGAAAAAAATGTTTTTAAACTATTACTCAATGGGGATAAATATCCTACACATGCCCTTAAGTAGATTTTATTTTGTTTTCTCACATGCATCAACTGTAATTTCAACTTGATCCACTTACATTTGACATTTAGAGTCTGGGAGCTCTCTGCTTTTTTCCCTCCCCTGTAGGCTGCTGTGCAACTGAGAGACTTGTTGTGGTCAGCAACGGTGGTGGCAAAGGTCAAGGATGATGTCACTTCCCACTGGCCCTTGGGCAGCTGCTGTGATTGGACAGTGGGTGTTGCTGAGTGGCTCCAGGTCAGGACAGGGGGGTCAGTGGGGCAGGAGTGAGACACAGAGCAGGAAGCAGTGAACAGCTCACCTACCCTCACTTCTTCACTCACTGACAGAGTGGGGGGCTCTGGCCACCCTGTATTTAAAAGAGATATAAATACTATCATAAGTGTTATAAAATATTTAATTAATCATTTTGCGTGATTTTGTGTGATTTATTTTTCATTGTACAATTTATATTTTTCAACTCTCCTATTTTAACCTCCTATATTTATATAAGTCAACATATAAGTCTAATTGTTAGAACTTACCTTTGATATCAATAGAAACTGCGTAGTGGAGAAAAGAATACTTTTCGTAGTCTTTTATTTCAACCCTAAAATGAAAGGGTCCTGTGTCACTTTGATGAAGGGGATCAATCCTCAGAGAACAGTTCTTGACTTGGAGATCTCCAACTAATTGTGTGCGTTCCTTGAAATCCTGCAACACTGAAGACCTGTCTGGATGGTAGATCTTCTCAAGGGTTTCTTTGGCCCAAATCCCGGTGACTTCAGAGGACTTCTTCTCTGGTTCTGGGTAGTTGAAAGAGCAGGGAACCACCACACAGGAGTCCAGCAGGGCGGAGACTTGACTGGGCACTTCAGCGGTCCAGGAAGAGGCTGAGGTTTGCACCGCTGAACAGTGTGGTAAAGGTCACGGAAAGATATAGTTCAACCAACTAGGTAGTTAAAGAAGTTACAATGCACAGCAAACAAACATGTGTTTGAGAAGATAAAGAATTTTGGATATGCATGATGTATTTCCAATTATGTAATTTCAACAGAGGTTTTAAAAAGTATCTGTTTCATCCAACATTGTACCATAACGCAACAATAAATGTAAGCAGATGTTTATTCTTATTTTACTTTACCTCTAAGGAAAAAGGAAAATGCAAGGAAATGCCACTGACATCTGTGATTGTCCATATCCTTCAAGTGTCAGGTTCTGCAGAGAAATGGTTATTGCCATTCTATTGGCAATCTTTATTTGGTCCTTTTCCTTGTCTCAGTTCCCTTTTCTGATAAATGAAAGTGGAGTCTGCTAAGATTTCAAAAATTAATTTGGGAAAATAAATTGTTAACAGTATCTTGTAAAATATAGTTTTGTTTGTATAGCTAAGCCTACCATTTAATGTCACTTCACCACTAACTTGCTAACATGTATGTCATTCACATGGCCTCTGAGACTTGACATTCATGAGACTGGAACATGTCCACACATATCCTGCTCACACTTCTCATTTCTAAACAAAAATAATATTTGTATTTTTGACATCCTGACTTCCACAATTTAGTTTCTCTTAACAATAGAGGAAACTTTGCTAAAGGTGTTTAACAGGAGGACCAGGGTCTTTCCTGATGATACAAGAAAAACAAAAAGCAATCCGAAAACAACAGTGCAATACAGTAATAAGCTTTATTTTACAGAGGCAACATTTTGTGAGCTCAGCACTTTGTCCCAGCTTGAAGATACATAGATAGAAAAAATATGTTTAAACTTCTTTGTGGCCAATGGAGTGAAAATGAAATATGGACAAGATAATCATTCTTTTCATGCTTTCTCGTAGTGGCAGCTTGCGTCTCTGTCTCTCTGTTTGTTGTTCCTGTGTGTGTGTTTGTGGTGGGTTTGTGTGTATGTGTGCTTGTGTGTGTATGTGTATTTTTTTACTGGGTGTGTTTCCGGCCCCAATTATGACATGTGCAAATGCGCTGCAAATTAAGAAAACACATGCAAATAGACAAAACACAAGCAAATTAAGAAAACATCTTCATTAATTTGACAACACATGCGCAGCATTCAGCAAACACGCTGCAAATACACACAACACAACCAAATACATAAACGCGTTGCAAAAACAAAAGCGCGCACAAACCAAAAACGCTGCATCTAGTTTTCACAACGGAAGTTCTCCAGGCCTCTAGGGGGAGCGCTAAATGGAACAGCTTGATTTTCGCCTCCACGGAGCGAGAGAGAGAGAGAGACTTTTTAGGTTAGGATTCCTTAAAGATGGATGACTTTTATGCAAGATAAATGTAATAAGGTGGGTTTGGAGAGTCAGACACAGGCGTCGCTAGACCCTTTTTACTGGGGCACAAGCCCCAGTATAAATCTGCTGTGCCCCAGTAAAACCTCAAGTTTGACTTTTAACAATTTACTTTATTAATCAGTGAATTCTATAAATAGATTATCCCGGAAAAAAGAAACGCAGTATTGTTAGGATAATTTCTCAAGTAATGCACAGTCGTCGGGTTCAAAGAAAGTACAATAGTTTAATGCTTGCCGGCAAGGAGACAAAATCTGAACGCTGTACAAAGTTTGTCTGGTTCTCAAATCTTCGTGTAAGACCATATAAACATATTGGTGAGAAGTCCCCTCCCCTGAATATCAGCTGTCAATACGATTGATCGCAGAGGTAGAGTGCGCGTGCATGTGGAAACTTACAGAGTTCTCTGACCCTAGGCTTGACCATATGATTCACTCAACACAGATAAGGTTAAACACATTTAATGCACCTCTAGTATGAAAATGGTCAACCTAGGTCAGTTTGTTTACGTAAGCCTAGTGTCATCTATAGGTCATGTGGGGAGGGGCTTCTCTACTGACAAGGAATGCTAAGCACCAGTATTTTCAGAATATATTGTTACGTTCTAAATTTCCCCGACAAGTATCCCAATCAACGTTTGTAAAATCAACGCAGTTTAACCAAAAACACAAACTGATGCGTGCCCTCAGAACTCCATGTCTGCACGCTCCTCTCTGCTTGCTATGATAGCCATTGCAGATGGCACACAGAAGTCCAGTTATCGGCACGCAGGTCAGAATTGAGGTAGGCTAAGAAAACATTACGAAACTAAAGAAAGCTTCTAAATAATGGGCCTACCAATCATCATATTTTGACTCAAACATATTACCAACATGAGTCTAGCGTATGATTTTACATGAAGCTCAGAAAACAGTATCTGCACTCAAATTATTGAGACGAAAGATGGCTTGCGCGCTGTCACATTAACTATTGATGTCCCTGACAAAGCTGATATCAAACTTATGTCCCTGGACTGTACGTATAGTGGGTTAAGCAAGAGAGGTTTCTACAGTGCATTGTGTTGCACACTTCTTGTATGCAGCAAACTTGGAAGGAAAAAAAAGTGATAGGCTATGAGCAGGGGCCTGTGTCCCAGTAGAGCTTCATGTCTAGCAACGCCCCTGGTTGGACATACCAATATATGTGTCTTCAGCAGATACAGCTAGCACCTACAGCCTAGGCAGGATGTCACAAGTTGTTTCAGTGCTATTATTGCTTGTCACAATCAAGTAGACTTCTAAAACCTCTTAAAGGTATAGTATCTCAGTAACGATACTACACACTTTACATCAAAGCGAAGTGGGTATATTCTAAACACACTTTTGGACAAAGGTTTGTTGAAGCATAATCATTAAGACTCAGTAATCTGCCTACAGTATCATGAGGAATGTTCATGTGATCTTTTGTAGACACATATAAATGTAGAACTTTACCAAATGAAACTAAACAGGAAAGAATACACAGAAAGACATGTTTCGATTCATCTATAAATGATAGCATCAAATGTAGAAAGTAAACACAAGCATGTCAGAATTTGCTATTTACATACATTTCCGTTTTATCAGGCAACCATTAATTTTATAAATTAATAGATTGTTCAAATTATAATTTACTTAAAAAAATGGCTTAGATGACAAATAGTTTGATGTAATCAGTTTCCACAAAGGTTATGAGTAGTCTGAATTCATTGGGTTTACAGTACAGTGTAACATGTGCATAGAATCAGTGTTGAAGGGCAGGAGCGAAACAGATAGGGTCCTCACAGGAGAACATGTTTCCTGCTGTTGTCACACGTTAGCATAGATATCTTCACCCATCACACCTTCATACGAGTCACACCTGCCGTCGGCCTGTAGGAAATGACACCATGGGAATGACATCGGCATCTCTACGGTATTATTATTTTAGATGTATTGTCATTATTACTTTTACTTCAGATCTCAATAAGCAGTTAGTAACCTCCATATTGCCGTAAACATATTGGTTGCCGGAGACTTCGTTGTTGATGTTTTCTTGTCTGCGGGCAGAATGGAGCAATTCAGATTCAATAGGCTACTAATGACAATAATAATAATAATATGTTATTTCATACAACATGACTAATATGAATCTATACAATCATACTTAATAGAGGAAAGTAATATAGATTTACTGGGTGTCGTGTAACTGTTTGATATATAAAAGATGACTCTTATCTGTCCTTCACTCTGAGTGTGTGGGGGAGTGAGTGTGTTCACTTTGTGAGGGGAACGTACGTTGCTGCGGAGTCGTCTGAGACTGTGGCTTTGGCCGTAACCATAGCAATGTCCTGTGTTGTGGTTGCATGCTGACCATCATGGCTCTTCCGGCTGGGAGAAAAAAAGAATGTGATTAAAAAGGAATCACCAGAAAAAGGAGAAAATCATTTAAAACTGTAGATGGCCCAAACTCCTTCGACACACTTCACTCACCACTTCCTGGTTACCTCCATGCTGACATGAATAACACCGGCACCAAAAACGTTGATACGGCTATAGAACCTTGCGCTGTCCATGTCATATCTGTTCAGAGATAAGACCATAAACTACCTTGAAGTCTTGGTTGTCTCTGATGTTTGATAGTGTTTACAGATTGTAAAAGTGTGGGGTGCCGTTTACAGCAAGGCTTCTTTCACAGTACCTTTTTTGGGCAACTTGAAGGCCTGGGTGGTGTTTCCCTCACTGTTGTTGGCATGGCAGAGGGTGTAGTCTGCAAAGCCAAGACTGCCTTGCAGGGTGGTGATGATCACTGATCGGTGCCTGTCTACCTTGGTGCTTGACAGAACTCCATCTGGGAGAGACCACTGGACATCACTAAGGGGGAAAGATTCCACGATGCACAGGCAGGTTGCCGTGGAGACGTTAGAGAAGCAGGCAGAGTGTACTTTAATCTCAGGAGGATCTAGGAAAAAAAACTAAAAACACAACCACATACTGAATGCTACAGAATGGATGCCATGCCTTGGACCTTGGTCCTTGAGAAACAAAGTTAAATGTTGCAACAGTAAATTATTTCAGATGATGAGTCCATATTTTTCTTCTAGAAAGATAAATATTCTCTTACAATGACTCACTTCAAGGAGCTATGGTTTTTTAAGCTATTAGACTCAGTTGGGATACATATCTTACATATGCTGTTAAATCATTTAGATGTTGTTTTCTCACATGCATCAACTGTAATTTATATTCCTGTTATTCAAATTAATCCACTTACATTTGACATTGAGAGTCTGAGAGCTCTCTGCTTTTTTCCCTCCCCTGTAGGCTGCTGTGCAACTGAGAGACTTGTTGTGGTCAGCAACGGTGGGGGCAAAGGTCAAGGATGATGTCACTTCCCACTGGCCCTTGGACAGCTGCTGTGATTGGACAGTGGGTGTTGCTGAGTGGCTCCAGGTCAGGACAGGGGGGGTCAGTGGGGCAGGAGTGAGACACAGAGCAGGAATGCAGTGAACAGCTCACCTACCCTCACTTCTTCACTCGCTGACAGAGTGGGGGGCTCTGGCAACCCTTTAGAAAAAAAAGAGCTATAAAAACAATCATAATTATCTTGTCATATTCAAGGAATAATGTTGTGTATTTTTGCAATCAGTTTTTTTATTGTATAACTTCTATATTTCAACTTTTATATTTTAACCTCCTTTATTTCAGATTCAAATTGTTCGAACTTACCTTTGATATCAATAGAAACTCTGTTGTCCACATAAGAATACTTTTCGTAGTCTTTTATTTCAACCCTAAAAAAAGGTTGGCTGAGGTTTGCACCGCTGAACAGTGTGGTAAAGGTCACAGAAAGATATAGTTCAACCAACTAGGTAGTTAAAGAAGTTACAATGCACAGCAAACAAACATGTGTTTGAAAAGACAAAGTCTGTTGGATATGCATGATGTATTTCCAATTACGTAATTTCAACAGAGGTTTTAAAAAGTATCTGTTTCATCCAACATTGTACCATAACGCAACAATAAATGTAAGCAGATGTTTATTCTTATTTTACTTTACCTCTAAGGAAAAAGGAAAATGCAAGGAAATGCCATTGACATCTGTGATTGTCCATATCCTTCAAGTGTCAGGTTCTGCAGAGAAATTGTTATTGCGATTCTATTTGCAATCTTTATTTGGTCCTTTTCCTTGTCTCAGTTACTTTTTCTGGGAAAAAAAAAAGAAAATGTGAAAAATACAAATGGAAAAAATATTGGAAAAATATATTGGATACAGTATCTTGCAAAATATGTTTTGTAAGCTAAGCCTACTATTCAAACTCACTTCATCACTAACAATCACAAAACAACAGTGCGATACAGTAAAAAGCTATATTTTAAAGAAACTAAATGTTGCAAGCTCAGAGTTTGTTCCAGCTTCATTGTTAAATTTCTTTATGGAGTATAGAAGATACAATTACTTCCAATGGAGTATAGAAGATACACGGGTTAATAAGACGTTAACAGTACAGTAGTCTCTTAGCTTGGTTAGCCATCGATTGTTCTTTGCGTGCGTGTTTGTACAAAAAAAAAACTTATCATGCATCGATTTCTGATCCCCAAACCATCTACTACTGTCCCTGCGACAAGGGATATTACATTCATACTCCAGAGCAGGCAGAGCGTGCTGGTCCTAGTGGAAGCACTTCCCAGTCTCTAGGTAGGCCTACTATGGAACGCCAACTGTGCCAAAATGTCTGAATTGTCGTTCGTGTACAGACGTTACATTTTAACGTGTACAGACGTCAAAAATTGCCATCTGTACACGGCCGTTTTTAACGTCTGTACACGTTTAAAATTGGGTGCTACCACTTCATTCGTTTCTGAGGGGAAACCAGATAACGATCATTGCAAGAGAGAAAACCTGTCCACACTCAACCGATCTTGATTGAATTAAGGTGTAGGCTAAGAAATAAGAAATAGGCTAATATAAATTGGCAGTGACATTATCAACAAATGTAGGCTATTTTGTAAGCTACTGAAAAAATGATGTTTGTATACTATATCATTCACATTTAGAAAAAGGTATACATTTAAGTTCGCTAAAGTTCCCACTAGATGGCAGTGTGAGAGCACAAATAGTAAGGGCAGAGCCTCGAGTCAATGTGATGGGTATACCCAAGGATAAATTGTGGTAGCCTGGTCCTAACCAGACTCTCGTACATTTCATTTGTACAGAGAGTCTGGCCTCGCTCCATTGACAAGCGTTGACTTCCTTGTAGGCATGGTACTCTGTTGAAGTTTAAAACTATTGGATCTGCCCAGAGCCACTCTGATCTGCCATAACCAATCGCTAGCGTTCGCCTTAGCCAATTCCTTCACCACTACTGTAACAGAGCTAGCTGCCGTAGCTGGAAAATCAAACTTTTCCCGAACCCTGTGGGGAGGAGGGCCACAACATCATGGCCACCAACAAAACTTGTTCTTGCTCCGGCTTTAGCTGTTGGATATTCGGCAGCGTTGCCACAACGGACCGAATGGCTTTCCTCGCATCTTTCTCCGCCGCCATTACGGAACTACAATACAAACTAGCGCACGACACCAACGTCATCGTTCTCAGCCACTCCCTCTGTTCGCTTATTGGACAGGTAGAAAATCAACCTGCAGAATCTGACTTACGGACCTCATGGCCAGACCTATGTACAGAAGCAAATAAATTTGAGCGGAAGTACGTAGGACGGCAGAGCCAGGCTAAAATTGTGGCGCAACAGCAAGCAAAATAACATTACAACAAAACAGGTTAGGAATACACAGGTACGGTGTTCATTTTAGGACATCCTCAGATCTCAGACTCAAGTGTCAGACTCAAACGAAAAGGCGTCAAGTCTCAGACCAAAAGTCGTCAGACCCAGGCGAAACGGCTTCAGTCTCAGAAAAACCTCTGTCATTCTCAGACAAAACGCTCTCAAACCAAACGCCATCATTCTCAGACAAAACGCTCTCAAACTAAACGGCGTCATTCTCAGACAAAATGCTCTCAAACCAAACAACATCATTCTCAGACAAAACGCTCTCAAACCAAACAACATCATTCTCAGACAAAACGCTCTCAAACTAAACAACATCATTCTCAGACAAAACGCTCTCAAACCAAACAACATCATTCTCAGACAAAACACCCTCAAACTATTATTTTTTTGTCAAAGCTTGCTAGATGAGGGAGCTCTTGATTAGCTTCCTGAATTAACTAGCTAAAGTAGCAGCTTTTAAAGTGAATACCATGGTGTTGTTTCTGTTAACTGGTACAGCAAGAAAACTTACTTTTGATATAATACAAAATAGTTGTTTTCTGCAAGCTAGTTCACTCCTGTAAAGTAAACCCATGTGTAGTCCTCTGGTTGCCATGGATACTACAAACAAACTTTGCTACTTTTTTAAAACTTTGCCGATGGGCAATCAATATCAATTAAACAGGCTCTGGCACATAGATATAAAGACTTATACCTTTATATATATCTATGGGCTCTGGTATAAGTTCTTTGATTGTACTGGCGGAACAGTTGTTCAGATCATCGCGCCGCGTGTTGATGACGTTCTTTAGCAAAGTTTGTTTGTAGTATCCATGGCAACCAGAGGACTACACATGGGTTTACTTTACACGAGTGAACTAGCTTGCAGAAAACAACTATTTTGTATTATATCAAAAGTAAGTTTTCTTGCTGTACCAGTTAACAGAAACAACACCATGGTATTCACTTTAAAAGCTGCTACTTTAGCTAATTCAGAAAGCTAATCAACAGCTCCCTCATGTAGCTAGCTAGCTAGCTTTGACAAAAACAATTCTGACAAAGTTTAGTTTGAGGGCGTTTTGTCTGAGAATGATGTCGTTTGGTTTGAGAGCGTTTTGTCTGAGAATGATGTTGTTTAGTTTGAGAGCGTTTTGTCTGAGAATGATGTCGTTTGGTTTGAGAGTGTTTTGTCTGAGAATGACGCCGTTTAGTTTGAGAGCGTTTTGTCTGAGAATGATGTTGTTTGGTTTAAGAGCGTTTTGTCTGAGAATGACGCTGTTTGGTTTGAGAGCGTTTTGTCTGAGAATGACGTTGTTTGGTTTGAGAGCGTTTTGTCTGAGAATGACGTCGTTTGGTTTGAGAGCGTTTTGTCTGAGAATGACAGAGGTTTTTCTGAGACTGAAGCCGTTTCGCCTGAGTCTGACGACTTTTGGTTTGAGACTTGACGCCTTTTCGTTTGAGTCTGACACTTGAGTCTGAGATCTGAGGATGTCCTAAAATGAACACCGTACACAGGGTTGAAGACAGCTGGACAGTACACAGAGTAGCCTTATTCAAGAAATAAAACATGTAATACCCATGGCAATATAGAGTAATATCCAACACAGGGAATGTACAAAATACTTTTAATGTAATTGAGAGTAAATGAAAATGTACAGGGTCTGTTTTTTTCCCCCTGGATAGGGATGGGAACCTATCAGTAGTGGTAGTGGTTCCCAACCCTGTCCTCAGGGCACCCCTGTCCTACGTGTTTGAGATGTTTCCCTGCTCCGACACACCTGATTCAAATGAATTGTTATAAGCAGGCTTCTGCAGAGCTGGTTAACGACCCATTCATTTGAATCAGGTGTGTTGGAGCAGGGAAACATCTCAAACATGCAGGACAGGTCTAGAGGATAGAGACCTGTGTTATGCTGGGTACACACAACAATATTTTTTTAATCTTTTAAGATTTTTTCAATGTGAGAGACCACAAACATGAGGACAAGAAAATCCTATATTTAACCTTTCGATCCTATAGTGTGTGGTGTTTGTCCTCGGGGTTCCCCCCTCACATCAGGATTTCGGAGCGGCTCCGACGTTCTTCCGGGAAAGTTTGGTCACTCTGAACACACCTCACATCAAGGGAAAATCTGATCAAATAATCTGTAGATAATCGGGACATAACCTAGGATTGTCGGGACATTACCTAGGATTGTCGGAAGGGGGAAATCGGCCCAAAATCACCGATTATCTTGTGGTGTGTACCCAGTCAGAGCATGTTTGAACGGAGTTGTAAATTAGTGGAGCAAGGAACAGAGTGCCATTAATTAAACCTGAGCAAGGAGCGCACATTATTAATGGCCCAGTTTCCCAGACATGGATTAAACCTGTAGTCTTAGTCCAAAAGTAAAAGAAAAATGACGAGGCTTAATCCATGTCTGGGAAACTGGGCCATATCGGCTGTAAGAACAAATACAGTATGTGAACAGATTTAATCTCCATGCCGCTATGTTGCATTGCCTGAGCAGCACCTTTGGCCAGATATCTGGTGCATTCCTTTGCCTATTTGGTAGGCTATTGAATGTTTGAATCCCCTCTGACCATACATGGGGCATAGCGTATACATTTCTTTTTTCACTCACACTTTGGTGGTTGTAAAGTTTCAGCATAATACTTTTTCATGCCAAAACGAATCTTTAATAAATGTGTATATGACCTTTCATCAATTATTTACAATCTCCTTGCATGCTCTGCACTTGGAGTCATTATAGGCTATGGTTGCATTCATCCCTGTTCCCCAGTCGAGGTGCATCATTTTCGTAAAATGACTGACACTGAACAGTTTGCCATGAAATGCTTGTCTTGTTGACTAGAAAAACTAATTGTAGGCCTATGTGTAGGCTACAGAGTCACATATATTTATGCATAAAGTTGAACACGTTGTTTATGAAATGTCTAAAGTTGGCCAATTTAGATGATGTAGGCCTATCTTAATATTCTAACCCAAGGGGGTTAGTATATTATGCAGTGTATATAATGCACTGTACATTTAAACATCAGTTCTCTGCTTTTTTCTAAACTGTCGGAGGCCAAACACACCACAAAACAGCAAAATATACGCTATTGACTTGACTAGGAATTAATTAGCCTACGCACTATAGAGGCTTAATTATTATTATTATTTTAACAATGTATAATAAAGGGCAGTGAATGAAATCCCTAATCCCGAATTCCCAAATCTTGGCTAGTGCTCTACAGTTTACATAAATAATCCTCCCATAACTTCCCTCTTAATATTATAAACTAAAGTAAATAGACAACCACTGAAAACGAAGACAATGGCCAAATATATATATATTTAAGAAAACAATTGCCTAATCATTAAAACTTTCCGCAGTGCCGCAAGACTCTGCGGGTCACAGGTCATTTGCTTCCGCTCAGACCATATATAAGTATATGGCTCCGACATTATGCTTTCTACCTGCCTCTCACACAGGTAACTGCAAGATTCGGCTACAGTTTTTAAAATGGACCGACATCAAAGGCTACAAGCTTTGGCAAACCGATTTACAAACATTGTTAGTCGTTATAACTCTGGACAAACTGAAGAAGCCAGTGACAACCCTGCAAGTTCTGCGACACGGGTAGACAGGTTAGTGCAATATTTACTTCAATAGAACCACGATTGGGTAAATTCCTGCCACAAAGTGTAATGTTACATCTCAATAGTCGGCATACTGTAGGCCTATATCTAAAACTAACTTTATATGTACCCCATCCTCATTGTATCCCACTTTTGTTGTAATCACTAGCCAACCTGTTTGAATGTTGGACATTTACAGCCTTCGGAATAAGAAATCTAATGAGCATGGGACATGGGTCATTTTAGCATTCATTGACAGCCTAAGGCTTTGAAGGTCAGTTGTGGTATTGTGGGTCGTAGTAGTGTAGGTGTTTTAGATGTTTTTAGATGTACCTCTTCCAACACACCTGACCCCACCCCTCCACAAAGCAAGTTTTGTGGAACAGGCCCCTTAGTTGAAATGAATGGGTCGTTATCAAGCTAAGCACAAGCCAAATTACACAATCAATTGTATCTGGTGTTGTGGAATAGGCAAACATAGGATTGAGGAAGGTAGTTTAGTGCATAGACAATGGTTGCTTGTCTTCCAACATGCCAACCAGAACGTTCCATGAAAATCATCTGTCTGGCACCATGTGAAAAATGGACACAGGTTGAATGGTCTTTATTTTCAGATTTGCTCATTTGAGTGCGTTTGAGTGAGTTTCATAAAGACTTAGGGAGTTTAGGAGAGGTCAGGAGCCCAGGAGGACAGGACCAGCCAGACAGCGGATGACAACGATAAGGATGGCAGCTCTCCCAAATGGCAGAGACGCATTATATTTTCCGAGGTGTAAGTTAGGGGGGAGAACAGTAGTAGGCAGGGGCAAAGAAAAGATTGCTTATAATGTCTGCCAACCTAACCATCAGAAAGACGCTTAACCTAGACAAAGTGTCTACAGACAAATGTAATGAAATGGTTTACCAATGGAGAGTAACAATCGTTTAGAACTATTCTTTGTCACTGTGAGTAGTAGTACATATGAGTAGGTTAATACAACATACTTAAGTAACTCATTTTTTGAAATTGATAAAAGGATGTAAAATAACCTATAAACTATTTCTGATCTTTGTGGTTTTCTCCTTTCCTCAGCTGGTTCAACCATAAAGAAAGTTGTGGTACCACTGTCCATGCCAGAAGGTGAATTTATTAATACAATTAGATCCGAGTTCACAAGTGTGCAAGGGGACTTCAGCCTTTGCAGAGTTGACAGACAGAGAAGAATCCATGTAGCCTGTTAGCCGATTTGGGTAGACTATCTCGCTTTGGCAATACTTACTATCATTTAGGATGTAAAGTTGAATTAAATTGTAGGACCCTTCACATGCATGCTAACATTGTTTATTAATTAATTTCAGGGTATTATGTCAAACTCCTCCACAGCACATAATCAAACGCCAGCTGCACTGCCAACCACAGTCCCAGCCTTTCCTTCTGCTACCATCTCAGCCCCTGGTCCTTCTGCTACCATCTCAGCCCCTGGTCCTTCTGCTACCATCTCAGCCCTTGGTCCTTCTGCTACCATCTCAGCCCTTGGTCCTTCTGCTACCATCTCAGCCCTTGGTCCTTCTGCTACCATCTCAGCCCCTGGTCCCTCTGCTACCATCTCAGCCCCTGGTCCTTCTGCTACCATCTCAGCCCTTGGTCCTTCTGCTACCATCTCAGCCCTTGGTCCTTCTGCTACCATCTCAGCCCTTGGTCCTTCTGCTACCATCTCAGCCCCTGGTCCCTCTGCTACCACCTCAGCCCCTGGTCCCTCTGTTACCACCTCAGCCCCTGGTCCTTCTGCTACCATCTCAGCCCCTGGTCCTTCTGCTACCATCTCAGCCCCTGGTCCCTCTGCTACCATCTCAGCCCCTGGTCCCTCTGCTACCACCTCAGCCCCTGGTCCCTCTGTTACCACCTCAGCCCCTGGTCCTTCTGCTACCATCTCAGCCCCTGGTCCTTCTGCTACCATCTCAGCCCCTGGTCCCTCTGCTACCACCTCAGCCCCTGGTCCCTCTGTTACCACCTCAGCCCCTGGTCCTTCTGCTACCATCTCAGCCCCTGGTCCTTCTGCTACCATCTCAGCCCCTGGTCCCTCTGCTACCATCTCAGCCCCTGGTCCTTCTGCTACCATCTCAGCCCCTGGTCTTTCTGCTACCATCTCAGCCCCTGGTCCCTCTGCTACCATCTCAGCCCCTGGTCCTTCTGCTACCATCTCAGCCCCTGGTCCCTCTGCTACCATCTCAGCCCCTGGTCCTTCTGCTACCATCTCAGCCCCTGGTCTTTCTGCTACCATCTCAGCCCCTGGTCCCTCTGCTACCATCTCAGCCCCTGGTCCTTCTGCTACCATCTCAGCCCTTGGTTCTTCTGTTACCATCTCAGCCCCTGGTCCTTCTGCTACCATCTCAGCCCCTGGTCCTTCTGCTACCATCTCAGCCCCTACCTTTTCCCGTTACCTGTCCAGCTCAAAGTCCCACATACATCTCCTCCACTCCATCAACACCAGACCAGGAGGACTTTGAAGAGTAAGTGCTTTCATTTCATAATTTCATTTTTCCTTAGACACCACGCCATTATTTGGGACATGTATAGTACAAATAAATGCAATACATATAATGAAAATCACAAATAAATGCAATACATATAATGAAAATCACATTCTTACTATATTAATAGATTATTTTAAATGTTTAAATACAGTAAACAATACATTATGGGCTATAGCTAGCGTGTGTTTAGTAGCGTGTGTTTTCAAATAACAATGCAGACCTTACATTTGTGTTAGTGATGTTACTCCTGCCCTTTATTCCTCTCCATACAGATTCATAGACATTGCTGCCATACCGCTGACTCTCAGGTCAAGGGTTAATGATCTTGCTCCCACAGCCAATCAGATCAACGTACTTCGTAATGAAGAGTTTGATGGTGCATTGAGAGCCTTCAGACGACCCGCATTTGACCCTGAGTCAAAACTTGATGTAGTTTTTATTGATGAGGACGGTCAAGGGGAAGGGGCCATAGATGCAGGCGGGCCTACCAGGGAGTTTTGCAGGCTTCTGATGAGGCTGCTCCAAGAGCATCCAATATTTGAAGGGGCTCTAGAATCACACACCCTGGCCCTTGACAGTGTTGGTATGTATAATTGAAAGGAACTAATTTAGGAATTATTTGTTATTCTTTGTTGCTGTCAAAAAATGATTACATTTCAATTATTTCTTTCTAGCCCTTCACAACAAGATGTACAAAGTTGTGGGCCAAATGTTGTCTTTCTGCCTGGTCCAGGGGGGGGGTGTCACCAAACTTCTTTGCAAAAAGGCTTTTCAACCAAGTCTTTTGTGTACCATCTGGCCCGTTCACCATTGAGGAAGTTGAAGACCATAGTCTTAGGACTAAACTGGAGAAGGCAAGTTTCGAAATCATAACAAATCTTTACAGATCATTCCATTATCATGGACTTACTTTTGTTTTGAAATACAAGGTAGTGTCCATACATTTACATCATTTTGACCTAGTGTTGTTATATTTTTAGATAAGCTGTGCAGAGACGCTAGAAGATGCCAGACATGCCGTAAATGACATGACTTAAGAGTTGGCTCTGATGGGAGCTCTACGGCACCTCCGGTGCTTGGAGCACAGGAAGGAGCTGATGGAGGCGGTTCTTCAATTCTACTGTGAGGGACGAATACATTCAGCCCTCCAACAGTAAGTTGTCTGTGCTTGTATTACAAGCATATGAAGTAAATTGACAACTGCAGCATAGCAAGTTTAAGTGACCTTGGTGTTCCAAATATCTCTATATATATCTAGATCCATTAGTTGTCAATTTACTTTACTAATGTGTTTTCTGTTTGTTTGTCTGTGTGTGTGTGTGTGTGTGTATATATATTCCACCTGCAGTTTATGTTTACATGATTGCAAATTTCTCCAAACGAATAACATTGAAGTACATCATGACCGTGTCAGTAACAGTACAGGTAATCTTGTACTTTTGTTCTTGTAATCTTTGTGTCAGATTCAGAGAAGGACTGGCTGCTCTTGGTGTTCTGGAGGAAGTCACCACAAATCCTCAAGCCTTTGACAACATATTCCTCCAGGACACAACATCCCTGAACGGCAATGACATAGTGGGGCTTTTCCAGGCCAGTTGTCGATCCTTTCCAGGATCAAACAGGAGGTGGTTGGAGGCAAGGACCATAGCCTTCTGGAAGGATTGGCTCCTGGAGGTAGAAGGTATGGGTCCCTGTGCCAATTAATCTGTTCTTGCATAAGTACTTGCTAGGCATGATGAAAATATATGTATGAAAGTATGCAAACATTATTCAAGAGCCATGCCATATAGTGGCATGGCTCTTGAATAATGCCCAAAAATTTCGCTCGCGCGCCGCGCACGCTCGTATACACTGTGAAGGTCCTTATCCAGCATCACATCAAACCCAGGATACGTCATAGGTTTGGGCTAAGCCCCGAATGTTTATAACGTCTGGCTCCGCGCCTGATTAACAATCGGATCGTTAAGCAGCAGGGTCGGACTGGGACCGAAAAACAGCCCGGGACTTTGAAGTCTTGATATTCTTAATGCTACAAACCGGTCCTCACTATTAGCATGGCTGCATATGCAGATGGTGGTCATTCTGGCTGGAATGTAGAGAGCCAATTCCTCACAGTAGAATCTGGGAGCATTTGCTGAATTTGGCTATCACAGAACCAGGGCTGCGTTTCCCGATAACGATGGATCGTAGCTGTTATGAGGGTTCTCTACGATCAAAATAACGATCCATCGTTATTTCTTACGTGCGTTTCCCGAACATGCTCTTAAGGAGAACCATCGTAC
Organism: Thaleichthys pacificus; assembly: GCA_023658055.1. NCBI lineage: Eukaryota > Metazoa > Chordata > Actinopteri > Osmeriformes > Osmeridae > Thaleichthys > Thaleichthys pacificus. The sequence continues at coordinate 4,346,614 of CM042871.1, read as the reverse complement.
GTGTCTCTTAAGTTGCACTTAACAAGACGCTGTCCATTGTACTGAAATGTGATTCTTCTGACGCAACTTTAAGACTTAAACATTTAAACGTTAACCAAAATATTTGACGAATTACGGTACACAAAAAATATTTTCTGTCGCTACAGAAAACTTAACATTTATTATAGGCTACTTATTTGAGTACTTTTCAATGTACATTGTATGATGCTACATGAAGGCAAAGACAATAAGGTGAACGTGCAAACTATGCTGCATCTGAGTTTTACACCGGTGTTAGGACCCTGCAATCAGCGACACAGGATGCTAAATACCAATAGGTCTTGGAAATTAAGTGGGCTTGTCTCCAAATTGAGGTGAGGAAGCTCTTGTTTGAAGAGATGAAGTTCACAAGGCCCTCCATTTCTGTGCCTATTCTTCTTCCCAATCAACAAGGTAGTGTCAAATTTAGGTTACCTTATAGCCTAAGCATACAATGTTTATTTAAATTAAGTAACGGCTGAATTGTGTATTGTATCATATATTCAGTGTTTCCTGTCCAATCCTTACATGTTTACCTTATAGATCCATGTGAGGAGCAGGAGCAGGGAGAACAAACTCCACTAAAACAACTATTTCTCAAATTACTTGTGCCTTGGTTTTTAACTCTTCTTGGTAGGCTACTCCACTTTCCATAGGCAAATATATATATATATATGAGTCCTATATTTACTACTTGATTGAACTACAAGGTTAAAAACCATGCATATAAATGGTATCACACATGGCATGTCCCAGCTAGCAGCCTAAATAATTCAATGTACAAATACAAGCATCTCAATCCAACATATTTACTGTCTTATTTTCTAGTGCTGACTATATCTACAATCTTGCATAGGCCAACAGCTTTCCAAGACCATGTTTGCAATCTCATAATTCTCACATATTGGCCACAAATGACATTGTGACAAATGACAAACACATAAGTAATGAATACCCTGTCTTCAACATGGAATCATTGTTTCTGACATGAATAATCAACTCTACTTTAATTGATGGTTGATCAATTATACTCATTATGAGTGTAAGATATGTCAGATGACATCATGATATCATGCTGCTCATGAACCACATAGAAGCAGACATGCAGAGGCTAACAAGGAGGTCCTTTGCACTGACCCCTGCAACCCAACTACTGGCAGTGTTAAGGTTCTATGCCACTGGCAGTTTTCTGGAGGTTATTGGAGATGGACATGGGCTCTCCAAGGCCTCAGTGTCAAGATCTGTGCAGGCTGTCACAACTACATTACTTTGCCACATCCCAGACCACATCCAATTCCCACAACCAGAGGGGACAAGTCTGCGGTGCAGGACTTAGGCTATCTTCAATGGCTTTTATGATTTTTGTATGAGTTTTCACTCCCTCCGAGCCCCTTCACCCTGTGTGACTTCCCAGTCAACCCTGTGGAGTCTTTCCATTTCCTGGGCGCCACCATCTCCTAACATCAGGCTCGGCTCTGCAACCAGCCTCTTCATCCACCGGGCTTGGCGTGCTACCAGCCCTATAATTCTAATAAACATCTTCAATGTTCAATTGTTGTTGTGTTATTGTACTTGTAAAAGCGTTACGTTAATGCATTTCTAGTTACTATTGCACATTACAACAGCCATATTTCAATTTTATAGTATTTTGAATAAGACTGACATTTGTTTTTTAAATACCTTCATTGCATGCGCCAAACCCACCAAATCTAATTATTTTGTGTAACCTAAATTTACTTGAGAATAAACCGGATTCTGATATTTTTTCGGCACTTAAACTTGTATGGTTCACTAAGAAATATCCCAGTTCCAGCGTAACTGCTGTAAAAAGAGAACCAAAATAATCTTATTTTCCATCGGAAGTAACTTTCAGCATTAGTTTAATGTAGTTTTCATGGTCGGCCTACGTGTGTCTCCACTGAGTCTCTGTGCTACGATGCATTTAGCGATCTACGACTGGTCTGGAGCTCTCGTTAATCTACGACGATTTTCAAGTGCCTCTTTAGCTACGATGGTTTCGGGAAACGGCCCGTACAACTAAGATCCATCGTACGATGGACTCTACGATCAATTTAGGCTTACGATGCTTTCGGGAAACGCAGCCCAGATCGTCTTTAAGTTATCACCTTTGTAGGGGGTTAAATATTGGCTAAACAACAAAAATAAATTCCCCTATGGTTTAAAGGAAGATGGGAAACTGAACAGTGTATTAGCATGAACCAAATAATGCCAATACAATTCCAGGTATTTGACTCTATGGGTTAAATCAGAGCAAGAATGGTCAAAGTATGGTTAAATGAAATATGCATTTAATAACATTGAAAATGAATGAAATCAATTACAAGGCAAACATGTTACAAAATGAAAGCTTTAAATCTTACCTACTCTACCGTGATTATTGTAAATCAGAGAGAAAGCAAGAGGTGAGCAAGGAGTAGGACAAGGGAGAACTGAGGTAGAAGGTCTCAGGAGATGAAGAATCCACAGAACAAAGCATTACAATTCCCTTTATACACAAGACCAACCAATTAGACCAAATCTTGAATGGGGTGTGAGGGCCATCAAGTTGAGACCGTCCAGAAACTCCAGACTTTAGCATATGAGAGGTGGGAGCAGGTTTGACACCCAGCCTTACACCTTAATGCAAAGCACCCGACAGAAAGCAGTCCCAGGTTAGATGGTCGCCAACCCACACTCCACGACTTCTCTAGGAAAATAACTAGACCAGTCCATGAAAAGGTTACCAATACCTGGCTGGCACTTTATAGGTATGAGTTCTAGGCCTGAGCCTCTTTGAAAACACAGCTCTGTGTGTAGTATTAAAATACAATTAAACAACAGTGTCTAAAATACACTTTGTCTGAAGTGATTATTCGTTAATATATAAGATTTAGTCTTTAGAAGAAAAACAAACTTTTAATTGTGATTAATCTACAGCTGGACGCCTATGGGCCTCAGAGTAAAGAATTAGCCAATTACATCTCAAAGAGCTTCCATTAATTATTGGATGGAAGATCAAGGAGTTCTAAAAAATATTAAACAAAACAACATTAATCCCCACGGATTGATGGATTTACTTTTAGGTTGATATTTCACTATGACGTTGTGTGAAAGGCCTACATTGAACAATATGTGGTTTTTGTACTGTGTGAATATACTACTAAATTATCTTTTGCCAATAGTACTACTTCATGTAAAGTTCAAAGTATGCTTTTTTTAAGGAGCATGGACCCCTTAGAAAACGCTTCATTATGAGAAAAGCAAAAATATGACAAAGACAAAGTTATTTACCCCTAGCCTCTAGATGTCAGAATAGGACCCATGTTTATGTCGCCAGAGATGATGCTTCACTGTACAAAAGACAAAGTAGGTCCCAGTCACCCCCAGATTAATTTTCTCCAGACATCAAAGCAGAGAGGACAGCCTTGCTCAGGTACAAGATCATTTCTCACGCACATTTGAAGCTTCAGCTTTTAGAATATTGGAATTGGGTTAATTGTAATAACAAATTAATTATGAATTTATTTGTAACTTTTGTCGCTTGAGTGTTTTATTCTGCTCATTCTATTTTGTTTGTATTATTAATATATAATGTATATTATGATCATATATTGTTCTTTGTCATTTTCCCCTACTTGACAACTGTCGCATTACCATTTATGTTGTGTTGATCATCATGTGGGGTTGTTTCACAACATGTGTCCCAATTAGGGCTGCAACTAACGATTATTTTAATAATTGATTAATCTGTTGATTCTTTTTTCGATTAATCGATGAATCGGATTAAAAAAAGAAGCATTAATTTCCAACCCTTTATTCAAAAACAGAACTGACAGTGCAAAAAATCTTCAGAATGTGCACAAACAGGCACACAATTTTGAAAAAGTTATTAATATTAGCGTGGATTTAATGCTATTTTCCAAGATGAGCAATTTGTTTTGAGTTTTTTTTAAACTTTATTGAAAAAGAAAGGTTGTGGAAGTAGGCCAGACTTTATTAGAATAATCTAGTGTATATTTAAGATTTTTTGACACAATTTTGAAAAAAACTGTAATTATCTATTTTAATCAATTCGTTGTTGCAGCCCTAGTCCCAATGTTTGTGAAACACAAGCATATTATATTGCAGTTTCAATATATTATTATTTCATTATTGACATTTTATTTTAGACATTTATTTTGTCTGTGTAAACAGTGTTGTTGATGTACCACCGACATGGACCAAAAGGATAACGTTCTGATCTGGATTTGGCTGGGTATCGGAGGTAAAACCCAATTACTTTACATACTTTTCTTAAATTCCATTCAATACCTTTCAACTGTAGATAATTATATAAACTGATCAAATCAAAATGGCTTTCCTAATAACATAATCGATTGTGGTTTTAAAGGCTATTTTTGAAAGTTGTTAACACATATGTTGTACACTCCATTACTCTCTCCTGTAGTCCTTAGCCAGCCTGTGTTCTCAGACGAATGGACAGCGACTGTTGTCAAAGACATGACTGCCCTGGTCTCATCCTGTGTGGTGGTGCCATGCTCTTTCAAATACACCGGCGCCAGTCAGCCTAGCTCCAAATTAAGGGGCATCTGGCTCATCAAAGAAAAGACGACGGGCATCATCTACCATGAGGATAGTGTGAACGTTTTAGACAACTTCAAAGGTCGCACAAAGCTACTGGGAAGTTTGGGAGATGGCAACTGCACCCTGATGATGGATCAAGTGAAGGACCATGACAACGGACCTTTCTGTTTCAGAATTGAGATTCCTAACCACGATAAATTTTCCTATGTCGACCAATGTGTCCGGATAGCAATGCTCTGTATGTAATAAATGCAGTTCGATCAAAAAAACAACACATACACACGTGCACAATAGATTAAGTAATACAAAATAAATGATGAAACACTAGACTGAATGGTCATAAGTGAAAATATATCGATAACTCTCCATAACTGACCCAAACCCTAACCCATAATTTTTGTTTTGGCTCTTCCAGCAGAGCCTTTGAAACCGACCTTGCTTGCTCCTAAGACAGCCACGGAGGGTGAGCCTTTCACCATCACCTGTTCTGTCATGCACACCTGTCCCTCAGAGTGGCCTTCTCTCACCTGGAGCTCCGGAGGGAGCATCATCACCCACCACAGGAACCATGGCTTAGGCAAATGGGAAACCCTTTCTACACTGACCCTTCTTCCCCAGGAGAAGGACGACCACTCGGAGGTCAGCTGCACAGCGAAGTTCCACGGAGGGAAAACCTCTTCTAACGGATTCCAGATCTTCGTGAAACGTAAATCTTTGTCCATCTACCTATTTCTTCTCGGCTCTCTCCACCTCCGTCTTGCACTTCCATGTGAAGAGTTATGTTTGAGTTTGCACTTGTGTGAAGAAACATCTTGTATTCCCAGGTAAGGAGAACATCTGGTACATCATTGTTCCTGTCACTGTTGGCCTTGGCACTGCTGTGATGTTTGGAGCACTTTGTGTTTTGATGAGGAAGAAATACAAGTAGGTTTATCACACAAGCTGAGGTACCGTGGTAATTTAGCGACCATGCTAACGTGTGGACTGGGTATAATTATGTAAATAATTTATATCTGCAAACAATATGTTGTATTGGAATTCTGGGTATTATTTTTTGAGTTAACCAGACAATATTTGGTACTTTTCTGTTTATTTTAGGAGACAGATTGAGGAGCTTCAAACCAGAAGTGGTAACAGGCACGTACACACAAGGGTTGAATTTACATACTGTATATTCACACATATTCTACTGTACCATCCATGAAAAATACAGTACTGTGCATAAGTCTTGGGCACCCAAGATTTTTTACACAAATAATGTCTTATACTGTATTTCTTCAATTAAATGCTACATCTTTTCTTGAATTACATGTTTCTAGGAGGGCGGTGTGTACACAAGGGCAGCTTTTATTATTATTATTTAATTCATAATTAAGAACAACACAGGAATTGCACAAAGCAGTTTATTAATTAGTAGGCGACATCTCTGGTGTCTCGTCGGTGAGACACCAGAGTAAATCTATAGTAAACGTATACTATAGTAACTATAGTAAATCTATAGTAAATCTAAATTTAATGTTGCTGCATTTTTTCGTATAAGTGTATCAGATTTGAATGCAACGTTTAATCAAATAAATATATGTAATATAATTTTTTTATTTGTGCAGCAGTATACAAGTGCAATTTTGCTAAACTTTTTGTAAAATTTTAAATTTTGTTATTTCTTAAAGCATTTTTCCTTAACCTTTTTTATTTTTATTGTGCCTAAGACTTTTGCACAGTACTGTATATTTTAATGAATTTTTACATGTTTCCTAATGTCTAATTCTCTGCCATGTATTAGCATGTGGAACCGTCTCTCCAGAATGTCCCGCAGGTGAGTTCAGACATCTGATTATTCGTTGATTAAGAATCTAGATACTGGGCCTGAAAACCTCCTTATTGTCCAAACACTCAGATAATTTACAGTTGAGATTAATAATCTTTTGATAGCCCATAATAGTAACAAATATATATAGGCTTAGCCTATTATGTGTTTATCTCTGTGTGGGAACAGTTCTTCTTTCTATTCATTACTCAGGTTTCACTCTGGTGGCTCCGAACCAGGATCGGCCTCCACTGAGCAAAGGCGGGTAATTATTTTTTCACCAAATCTATTCGGTTCAATTCCTTTTATTGATCCTGCAGGAGAGTCATCGGTCAATATTCAATCAATCAATATTTATTTATAGAGCATTTTCAAAAACAACCATGGTCTGCCAAAGTGCTGTACAAGAGGTCAAATTAAAATCTCAGAAAAGGAGATAAAAAATTCAGTAGTAAAAAGATAAAACGGTAAACAATGATAAAGGAATATTTAAAGCCAGAGAGGATGAAGGTCGAAATAGAAGGTGCTAGTCTGATGTGCATGGGTAGGCTCTTCCATAGTTTGGGATCAGTAACTACAAATATGCATTTGTCAGTTTATTTTTTATTTTTTATCTAGGCACAGAGTAGACCGAAATCGGAAGATCTCATAGTTCTTGATGGAGTATACTGATGTTTGTCTGTCAGATATCTATTTTATAAGATATGTAGTGCTTGGTAGACATACAGTACGATGTAGTAAATTATGTACTTCTCAGGAAGCAAGTGCAAAGCAATTAAAATCGGTTTTAACTGACTCCACATGATAAGTCTGGCAGTTGCGTCTTGTACCAGTTGAAGACGAGAGGGGGAAGACTGAAAGATACCGAAATAATGCGAATTGCAATAATCTAGGCGAGATGTTACAAAAGCGGGAATAACAGTTTTTAAAGATAATTGTTAAATCCAAACGATTCATTAAGATCTTGTGGTCTACCAGATTAAACACTGCACTCAGCTCTCACAAAACCAAAGCCATGGATTTCCCTGAATCAGTCTCAGAGAAAATATTACTTGAAACTCTTAGAAGAGAAGATTCTGTACTGTCATGCTCAGGTAACACTGTGTGCACCATTGCTCAATACGTTTTTATTAAGTGACTTTAGTTATTCTACACATGGAGAATACACACAATGACAGCAATCTACTGGAGTACTGTCCGGTCTACTGGTAATGTCAATCCACTTGAACACATATTGTAAAAAAAACTGGCAGGTATTGCTCATAATGCATAATGCAAACATTCAACATCAGTGTTTCTTGGTCTTTTTACAGTCTGACACAGTTGTTACAATGGAAAGTTGTTTTCATCATCTAATGTTTTTTTGGGAGGACCTGTCAGACTGTGAACAGTAAATATACATTTCTAGTTATTTCCATGTTTTCTGTTCCCTTTTATTTCCACTAACAGTAGAACTATGTGGAGTCGGTTTTCGAGGTAAGCTGTGAAAAGATGATGTGGTTACTTGACTTTTTCACTGGTTCCACACTATATTCAGTTATTTACATCAAAACCCACATTGTGTGCCTTATAAATGATTCACTTGAGTTTAAACTATCAGCGAAATCACTGACAACAAAAGCACTTTACTTGATTCATTATTTATTGTAGATTTTTGTTCATCTCACAGAAGGCAACAAGGAAATGTGGACCGGAGAAATCAGTAAGTGTCTCTAAGAAAAATCTTGCCTAGTTGTTCTTTAAAAATGTTTATCATTATATGCTAAATGAGTAGTGGGTTGACAGGACCAATAACACCCAGGCAATCTCGAAACCCCGCTTCCCATCTCCAAAGAGGTAAAATGATGCTAGTCCCCTCACACACTCAGTTATGGAGTACTCTTCAAGGGTCGTGTCTTGAACGTCACGTATAAATTTAACTTTATTCTGAATTTAAACAGTGATCCAAAGTCTTCCTGCGCCAAATACAATGATTATAGCAGTGGGGTGAGTATCACTGGCGTTGTACTTGGTCTACTAACAGACTCTTGTGAATATCTATACACTTTGATAAGATCACAGAAGACATCTTCAGACATACTGAGATTCTCTCTTGGTCTTTATCTATCACAGGGTTATGATGAGGATGCAAATCTTGAGAACATCTATGGGAATGTCTGACCCAACATGACATCTGATGAAAAAGTTTGATCCTGAAAACAGCTTTTGAATATCAAGCGATCCCCGCTGTCCAACCAACTTCCTAATGCTTGTCTCAATATTCTTCAATCACCTGTGTATTTAAGTGCTTTGTTAAAATCAAAATTTTGTATCTGATTATTCAATTATGTTTTTATTAGATTGCATTCCCATAGTGCCACCGGGATAGTAGTGTGGGTAGGAGAAGACACTTGGTACATTTTCAAAACTGCGATAATATGAATATATTTTGTCTACTAATACTTTTTTTGTCTTTGAAATATAATGCATTGCTTTGCTTTATTAACCGAATATAGTTAATAAAAAACATTTAACTTTAAGCCCTAAAGTGTTCAAGCTTGAAAAGAAACATTCAAACACAGTATGTAAGGGTTCATATGTAACAAATATGTCAATAAAACATGATTCATTCTTCTACAGCTAGTGTAAGTAAAGTCATTACCAAAACTGAAATAAGAGAGAAAGAGGAAGAAACAGAAAAAGAATGGGGAAGAACAAAAGAGAGATTTTTACACCCATATATGGAGAAAGTAAAAGCAAATTACAAGTGTGTTTATGCGGTCCGGTCTTTTCTACATGAGCTATCAAGCTAATGTTTTCTTGGGAGGAAGTGTCAGACTGTGAACCCTAAACATAGATTTCTAGTTATTTGCATGTTTTCTGTTCCCTTTTATTTCCTTTACCGGTAGGACTATGTGGAGTCGGTTATCGAGGTAAGCTGTGAAAAGATGATGTGGTTATTTGACCTTTTCACTGGTTCCACACTATATTCAGTTATTTACATCAAAACCCACATTGTGTGCCTTATAAATGATTCACTTGAGCTTAAACTATCAGTGAAATCACTGACAATAAAAGCACTTTACTTGCTTCATTATTTATTACCTTCATTACCCATACATGTTGAAAGTGAATGCAAATTGTGTTTATGCGGTTCGGTCTTTTTTACATGAGCTATCAAGCTCACATGGTTGGTACCTTTTAAAGGCTGAAGACAAAAAATAATCTCTAACGGTAATGATGGCCTTTTCAAATGAAATCTCAGCCTGCTTTCTGTTAGGGGTGATGATCTGCTAATGCTGTCAAAGTGGAATATGTTAATTTTACTTTGTGACTTCAGATAGTATTTGGACCCTTTCACTTTAGCCCATCTTATTGTGTTGTAGATTTAATTGTAAATGGATACAGTAGAATAACACTTTTTATAAGTGAAAGAATAGTTTTACACATTTTTGGAAATGTATTACCATAAAAATCCAAAACTGAAATCTCTCATTTATATAAGTATTCAGACCCTTTATAATGAGAGGGGGAAACACAAAACAGAGATCCTGTGTTTACGGATTCTGTTTAGTGGTCCTTGGGTCTGGGAAGACAAAATGCACCGAAGCATCAGAAACCTCTAGGACTCCTGTTTGGTCACCCCCTGCACTTTGACCTGCTACTGACACACCTATAAACCCACATTTCCACTAAAAAGTTTTAAGCCAAATAGACTTACCTCCAGAACCAACAGACCCCTGTGAGAACATTACGTTTTGTCAATTCATATTTATTACACAAAATTATTTTTTTTGTTGCAAAGTTGAGCTTTTGGATGTAGTAAGGTAGTTTTACAATAAAGTTTAATATAACTGGCCCCTCTAACAGTACAACTGTTAGAGGGGCCTACAAACTCCCTACAAAACTCGCTCCCTACAAACTCACTCCCTCTCATCCCTTACACACTCCCCTCTCATCCCTTACACACTCACTCCCTCTCATCCCTTACACACTCCCCTCTCATCCCCTACACACTCACTCCCTCTCATCCCTTACACACTCCCCTCTCATCCCCTACACACTTACTCCCTCTCATCCCTTACACACTCACTCCCTCTCATCCCTTACACACTCCCCTCTCATCCCCTACACACTCACTCCCTCTCATCCCCTACACACTCACTCCCTCTCATCCCTTACACACTCACTCCCTCTCATCCCTTACACACTCACTCCCTCTCATCCCCTACACACTCACTCCCTCTCATCCCCTACACACTCACTCCCTCTCATCCCTTACACACTCACTCCCTCTCATCCCTTACACACTCCCCTCTCATCCCTTACACACTCACTCCCTCTCATCCCCTACACACTCACTCCCTCTCATCCCCTACACACTCACTCCCTCTCATCCCTTACACACTCCCCTCTCATCTCCTACACTAATCCCCTCTCCATCCCCTACACACGTTGTCCCCTAAATGCATTTCCTTCACTTTCCTTGTCATCTTCATTGGTTCTGGTAGACTGGTCTAAATACTTGCTCTGTGCTGCCCTCTTTTGGTGAAGGAGAAAATGTACCTTGAATATAGTGTGTTAAGGTAGTAAGACAAACCCTGCGTCTCAATACCCATACTACATACTATTTAGTATGCCACTGTCGTGGAAATTTAGAATACAGTTATAATGTATGTGTTTTATATATAAGGAATGTGTTTCAAGAGAAGTTTGAAGTTGGTTAAGAAGCTTGATACAGTGAATGTTGATTCAGCTCATTTGGTAGAGAGGCCATTTGCAGTTTATGACACCTAACTAGGAGACGTGAACTCTAGAGACGGGAAGTCTGAGTGACCTAGGAGAGTTCTTGTCACCTGGGGAGGGAGAGACAGTTGTTCTGAAGATAATATAGATTCAACTGTATTGTTATTGTGATAAGATAGAACAGTTGATGTAGCAGCTCTGACCTTTTGGCCAAGGAGATTGCGTCACTGAGTTGAGTTAGCCAATCACAGAGTTTGCTACATTGATCGATTGACCTTATAGAATGCCATTTGATCTGAAGTTTATGTAAGGCAGAGTTTTAGGGTTGGTCTTCATCACTCTTGCGAACGACCTGTGGCTAGCACCTCCTTCGTAATGACTGATCCAGAGTACTCTGTTAATTCTTAATTTGTACAAACTAAATACATTTTTTTGAAACCGCCATCATGACTGTTCGGATCCACACAGTGCCACTAGAATTCTGCCATTACAGCCACCACATACAAAATATTTTTCTAGCATACCAAATAGTATGTCCCAATACATAAAATGTCAAATGCTGTATGCCAAAACTACCAGGATGTCCTGCTGCATCCCTGGGTTCATGCTGGTTTGCAGTATGCAAGCCAGCCTGCTTTTCAAAAATAATTGCCCTGTGTCTCAATACACATACTCCTGTAGCGAGGTGTGTGAAGAAGGCTGATTGTGGTTGTTCATGTATTCGGTGCTGCCCCCCCGTCGCCCCCCCCCCCGTCGCCCCCGTCGCCCCCAACTTCCGGCCACTCGACATCGGTGAAACTGTTGGCACGTAGACAAAAGCAGAGAGACCACAGCAGCATACACAGGATGTCACCCCCCTCCTCCACATTAGCATGCCTCTGAGTGGTAAGCTACAGTGCATCCTGAAAGTATTAACATCACTTCACTTTCTCCACATTGTTATGTTACAGCCTTATTCTTTAATGGATTCAATTCATTTTTGTCCTCAAATCTACACACACACTACTCCATAATGACGACATGAAAAAGGTTTGTTTCATATTTTTTATAGATTTGCAAAAATTAAGAACGAAAATATAACATGTACATAAGTATTCACAGCCTTTGCTCAATACTTTGTTGAATTACCTTTGGCAGCAATTACAGCCTCAAGTCTTTTTGAGTATGATGCTACAAGCTTAGCACACCTATTTTTGGGCAATTTCTCCCATTCTTATTTGCAAGACCTCTCAAGCTCCATCAGGTTGGATGGGGAGCGTCGGTAAACAGCCATTTTCAGATCTCTCCAGAGATGTTCAATCGGGTTCAAGTCTGGGCTCTGGCTGGGCCACTCAAGGACATTCACAGTGTCCCGAAGCCACTCCTTTATTATCTTGGCTGTGTGCTTAGGGTCGTCCTGAAGATGAACCTTCGCCCCAGTCTCCCAACTGGCACTAACACTGTCATAAAGTTAATGTGACTTTATTGCACATTGCATAATGCACCGATCACATTGCACTCTTCTTTATATCTTATTTTATCTTTTATATAAAACATTTTTACATTGCATAGTATTGGTTAGAATTTGTTGTAAATGTTCAATATTTTAGATTTATATGTTTACTGTATGAACCTTCCTGCCATAGTAAATTCCCTGTTTGTGCAGACTTACTTATGATTCTGATGACATAAGACCAATGTGGAGGCTTCTAGATTGAGCTAGTTTTGATTAAATAGAATGGGCGGAGCTAGTTCAGGCATGGAAGTCGCACACATGCACGCACACGCGTCCTCGATTACCCTTGTGTTCTGCGCTGCTGCCACCCACCACCATCCCCTTCTCCCCCATGTTGTCTGTCTGTTCTCCCCGTGGGGGATTTAACTTGTTGCTCCCTGCCTCATGTCATGCATGCTGCAGTGAAGGCAGGGAGCGCTTCCCCATGTACATCCATTCCGCCAATGTTAAACCATTTGTCATGTGTATGAATAAATGGTGAAATCAATCACGTGAGTGTCTTGACTGAATTTAGGCTATGATTACTGACTGGCAGGCATACATAAAAACAGCTAATAAAATATATATGGTTTTACAGTACATACTTTAACACAATTATAGTTAAGTATAGCTTATTAAGTCAACTTAAAAACTAACAGAATTGATGCTGTGTCCTGAATACAGTTTGTGTTGAGTAGGTTTACACACAAGTTTATTTCAATCCTAGTAGTTATCTAGAAAAGATAGCCCTGTTTCTACAGCCTACAGATACAACTGCCAGAGCTTATCAAATACATTACAGTTTTTGTTCAAATGCTTACACACAAATTCCTTACTATTAACACAATTTCTGAAACCTGACACTCAAACACCAGAACCATACCTCAAACCTGCAAAACCATATGCACATTTTGGGCCTTTGACTCAGTTTTCAATTTCATAAAACACTTTTTGCAAAACACAACACACAATTCTCCACGTAACACACAAAACTCTAACAGGAAGCATCTTGATTTCCTTTTTAAAACACAACCAATCAAAATGCCACACTAAATCATCAGTGCCTTCACACTAACTCCTCACATGTGCAAACACATTGCTTTACTCAACACCAACCAATCATGGCTTTAGAATAGGCCTATAAATAGCCTAATTTGAGTCGACACAGTGGTGGGTATAATTTGAACCTTTGTAGAAATTATAGCAGGTATGTAACAATCTACTGTAATGTATGTTCTAATGTACACATAACAGCTGTTTCAGCACAACACACGGTATACAGTTCATGGCACACACACACACCATTCCGTAATCACCTTTTTCAAAATTAGGTTTGGTTTCTGTCCTACTACACTCTTTCTTTCATACTGTGTAATACTGTATTCACAACCACAAATGCTTACAGTAAAAAAACTTGTTTGGTTTCAAACTTGTTTTCGTGTTTACCAATTTTTCAGCATCTCTGCCATTTACTTTCAATCTTGTACAGAAATGTACATAGGAGCTCATGAAAGAAGAACTGTGTATATGATATACCCAAAAATGTAATATAATGCCAAAAGTGTTTGCAACATGAGACAAAAGTTTGCTTTTGAGATGTGTTTGTGATATTTTGAATGCAGTGCTTCATTTTGCAAGAGACGCGAGGCATTTAGCATTTTGTGTGTGCAATTGTTGGATTTGTGTGTTAAGTTGAGAAAAAAAAGCATTTGAAAAAAACTGTAACTAAGGACTGATGTTTAAGCTTACAACGTTAGCAGTACTAAAAAAGATATACGGTTTTTATGCCTCTTCTGTCATTGGCATCATGTTGTTTCCTTTAAGGACCACAGAAAAACACTGCTGGCCTGAGTTTCAGTTGTACCGAAAGTATGTCATGGTTTTATCAGTGCCACGGTGTTAGAAGATCGCGCTCAAACCAGTTTTTCTCTATCCAGCACTGACGTAGAGCATATCAACCCAAAATGATAACACTTTTCAAACATCTGCTGATACTAAGTCAAGCCTGGGCAACAATTAAGTTTGAATAATTATACCTGTGCACCCACCTGTTTACATTTTAACTACAATGTAAAGTGAATTCTAATGCAACCCTTCATTTCCCTGCACTTGCAAAGACTTATCCTATCTTAGTTCTAACCAAGCATTTACACTGTTAATCATATTACCTGTTTGCCTGTCTATGACCCATTGCTTGTTACCTCTACTCTGCCTTTTGGAAACCCCTAATGCCCTGTTTGCTCATTTACGAATATCTATGGTTTCATTTAACGAAACCATAGATATTTATTACGTGTGTTTCCCAAACATGCTTGTAAGGAGTAGGCTAATCTATGCGCTTTCAAGAGCTACGAATTTTCAAGAGACACTTTAGCTACGATGTCTGAACGGCCCGTAAAACTAAGATTTGTTGCACGATGGATTCTACGATCAACTTAGGCTTACGACGCTTTTGGGAAACGCAGCCCTGGTCCTAACCAGACTCTCGTACATTTCATTTGTACAGAGAGTCTGGGCTCGCACCATTGACAAGCGTTAACTTCCTTGAAGGTGGGTACTGTGTTGAAGTTTAAAACTATTGGATCTGCCATAACCAATCGCTAGCGTTCACCTTAGCCAACTCCTTCACCACTAACGGAGCAAGCTGGAAAATCAAACTTTTCCCAAACACCGTGGGGAGGAGGGCCACAACATCATGGCCACAACAAATCTCAGCAAAAATTGTTCTTGCTCCGGCTTTAACTTCTGCCCTGTTGAAGTGACACCACCAGTGCATCGGACTAATGTGCCTGCTTCAGAGGGCGGTGGAGGAGCACAGAGGGCCCCATCAGGGGTCCCACCAGCCTCTGAAGTAACATCTTCTACAGATACAACAGCATCCAGGCCAGGGCCATGGGAAAATCAAGGTCCAGGTGTTGTGCCTGTGGAAGAGGGCTGTCCAGTGCGCTAACGGAGACCACCAGCGTGGTCCGGGGACTACCGTATGGCATTAGTGACTCGAGGACGAGTCTCGGTCTCTCAAGAGAGGGAAAAGTGTAATAGAAATGAGCTGCGGGCTCATTTAGTTAGTGGTTGCAGGTGTGGCTGATTATAGGGGGGAGGAGTGGTTAAAAGGGGGACTGGGCCGAGGCAGAGATAGGCTGGTCTGAGTTGAGCACTCTGGGAGACGGGTGGCCGAGCGTTCGCAGTCACAAGGACTGCCGGCGACGAAGACAGTGAGTGAGAGGAGTTCAAGTGTTCCTCTGACAGAAGGGGAGGAATATTGCCTCCTGTAGCAGTTAGGCGCCAAATGTGCATCACACATTTAGTTCTCTAGTTGACACCCCAACGTCACTGCAATTCCAGCACTCACTCCCGCTTGGCGAGACCCTCCCCCGGGTCTGAGCTTGTGACGCACATTTGGAGACGTTAGCATTGCTATTAGGCTAACTGTTAGCGACAAAATTATACTTACAGCTTGCGTTTGTGATGATACGGTTGGAACAGCACCTCTTTTCAGCAACAGCAGCTTAGCAAATCCTTTAAATTGTCCAAGGTTTTCATTCAAAACTGTCCTCGGTGAAATGGTTCGAGCAAATGTGTAATTGACCCAGCGGGCACCTTGATATCAATTTGAGGTCAAATATTAGTCAAGACTTGATCAAGATGCTGTAGGCCCTATAACATCAGTTTGTATGGCAATTTATTCCAGTGGTAGGTGGGTGAAAATAAGAAACTAATCCCACACAGAAATTGGTTTAATGTATATGTAGGTCAATATGTTTGACGTCCGATTGACATAAATTCAAATTGTTATTTTAGACGTAGAAATTGATGTAATACAGACATCACATTGATATCAATGATTAGTATGTTTACTTAGGATTATAATATAATATTATTATGTTTATACATTTATATTAATCGTCAGCTTAATTAAGTTGAAATAGCATTTTTTCCTAACTGAGGCCTCAAAAAGCATCCTTTTGGCACACCTCCTTTTGAACCGTATACATTAATTCACGCCCAGTGATGCACTTTTAGCTAATATTGTGCTTTTAGCTTATTGTCATGAGTATCTGGCAGTTTTCAAAAATAAAAAGGTGATTGGACGGCAATGTAGGCTACCACAATTGTTCCCAAATGTGAAGCTGGAAAGTGTTAATTAATGTTAAATTTACAGTAGGTCTAATGTTTCACTGTGAAAAAACATTGACATTTGATGGTTGTCGCAAAGTATGACGTGTACAGCTAGTTGCAAGCGTGCACGAGGTCTCGGAGCTAGGGGAAAAAAAGATCGCCACTGTTTAAAACTAGACCGGAAGACACGGAAGTGGAAAGATGGCCGCGTCCAGTCTCACGCTCTCGCTTGCCTCACTGCGCCACTGAGCACTTCTCATAGAAATGAATGGGGACGCCATCTTGGAAGACAAAAGTAGCTTACTCTAGTTATATTAACTCTATGTTCTGTACATAGGTCTGGCTATGAGGTCCGTAAGTCAGATTCTGCAGGTTGATTTTCTACCTGTCCAATAAGCGAACAGAGGGAGTGGCTGAGAACGATGACGTTGGTGTCGTGTGCTAGTTTGTGTTGTAGTTCCGTAATGGCGGCGGAGAAAGATGCGAGGAAAGCCATTCGGTCCGTTGTGGCAACGCTGCCGAATATCCAACAGCTAAAGCCGGAGCAAGAACAAGTTTTGCTGAGTTTTGTTGGTGGCCATGATGTTGTGGCCCTCCTCACCACAGGGTTCGGGAAAAGTTTGATTTTCCAGCTACGGCAGCTAGCTGTTACAGTAGTGGTGAAGGAATTGGCTAAGGTTATGGCAGATCAGAGTGGCTCTGGGCAGATCCAATAGTTTTAAACTTCAACAGAGTACCCGCCTACAAGGAAGTCAACGCTTGTCAATGCAGCGAGGCCAGACTCTCTGTACAAATGAAATGTACGAGTCTGGTTAGGACCAGCATAGATATATATAAACACCAGATGTCTTACGGCGGAGTCTAGAACGTCCGCACATGGCGGCCATCTTGCTACAGGCAACTCGCTCACCCATAACATTGTGTTGATGCTACATGTACTTTTTAAATGACCATAACTTGCTCAATTTTCAACCGATTTTGAAACGGTTTGGTTTGTTATCAACGTCAGAGATGTCGTTATGCCACTGCATACTTCTATTCTGTAAAAAAAAAAAAAACATAATTATTCATAAGTATGCAGTGGCATACCGACATCTCTGACGTTGATAACAAACCAAACCGTTTCAAAATCGGTTGAAAATTGAGCAAGTTATGGTCATTTAAAAAGTACATGTAGCATCAACACAATGTTATGGGTGAGCGAGTTGCCTGTAGCAAGATGGCCGCCATATGCGGACGTTCGACTCCGTTGTCCGGCAACGCGGACGAGACATCTAGTGTTTATATATATCTATGAGGACCAGGCTACCCCAGACCCAACTTCCCGACCAAATTTTTTTGTGGGCGGGGATAAGTTGTGCTGGCAGCCAGACTAGGTGGTATCTGCAACAAAACAAAAAAAATAGCCTCGTAATATCGTTTTGTCCATTTTGGATGTCAGAACCAGATTATGGGGAAAGGCTTGGATTCCGTTGTTTTGTTTCATTTTGGAATTACGGAATAACCATATAACACAAACGGTATAACGAGCCATTTACTAATTTGTTTGATCGGCCGTATTATGCATACTGGCACAAGTGAAAAAGAGAGAGGGGGAAAGACGTGTAATGATTTGGGGTGTTATTACTTGCGAACACCAGAGGGCAGCAACGACTAGCTTTAAAAAAAATTTCCTGTGATCTGTAGGCCTACAATCTTGACGACATAGCAGCAGGTTCTTTAGTAGAAGACACACACACACCAAACTGAAGGCACATGTTGACCGCGTTTGCTAGTTAATATATATTAGAAACAATACAAGACGGGGCTCCAGTGTGTGTTCAAACAAGGCCAAAAGTGCCAGATGGTATCAGTTGAAAAAGACAATCACACCCGTGCAAGAAACACTCCCCAACCCTCCCTCCCCCCACCTAAATTATCGCTTTCAGCTCTGTTGTACGTTTTAATGATGTGCATTGAGGCAATCATAGTGAGCAAGTTGAGGTCATGTGGACTACCTTTGCAGTTTACATAGAAACACAACTGACAGAGGCACTGTTGTGGATACTTTTTTCAAAGTTCTGATCATATTCTATGTCCAAATTCAACTTCTTCAAAGACCAAAAACAGGACAGAGCAGCAATGAGAGGGTTCCCAGGAAAATCTGATTTCCTTTGTCTGTGCTACACCTTTCATATCCAACAAATTACACCCCTGAACTTTTAAAACAGATCTATTGGCCTATGTTACGCCTACTGGGAGATCCGGGCCACGACGCTCCCTCTCTCCTGAATATTAAGGGAGTTAGATTAACTAACTAAAGTTCGGGAGGAAGATAGCGCGCCAAGACTCCGCCTACTCTAATCAAGCAACTCGCAAAAGCACGAAGAATGCGCACCGACTCCAATCAACTTCATACGCATCAGCCTAGCGAAAGCACAGAAGAATGTGACCAAACTCCTCGTTTCAATTACGAGGTTGGTATAAAATGTCTTCCGTCGCTCTGATCCTTGTACTAGCATGTTTTTGTCGATTGACTTTTCGTGCACCCCACTGCTGTTCTGCCTGCCGACTGCCGACTGCCGCCTGCTTCGTTGCCGCCGCCTCCGCTTCTGCTGCTCCCGCTCCGCTGCTGTCCGGCTCGCCCCTTATCTCGGCTCCGGCTGTTCGCCTCCCGCCCTCGTCCTGCGGCGCTTATGGACGTCCTGGACCTCCACCCGTCCGACGACGAGTTGCCCTCCCGGCTGGAGCGCCGGTCCCGCCCTCGGCGTTCTGGCCGCGTCCCCGGGGACCCCGGCCACTCTTCGAGCGGGGCTGCTCCGACCTCCTCGGCTTCCCTGGCTCCCGCGGCTCCGCCTACTGGTTCTGGGCGTCGGCCTGACCGCCTCCCGCGGTCTCCGCCCCCCCAGCCTTCCTACTGGGGTCGCTCCGGGCGTCCCTCCCGGTCTCGGCGGCTGCCTGCGCTGGCCGTGGTTTCTCCACCTCGGCCTCTACTCGGCCTTCCCGAGGAGAGGCCGAGGAGCGCGGACCGCATGTGCGCCCGGCCCACGGCCCCCCGCCCGTCCTGCCTTCCCCTCCTCCTCCCGCTCCTCTGCCCCTCCCCACCCCCTCACCCCGCAGCCCCTCATGTCCGGCCCTGCGGGCACCGACCGCCGGGGCCGCTTCATCTTGATGCAGAAGGGGCGCATGATCTGCAACAATTTCAATGCCGGATCTTGC
The DNA here is from genome assembly GCA_023658055.1 of Thaleichthys pacificus. NCBI lineage: Eukaryota > Metazoa > Chordata > Actinopteri > Osmeriformes > Osmeridae > Thaleichthys > Thaleichthys pacificus. The sequence continues at coordinate 4,326,689 of CM042871.1, read as the reverse complement.
TCCTTGTCTTCCTGCCGGAGCCTCCATGTCTGCTCCTTTTGCGGCGGGGCCCACTCCCGCTCCTCCTGCTCCCTCGACCCCCCCGGCCTGCCGGCCCCCTGACTGTCGGCCCATTTGTCCACCCCCATCGTCGTCTCTGCCCTGGCTGCGGCCCTCCGCTGCCACCCCGACCCCGCCGCTGTGCGGTTCCTCCTTGACGGCTTGGTCCTTGGCTTCTCCCCCGGCCTGGTGTCCTTGCCCACTTGCTCCTTTGCCTGCCCGAACCTCCGCTCCGCGCTCGAGGCCCCCGACGTGGTCTCTGCCCTGTTGGCCAAGGAGGTGTCTCAGGGCTTCATGGTTGGCCCGTTCGCCTCTCCCCCGTTCCCCGTCTACCGGGTGAGCCCCATCGGCGTCGCCACCCGGAAGTACTCGGGCAAGCAGAGGCTCGTGATCGACCTCTCTGCTCCCCGTCGTGGCCCCGTCCCCAGCATCAACAGCTTGATCCCCAGCCCGGACTTCTCCCTGTCCTACGCTACCATCGATCACGCCATCTCCCTCATCCGCCTGGCTGGCCGCGGCGCCTGGCTGGCGAAGGCCGACATCACGACCGCCTTCAAGGTCCTTCCCATCCACCCGTCTTACTGGGCTTTCTTTGGGGTCTGTTGGGAGGATTCCTATTACTTTGCCGTCCGACTGGCATTCGGCTGCAAAAGCAGCCCGCGCTTATTTGACTGCCTCTCCGAAGCACTCTGCTGGATCCTCCTCAATGAGGCCAAGGTTCCCTTCTTAGTCCATCTTCTGGACGACTTCCTCACCATTGGCCCCCCTTCATCCCCACCGGCGCAAGGCCTCCACGCTCTCACCACGGTGTTTTCACAACTGGGTGTCCCCCTCTCCCTGGAAAAGACAGAAGGGCCAGCTACATCACTGGAGTTTCTCGGCATCACACTGGACTCCGTGGCTTTCAAAGCTTCACTCCCCACCGACAAACTGGACCGCATCACGCTCCTTCTTTCCAACTACCTGATCACTCCCACCTGCACCAAGCGCCAACTCCTCTCCCTCCTCGGCCACCTGAACTACGCCCTCCGCATCATCCCCCAAGGCCGCTCCTTCATATCCCACCTCCTCCTGCTGGCTTCATCCGTACAGTCGCTCCACCACACCATCACACTGGACGCCTCCTGTCTCATGGAATTGGAGCTCTGGCATCATCTCCTTTCCCACTGGAACGGCATCACTTTCTTCTACAACGATCTCATATCCAACCCCAACGACATGCAGCTCTTCACCGACGCTGCCCCCTCCTCTGGTTTCGGCTGCTACTATAACGGCCGCTGGTTCTCCTCCCCATGGCCTTCCGAGTTCCCTTCCTGCCCTTCTCCCTCACTGGCCCCCTCATCTGCACTTCACGAGGTCTACCCCATCATCATCGCCGCCCTCCTCTGGGGCCATGAATGGTCACGCCAATCCATCCTCATCCACTCCGACAACACTGCCGTCGTCTCCTGGATCAACAAAGGCCGATCAGACTCTATCACCGCCATGCCCTTCATCCGCCGCCTCACCTGGCTTTCAGTCACACATCAGTTCATAATCAGAGCCGCTCACATCCCCGGTCACCACAACACCATCGCTGACTCTCTCTCTCGTCTCTCCCTGCAGAAATTCAGGCGCTTGGCCCCAGAGGCGGACCCCCTTCCCACTCCGGTCCCTCCGTATTCTTCTACAACCTTCCCATAACAGCACCCCTCCACGACCTCCACCTCCATACCCAGGACGTCATCCTCCAAGGTCTGTCCCCCAGTACACTCTCCACCTACTGGACAGCCTGGACATGTTTCAGGTCCTTCCACACCATTCACGACCTCACATTCCCCTCATTCGACCTCCTTTCCATCACCAGCTTCATATCATACGCTCACGCGCACCTCTCTATCCGCACTTCCACCATCCACACATACCTCAGCGGCATCAATTTCTTCTGCAAGTTGCTCTCCGGTTCCCCCTGCACAGCCATCTCCAACAGCCAGACCTCCCTTCTCCTGAAGGGTCTGAAGCGCCTGGAACCCCGCTCTCCCTCTGCACGACTCCCCCTCACTGCCGACCTACTAGCCGCCTGCATCACCACACTGCGGTCTGGCTACTCCTCCCCTTCTACTGACTCCACCCTAGAGGCCATGTTCCTCCTGGCTTTCTTCGGCTTCCTGAGGTGCTCCGAATTCACATCCACCTCAACCACTTTCGACCCCTCTGCTCACCCATGCGTCTCGGACATCACTCTACACTCCCCCGACACACTCATTTTCTCTCTGAAACGCAGCAAGACAAATCAGAGCGGGCCAGCAGTTCCCATCTTCCTCTTCCGCCTCAATTCTCCCCTCAGCCCCTTCGAGTCACTACAGAAACTCATCCACTCCAAATCCGGAAGCCACGCCCTCCCATCCAGCCCATTATTCATCACGGAATCAGGACTCGTCGCCTCCCGGTTCTGGTTCCACCATCATCTCCGCCTCATCCTCACCAAATCAGGCATAGACCCCACACACTATTCCGGTCATTCCTTCAGAATCGGCGCCGCTTCCTCTGCTTCCAGCCAGGGCGTCGCTGACCACACCATCCAGCTTCTTGGTCGCTGGTCCTCCCAGGCATACCGCCTGTACGTCAGGACCAACCTCCCCGATCTCCACCACACTCAAGCTCTCATCAGCCTCGCAGCAGCCCGTAGGTGAGTGTTCCTTTTGGGGATCCGATCGAGCCGCTGCTCGGCCGTGACCCAGAAGGACTCTCCGCCACACCCCGAGTCCATACCCGGTATCCAGTCATGCACCATCCTCATCACCTCCCCGGAACCCAGGCCCAGCTCCGCTACCGGCCTCCACCAGCACCAGCACCAGGCTCGGCTCTGCTACCAGCCTACACCAACCACCCCAGGCTCGGCTCTGCTACCAGCCTACACCAACTACTCAAGGCTCGGCTCTGCTACCAGCCTCAGGCTCGGCTCTGCTACCAGCCTGCGACACCCTGCATTAGGCTTGGCTCTGCTACCAGCCTGTACCACATGCATTAGGCTTGGCTTTGCTACCAGCCCTGCTTCAATAAAAGCTATCTATTCAATCTATGGTGTGATTACTGAACTCGTGAAAGGGAGTTAGATTAACTAACTAAAGTTCGGGAGGAAGATAGCGCGCCAAGACTCCGCCTACTCTAATCAAGCAACTCGCAAAAGCACGAAGAATGCGCACCGACTCCAATCAACTTCATACGCATCAGCCTAGCGAAAGCACAGAAGAATGTGACCAAACTCCTCGTTTCAATTACGAGGTTGGTATAAAATGTCTTCCGTCGCTCTGATCCTTGTGCTAGCATGTTTTTGTCGCCCTCCCTCCCTCCCCTTTCTCTGCTTCTCCCTTTCACACATCCAGGCTCCCCGGGGGATCCGATCGAGCCGCTGCTCGGCCGTGACCCAGAAGGACTCTCCGCCACACCCCGAGTCCATACCCGGTATCCAGTCATGCACCATCCTCATCACCTCCCCGGAACCCAGGCCCAGCTCCGCTACCGGCCTCCACCAGCACCAGCACCAGGCTCGGCTCTGCTACCAGCCTACACCAACCACCCCAGGCTCGGCTCTGCTACCAGCCTACACCAACTACTCAAGGCTCGGCTCTGCTACCAGCCTCAGGCTCGGCTCTGCTACCAGCCTGCGACACCCTGCATTAGGCTTGGCTCTGCTACCAGCCTGTACCACATGCATTAGGCTTGGCTTTGCTACCAGCCCTGCTTCAATAAAAGCTATCTATTCAATCTATGGTGTGATTACTGAACTCGTGAAGGGATGCGTAACGACGCGCACCTGTTTACCCGTTTGTCCTCGGCTGTAGCCAATTATGTTTATGTATTTAAGGAGTGAGTTTGTGTTTGTCATTTGTCGGTTATTGTTACGTTTTATGTTCAGAGTGCATGTTAGACTTCTCTTGAGAGCTCTGCTAGATGCGAGCGTTATTTTTTGTTGTTCTGTACGACGAATAGGCTACCTAAGTTGGGTGCTGTTTTGTTTGCTGATGGACATTCCATTAAACTCCAACCTCCTGCATCATACATCAACTGTTTTTTTTCGTTCGACTCAACTACACTGTGACAGCCTACTACAATTGTAAATATCCTATGACTTCTGCTCCAATTGGGCCTTGATGCCATCTAATATTTTCTGCTGTTTCTGCCACATTTTTGGGGACTAACCAGGGACCAAACCAGTACCTTGTGCCTAGTTCCTCTATTCTGCCCTACTATATGTGTTTTCCAACACCAGTTGCAATCAACCCTGGGTTATAGCCCTTCACCATTGCATGGTGGCATTCATTCTTCACAGGTCACACCCATCAAGTCAAAGTGAATAGTAACTGGTCCAACTCCATGGTATCTGTGGAGGAATACAGTCATCACACTTGTCAAACCCTCCCCACACAAGTCCAATGACTTAATAACTTTCGTGTAGGCCCAGACTATAGCAGTTTGCAGACATACAACACAGATGAGACTCAGAAGAGTGAATTAGAGATAATGGTAATGGGAGGGTGTTGCACTTTTCTGATTCTCTTTTCTCCACTCACTTCTTTACCTTCTCACGCTTTCCAATTGTTTAAGCAAGTCTCTATACTCTATTCTATCTGTATTCTGCACAAAAGATGACTGTGTACTGTATATAAAACATTCCAGCATATAAATCCACGTATTGAAGGATTACAATTCTTTGTTTCTATTCCAATATGTAATCATGGTATTCAATGACACAAGTCTGTGTTCTAGAAAGAGTGGTCTGGAGTCGCAGAGGTCCGATAATATCAGCTTTAATACAGCAGTTGGAAGTCAACAAGTACAGAGCTCTGGGGTTGTCTACGTTTCCCTACCCGCAACAGAGTTTGGGTTGGTTCACGAAGTCCAACTCACTATGGAGCGCGGGGCGCCTGGGAGCGGGGGCCAGAAGTCCTCGGGCGGAGGAGGAGGTGGTCAGACCTCAGGGCAGGAACGAGGCTGGGGCACAGGGCAGGAACGAGGCTGGGGCACAGGGCAGGAACGAGGCTGGGGCACAGGGCAGGAACGAGGCTGGGGCACAGGGCAGGAACGAGGCTGGGGCACAGGGCAGGAACGAGGCTGGGGCACAGGGCAGGAACGAGGCTGGGGCACAGGGCAGGAACGAGGCTGGGGCACAGGGCAGGAACGAGGCTGGGGCACAGGGCAGGAACGAGGCTGGGGCACAGGGCAGGAACGAGGCTGGGGCACAGGGCAGGAACGGGGCCAGGCACCGGCGGCAGGTGGCCGAGACTCCCCGGCAGGAACAGCCTCGGTGGTCTGGGTGCTGGGCGGCACAACCTTGGTCATCCGGGCGCTGGGCTGCACAACCTTGGTCATCCGGGCGCTGGGCTGCACAACCTCAGGATGAGGCAGGGGCACAGGGCAGGATCGAGGCAGGGGCCCAGGGCAGGACCGAGGCTGGAGTCGGGGTTCGGGCTGGGGCTGGAGCCGGGGTAGGAGCCAGGTCTTGGTCTTCCTCTGCAGGCAGGAGAGATGCGAGGCATTGTAGAACAAAGGGGTTTATTTATCCAAAAACGGGAAACAGATAGGGTACTCACACGGACATGGGTAATAATGACAAGACAAAGACTGGACACAAAACAGAAACCTAAATACACAGAACCAAACGACACACAGGTGGACACAATGACGCTAACGAGAACGAGACACAGGTGAAGACAATGACAGGGAAACACTAGGACAGGGCAAAACCAAAAACAACAGGGAGGCACGGCTGTGGCCGTGACAACTAGGTACACGGACTTAGTTGAGGCTGACGATTGCGAAAAAACGCATACGAAAATTTGTGTGCAAAGGCCTTCACTGTTGTGCAAACGTTAATGATAATTTGAGAAATGCACCAAAGTGACTGAGAAACTAATTAGTCCTCCTCTGCTTGAAGGCTCAGCCGCTCTGGTCACTTATTTGTATTGTTCATTCAGCCAAACAAATATTGGTTTCTGATTTCACTTGATTGTTGTTTTTTCTTTTACAGAGTTCTTACAAACAAGTTGATTGCTATGATGAACATGGATGGCACAGGGCCAAAGAAAGCCTTTGGCAAAACAAGGCTTTGCCAGGTTATAATAGGTAATTGTGTAATACTTCATCACTTCTAGTATGATTTTATCTAGATCCGTTCTGTCCTGTCCTCTGAGATGCTCAGCTTGAGTGTATCAGACACCAGTGATGGTTTCTGAAAATGTATTCTGTGCTTTCTAATGTCCTAAAATTGTAATAAATGTTGCTCCATCTTCATTCAGGTGCTGTACAGCAGTCAAAACCAGCATCGTCAGAGGTGGATATAAAATCATATGAATAACTATCTCTGGTCTGCTCCCGCCAGATATGGGGGTATGGGACGCCAAAAGGGCCAGATAGCAGTCGATCTTTGTTCAGGATCAGAATAATTATTTGACAAAATCCAGCCTACATTTGTACTTTTAAATTTGAAACTGATGAATAAAACCTTTCTTAAATTTGATTATGTTTGAGTCATTTTTTGGTTGTCGAGAATAGGACATCAGTGTGTGGATGTCAAATGGATCAGTTTGATTTGCATATTTGACCTATTGTTTGACGTCAACATCAGTGTTTGGATGTCAAATGGACATCAAGGTTTTGACATCAACATCAGGGCCGTCCCCTAACCTGTATAAAGGCCTGCTATAAGATTTTCTAAAAACCAAATTGCGTGCAGGGACCACCAGAATTGAACGTATTATAAAGATAGTCTATGTACTGTTTTCTTATTTCAGTTGATTGTGGCCTGTGTTATGCCCTATCTGCCTATAGGCTAGGCCTATAGACAGGGGCGATTCTAGGATCAGACCTTTAGGGGTGCTCAGCCCCCAATGAGAATGTTCCATGAATACAGTGCCTTGCAAAAGTGCTAAAACCCCTTGCTAAATAAATCCCTAATTTCGCTGGATAACAATGAATACATTTATGTATTATTATGCAAAATATTGAATGAATAAAAAAAACAAGGATGTCCCTTTATTCATGAACTACCAGCATCAAATGATAATAAACAATAATAATTTAAATGTTTTTTTTTTTTTTTTAGGGGTGCTGAGATGAAATGTAGGGGTGCTTGAGCACCCCTAAAAAGGGTCTAAAATCGCCACTGCCTATAGATATCCATTTCACAGAAATTAGTTACGTTTCTTTTCCCGTTTAATTTTGTTTTTACCCCGAAATAAACCACTCCCAGAAAACACCTTTAAATGCTTCAACTCAACCCGCCCAGCATCAGTCGGACTTTCATAGAGTAACCAATTCGCAATGCATTTCGTCGTACTTTTCGTTGGATGTGCGCTGTTTTCCACAGGTAAGTCTCAAATACACTATAGCCTATCCTAGACTGGTTGCATAGTTTCAGCTAAAATATATAGGCTACCTGTGGCTGCAGATTTATATCCTAAGGTTTTGGTTATGTGATTTCCAAATAAAAGTAGCCTAATCCAACTACAATCATTGATGCAAGCCTTCTGTTTTGTATTCTCATTATAACAGGTCTATTGTCAATTTATTTGCAGTTTCTAATAACCAAAATAACCTGTTCTGATACACCCATATTTTAGCCTTCACACTCAACTGTTACGAGTGCGTACCCGGGGCATCGGGATCATGCGTGGATACCCAGAAGACATGTCCCAGTTCCACTCAATGTGCAGCAATGAGGGTCACATCTTACGCGGGTCAGATATTTGAATGCGAAACTCATTTCATTTTATTATGATGTAGCCTATATTGGATACGGGTTATTGGCCAAATTGTTTTCATTACAGACATAATGAAATCCTGTTTTGAATGACTGTAATTGTTTTCCATAACTATCAAGGAGGGTCAAAAGTCGTAGATATGACCGCGAAGAGCTGTGCTGCGCCTGCTGAGTGCCTGACAGGGTCACTTAACTTCGGAATCTCAAGGATATTGCTAAATAGCAAGTGCTGCACCGCGGACCTCTGCAACTCTGAGACTGTCCCAGGTTAGTCTTTACGTGTAAACCAATATTATTGTTATTACGTTAAATCTATATTATGTATTTTTTATTATTATATTATTTATTATAAATACTCCTTATAGGCCAATTTGTATTAAATTTGTATTTTATGATTATTATCGTGTAAACCAGTATTATTATGATTGTTATATTGCATCACCTACATGATAAACCGTCTTCATCTAAATTGGAATCTGACATTCTATTGATGAATTCAAGTCAAGGAGAAAAAGATTGTCATGTCAACGTGCAATACGAGAACTTTCCACCGGTTATACAATGTTTACAGCCATAGGCGCCGATATACTTGTGTGTTCGTGTCTGCCGCTGTCCATTTCTTAAGGTTATGAAATGCAAATTTTGAGCACCAACGGAGAAAAACATAAATCGGCGCCATTGTCTATAGCCTATGGTAACTTCAGTGCTTCTTTTTTTTCTGCTCCACAGAATCCAGCAGTGGGAAACCAAATGGGAAACAGTGCTTCACATGCAACGGCCAGGAGTGCCTCAACACTCTAAACTGCCTGGGGGACGAGAATAGCTGTGTCTCCTCTATAAGTAATGTTTCACATGATTGGTTCTCTATTATTCCCAAATATTTTTAATTCCACTCATGACAGTGCTTGTTGTTCTATATATCAAATGATGTTCAGAAAAATGCGTCTTTGTCTGTGCACAGCACAGGTGTGTGTAAACCGAGGGAATAACAGTGCTTCTTCTTGTGCTTGTAGCTGACGTCTCTGGCCAGAAGGTTTCCTTGAAGGGATGTGCCAGCAAGAGTTTGTGTACAGGGTCCATGTCAGCTGAACTGCCAGGCATGAGCTTCAAGCTGGACTGCTGTGAAGGCAACCTGTGCAACGACGCACGGAGCCTCGCCGCGAGTCTGCTGCTCCTGGTGGCCCCCCTGCTCTCTGTCGCCCTCGTCCACTGAGAAGCACAGTCCAATGATGATTCACCTCATCCAACCTTTCTCTGACGCTTTCCTCTGTTCTCCCAATCTGCTCATCCTCTGCCCTGTTACACCCCTCCCCATCATGATCGCATCCCTTTGCCATCTTTGTTTTGTGCCCTTCACATAATGTGGTGTCATGGGGATATTTCTTTGTATGTTTTACAGAACTCGATCTGGTCATCATGTCTTGAGATCCACACCCATCTTTGGAATGCACAACACCCAAACCTCCTCTCTCTCCCCCCCCCCCCCCCCCTCCCCAATAACCTGACTATCCACAAAAAGTGTTCTATACTGAAGCCATCTGAACACGCACTGCATCTAGATCTCCATTTTGTAACTATTTAGAGTAGTTCAACAATGACAATGACAATGTTTTGTTCAATCATACATTTCAAAATAGAACCACGTATTCCCAGAGCTCGAAATACAATGTTTGTCCTCAAACTCTTTTAATTAAACACATTTTTTCTAACCCTGACCCCTTTATCAGTCACAGCAACAAACAACAATTCCATGTTCAGAATCAGATTCAACAATACTACTGTATAGTCTGAAGCTCCCATGGCATGTTTTGAAAATCTACAATTGGCATCTATTTGACCTTAACATGAGCCCTCTGTTAACAAACACTTTTTATAAACAAAAAGAAGTTATACTTCGTAAATGAGCAAACACAGTAGAGGTAACAGGCAATGGGTCATGGACAGGCAAACAGGTATGAAAGGATAATCCACAAGAAGAGTCAAAGAATACAGGCGAGAGATCTAAGCATGTAAAGTGGTAATATGATTAACAGTGCCTGGTTAGAACTAAGATAGGATAAGACTTTGCAAGTGCAGGGAAAGGAAGGGTTGCATTTGAATTAACTTGATATTGTAGTTGAAATGTTAACATGTGGTTTCACAGGTAATATTATTCAAACTTTATTGGTGCCCAGGCTTGGCTTAGTATAAGCATATGTTTGAAACGTGTTATAATTTTGGGTTGATATGCTTGTGTGGTGTCTATGTCAGTGCTGGATAGAGAAAAACCGGTTTGAATGCGATCTTCTGACACCGTGTCACTGATAACGCAATGACATACTTTAGGTGCAACTGACACTCAGGCCAGCAGCGTTTTTCTGTGGTCCTCTAAAGAAACAACATGATGCCAATCACAACAAACCAGGAGTTATAGTTTACAAACTTCACAGGTTTGTCAGGACAAAAGTCCTGGCAAATTGTGCCAAAGGCAGATACCTCAACTAAGCTATTGGATAACCAATTCAGTAACATAGTAAAACTACTAATAATATTCAGAAGAGGCATAAAAACCCTATATAATTTTTAGTACTGCTAATGTTGTAAGCTTAAACACCAGTCCTTAGTTAATATATTTGATCAGCTCTGGCAGTTGTATCTGTAGACTTTTCTATTTAGGCTGTAGAAGTATAGGCTATAAAGTATGTACTCTAAAAAACATATATATTTTATTAGCTGTCTTTGTGTATGCCTGCCAGTCAGTTATAACCATAGTAACAGCTTTTTTCAAATGCTTACACACAAATTCCTTACTTTTAACACAATTTCTGAAACCTGACACTCAAACACCAGAACCATACCTCAAATCTGCAAAACCATATGCACACTTTGGGCCTTTGACTCAGTTTTCAATTTCATAAAACACTTTTTGCAAAACACAACACACAATTCTCCATGTAACACACAACATTCTAACAGGAAGCATCTTGATTTGCTTTTTCAAACACAACCAATCAAAATGCCACACTACAGTTTTTTTCAGTCGCTAACAAACATTTGTCCAAACAGTTGTCACATTTTCAAAACTCTAAACACAATTAGCACAGCATCAGTCTTTTTTGGCCATACAATTCACATATTTCATGTCTTTTTCACACAATATGCAGTCAGTGAACACATTTCCACAATGCTTACATTTTCTTAACAGACAAGCTATACCTCCTAACAAAATGATGGATTGTTTGTGTAGTATTTACGAATGTTAACACACAACATCCCACAATAGCAAAAACAACTAGAGAGGGTACAATTTCTGGGGAAATTGTAGGGTGTGCTTGCTTGCGTCCGTTGTAAGTTTTTCCCTTCTAGTGATATTTTCAAGCATTTAGCCTACTCCATATTGCATATTTCATTAAGAACACCCTTTGAAACAGCTGCAAACCCCCTTTGAAACAAGCTACTGTAACAACGTTGTCACCGGCAGTATGGAATCGCGATTCAAGCAGTACCGTCTGCTAACTGAAAATATGCCCCCCAAAACGTAAATAAGTTTGACATTAATGTAGGGGGAAATGGCTAATTCAAAATAAGTTTGCTAGAGGCAAGCTAGCTGCTGTTGCTCCACATTTCACTGATTGTTTGAAAGCGCCGGAAATGAGAACGTTTCTTTTGACATAAAGTTTAGCTGTGGCATTGAAGACAGTACTACACACTGCCAGTGGGTGAGCCGAGTCTGACTGAGGGCGCTAACGTCAAAACAAGCCGTGGTGTCACTCAAATTCCAAGTTTTACACAAATCACAAAAATATGCTGACGCGCTGGCTGTCTTCGCAATCGCCATATCTTTATAACACTGCCCTCCTTCTGATTTTTGATGTAGAATTGACCCTGGTACGAAATTAAGAAAATACTCATCAAAGATCGACAACAGCTGACGCAATCGTCAACGGAGGCTGACGGGGCTCTCATCTCACGTTAGCCTGGCTCTGCCGTCCTACGTACTTCCGCTCAAATTTATTTGCTTCTGTACATAATGAAATGTACGAGAGTCTGGTTAGGACCAGGCTACTCTCACGTAGCAAACCAAAGTTTTTACAGCAACCTACATTAAAATCTCACCATCTGGCTGTCTTCACAATAGTCATATCGTCATAACATTGCCCTCCTTCTGTTTTGTGGTGTAGAATTGACCGAACTATAAAAATACGAAAATACTAAACTACTATGACGCTTGCATGGCTGCCGCCTAGGCAGTCTCACGGGCGACCCGCACTCTCTCAAATTACAAAGACTTTCACAACCTAAATAAAAAATCCGAGATGGCAGTTCCACTCGAAATTGCTTTCTCAACAAAACCCAATGGTTGGTAATTTTGGGGGTTGGCATTTTTCGCTCATAATCCAAGCTCCAATTTGCGTGCTAGAACGTCTCTATCACGTTGTATCCATGCGTCGTTGCTAACGTGTGCTGACGTAGTGACGTAGGCTAGCACTGCTACCCTTCGTTGACAGAAGACACTTTTCGCCCCAAAAACTTTAGCTCAGCCTAAACCGTGCAACGGAACGTAAATCCCAATAGAAGCAACGCAATCGAGACCAAGACGAAACTTTTGACACCTAGGTTGTCTATGTAGGCCAAATATTGACTGAGTTTTAGGGGTGGGAAAATAATAATAATAATAAGATATATGTGAGAGAACAAAGGTTGTGCCATTGCCGAAGGCAAAGCACACCCAACTAGAGAGGGTACAATTTCTGGGGAAATTGTAGGGTGTGCTTGCTTGCGTCGGTTGTACGTTTTTCCCTTCTAGTGATATTTTCAAGCATTTAGCCTACTCATATTGCATATTTCATTAAGAACACCCTTTGAAACAGCTGCAAACCCCCTTTGAAACAAGCTACTGTAACAACGTTGTCACTGGCAGTATAGAATCGCGATTCAAACAGTACCGTCTGCTAACTGAAAATATGCCCCCCAAAACGTAAATAAGTTTGACATTAATGTAGGGGGAAATGGCTAATTCAAAATAAGTTTGCTAGAGGCAAGCTAGCTGCTGTTGCTCCACATTTCACTGATTGTTTGAAAGCGCCGGAAATGAGAACGTTTCTTTTGACATAAAGTTTAGCTGTGGCATTGAAGACAGTACTACACACTGCCAGTGGGTGAGCCGAGTCTGACTGAGGCTAACGTCAAAACAAGCCGTGGTGTCACTCAAATTCCAAGTTTTACCCAAATCACAAAAATATGCTGACGCGCTGGCTGTCTTCGCAATCGCCATATCTTTATAACACTGCCCTCCTTCTGATTTTTGATGTAGAATTGACCCTGGTACGAAATTAAGAAAATACTCATCAAAGATCGACAACAGCTGACGCAATCGTCAACGGAGGCTGACGGGGCTCTCACGTAGCAGACCAATCAAAGTTTTTACAGCAACCTACATTATATGACGCTTGCATGGCTGCCGCCTAGGCAGTCTCACGGGCGACCCGCACTCGCTCAAATTACAAAGACTTTCACAACCTAAATAAAAAATCCAAGATGGCAGTTCCACTCGAAATTGCTTTCTCAACAAAACCCAATGGTTGGTAATTTTGGGGGTTGGCATTTTTCACTCATAATCCAAGCTCCAATTTGCGTGCTAGAACGTCTCTATCACGTTGTATCCATGCGTCGTTGCTAACGTGTGATGACGTAGTGACGTAGGCTAGCACTGCTACCCTTCGTTGACAGAAGACACTTTTTGCCACAAAAACTTTGTAACCTCCTAAACTGTGCAACGGAACGTAAATCCCAATAGAAGCAACGCAATCGAGACCAAGACGAAACTTTTGACACCTAGGTTGTCTATGTAGGCCAAATATTGACTGAGTTTTAGGGGTGGGAAAATAAGAAGAAGAAGATATATGTGAGAGAACAAAGGTTGTGCCCTTGCCGAAGGCAAAGCACACCCAATTATCCAAACCTTAGATACAGTTTTTATACAGTATAAAAACTGCTTCTGCAATGATATTAGTTCAAAAACAACATATCAGCTGAAAATAAAAATTAAAAAAGACAATTGAAAAATTGACACACAGCTGATTTATGTTGGGTAAAGTGGGCCAACCACAGCTGATTCCAGTCTGGCTTAGACTCAGTGGCAGGGGTTATTTCCTTCAATTACTATAAAAGAAGGACTTTGAGGAGTGATGTTTTTGGAAACAGAAAAATACAAACACTGTAATGTCTGGATGAGGAAGAGCAAGGGGCCCAGGGAGAAGAGCAGGCCCAGTGAGAGATGGAGGGAGAGGTGCAGAAGCAGTGAGAGATGCAGAAGGAGGTGCAGGTGCAGTGAGAGGAGCAGGGCTGGGGAGAAGAGCAGGCCCAGTGAGAGATGGAGGGAGAGGTGCAGAAGCAGTGAGAGATGCAGAAGGAGGTGCAGGTGCAGTGAGAGGAGCAGTGAGAGGAGCAGGGCTGGGGAGAAGAGCAGGCCCAAGGAGATAGCAAGGTAGAGGTGTAAGAATGCGTGGTGGTGGCATTCCAAGGGCTGCAAGAACAGTAGTCAGTGATGAAATTCGTGCCACTATCATTGACCATGTTGATGAAAACATGTGGCCTAACCCTAAAGATTGCAGGGATTAGATACAGTAATTTTGTGCTTTTTTGTTCCCCCTTTTTTATCTGGGCTTTTTGCTGTTTTGTTTTTTTTACAGAATGCTCTTGTGTTTCATGGATATTTTGTTTACTGTAAGCATTACTGTAAAACTTTTTCTGTTCTATTACTGTATACTGAGTTTCTACTGTACTTCCTTTAGTAAACAGTAAGTAAAAAAAACTGATTTGCTTTTTACTGAAATGTGTTTGAATGTGAACATTATTGTACATGTGGACATACAGTTCCCAACAAAGAAATTTTGTGTAAAAGGTGGATTGCATGTTTTGCATGCAAGTACCTGAAACATCAGTCTATGCAGTTTTTATAATGTCAACAATAGCCAGTATTTTTAAACCTGGTGTACTTTGATTGATTGCATGTACCTTGTGAAGTGAAAACAAGTGTTATTCTTAGACAGAATAATTTCATTTTGAGTCAGATTTCCAGTGTTTTGGTAAAGTCAGTGTGTGCAGAGAAACATGTGTTCTGTCTTGAAATGGAGAGTTAGTATATATTTAACAAAATGTGTTTTTGAGAAGAAAATTATCCATTTGGCCAATTGTGTTTTGTAGGTGTCAGTGACTGTGTTAAGAGTTTAGAAAAAGTATCCGAAGTATGGGTAAGCGCTTGTTAGCGATTGAAAAAAACTGTAATTCATCAGTGCCTTACACTAACTCCTCACATGTGCAAACACTCATTGCTTTACTCAACACCAACCAATCATGGCTTTAGAATAGGCCTAGAAATAGCCTAATTTGAGTTGAGTACAGTGGTGGATATAATTTGAACCTTTACTGTAAAAAAAGATAACAGGTATGTAACAATATACTGTAATATACACATGTTCTAATGTACACATAATAGCTGTTTCAGCACAACACACGGTATACTATACACAAACATATTTTACAGTTTTTTACAGTTGCTAGGACACATTTCTCAATACTTAGGTCACTTTTTAAAAACTCTTCACACAGTTCTCCTAACCAACTTTCAGCTCGGCACAGCAGTTCATTTCACATTCAAAATGCACTAAAACTACCAAATCACTTCATACATGTCTCAAACCAACTCATTCTTCCATAACACTAGCAAAGGTTGACAGCCAACAAACATACTTTGTCACCCACAAAACAATGACCTAAAAATCACTAACAACAGGTAGCATTATACAATGTTTTCTTATGTAAAACAAGGACACCTCTCTACTGTTTAGAATTCACTGCAATATATGTAGCATTCCCGGCTGAACAGATGCGATTCACTCTCAATAACTGATGTTAAAGAAGAATTTATTGAGAGTGAATCGCATCTGTTCAGCCGGGAATGCTACAGTAAGAGCTTCACCCAGAAAATCAACAGCTTCACCTCATCTGTCCCCCTGTAAAGAAAATGGATGCTTCTGAAAATAACGACGCAGACCAGCAGGTGGATGCGCCTCGTAACGGAATGGAAGAGGAGGAGCTTCACCGTTCTGGTCGACAACGCAACCCCACGGAGAAGATGCATGCATATAAAAAGGAGGAGTCCCTGAAAAAGGAGAAAAGATTGATTCAGCTATACGAACAATGGAAGGACTGTGCTCGCAACACAAGGGAAAAGCTTAAAACAGACGTTAATGAGAGCCAACTGGTAGCACTTATTAATGCACTTGAGAAGGGAAGAGATGATGTCATGCACGTCTACCTAGAAATTAGAGATTACATCGCTCCTTCCAGTGACACAAGACGCAGAATCGATACTTGTGAAGCTGTGACGAAAGATATTTCGAAGATCATTTTTGACAGAATAACATGCCTTGAGGACTTTGATCAAGAAAATGTGAAACACAGCCTTCGTGAGTTACTCCATCACGATTATGCTTGCTCTGTCTATGGATCCACAGTCTCACGCACCACATCATCAAGGTCTACAGCTATATCAATTGCAGCAAAGCGGGCAGACGCAGCAGCTGAATTAGCAGCCAAAGAAGCAGAGTACTCAATTATGCAAGAAATTTAAGCTCGAAAGTGTGAATTAGAAAAACTAAAGGCAGAGAAGGATCTAAAAGCAGCTAGAGCGAGACTGCAGGCCTATGATCAAGAAATGGCACCGGAAGCCAGCATTCATAATTCAGACACGAATACAAGGGAAAAGCAGGATGTAAGCATAACAGCGCAGCAGCATGTGGTTCCATTTCCCATCCAAGGTCCTACCAACATCACAGCAACAAGCCCTACTGACATCACCGCAACATCCTCACCTCCAAAATCTGATATATCGTATTTCGCTCAAGTTGTCCAAGATAGCATAGCCCTGAACAGGCTGCCAACAACAGAACCACCTGTGTTCAGTGGTGATGCTATCCAGTTCATTGAGTGGAAGGCTGCATTTGTGTCGCTCATTGGTGGAAAGGCCATTTCTTCTGCTGACAAGCTGCACTATTTAAAAAGGTATGTTGCTGGGCCTAGCTCGGAAGGCTCTTGATGGCATCTTCTATAGGAATGATGATGAGGCCTATAATGATGCATGGAACAAACTGAACCAACGGTATGGACAGCCATTTGTCATACAGAAGGCATTTAGAGAAAAACTAGCCAAATGGCCTCAGATTCAGCCCAAAGATTCTGAAGGTTTCAGAGAATTCTCCGACTTCTTAAATGCATGTCATCAAGCTATGCCTCATGTCAAGGGGCTTGAAATACTAAATGACTGCAATGAAAATCAGAAACTAGTACTCAAATTACCAGATTGGGCAGCAGCACGGTGGAACCGTCAGGTCACGCGGACACTGATTGAGACTCATGACTTTCCAAAGCTTATAGATTTTGTGAACTTCATGTCCATGGAAGCAGAGATTACTTGTAATCCAGTCACCTCCTTCAGCGCTCTTCGTGGCTCTGACCCCACTTCAGAAAGGTGGAACCTCAAGGACAGCAAAAGGAACAGAGCTAACGTCTTTCACATCCAAACAGCTACGGAAAAAAAACAAAATTATGACAACAAACAAAGGCCACCTAAAGGAAGCTTCAAAATGTGTCTCTTCTGCAAAGACATCATGCATATGATTCACAATTGTACTAAATTTGTGGCAAAGTCATTAGAAGAGAAACGGAAATATGTGAAGGAGAACAATCTCTGCTATGGTTGCATGAAACTAGGCCACAGTGCAAAAGACTGCCGCCACCGTCTATCCTGTGACACCTGCAATGGTAGACATCCAACGTGTCTACATGATGGAAACTACAGAAGGAAAGCAAACTCTGCACTAGCCTCAAACCAAGATGTGACCAAGATCACAAAGTAGATAATGGTGAGTCATCCACCAATACTTCAATGATTGTGCCAGTGTGGGTATCAACCGAGAGAAATCCAGCCTCTGAAAAACTTGTTTATGCACTGCTTGACACCCAGAGTGATACTGTGTTTGTCGATCGAGAGCTAAGCAACCAGCTACAAGCTGACTCCTGTCCTGTGAGATTGAAGTTGACAACAATGACTGCAAAGGATGTTGTCATGCCGAGTGAAAGGGTGTCAGGTCTCAAAGTAAGAGGCTATAGCTCCCCCGTTGTCCTCAACCTGCCAACTGCTTATACTAAGGACTCCATTCCAGTGAACCACACTCACATCCCTACTTGTGACACAGCACGGCACTGGAAGCATCTCTCTCCAGTAGTGGACAAAATTCCACCTCTGCAGGATTGTGAGGTTGGTCTCCTGATAGGCTACAGCTGTCCAAAGGCTTTGGCACCAAAACAGGTGATATTAGGTGGCGATGATGAACCCTATGCAGTCCATACAGACCTAGGTTGGAGCATTGTTGGTCGCTTGTCTTCACACCATGAATCGCAAAGCTTCAACACCATCTGTCATAGAGTCAGCATTAAAGAGCTCCCCCCAGTGACTCCAGCGGATGTTATTAAGGTATTGGAGTCTGACTTCAAAGACGCTGGTGAAGATAATAAAACTGTCTCACAGGATGACATCCTCTTCTTAACCAAACTGCAGCAAGGCATAAGGAAGAACGACCACGGGCATTATGAGATGCCTCTCCCCTTCAAAGAGAGACCTCACTTCCTTAACAATAAGCAGCTTGCCATCGTAAGGCTCAATCATCTTAAAAGGAAATTACTGAAAGATGAACGGTACAAGCAACATTATGTAAGGTTTATGGAAGAGGTCATTGAGAGAGGTGATGCAGAAGAAGTGCATGACGAAGGAAAGGATGGAGAGAAGTGGTACATCCCTCACCATGGAGTGTATCACCCTAAGAAGCCAGATAAGCTCCGTGTTGTCTTTGATTGCTCTGCCAAGTACCGGGGAACCAGCCTTAATGATCACTTGCTCCAAGGCCCAGATTTAATGAATACGCTGACTGGTGTTCTTTTAAGATTCAGAAAACATCCCGTTGCCCTTATGTGCGATGTTGAAAAGATGTTCCACCAATTTCATGTGGAAGAAGCAGATCGAAACTATCTCCGTTTTCTCTGGTGGAAAAACGGAGACTTCGCTTTACAGCCACAAGAGTACCACATGAAGGTCCATCTTTTTGGTGCAACCTCATCACCTGGATGTGCCAACTATGGTCTGAAACACCTCGCAAAGGAGAATGAGTGCATGTATCCTCTTGGCTCAAAATTCATCACAACAGACTTTTATGTAGATGACGGTGTCACCAGTGTAGCCAGCACAGAAGAAGCTGTCCAGGTAGCAAGAGAAGCTCGACAACTGTGTGCCTCAGGTGGTCTTAGACTACACAAGTTTATTTCAAACGATAGAGTTGTCCTGGATAGCATTCCAATTTCTGAACGAGCCATTGATATAAAGGCACTTGACCTCAACTTTGATGACACACCTGTAGAAAGAGCCTTAGGGATCCACTGGCACATTGATTCTGACAGATTCAGATTCTCTATTGACCTCAAAGACCAGCCAGCAACACGCCGTGGCATACTATCCACAGTTGCATCACTGTATGATCCACTGGGCCTTATTGCTCCTTTCCTGCTCAGTGGAAAATTAGTGCTACAGGAAATGTGCAGAAAAGGAACAGGCTGGGATGACCCCCTTCTTAAAGAATTGCAGCCAAGGTGGGAACATTGGAAAGCTGATCTTGAGAATTTGGAAAGGATCAATATACCCCGCTGCTATGTGCCTGCAAACTTTGGAAAGGTCATCAAAAGAAAACTTAAGAGATAAGTCCAGCAGTCACAGGTAGCTGAACGAGAAGATGCTAAACTCATCATCATTAAGGACTTGCAAAGAAACACCTATTCAGGGGATATCAAGTTATTGAGAAAGGGGGCTCAGCTGTCTCCTCGCAGCAAGCTGTATCATCTTGATGCCTTCCTGGATCAAGAAGGAGTACTCAAGGTGGGAGGAAGGCTTTGCGATGCGATCCTACCCAGTTCAGTCAAACACCCAGCTGTCATTCCTAAAGCTCACCACATAACAAAGATGATCATCTCTCAATGTCATGAGAATGTCAAGCACCAAGGAAAGGGCCTCACAGTAAATGAGATCAGATCACAAGGCTACTGGATTCCAGGAATGAGCAGAGCAGTAGCATCCCATGTGCATCACTGTGTGACATGTCGTAAACTCAGGAGACCCACAGAAGAACAAAGAATGGCAGACCTCCCGTCAGAGCGTACAAATCCATCCCCACCATTCACATACTGCGGTATGGACTGCTTTGGTCCCTTTGTCACTAAGCAGGGTAGGAAGGAACATAAAAGGTACGGCCTCATCTTCACATGTTTCAGCTCCAGAGCTATTCATATAGAAATGCTAAATGACATGTCTACAGATGCCTTTATCAATGGCCTGCGCTGTTTTGTTGCATTACGGGGAGCAGTGCGCCAAATCAAATGCGACCAAGGCACCAACTTTGTAGGAGCAAAGAATGAACTGAGAAATGCTCTAAAGGAAATTGACATTTCCTGTTCTTAGTTGAGAGGCAGTGTGACGTTGTCCTAAATGCACCCCATTCAAGTCATGCAGGTGGGGTATGGGAGAGACAAATCAGAACAGTGAGAAATGTTCTTCGCTCAACTCTCTCACAGTCCTCTGACAGACTGGACGATGCATCACTGCGGACATTTTTCTATGAAGCTATGGCGATTGTTAACAGTAGACCACTCTCAGTTGACAACTTAAATGACCCCAAGAGCCTTGCACCTCTCACCCCAAATAACCTGCTCACTATGAAATCCATTCCAGCACTACCACCTCCAGGCAAGTTCGTCAGAGAAGACATTTATGCAAGGAAAAGGTGGCGTCATGTTCAGTACCTTGCAGAGCAGTTTTGGAGTCGTAGGCGTAAGGAGTATCTATCTAACATTGCCACCAGGCAGCGCTGGCATACAGCAAAGAGAAACCTGCGAGTGGGAGACATTGTCATGGAAAAGGCTGAAGATCTGCCCAGAAATGAGTGGCGGCTGGCCAGAGTTACAGAGACTACTACAGATAAAGACGGGCTTGTGAGACGAGTCAAGGTATGCCTTGGTGACCGGAATCTGGGAAAGGATGGTCGTAGACTCAACAAGCTGTCTGTCATTGAACGCCCAGTTCAGAAGCTGGTCCTGTTGCTAGAGACTATCTAGCTGCTTCTGAGAACAACCAAGTTCATGATTTGGTGGGAGTGTAAAAGACCATTAATTCTCCCTATCTCTGAAGTGGGCCGTCTCCTTTATTTCCAGCCATAGAGGGCGGTGTGGTCATGGAATACCTTACTAAAGGGGACTCTTACTAAACCTGAGCTAAAAACTCTTTATTTGTTTATGGTTTGGTTTATTAATATTTCTCGCTGAATTCTCAATATTTACATTGTATTTATTTGTTTTACAACAGCATCTGTTACTTATCTGACATGCTTTTATTTTGAAGTCCGTGAAAGGAAGTTCAGCGGGCGCACGCTTTGTATATGTTGGCTCACTTTTCATGTGATGCACCATTAAATGCTACCAGTGAGTGAAGCGAGACGAATTTACGGTTGCAGACTGAATATATATCTTTACAAACGAGTTGATTTCTACCTCTTAGCTCCTGGCTGATGAAGGGCACAAGGTATCGTTTTTATTTTATTGTTTTCTAATCTTTGAGGGACTGTGTTTATTGTATCGATCTCCTCTAAACTGTTAGTGGGTCACTAGCATATATGCAGATGGTAAATCAGTGATATGTGATGAGGGATGAGAGGGGATGATTGTAGAGGATGAGGGGAGTGTGTAATAAGGGATGAGGGGGGATGACTGTAGAGGATGAGGGGAGTGTGTGATGAGGGATGAGAGGGGATGACAGTAGAGGATGAGGGGAGTGTGTAATGAGGGATGAGAGGGGATGACTGTAGAGGATGAGGGGTGTGTGTGATGAGGGGTGAGAGGGGATGATTGTAGAGGATGAGGGGAGTGATGGATGAGAGGGGATGACTGTAGAGGATGAGGGGAGTGAGGGATGAGAGGGGATGACTGTAGAGGATGAGGGGAGTGTGTGATGAGGGATGAGAGGGGATGACTGTAAAGGATGAGGGATTGTGTGATGAGGGATGAGAGGGGATGACTGTAGAGGATGAGGGGAGTGTGTATGGGGTGGGGGTGATGGGGATGATGATGTAGCACCGAATACATGAACAACCACAATCAGCCTTCTTCACACACCTAGCTACAGGAGTATGTGTATTGAGACACAGGGCAGTTCTCTTTGAAAAGCAGGCAGGCTTGCATACGGCAAACCAGCATAAAACCAGGGATGCAGCATATGGGGTTCCATTTGTGCCAAAAAAGTTGATGCTTTTGTACAATGGATCTTGGCGATTGCTTTGCTCTCAGTCGTTTACTTCGCAGCAGTTCTTGTGATTTGCAGCGTACCATTTGTGCCAAAAATAAGTTGATGCTTTTGTACAATACGTCTGGTTATTTTGGCTATTGCTTTGCTCTCAGTCGTTTACTTTGCAGCGTTGCGTTTACAATGTGCCACTTCACCTGTCGTTTGCTGTGGTTGTTGCTTTTGTCTTTGCATCTTGACGATCACGTGGATCCTTGCAGTTACAGTAGCCTACCTGCTGCTTTTAGGTGCATTCAGCCGGCGTCGCCTGCAGCCCGGCTGACTTGAAGCAGCCAATGGCATTTTCAGCTTCAAGGCAGCCGGCTGCATGAAGTCGAACGCATCTTTTGACATCGGATTTCTCCCGCTGACGATTTCATTGGTTTGCAGCGCTAAAACAATTTTTTATTTAGATGTTATTTGTCTTATCCTCCAATCATCAAAAACGAGTATAATATAACAAAAAAAATCACCTGATTGCTTATGGATAATGTACGTGTTATGTATCATGTTACATTGTTATGTACACGTAGCCATACAGTGCTTATGTCAAGTTTTCCAAATGTTATGTTTCAGACTCATCTTAAAATTGACTCAATTAATTCGTGAATATTTCAACAATTACACACAATACACAACAATAAACTTCAGAGTGTTTTACATAAAGAATATGACTGAAACAGTATCTGAGGTAAAATAAGAAGTCGATTATTGTCAATTAATCCTGTGGCAGGAGAGAAGGAACTGGAAGTCCAGGTTCTGTGGCTCTTTTTGGCTGACGGCATCATGGTCTTGGGGGAAGCAGCACTTGCCTTGGTCGCTCCTAGAACACAGAATAATTGCCGATTTATATAGCTATACTCAGTGTTGCCAGTTACTTTGAAAAAGTAACTTAGTTACGTTACAAGTTACTTGATTTTAAAAGTAATTAGTTACTTTACAAGTTACTTGATTTTAAAAGTAACTAAGTTAGATTACAAGTTACTTTATTAGTTACATTCAGCAGCTGCTGCTGACACCCCCACCGCCTCAACATAAAAATAGGTGCGTTCGACTTTCGCCTGCAGCCGCCTGCAGCCCTCCCAATCTATGCCGTAATCTTCCAAATTGGTCTAAAGAAAAACATTATTCAATGATCTGTATGATATTTTTTTCATTTGTTTTCACACAAATACGCTTTTCAAGTCTTCCGGGTGGCGTCAATGAGACCCATTGCTGTCAACCCATCAGACAGCCTTAACAGAGAGATGGTGAAGGGGATTGATTATACATTTTCGAAGTTTCATAATTTTATGATGTATGGTATTTATCGACTTTCCAAACCAAATCATTCTGCAAGCAAATTTGATTTGTGCTGGTAGATAGGTCTGGCCACACTGCCATTCAAACCCATTTTCCTCATTCCCATTAAAAGTGCCGGGCCAATAACAACTGTCTATATGATGTGGGGCAGATTTAATACAATGACTGTACAGAAGACCTCAGCACTGTCACACATTTATGACCATCTGATTGTTTAGGTCTATCCAATTGCATCCAGAATGATTTTAGTCTGTGCTCATTGACAACGCCCCTTGGAAATAGAAAATGTATTGAGAGGTTCCATACCCATTCGCCTCAAATTGGTCTACTGATGCAAGGCTACTAACCAACCACAGTATTCATACTGTACCAATTGAACATCAACCCCCCGATTTTCACGATCTGAAACGCAAGTATCAAAACGCAAAGCGCAAGTAACTTTGTGGGCGGGACTCCGGCTCGGTTGCTATTTTGCCGGCGGGATAAATGACTTTGCGCCTGGCGCAAATCTAAAATGGGTAGGTCCGAAGTAGCTACATTACTAATGGGTGTGGTTTGGGCGTAACGTGCAATAAACCAATCAGAGCGTCATCTCACATTCCCTTTAAGAGCAGCGCTTGTTCCATGGCGGATTGCTATTATAACGGCGGATTTGCCAGGCGCACGACAGGAGCGGTTCACAGCCAAGGAGACCGACGTTCTAGTCAGGGCCGTAACAGATAGATAAGTGACATTGTATGGGAAAGGCAGAGCAGTTTTCTCATTGCACTAAATTGCCCGCTCATGCTGCTCATTCAAATTCTTATTTTTATATAGCCTACCCTATATTTTATTTTTTAAATTGTTTAGTTCTTGGAATTAGTTTAACTATTGTACTTTTTTACTTAATTTAAGACCCGTATATGTTTATTGTTTGCATCTTCCTGCCACAGTAAATTCCGTGTTTGTGTAACATAAGCTACATGGCGAATAAACCGAATTCTGATTCTGATGGAGATGGGAGAAGAAACCCACCCAAATTAGCTTCGGTTAAACAGGCGTGGGAGAAAATTGCCACAATTGTTACAAATCATGTTCACATACATAGAGATTTCTCATGAAAATCTTTTTTATAATCATTGGAGAAATGTAACACGCCATAAATCAAAACAATGTAACGTAGCTTCGCAAAAAGAAGACCCTGGCCTCGCCAGCAGTGCGCATGGACAAAGCTTGCGCCCTTAAAATAGCATCTGAATAATGCGCCATTGACTTTAGACCACGTTTTTCCTGGTCAGTGGCGGAATTGTTTTTCGGAAACTGCAAAATAGCACCAGGGAACGTTTGCGCCCGGAACACGCCTCCTTTTTCGCTGAACCGCCCACGGGAGCGCAAGGTCATTTCGACGTGCGTCTGTGGAGGGAAAAGTCCGCTTTGCGTCGAGTGCAAACTAGGAATGATACTTGCGTCGTTGACAAAGTCAATTGCGCTGGGTGCAAGATCGGGCCCCAAGACTTACTGCTCTACTGCTTCTCTCAATCTTCTCTCAATGTATGCCCTCGAGGCATAGCCAATCAGGGCATCCCGGGACTCTGGTGTCCTCAGGTAAGCTGTGCACCCGAGGATACTAAGGACACTTGAAGCTTCTTCCACTGCTTCTGTAGCAGCAGTCATCGTGCTTGCATTCTTGATCTGTAATCAATGCTGCGGTCTCCCGGTTGTGTAGATTCACCCTCTACAACATCCGGAAGATCAGGAGATACCTGTCTGAGCATTCCACCCAGCTGCTAGTCCAAGCACTTTTCCTCTCAAAGTTGGACTACTGCAACTCGCTGCTCGCCGGTCTCCCAGCATGCGCAACCCGCCCTCTCCAGAGGATTCAGAACGCAGCGGCCCATCTGGTCTTCAATCTACCCAGATGCTCCCATGTTACCCCGCTCCTCATCTCCCTCCACTGGCTTCCCATCACGGCCTGTATCAGATTCAAGACTCTGGTACTGACCTTCCGAGCAGTGAACGGGACTGCAACCGAGTCTCTCCTCCAGCCTTACACCGCCACCTACGGTCTTCTTCTGACAACCGTCTGGTGGTCCCACCGCTCAAGAGCGCCCGGTCCCAACACAAGCTCTTCTCCTGTCTGGCCCCCCAATGGTGGAATCAACTCCCCACCTCCATCAGGGACACTGACTGTCTCCCCACCTTCAGGAAAAGGCTCAAGACGCACTTGTTCCGGGAGTACAACGGCACTTAGAAATGCTTGGCTGGACCTGATGTTAGTTTCCTCCAGGATCACAATGACTCTTATTGAGACTTGTTGCTCTTGTTGGTTAGTTGTAACGGTTTTAAATTCTTGTACTCGCTGTGAAATATTTTACTGTTGATTGTTTTTCTGCAGGTACACTCTTGCACTTTTTGAGTTTCATGTTGTTTAATTGTAACTTGTTTAACTGCATGCTCTTATGGTTCTTCCCTTTGGCACTTATTTGGTTTTTCACAATGTATGCTTCATGTTTTGGCTGCCCGCAATGTTTGGGGCTATCTCATTGTTATGATCAGTGACCTATGCTCTTTTGTAAAGCTCTCTCTTGGATGTCTCTTTGGATAAAAGTGTCTGCTAAATGCATAAATGTAATGTAAATGTAATGTAATCATGTGATTTAGCACAGTAGAGCGGTACAGCCCACGAGAACATCAAGCACACATTTCTATTATCATATTACAGAATAATCTGTATTTATGGTCATTAAAAACATGAATAAGTCAGTGCAAACACCTGCCTACAGGTAATCTAAAGGAATGAAGAAATGTTTCCATACAAAGTTCATTTAGTTATGAGACTAGTCATCACCTTGTAAAGCATCTCCCGTAGCTCCCTGTCATCTACCTCATCGATGTTGGGTGAGCTACTACGACACCCAGATATGAGGCAGTATAATCGTTCAGAAAGAAAGCAGGGGAGGACTCCATGCACAACTGCCACTGACATCATCTGCCCGACCAGTCGGTATTCCCCTGCCTGCACAGCTACAAAAACATTTATGTTGGTGAAAATACGTATTTAGCAACTCAAACATGAGGTTAAGAGTAACAACAAATGTCCATACCAGGTGACAGCAACGCGAAGTTCCTGGCATCCTCAGGCCCACAGAAAAAGTGGCTATCTTTAAGGGCAATGACAAGCAGGCGTAGAAATTCCCTCGTAGGTCCCCCATCATCAACAGCCCCCTCCCCAGTGTCATCTACATCAACAAAGATGACGTTGAGACGCTTACTTGGAGTAAAGGTTCTGCATAAATGCACGCAAAGCACACTGAAGCACCGAATCTCTCATTACATTAATGTAATTGGACGTGGGTGCCACCAATGTATCCAGTTTTTTGGCAATATTTGCAAGTATGGTCACCAAGTTCTGCCTGAAAGAAATGACATGAGATAAATACAAATTTGGTTTATAAGTATGAAGGAAAACCATGGAAACATATTAAGGGGTTTTAGAGTCTATTTTCTCAAAACCTTACTATACTGTTTACCCTTACTGCAAGGCGGTAAGAGTCGGTGATGAACCACTGGCTGCTGTGGTGTTCCAGCTTGTAAAGGGGGGTACATCCAGTTCTGCACTTGTTATGTCCTTTCCAAAGACAGATCAATGGTTATCAATAAAATACCTTAAACTTCCCCCAACTTCTTGCCAACTATAATTCGATGCTGGTGACACCCATTGGACATTATCTAAATGAACATGAATATGGCATAAAGGAAGCCTTAAATGGGTAACATCAAGTGAACAAAAAGTCCCACGTACCTGGGTTAACCCTACAGTAGCAACAAGTGCTATGTCTTTTCTACTGAAAAGTTCTGTAGTGTGGCTTCTTAATGGAGAAAAGAGAATGGGTACCTTTTTTTAAAGACACAGTTTGTATTGACAACTAACTCAAACAGCTGTTCTGCCTCACCCAACAAAGTTTTAAAAAAGCACCTCAAGAGAGACAAGCAATAATGGGTCTCCCAGACTTACTGACTCAAACTTACTCGACCCCTGTCTGCAGCTGTCTGTGCTCTACTCCTGCTGTCAATGAAGTTTGGTCCTCAACGCTACTCAGGTCAATGAAGGAACATAGACCTGTTGTTGTTGAAGTTGTTGGTGTATGTGAGGATGTTTCCTATTCAGATACAGAAATATAATTACTTTCAAAGCTGTAAAAAAAGAATTTTAGGCAACTCTGTTCACAAAGACTTGTTTTTTCTTCCTTCTATTGTGTTCCCTTTGAGAAAATGAATACGGTATATAGAATAAGTCAGTTCAGTCTTTCACTGAAGTAGGCATACCTGGAGGGACAGTTCAATCGCCTGTGCCAGGTCTTCTTCATCACTTGAGGTTGCTTGGCTAAATTCATGATATTAAATAGAAAATAGATACACGTGTATGCTGTAAATGCACTATTAGTAAATTAACCACGTTTCCAATGTTCTAACTAGTTAGTACCACTAATTCCATGCTTCTATGACAATGGGCATAACATAAAAACATAACAATAAGACAATCAGGGCCCTATTTTAATGATCTGAAACACAAGTATCAAAACGCAAAGCGCCAGTTGTGGGCGGAACTCCGGCTCGGTTGCTATTTTGCCGGCGGGATAGATGATTTTGCGCCTGGCGCAAATCTACAATGCGTAGGTCCGAAGTAGCTACATTACTAATGGGTGTGGTTTGGGCGTAACGTGCAATAAACCAATCAGAGCGTCATCTCACATTCCCTTTAAGAGCAGCGCTTGTTCCATGGCAGATTGCTATTATAACGGCGGATTTGCCAGGCGCACGCCAGGAGCGGTTCACAGCCGAGGAGACCGACGTTCTAGTCAGGGCCGTAACAGATAGAGAAGTGACATTGTATGGGAAAGGCAGAGCAGTTTTCTCATTGCACTAAACTGCCCGCTCATGCTGCTCATTCAAATTCTTATTTTTATATAGCCTACCCTATATTTTATTTTTTAAATTGTTTAGTTCTTGGAATTAGTTTAACTATTGTACTTTTTTACTTAATTTAAGACCCGTATATGTTTATTGTTTGCACCTTCCTGCCACAGTAAATTCCGTGTTTGTGTAACAGGCTACATGGCGAATAAACCGAATTCTGATTCTGATGGAGATGGGAGAAGAAACCCACCCAAATTAGCTTCGGTTAAACAGGCGTGGGAGAAAATTGCCACAATTGTTACAAATCATGTTCACATACATAGAGATTTCTCATGAAAATCTTTTTTATAATCATTGAAGAAATGTAACACGCCATAAATCAAAACAATGTAACGTAGCTTCGCAAAAAGAAGACCCTGGCCTCGCCAGCAGTGCGCATGGACAAAGCTTGCGCCCTTAAAATAGCATCTGAATAATGCGCCATTGACTTTAGACCACGTTTTTCCTGGTCAGTGGCGGAATTGTTTTTCGGAAACTGCAAAATAGCACCAGGGAACGTTTGCGCCGGAACACGCCTCCTTTTTCGCTGAACCGCCCACGGGAGCGCAAGGTCATTTCGACGTGCGTCTGTGGAGGGAAAAGTCCGCTTTGCGTCGAGTGCAAACTAGGAATGATACTTGCGTCGTTGACAAAGTCAATTGCGCTGGGTGCAAGATAGGGCCCTCAGCCTTGCAATGAAGCAGTTAGTCTACTCACAGGATAATATCAGGCCTTACCTTCTACAAGTGTCCTGGGGTCTCATTTATAAAGCTTGCGTACTCACAAAACGGGGCTGAAAATGTGCGTACGCCACTTTCCACGCAAATGTTGTGATTTATAAAAAACAAACTTGACGGGAGAATGTGCGGTCCTCCACGCAAACTCTGACCCTCCCGTAGGCCTACGCACATTTTGGAAACAGTTGGAATTGGCGACGCAGATGACCGTACTGTAGTCAGACTGCAGAAAGTGAATGTGGGAACAACATTACTCGTAATATTTATATATTTTGTTTTCCTCACACACGTTTTTTTCACTCGATTTCATCATTATCATGAAGATTAAATCCAGCAGAGTTATTTGCGCTTGTACTGAGTGATAATTGTTCCATAAACACCTTGTACAATCCAACTCAAATTTTAAATAAAAATTCAGCGCTGTATGTCTCACCATCAGATTGTCCACTACGGGATGTAGGAGGGGGAGATGCCCGAGCCCGACTGCATGGAATACAGGATAACATCACATATCCTACCTTTAGATAACTGCAGAACACATTGTATAACTAAATATATACTGTGCATATATCATCATATGTCAAAAACTGGAAATACAGTCGCTAAGCTCCCGCGCAATCGCTACACTCTACGTCCTCGTTATCAGTCCAGACTTCAATAGACTACTGTTCAATAACAAAACGCTTTTGTTTTCAAAATTGTATCTCGACTCGCGGTATCACTGGCACAGTTGACGCCACTCGCACTGTTTTTTTTTATTGGTGATCCACCGGCCACCAAATAATGTGGTTTTCGAGCCTCCGCCAATAGGCTAACAGTGTCTGAGAAGTTGTCATGCGCCATGATTCACCGTAAAGAAGAATCGCATGCCAGGGTCATTCATGAGGTGCTTTGCATTGACCATTTATGGTCAAAAAAGGGTGTGTTTAGGGCGGGGTAAAATGCAGATACACATACGCACACTTGTGGGTAGTCTGTGATTTATAAAGGGAACATTGCTTACAGGTGTGCGTATGCACGGTTTTATAAATCAGATTTTTTGGGGGCGTACGCCATTTTAGGCTTTTGGGCGCACGTACACTTTTAGTAAGAATCCTACGCACAGTTTTATAAATGAGACCCCAGGTGTTTTGCCAGGTGGGAGATAATGAAGGGCTTGTTACATGTCAGGCATTTCTGCATGACCATCGGAGCCTGAAAAAGCTAAAAGAGTTATTCAATGACCATATTCACACTTAAGCTAATACTAAACAAACTACTACACCATGTCCTATTGAGGCCAGAACACTAACCTCCATTAGGGGTGGGCGGTATACCAGTATGAACGTGAATACCGGTATTGCGTTGTGCCATGATATCACGATATATTAATAAATGTATTTAAGATCTTGTAAAGTGGACCTGGAAACGAGTTTTAAGTTCGCCACACCACAGAATAATGTGTTATTAACTACCCATCCAAATTAGAATGAAAAAATAACACCGACAAGTATGTTAAATTAGGCTTTGAAATCGTGACAAAATCAGCAGTCTTCTCTGCTTGAGACTGGGGGGGCTGGTCGCCTGAAGGAGCTGAAGCTCCGCCCAACGCTGCCTAGTGCCTACCTAAGACCCAGATAATGGACGCTATGTCAAGCCGAACAAAACCGTATAGCGTTAGAATTTATTTGTTCAATGAGTGAAACATACAGATGCATATAAATGAAATGTTCCCCTGAGCTGTAACAGTAAAAATGGACACCAGAGACAGCAGACAGTGAGCTCTCCAACTAGGCTACTTCTAACACATTAGCTACCATTTCACCAAAATACCATCATTCTACACCGAGTAGCCTAATATCAAGTTAGCGGTTTGCACTAACTCATAGCAGAGATACCTCTGGAAAAGTTATCTAGTATAATTATAACAAGCACACAGAACTGAGTGATGAACGGTGGATGGCGGTGGATGGTCCAGGTGCGACCGGAGGAGGAACGGCCGGGAGGGCGATGCTCGGTACGGCTCCGCGCTGCAAGAGAAGCCGTGTGTTGGTGAACCCCGTCTGTCTCTGGTCCATGTTAAAACTGTCCACCGTGAAATGGTCAGTGCAGAGGCGGCTGTTGGAGTTTATCCGAAGCTTTCCATGAGCGTGGCTCTTCACAAAATCTATCCACCTATTTTTCCTTTCATTATCAATAGGGAACTTAAATGGCGTTGCAGCGCAGCTGGAGTTCTTGCATCCAGGGAAGATGCAGTTGCGGGTGGTGGGAGATATCCTGAAGCTAGCTAGCTAGCTGATGTGGGCCAAGGGCCATCAGGCTTCTGAATGGACACTGATATGGACATTGATTTACTGCACACTAGTCACTTATACACTGTCACTTTCAGCTACTGGTTGCACTATCAGTAACATTGCACTACTGTACCTCACTGTACCTCGCCACTAGGCTCCTGTATGGTCATTGACTTAGTCACTGATCTGCAAATTTGCACTATTGTACTGTACTCCACTTAGGTTAGAATAGGTTATAGGGTTGAAACTGGTTTTATGTGCATTTAGGGTTAGTATAGTATACTATTTATTGTTATCTGTAATTTAGGAAGTTTTAGTATTAGGGTTAGTATAGTCGACTATTTATTGCTATCTGTATATTTAGGAAGTTTCACTTATTTAAGCTCAGCATAGATGTCAATTATGTTCCGTGTACTTATATGTTATGTCATGCCAGGTGCTTGCGTTGTCTTGTCTTAAGAATTTCAGTGCCCAGTCTAACCTTGTGTTGTTCTGTGTACCTGACAAATAAAAGACTTGAACTTGATGTAGTCGCTCTGGATAAGAGCGTCTGCTAAATGACTAAATGTAGGCTACAATAACAGTACAGCAGGAGGAGCCATTCAGTGATCTGACGTAGATGGGGCGAAATGACGTAGATAGGGCATTTTTTGGCTCCCCATTAAAACCTGATCTGAAAACGGAAGAGAAACTGTTCTTCAGTTTAACTCCACATTTCAGTGTGACAAAGTTTTAGCGCTTTGCACATGCTTTCAGGAACTAATTTCACACGTATATAATGTACTTAGAAGCAAAACATGGAATTTACTTTACAGGATCTTTAAGTAAAGTGTTTCTGTTTGGTATAAAATAAAAGTCAAGTGATAGGCCTACTGCCTAGTGGGCTAGTTCAAATTTGTATATTTTACAAAAGAAAACATGTAGCATGGACGCTGCACGCATTGTGCCAGCCAATAAAAGTCAACAAACAAACTAGCGCAACTCCAGAGGAGGCAAACATTCATATGAGTAAACTGCCGCCAGTGGGGTTAATTTGCCGGACGAAGAAGAATTGGTATAAAAAGGGGGCCTTTTCTGTCGTTTGGAAATTGTTTGGTTTCAAGTTATCCGACATCGACCAACAAACAGTAGCCTACTCCGTAAATTGTGTCGTCGAATTGTGCTAGCCAACGGTGGAAACACTAGCAATCTTTTTCACCACCTGAAAGGCATGCATATGCGCGAAAATGAATCTACCAGTATGCGTTTGACAAATCCAATGCCAGGTTGGTTAGAATAGTGAAATGTTTATTGTAGGCCAACAAAATCGAGTATTCAGCCATGTAATAATTGTTTATAGCTAGAGCTAACTATAGCTAGAGTTTTCTTGCGATCCCATAAACGTAGGCTACTGTTGAACGCGTAGGCTACTGAGAAGTCGCTCTTCCGTGGCAAACACTGCAAAATTTGGAAAATTCAACTCATGCGACACACCGAAGTTACCCAATCCAAATCCGTCCGAGTGCGGTAGATTAGCCGCTGCGGTGCGGATTGCATTGTCATGACATTTTTAAGAATAACTAATATATCGTGATATATACCAATACCGTCAGTGCTTACGAATTATACCCAGACAGCAAAATGTGTTTGGGCCAGATTTGGACCAGGTCTTCATTAGCATTTGGCGCAGATTTGCTTAACGGACCTGGATCATCCTTTCCAACGGCCCAATACTGGAACAGGTTGGAATTACGGATCAGAGACAGATCTGGGCCAGAAGTGGCCCAGTACAGTTATTAATGCCATGACGTGTGGTGCGGATCTGGCCCAGACTCATATTTTACATCTGGGGCTCATCTGGCCCTGGTCTGTGATTCATATTTAGGCTATCAGACAATTAAGGCCCAAACAAATACCCCACACAATTTGTAATTTTCAAATTAGTTTTTTATTTTGAACAGGCAAAAGAGAACATTTACAGCATGAAAAACCATCTGTAAACGTGAATCCAGATGCACACCAAAAAAACAATACAAACCAACAATCAAGTGACAAAAATAAAATGGTTAAAGATCAAATTACAAAAACAAAACCAAGTAAAACCTAATGTGAACACTGCACATATATTTATAGCTCATCAGTTGGGTGTGACCGGGCACAGCGGCCACCCCCGCGGTCGCAAGCCAGATTAAACCATCTGATGGCGTATTGATTGACCTCCATGTCGGTGGCTTTGTCACATGTGATTCTTCCTCACTGCTCCTGTAAGATGTACAAAAAGCACACAAAGCAAAGAAACAAAGAGTAAATATTAGATTCAATATTCAAAGATTCTTTATTACATGACATTATAGTAAAATGCTTGCACAACTAAATAATAAATGTGACTAAAGTGGTGTGGATTGAGTAGTGAGTGAGTGAATGAATGAGATACTGGTGATTAAGTAAAGACTGAGTGAAAGGCATCAAAAACATTGAAAATAACAGACAACTTACAATGCAGTTTGCAAAGGGGGCAGGACCAGGACAAAACCTAAAGGGCACAGTACAGAGAAATTAGACATCATACCATGCAGTGCATTACATTAGTTGTATTTTTAAGTGTATCTTACAAGGAAACACTATTAGTTAAGGGTATGCGCTAGCCTAGCAGCGTCCACCGCAGTGTGCACATCATTGCACGTTACATGTTCATGAGTGGAGTTAATGCCTAGTGGTGATTTTGATAATATAACTATTGCGGTAATAGGTTCATAGTGTATTGATGTTGAAGACTATATGTGTATAATACAGTGAGACTTTGGATATGGTACTGACGTCCGAAGTAGTTAATGTATTTGGACGTGGGAATTAATTAATTTGTTGGAAGGCGCTAGCAGTAGCTAGCAGCGATCACCGCAGTGTAGTACTAGCAGCTAGGCTAGCTACAGACAAAAGAGCGGGTAGTGGCTAGCGCTAACATGGCTATGATTCGATATTCAGCAATTGTGAATAATAAGCAAAGATTGCCGATTTGGCCTTAAACTAATGTTCACATTAGTTGTGGATGTTTAAAAGAACCTATACTACCAGCTAACCATAGCCTAGCTACTAGCTTGTCTGACTTGTACGTCTCAGGTTGTCAGAATAATGTCAGTGTAAACTAAGTTTCTAAACTTTTATGTTTAATATGAATATTTAACAGACTAACATGACATCAACACCAGTTTACTTTTACATATTTACTTTAATGCACTTACCAACAATCACAAAGACGGTGCAGCCTGCAGTCTTCCACTCTGAATAAGTCAGATAGACTTGCAGGTTTATGCGGGGGAAAAGCGTTCCGTTAGTTGTGGCGTGTCCGGTCTGCGCAGCTCCCGCAGATCCGGCCCACACCCACCGGGCGGACTCAATTCAATTGTGGCGCGTCTGGTGTGCGCAGCTGCCCCGGATCGGCGCCGCACCCGCCGGAATTGCTACAGACGTCTGCCGCAAAGTTGGTGCAAATCTGCATAGTGAGTGTGACTGCTGCGCGAATCTGCTGATTCGAAAACGGATCTGGCACAGATGTAAATGCTGTCTGGGTACCGTGATAAACATTTTAGGCCATACCGCCCAGCCCTAACCTCCACCACAGCAGGCCCCACAAGCTGCAGATGTTGCTGCAGTGGAATGATGTAGACTGGAGCCTTCTTCAGCTGACCGCCATGCCTCAAGTATTCAGTAGTGTATCCTGATGCTGGAATTGGAATCTTGTAGAGTTGTTTGCTGCGGCCACTTCTGGCCAATGTGAAGCCCCCTGCACCACCAAGTGGTGGGTATGCCAGAACAAGATGTTCTTCAAAGTGGGCATGCTCACCATTATTGTCAGGAAAAGTCACAATTTTCCGACCAAGACCAGAATGCTCCAGCACAAAATTCTCCTCCGGGCTGGGCACAGTACTGCTATCAGGATCCGCCAGGCAGTAGAATGAGTGACTCCAAGGTACCTCCCTTTTTCTTTTGTAGCATTTGGGTTTGAAAAAGCTTCCTCTGCTTGACACATTTTGATTGTAGGGTTGAAACAGCCTGGCAAGGTTGACCTGTATGTTATCTTCCCGTACTGAAGTTTCAGAGGTTCTTTGTGACGACGGGGCAGGTAGAGTTGCTTGAGAGTTGGGTGTCAGTGTCCTGGATGAGATGTTGGCTGTGTTAAAGCCTTGTGAATGGAGGGTTTGAGGCCAACCTAGCCCACTGGTAGAAGGGGTTGGAAAGACACTTGTCTGTGAAGAAATGGTTTGAGGGCTCGGGTTCTGATTGGAGGTTCTCCCATGCAGGCTGTTCAGTGAGGAGGGCATCATCTGTTGTGAAAGTAAGGCAGTTGCTCTCTGCAATTGATGGAGGATGTCTTGCATACTGTCTTCACTTCTGTCAAAACAACCGATTCAATTAGACATATGCTTTCTGTAATATGTGTGGCGGCCTGGGGAAACCCTAGCCTGGTCCTAACCAGACTCTCGTACATTTCATTTGTACAGAGAGTCTGGCCTCGCTCCATTGACAAGCGTTGACTTCCTTGTAGGCGGGTACTCTGTTGAAGTTTAAAACTATTGGATCTGCCCAGAGCCACGCTGATCTGCCATAACCAATCGCTAGCGTTCGCCTTAGCCAATTCCTTCACCACTACTATAACAAAGCTAGCTGCCGTAGCTGGAAAATCAAACTTTTCCCGAACCCCGTGGGGAAGAGGGCCACAACATCATGGCCACTAACAAAACTCAGCAAAACTTGTTCTTGCTCCGGCTTTAGCTGTTGGATATTCTGCAGCGTTGCCACAACGGACCGAATGGCTTCGCTCGCATCTTTCTCCGCCGCCATTATGGAACTACAACACAAACTAGCGCACAACATCAACGTCATCGTTCTCAGCCACTCCCTCTGTTCGCTGATTGGCCGGTTGAAAATCAACCTGAAAAATCTGACTTACGTACCGAATGGCCAGACATAGTACAGAAGCAAAATCTAAATTGAGCGGAAGTACGTAGGAGGGCAGAGCCAGGCTAGGGAAACCCCTTCACATGGTGAAAATGGGTATTATACATATTTGGAAACTACAAACTCTCCCGAATACAAATCTGTTTAAATCACTCAGATATCTTTATCACAACTGAGGCTACATCCTTTTAAAGTTGACCTGTGTCAAAAAGTGATAACGGAGAAAACTGCATTCAAAGATTCCACTCCGTTTCATTCTAGTTTACTGTGGCGACTACGGAAAGGAAATCCTTTTTTTCGTAATCACGTTGTGAATGTAAATGTCAGTTTAACTATAGGCTACATTAATAACTTCTCAGCAAGTTATTTTTAAGTTTAACAGCCTGACTTCATTGTTCAATTGTTTGGGGCTGCTGCAGCACTCGCAAGGGCAGGCAAACTGAGCATTTAATTCGTCATGGCTTGAAAATCTTGCTAGCTGACCCATGTCCAAAAACCGTTGAAATTAACAGTTTTTCAGAAGTAATCATATACTTTTTGCACATTACAATGAAGTTCAGGGTGTTAACTATACAAAACATCAACAAATCTCAATTTTGACAGAAAACGTTCGATCTTTTATGGCTTATAGCCAACAATGAGCGGTCGCGACATCCGACGGGATTCCCCAGGCCACCACCCATATCTGCATTATGTATGTGATAGGAACAGAAACAAAACATTAATGAACATAAATCAATAGTTGAGAATATCTGCACTCACCTGCGCAAAGGTCCATAGAATAGCTCAAATTTTATTTTTCGGGTCTAAGGGTGAAGTGAAAACAATAAGCTATGTAGTGGCAATGTTAGTTTAAAAGAGCATGTGGAATTCATCTAGTCTAATCCTACCTCTTAAAAAACATCGTACAAGCTATATAGCAAATTAAATGCATGATGTTGCACATGTAGGCTACTGAAGATGTATTAATCAATTAATGGCATATATGCGTATTTGATTAAAATAAGTTCCAACATGTGTGCATGATCCCATTCAGAAAAGAAACAAGCATTGGCTAGCTAGCAGCCAAGGTTTTCATGAACACTTAACTGCTGCATGCAAATAGAGCTAAACCAAATTAATCTAGTAAGGAATACTTACACCAGAGCCTGTCTAAAGGAGAGCCTGTTCACTCCCTATTAAGCCCCATTGTACCGAATTCTGTTGCAGTTACACCAGAGTTCTACTGGGAGTGATCGCGGTCCAGTGCAAAATGAATGGGAGTGTATGGAACTAAACGGCTAAATTTGGCTCTTTCGCCTGATTGTCGTTGAGAAATCTCATATTTGATTGTAGTTTTTGCATGTTCAACATGGATTATAGGTCGAAAGTTGAATGAATGAGTACTTATGTCCTTTCGATTTCTTACAGGATGAGTCGTTGTTGCCCATTACACGCTAGCATTCTGCTAATGAATGCTGATTGGTTAGTGAAGGACTGACTACGACCAGAGATCCCGATTGATGGTATCCCAGAGAACACTGCAACTCCAGCTGCTCTCTCTGTCAACCACTCGTTCTCTCACTCACCCCGCTCATCTGGGCGAGGTGGTGGGACAGGTTTGCTTCTTTCCCCACATATTAAATACACATCCACCCCACTCTCTGTTACTGCCAAATCATTTGAACACCATTATGTGATGCTAACTGATCCTATCAAAGCATTGTTAGTTGTCCTCTACCGCCCACCAGGGCCGCTAGCCGACTTTGTGGAAGAGCTGGACATGCTCCTCAGCGTCCTCCCGGATGATGGAACACCGCTGATACTCCTTGGGGACTTCAACATCCACCTCGAAGGAACGCAGGCCGTCGACTTCAAGTCTCTTCTGACATCCTTCGACCTGAAGCTGCTGAACACACCGGCGACCCACAAGGCAGGAAAACAGCTCGACCTCATCCTGACACGTAACTGTATCACTGACTTAACCTCTGTAACCCCACTACACATTTCTGATCACTCCTTCATCCAATTCTCTGTCTCTCTCCCTCCAACTCCTCCTACCTCCCCTCCCCTAGTAACTTTCCGCCGCAACCTCCGCTCCCTATCCCCCTCCCATTTCTCCTCCATTGTAACATCCTCCCTCCCTCCCATTGACGAGTTTATGTGCCACCCCACTGACACTGCCTCCAACACCCTGTTATCCACACTAACTGCATCACTTGACACTCTCTGTCCCCTGTCAACCAGGCCTGCGCGATCCTCTCCCTCCTGCCCGTGGCTCACGGATGTGATTCGTGCAGACCGGTCCATCCTTCGGGCAGCTGAGAGGAGATGGCGCAAGTCCAAAGACGGTCTGGACCTCGATAAGTATCACTCCCTCCTCAAATCCTTCTCTGCCTGCATAACTGATGCTAAAACCCACTACTTCCTTAACAAAATTAACTCTGCCTCAAACCCTCACAAACTTTTCTCTACCTTCTCCACCCTTCTTAACCCACCTCCCCCACCCTCCCCCTCCACCCTGACAGCTGACGACTTCTCCTCCTTCTTTGAGAAAAAAGTTGCTGACATTAGCAGTCGGTTCCCTGAACCCACCTTTCCTACCCACTCGCCCTCTATGACTAACCCAACTAAATGTCTAAACTCTTTCTCTCCCCTGTCCGAGGCAGAGATCTCTGACCTCATTCTCTCTCATCGCCCCACCTCCTGTCCCCTTGATCCAGTCCCATCCCCTCTCTTTCAAACCATCTCTCCCTCCATCATAACTTTTCTTCTCCATGTCCTTAACTCTTCTCTTACTTCCGGCACTTTCCCCTCTGCCTTCAAACAGGCCAGAGTTAGCCCTCTACTCAAAAAACCATCCCTTAACCCTGCCGTCCTCCAGAACTACAGACCGGTATCACTACTACCCTTCTTTTCTAAAACAATTGAACGCGCTGTATCTAACCAACTGTCAAACTTCCTCTCTCAGAACAAGCTGCTTGACCCCAACCAATCGGGCTTCAAGACTGGTCACTCCACTGAAACTGCCCTCCTGTCAGTCACCTCTGCCCTTCAGTCTGCCAGAGCGGCGTCGAGGTCATCCGTCATCATTCTGCTGGACCTTTCTGCAGCATTTGATACGGTTAACCATCAGATCCTGCTGGCCAGACTTTCTGAGATGGGCATCACTGGCACTGCACTTCAGTGGATCTCATCCTACCTGTCGGGAAGATCCTACCAGGTCTCCTGGGGAGGCAAAGTGTCAGGCCCCCGCCAGCTCTCCACTGGTGTCCCACAGGGCTCTGTCCTTGGACCGCTCCTCTTCTCCCTCTACACCACCTCGCTTGGACCAATCATCACCTCCCATGGCTTCTCCTACCACTGCTATGCTGACGACACGCAGCTGTACCTGTCGTTCCCCCCGACTGATCCGGGGATCTCAGCTAGGATCGAGGCCTGCCTCACAGACATCTCCGCCTGGATGACCGAGCACCACCTCCAGCTGAACCTCGCCAAAACAGAATTCCTCATCATCCCGGCCAAACCCTCCATCTCCCACGATCTCTCAATCACCCTGGGATCGGCGACGGTGACCCCTTCATCCTCTGCCAGGAACCTCGGGGTGACCATGGATGACGAGCTCTCCCTCACAGCCCACATTGCTGCGGTCTCCCGGTCGTGTAGATTCACCCTCTACAACATCCGGAAGATCAGGAGATACCTGTCTGAGCATTCCACCCAGCTGCTAGTCCAAGCACTTGTCCTCTCAAAGCTGGACTACTGCAACTCGCTGCTCGCCGGTCTCCCAGCATGCGCAACCCGCCCTCTCCAGAGGATTCAGAATGCGGCAGCCCGTCTGGTCTTCAATCTACCCAGACGCTCCCATGTTACCCCGCTCCTCATCTCCCTCCACTGGCTTCCCGTCACGGCCCGTATCAGATTCAAGACTCTGGTACTGACCTTCCGAGCGGTGAACGGGACTGCACCCGACTACATCAAGTCTCTCCTGCAGCCGTACACCCCCACCCGCCACCTACGGTCTTCTTCTGACAACCGTCTGGTGGTCCCACCGCTCAAGAGCGCCCGGTCCCAACACAAGCTCTTCTCCTGTCTGGCCCCCCAATGGTGGAATCAACTCCCCACCTCCATCAGGGACACTGACTGTCTCCCCACCTTCAAGAAAAGGCTCAAGACGCACTTGTTCCGGGAGTACAACGGCACTTAGGAATGCTTGGCTGGACCTGATGTTAATTTCCTCCAGGATCACAATGACTCGTATTGAGAGACTTGTTGCTCCTGTTGGTTAGTTGTGACGGTTTTAAATTCTTGTACTCACTGTGAAATATTTTACTGTTGACTGTTGTTTTTGTCTTCTCCTTTACAGGTACACTCTTGCACTTTTTTGAGTTTCATGTTGTTTAATTGTAACTTGTTTAACTGCATGCTCTTATGGTTCTTCCCCTTGGCACTTATTTGGTTTTTCACAATGTATACTTCATGTTTTGGCTGCTTGCAATGTTTGGGGCTATCTCGTTGTTATGATCAGTGACCTATGCTCTTTTGTAATGCTCTCTCTTGGAAGTCGCTTTGGATAAGAGCGTCTGCTAAATGCATAAATGTAAATGTAAATGTAAATGTATCCGAAGCAGAACCAGGATGTCAGAGCATTAGCAACATTAGCAACAACATTAGCAAGCCAAAACTCTTTCTAGCATGTGTCGGGGGAATGTCCCTGTACTTACTGTAAGTCGCTCTGGATAAGAGCGTCTGCTTAATGACTAAATGTAAATGTGTATTGACAGGGAGAGCCTAGCCTGCTGTCAGCTGTGTTGTCGATGCCTCGAGAGAGAAAAGGAAGTGACCAGAGCTTGCCGCAAAGCAGTATCTCTGGTCGTACGATGTGTATGACGTCATTGACATTTTAAAAGGCTTTTTAAGACAAAAAGGCGACTTTAAAAATGTTTAACACCCAGCAGTGTGTATTTTTTTTGCCTCCCCTTTCGAATTCAACATTCAACTTACTAGACAAAAAATGTTATCCTGAGAAAAGTGGATTTTGAGGGGTATAGCTCCATAGACCTCCATTCATTCTGCACTGGACCGTTAGCGCCCTCATATGGAACTAGGGTGGAACTGCAACCAGTTCAGAACCCGGAAGTTTCCCGACAGTGGCAGTTCTCCCCATAGATCTATTTTTATTTTTTATTCAGATCAAATACAAACAATCCAGGCACTTAAGCAGTAATTTCCAAAACAATGAATATATCTCCTGCCTCAGTTCGAACAAGAATAAAACCTATAGACAGACATAGCCAATACTTGACAAAAAAAACAATACAAATAATATCTACATAACCAACATAAGAACAAATAATATTACAAATAAACATATACACAACGTAGGGTCATCTCAGATTAATTTAAAGGAATCTAACAAGGAAAACAGCTTAAGAGCTTTCTTGACTTTGATCAGCTTTAGGGATTTAGGGTGATATCAGGTAAAATGGGCCACTTTTTGGTAAATCGTTTGGGACAATAATACAATAACATATATGCCTTTTCCATGTGTTTTTATGATTACTAATGACTGTTTTTGATAATTTTGTGTTGAAATTATGTAATAAAATGTAATTATTTAGGCCCTACAGTTCTTGAAACATTAGCTGTGCCAACTTTTTTTGCACGAGCAGTTTCAGGTAAAATGGGCCAGCTGTTCAGGTAAAATGGGCCAGTGAAACTGCAAAGGGAAATAGTAATTTATCATCAATTTATCAGTTGCTTATACAGCCACATAACATTTAAACTGCATTAAACAAACATATTCATATGTGCCATAAAAAATGTTTTGGGTGCAAACCCACATGTGCAATTAAAAAAAGTCAATTTTGGAATAGCATAGATCAGTGAACTGATGTCAGTGGTGTGTGTGTGTGTGTGTGTGTGCGGGTGTGTGTGTGAACACATTTAGAACGAAATGTGCAAATACACACATTCACACTTGATTCAAAATTGATAACTGAT
This sequence comes from Thaleichthys pacificus, assembly GCA_023658055.1. Lineage (NCBI taxonomy): Eukaryota > Metazoa > Chordata > Actinopteri > Osmeriformes > Osmeridae > Thaleichthys > Thaleichthys pacificus. The sequence goes on along the minus strand of CM042871.1, from coordinate 4,284,329 downwards.
ATGTTTGTGTGTGATGAAAACATTTTTCAAACACAGTCTTTGCAAATGAAACCATCATCACAGATACCATTTTCTTCACCAGAGCTCTCATGAAACCAGGCAGAACATGGATCACATGTTACCCATTCCTCAGTAGCCTTAGGGTCATTTGGGTCACCATAGTGGGTGTTGCAGACTTTGCAAGGTGATTTGCTTCTCTTGCCCTGCTTTTTTTTCCCTTTTGGTTGCTTGCCGCCCGGATACTTGCTGGCTTGCTTGGCTGGTTTCTTGCTGGATGACTTTTTTGTTCTAATATATTCAATGTGTTGCTCACTTGTGAGGTTATATGATGGTGGCTTCACTCTCTTTCTGATGGCCCTCTCCCTTTGCGGCGTTGAGATCAAGTCAGTAAATGTGACCGATCTCACAGACTGAACAGAAAGAAAATAACAAAAAGAGCCTATGTTATTGCAAGAAATAGAATAATTATTTGGTGTACATTTGATATGATTAGGGACTAAATTGTGTGTATGTGCATGCATGCGTGCAGTGCACACAATTTAGTCCCTAATCATATTTTTAACTACTTACCAAATGACTCGCCATTGAAATCATCAGCATTCTAGTTTTGTTCTTATTCGCTGACGTTCTTTGTGTGATAGACAGACGAAAATGTCCAATGATACTAGACACAGAAATGGCTATATTTGATTGGCTTAGATGGTTTTGGGAGCAGTGTTCCCGCAAGTACAAGTACACAAGTCTTTTTTGCAAGTTACAAATCTTTTTTGCAAGTACACAAATCTTGCCTTCTTCTACGGAGACACAAAACTTTTTTTTGCAAGTACACAAATCATTTTCTACAGAGACACAAATCTTTTTTGCAAGTTACAAATCGTTTTTACAGAGCTCGCTCTCCTGGCACTAATTTCACGCCATACTTTCCCCGAATTTCACGTTGCAGGCTACTTAGATATAGCCTGGTCCTAACCAGACTCGTACATTTCATTTGTACAGAGAGTCTGGCCTCGCTCCATTGACAAGCGTTGACTTCCTTGTAGGCGGGTACTCTGTTAAAGTTTAAAACTATTGGATCTGCCCAGAGCCACTCTGATCTGCCATAACCAATCGCTAGCGTTCGCCTTAGCCAATTTTCACCACTACTGTAACAGAGCTAGCTGCCGTAGCTGGAAAATCAAACTGTTCCCGAACCCCGTGGGGAGGAGGGCCACAACATCATGGCCACCAACAAAACTCAGCAAAACTTGTTCTTGCTCCGGCTTTAGCTGTTGGATATTCGGCAGCGTTGCCACAACGGACCGAATGGCTTTGCTCGCATCTTTCTCCGCCGCCATTACGGAACTACAACACAAACTAGCGCACGAACATCAACGTCATCGTTCTCAGCCACTCCCTCTGTTCGCTGATTCGCCGGTAGAAAATCAACCTAAAGAATCTATTTACCTCATGGCCAGACCTAGCCTGACGATGTCATACTCATAATTCTTGTCAGAATATGAGTCTGAGAACTCTCCATTGGGCTGTGACTATGGGGCGTGTTTCAACCGAACCCGGAAAACAAATGCCTCTTCGCTCAATTGGATAGACCTACAACCAATCAGAGCAACGTAGTATGTTAACTTTTACCAAACCCCGTAGGAAGGACGGCAAAAACATATTTTCCATCGACAAATGCCTTGATTGTGTTTCTCTGTTCCTCTTTCAAAACTAATGTGCTGTCGATGTCTTCTAAAACAGACTCGATGGCAGAATCATAACATCCCAGCTCTCCAGCGGTAGCCATGTTTGTTGAAAACGAATTCAACCAAAGCGCTCTTTGGTGACGTGGTTGATTACGTTACTGTTGATCATCTGGCCATCATCGTATAAAGCCCGCCCTGACAATTTCATTGGTCCGAACAGCTTCTGTTCGGACAATAGTTGTTCCCCAACCGAGACTCCCCAGACCCATCTTCCCGACCAAATTATTTTGTGGGCGGGGATAAATTGGGCTGGCAGCCAGGCTAGGCCAGACCTATGTACAGAAGCAAATAAATTTGAGCGGAAGTACGTAGGAGGGCAGAGCCAGGCTAACTTAGATAACGGTCTTGGAGTAATTTTGCGCCATTGCATTGGCTTTGATCCGCCGATGACATGGCCATGCTGTTACACTGACTCTGAAAAATCACAAGTGAGACGTAAGTAAAATTGGTAGAAGCAGAGAATGTCTAATATGGGGAGAACCATAGATATATATAAAGACTAGATGTCTTACGGCGGAGTCTTTATACATACTTCTATGTTCTACGTTCTACTTCTATGTTAAACGTTCTACTTCTGCATACTTCTATTCTATTTATTTTTTTAAATAACATAATTATTCATAAGTATGCAGTGGCATAACGACATCTCTGACGTTGATAACAAACCAAACCGTTTACAAAATCGGTTGAAAATTGAGCAAGTTATGGTCATTTAAAAAGTACATGTAGCATCAACACAATGTTATGGGTGAGCGAGTTAACTGTAGCAAGATGGCCGCCATGTGCGGACGTTCGACTCCGTTGTCCGGCAACGCGGACGAGACATCTACCCTTTATATATAGCCTATCTATGGGGAGAACTGAGTCTTGAAATTGAAATGGTTGCAATCTTTTCTTAAGAATAGCGATTCTTTTTGGTTTAGGCTACTGTTCCTAATGTGGTTTTTCAACAAATGGGCGGTATAGTTTTTTTAACTTAATTGTGATTTTGAGTGTAGGCCTAGTTCATTTCCAACTAAACTTTCTAATTTACATCAGCAAGTCCTTCTTTATGTAAGGGATAATGTATAGAACGCCGGTCATTATCGGGAAAATAAACCCCGACAGGGCGAAAAGCACCCCGACGCGAAGCGGAGGGGTTTTGTTTCGCCCTGAGGGGCTAATGGAAATTAGAAAGTTTAGTTGGAAATGAACTAGGCCTACACTCAAAAACTTAAAAAGGAACCAGTGGTACATCTCGGGGGAGGTTCAACCTCCCCCGAGATGTACCACTGGTTCTCTCGAACTGCACCATCAATGGGAATATACAATTCAACTACAACAAGTAGCGTTGCCTTCCAGGGAGCATAAAACGTTGCTATGCAACATCTGCAACGCCAAAGTTCTGTTCCATTGAAGAACTATTTTTCTCAGCGGAAGGCAGAACATATCAATAAATTAATTCAAATGTCATTGTGTGAAGTTCCTTTTTAAGTTTTTGAGTGATTGACACAGAGAATGTCTAATATAGGCTCTGATTGACACTTGGCTGAAGAAGGTTCCCGCTAATATGTGACGAGTGCCCTCATTTTAAAATAGTCATGTGATTCGAGTACTGAATAAAGCAGTAATTAGGCCTACTGCGATTACTGTGTGGTGTGGAAACCTAAAAATGTCTTGTAAGAACAGTCTCAGAAGGCTTGTTAAAATGGCCAGCAAGAATCAGAATCAGAATTGGATTTATTCGCCATGAAAGTTTGCACAGACAAGGAATTTGCTTTGGCAGGAAGGTGCATACAATAAACATATAGGGACCTAAAATTTAAATATGTGGACTATCTATACTAAGGGTACATAAACTAGCAGTACTAAGTGGAATTATAATTAAATAAGATATACAATAAAAAATAAGATATACAATAAAAGCTAAAATATAAGTTGCCAAATTTACAATATAAAAATACAAATATTACAAAAAATACAAATGTACAAGATACAAATTTGCAATGCAGTGCAAGAGCAGTGTTTTAGCAGGAAGTCAATTGTCAGTGTGGTCCCTTGGCCTTGTTGAAGAGGCCAACAGCGGAAGGGAAGAAACTGTTTTTGTGGCGTGAGGTATTGGTCCTGATGGACCGCAGCCTTCTTCCCAGCGTTGTTCTGGCTGCACCAGGTCACCAGGTTGGCCGCTTCCCACCTATAATCAGACTCGTCTCCACCAGAGATGAGCCCAATAAGGGTGGTGTCGTCCGCAAACTTCAGGAGTTTGACGGACGGATGACTGGAGGTGCAGCTGTTGGTGTACAGGGAGAAGAGCAGAGGAGAAAGGACGCAGCCCTGAGGTGATCCGGTGCTGGTGGACCGGGAGTCAGAGACTTGTGTTCCCAGCTTAACGCACTGCTTCCTGTCAGACAGGAAGTCCGTGATCCACCTGCAGGTGGAATCAGGCACGTTCAGCTGGGAGAGCTTAAAATCAAACTAATATTCCTAAACAGTTAAACAGTTACATGTGACTAATAATAACCATTATGGCAACATTATGTAGACATTATTTTTTTCTAAAATGCATACTTTATTACACACCGACCATTGTACTTAAAATGGCATTGTATGGGTCAGTATTTCATATACATTACATTACAAAATACATACGTATTTTTGGCATACAGCATTTGACATTTTATGTATCCGCACATACTATTTGGTATTCTAGAGTATTTAGTATTTAGACCAGTCTACCACAACCAATGAAGATGACAAGGAAAGTGAAGGAAATGCATTTAGGGGACAACGTGTGTGTAGGGTATGGAGAGGGGATTAGTGTAGGAGATGAGAGGGGAGTGTGTAAGGGAAGAGAGGGAGTGAGTGTGTAGGGGATGAGAGGGAGTGAGTGTGTAGGGGATGAGAGGGAGTGAGTGTGTAGGGGATGAGAGGGAGTGAGTGTGTAGGGGATGAGAGGGAGTGAGTGTGTAAGGGATGAGAGGCAGTGAGTGTAAGGGATGAGAGGGGAGTGTGTAACGGATGAGAGGGAGTGAGCTTGTAGGGGATGAGAGGGAAGTGTGTAAGGGATGAGAAAATCCACCATCATGTCTCTCCTCATCATGTCAGCCAACACACCTGAGGAAGACCAAAGGTCTGTTGAACTTGAACAGTCTATTTTGCTGTGCTCTATAAGAACATGTGAATAAAAAAATAAATCAAAACTTAACATGAATAAGATGAGACAGGATAAATAGATGTAAAGGTTCTCTGTGGCAGAGCTGGACTGTTGTGTGTTAGTCTAGTGAGTTTGTGCCACCTGCAGCTCATTGTGTGTGTGTGTTGTGTGTAGAGGATATGTGTTCAGAGCCCAATCTCAGGAAATCAAAGAGAGAGGAGGGAACCAGAGCACTGGGATTGACATCTTCATAACCCAGGAGAGAGTCATCTTCCTGGACACACAGGTCAGATTTAGGTATTACTGAAGAATGGACAGTACAGGGTTTCCCGCAGCACTTTTCAGTTTTTTTATAGCGATATCCGCCATGTTACTCTTTCCCGTTTTCTCCCTTCCATTCCAAAAGGAGTCCCTTCTCTGTAGAACGCATTAGTCTATCGCGCAAACTAGCCAACTGAGATGATGAATCCTTGATCCTGACACAAAGTATTTTATACACGTGTGGTACGTCAAACTCATTTTCCAACCTCTTTTCTCTGACAGTCTCTTCAGATCACTGCCTTCCTGTTCACCATCTGCCATGTGGTTGTTGTTGTTCAAGACTGGTTTACTGACATCAACCTTTACAGGTAACAGATGAGCAATATCCTGCCAAAGGAAATTTAAAAAGAACACTGTTCTTTAGCTGCAAGTGTGTTAACTGTTCTATAGCTGCAAGTGTGTTGATCCAAATAAGTGTGTACTCACACCATTTGTGGCTATTGTCTGGAACATTGTGGAGCTTTTTAATTATTTCCATATTTTAAATAATTGAGGTGAATAATGGTCATGTGAAGAAGGGATTCAAGGCCAGGTAGGGAGAGTGAACTTTATAGCAGCAACACAATGTGCTCCTCCTGACATGCTGTAAAGTAAGAATGCTATCAGAATCAGAAAGGGTTTTATTCACCATGAAAGTTTGCAAAGACAAGGAATTGACTTTGACAGGAAGGTGCATACTAGCCTGGCTCTGCCCTCTGCAGTACTTCCGCTCAATTTAGATTTTGCTTCTGTACAAATGAAATGTATGAGGGTCTGGTTAGGACCAGGCTAGGTGCATACATCCAACATATAGGAATCTTAAATAAGTAGTGTACAAGTCTAACTAATACTAAAGGTACAAAGTCTAACTAAGGGGCTAAAGTATGTAAAGAATTAAGAATTCATTTAAACAAAAACCTTTATTTTGTGGAAAAACACAGTGATCAAAATTAGAGAACTACAACCATTGTGGCACGTGTGTTGTGCATTCCAAACATTGGTGTGGATCTCAAGACATGATGAACAGATCGAGTTCTGTAAAACACACAAAGAAATATCCCCTAGACACCACATTATGTGAAAGGCACAAAACAAAGATGGCAAAGGGATGCGATCATGATGGGGAGGGGTGTAACAGGGCAGAGGATGAGCAGATTGGGAGCACAGAGGAAAGCGTCAGAGAAAGATGGTTGGATGAGGTGAATCATCATTGGACTGTGCTTCTCAGTGGACGAGGGCGACAGAGAGCAGGGGGGCCACCAGGAGCAGCAGACTCGCGGCGAGGCTCCGTGCGTCGTTGCACAGGTTGCCTTCACAGCAGTCCAGCTTGAAGCTCATGCCTGGCAGTTGAGCTGACATGGACCCTGTACACAAACTCTTGCTGGCACATCCCTTCATGGAAACCTTCTGGTCTGCGACGTCAGCTACAAGCACAAGAAGAAGCACTGTTATTCCCTCGGTTTACACACACCTGTGCTGTGCACAGACAAAGACGCATTTTTCTGAACATCATTTGATATATAGAACAACAAGCACTGTCATGAGTGGAATTAAAAATATTTGGGAATAATAGAGAACCAATCATGTGAAACATTACTTGTAGTGGAAATACAGCTATTCTCGTCCCCCAGGCAGTTTAGAGTGGTGAGGCAATCCTGGCCGTTGCATGTGAAGCACTTTTTCCCATTTGGGTTACCACTGCTGGATTCTGTGGAGCAGAAAAAAAAGACGCACTGAAGTTACCATAGGCTATAGACAATGGCGCCGATTTATGTTTTTCTCCGTTGGTGCTCAAAATTTGCATTTCAGAACCTTAGGAAATGAACAGCGGTTGCTGTTGATACATTTCGCCTAGGGCGCCAGATGTGCTAGGACCGGTACTGGCTGTAGACATTGTATAACCTTTGGTAAGTTCTCGTATTGCACGTTTACATGACAATCTTTTTCTCCTTGACTTGAATTCGTCAATAGAATGTCAGATTCCAATTTAGATGAAGACGGTTTATCATGTAAGTGATGCAATATAACAATCATAATAATACTGGTTTACACGATAATAATCATAAAATATATAATACAAATTGGCCTATAAGGAGTATTTATAATAAATAATATAATAAATAAAAAAACATAATATAGATTTAACGTAATAACAATAATATTGGTTTACACGTAAAGACTAACCTGGGACAGTCTCAGAGTTGCAGAGGTCCGCGGTGCAGCACTTGCTATTTAGCAATGTCCTTGAGATTCCGAAGTTAAGTGACCCTGTCAGGCACTCAGCAGGCGCAGCACAGCTCTTCGCGGTCATATCTACGACTTTTGACCCTCCTTGATAGTTATGGAAAACAATTACAGTCATTCAAAACAGGATTTCATTATGTCTGTAATGAAAACAATTTGGCCAATAACCCGTATCCAATATAGGCTACATCATAATAAAATGAAATGAGTTTCGCATTCAAATATCTGACCCGCGTAAGATGTGACCCTCATTGCTGCACATTGAGTGGAACTGGGACATGTCTTCTGGGTATCCACGCATGATCCCGATGCCCCGGGTACGCACTCGTAACAGTTGAGTGTGAAGGCTAAAATATGGGTGTATCAGAACAGGTTATTTTGGTTATTAGAAACTGCAAATAAATTGACAATAGACCTGTTATAATGAGAATACAAAACAGAAGGCTTGCATCAATGATTGTAGTTGGATTAGGCTACTTTTATTTGGAAATCACATAACCAAAACCTTAAAATATAAATCTGCAGCCACAGGTAGCCTATATATTTTAGCTGAAACTATGCAACCAGTCTAGGATAGGCTATAGTGTATTTGAGACTTACCTGTGGAAAACAGCGCACATCCAACGAAAAGTACGACGAAATGCATTGCGAATTGGTTACTCTATGAAAGTCAGACTGATGCTGGGCGGGTTGAGTTGAAGCATTTAAAGGTGTTTTCTGGGAGTGGTTTATTGTGGGGTCCACAGAAAATTCAACGAGAAATGAAACTTAACTAATTTCTGTGAAATGGATATAGGCCTAGCCTAGGCAGATAGGGCATATAACACAGGCCACAATCAACTGAAATGAGACATCAGTAGCCTACACTCTAAAGAAAATTATAGTGGCTCAACTTAAACTAAAATGAATTAAAGTAGTTCCAACTCAGCCATTATTGAGTAAATTCCGTGATTCTTTTATAGTCAGACTAACTCAATTATTTAAGTACAACCAACAAACTTAATTAAAGTAAATCTACTTACATTTCCTGAAAATGTTTAGGTAATATTCAGTTCTCAAATTATTTCATTTAGGCCATTTTAACTTATTAAATTTGCTTCCATTCTACTCAGAAATGTCCATGCAAATTGTTACCTTAACTTTGTGTTAGTAACTTAATTCATTTTAGCCAGAATAAAATACACATAGCAATTCCTTTTTTATGATCAAACATTTTATTGTAACAGCAAAGTAAATTCATAAATTATATTATTTTAGTGTTATTTTATAACTAAAACAAAATAAACATGCCTGCTTAGACAAAACATTAGCCTAAATAAATTCACACCCAAATCAGTTTTAACGGGGAACTTCAGTATTTTTCAACCTGGGCCCAATTTCTCCATGTGTGTGTGTACCAGACTGATGGGTAGAAGAATATATTTAATTAATCCAGTTTTGAGGGAGAGCGCATCAGCCGGTGGCCACAAAATGAGCTAAAACGTAGTTCTAAGAGGCAAATGCGCACCGTGAAAGTATTCACAAATAGTACTATTTTTCCCTCTGACAGACTCAGGTGGTTAAGTCATGACGAAAGTACTGAAAGTATTTCCCTTACCCTTCACTTGTTTCTGGTATGCAAAACCAAGTCTCCTAAGAATTACGTTTTAGCTCGTTTTGCAGCTGCCGGCTGATGCGCTCATCGTCAATACTGGACCAATTAAAGTCAGTCAGTCAGTCAGGACTGACAAGCTTTACTTACTGATCCCATACTATCTTTATAATAGGCTTACGTTAAATTCCATACATCTATTCCACCAATGTTAAACCAATTTTTCATGTAGGCCTATATGAATAAATGGTGAAACCAATCACGTGAGTGTCTTCACTGAACTGAAGATAAGATAAGACACGGGTTACAACGGTTCAACGAAACTTAAAATACGCCGATGTTGATACACGACCTGAAGAAATTAAACCAAATCATGAAGCACATCAATTCGAAACTAGCTCAGTAGCATACTGTACTGCACTGTACAATACTGACAATACAATAGGCTGCTTACTATGGGGCGCCGTTTGTAAAAGGTTGCAGTCCGTTATTCCTGCTCAGTTTTTGCACATTTAGAATAAATAAATGCAGCAGAATTTTCAACGGTCACTTTTTTAAACATTTAGAGTGAAATTCATCTAAATACATGGCATAACTTATTCAGAGCAATGTTCTGCAGTATGCAAAATAATAAAATAATATTTTATAGAACTGTTAAATGTAAATGTTAAATGTAAATGTTAAATGTTAAATGTTAAATGTAAATGTTATATCTACATTTTAAATGTAAATGTTATATCTACATTTTAAATGTAAATGTTAAATCTAAATCTAAATGTTAAATCTAATTGAAGAGGGAGGCTTGTGATTTTCAAAACGGATTTTAGGTAAGTGAAGTATCACCTCGCCATTTCGATATTAGGAAAACATGCGGTTCAAACATCCGTTCATTAATCTAGCGTTGTCCTCAGGCAAATAACATAATGTTGTCCTCAGCACTACATTACTATGTTGTCCTCAGTCAAATAACAAGATGTTGTCCTCAGCCCAACATTAGGCTACTATGTTGTCCTCAGGCAAATAACAAGATGTTGTCCTCAAACCAACATTTTAAGTAATTCTTCGTATTATACAATATCTAAAACTGAAGTAAAAGTAAGTCATAGGGCTACATATACGGTAAATCGTCTAACCAGCGTTGGCGAGATACCACTACTGTACAAATCCCATTGGTTTACTATATAAACATATAACATCCTCTGACCAGCGGTGGCGCTAATACCTCGGATACACGTAAAAAGAGGGGCCTGAGGAGAGAGGGGCCTGAGGAGAGAGGGGCCTAAGGAGAGAGGGGCCTGAGGGGAGAGGGGCCTGAGGGGAGAGGGGCCTCAGGAGAGAGGGGCCTCAAGAGAGAGGGGCCTGAGGGGAGAGGGGCCTGAGGAGAGAGGGGCCTGAGGGGAGAGGGGCCTGAGGAGAGAGGGGCCTAAGGAGAGAGGGGCCTGAGGGGAGAGGGGCCTCAGGAGAGAGGGGCCTGAGGGGAGAGGGGCCTGAGGAGAGAGGGGCCTGAGGGGAGAGGGGCCTGAGGGGAGAGGGGCCTGAGGAGAGAGGGGCCTGAGGAGAGAGTTCCGGTTTAGAGGGGCCTGGAGAGGGAATGCTGCAATTGGACCCTTCTCGGGTGGCAGCAGCGCAGAACACAAGGTAATCGAGGATGTGTGTGCGTGCATGTGTGCGACTTTATAGCACCGCCTATCGAGCTAAGCCTATGGGCTACGAACACGGCGATGGGTGATATGACGCGGGCTTCCCTAGTGCCATGCCTGAACTTGCTTCACTCATAAAGATAGGATAACACTAGAATGAGTTGGGCATGATATGGACCAAATTGTTTTTGTATCTGGCCCTTGGTGTGATTCTCATTTCCCAGTGTGGCCCTTGGTGAAATTGAGTTTGACACCCCTGTGCTATGGCCAGGATTCATGTCTTCTCTCTATTAATGCCAGGAATCTGTTTGTTTGAGTGTGTCCGCATTAGGTCCCCACGATTATCTGGAGAACCGGGCATTCAGCAAAGTTCCCAGGTGTCCTCTTTATAATCCAACGGAGTGCAGCGATTTCGATTTTTTTTTTTAAACAATGCCCATCTTTCATGTGCCTCCACGCGCATCATGGGAACTCATCCCAACCCCTTCACTGATTGGTCCTCTGGTCATCCCTCGCACCATTACATTTACATTTAGTCATTTAGCAGACGCTCTTATCCAGAGCGACTTACAGTAAGTACAGGGACATTCCCCCTGAGGCAAGTAGGGTGAAATGCCTTGCCCAAGGACACAATGTCATTTGACACGGCCAGGAATCGAATTGGCAACCTTCAGATTACTAGCCCGATTCCCTAACCGCTCAGCCACCTGACTCCCTGCACCATACTAGCGGGTGTACTTGGAGGCTATATCGGAGGATGTAAGCCTATGATAATTTCAGTTAACTTTGTTTAGTTAATGAACTAATGCGGTTAACAAAGGCATTCGCAACTAGAGAGGGTACAATTTCTGGGGAAATTGTAGGGTGTGCTTGCTTGCGTCGGTTGTACGTTTTTCCCTTCTAGTGATATTTTCAAGCATTTAGCCTACTCATATTGCATATTTCATTAAGAACACCCTTTGAAACAGCTGCAAACCCCCTTTGAAACAAGCTACTGTAACAACGTTGTCACTGGCAGTATGGAATCGCGATTCAAACAGTACCGTCTGCTAACTGAAAATATGCCCCCCAAAACGTAAATAAGTTTGACATTAATGTAGGGTGAAATGGCTAATTCAAAATAAGTTTGCTAGAGGCAAGCTAGCTGCTGTTGCTCCACATTTCACTGATTGTTTGAAAGCGCCGGAAATGAGAAAGTTTCTTTTGACATAAAGTTTAGCTGTGGCATTGAAGACAGTACTACACACTGCCAGTGGGTGAGCCGAGTCTGACTGAGGCTAACGTCAAAACAAGCCGTGGTGTCACTCAAATTCCAAGTTTTACACAAATCACAAAAATATGCTGACGCGCTGGCTGTCTTCGCAATCGCCATATCTTTATAACACTGCCCTCCTTCTGATTTTTGATGTAGAATTGACCCTGGTACGAAATGAAGAAAATACTCATCAAAGATCGACAACAGCTGACGCAATCGTCAACGGAGGCTGACGGGGCTCTCACGTAGCAAACCAATCAAAGTTTTTACAGCAACCTACATTAAAATCTCACCATCTGGCTGTCTTCACAATAGTCATATCGTCATAACATTGCCCTCCTTCTGTTTTGTGGTGTAGAATTGACCGAACTATAAAAATACGAAAATACTAAACTACTATGACGCTTGCATGGCTGCCGCCTAGGCAGTCTCACGGGCGACCCGCACTCGCTCAAATTACAAAGACTTTCACAACCTAAATAAAAAATCTGAGATGGCAGTTCCACTCGAAATTGCTTTCTCAACAAAACCCAATGGTTGGTAATTTTGGGGGTTGGCATTTTTCACTCATAATCCAAGCTCCAATTTGCGTGCTAGAACGTCTCTATCACATTGTATCCATGCGTCGTTGCTAACGTGTGCTGACGTACTGACGTAGACTAGCACTGCTACCCTTCGTTGACAGAAGACACTTTTTGCCACAAAAACTTTGTAACCTCCTAAACTGTGCAACGGAACGTAAATCCCAATAGAAGCAACGCAATCGAGACCAAGACGAAACGTTTGACACCTAGGTTGTCTATGTAGGCCAAATATTGACTGAGTTTTAGGGGTGGGAAAATAATAATAACTAGAGAGGGTACCATTTCTGGGGAAATTGTAGGGTGTGCTCGCTTGCATCGGTTGCAGGTGGGTCCGTCCCCTTAAGTTTTTCCCATCTAGTGATATTTTCAAGCATTTAGCAAACTCAAGAACGCAGTACAAACAGTACCATCTGCTAACTGAAAATATGCCCCCAACAACGTAAATAAGCTTTACATCTATTTAGGGAGAAATGGCTAATTCAAAAGAAGTTTGCTACGAGCAAGCTAGGTGCGGTGGCTAGCCAAACTTCACTGAGTGAGGGGATTGTTTGAAAGCGCCGGAAATGAGAACGTTTGTTTTGATATAAAGTTTAGGCTGTGGCACTGAAGCCAGCGACGCACCACACAAGCTTGAGTTTAAACTTTACATTCTTTAATGTGACATTACTTACTGTACATGCAAGTCTTGATTTGCTTAAATGTACATGTATGATGCTGCTAGTAGTAGTAGCCTACACTACGGCACGATACGATACTCGCTGTGCAACAGCACATGCGTCGTTGCTAACGTGTGCTGACGTGGTGACGTAGCTAGCACTGACTACCCTTCGTTGACTAAAGGCACTTTTTTGACACAAAAACGTTGTAACCTCCTAAACCGTGCAACGGAACGTAAATAAAAATACAAGCAACGCAATCGAGACCAAGACGAACATTTTGACACAGGCGTTGTCTATGTAGTCCAAATATTGACTGATCCTTAGGGGGGCGAAAATAAACAATAATAATTAAAATATATGTGAGAGAACAATGGTTGTGCTCGCCGAAGGCGTTATCATTATCATTATTGTCATTAGTAGCCTATTATTGAATCTGAATTGCTCCATTCTGCCTGCAGACAATACAACATCAACAATAAAATCCCCGGCAGCCAATATGTTGACGGCAATATGGAGGTTTGTACTAACTGCTTATTGAGATCTGAAGTAAAAGTAATAATGAAAATACATCTAAAATAATAATACCATAGAGATGCCGATGTCATTCCCATGGTGTCATTTCCTACAGGCCGATGGCAGGTGTGACTCGTATGAAGGTGTGATGGGTGAAGATATCTATGCTAACGTGTGACAACAGCAGGAAACGTGTTCTCCTGTGAGGACCCTATTTGTTTCACTCCTGCCCTTCAACACTGATTCTATTCTATGCACATGTTACACTGTACTGTAAACCCAATGAATTCAGACTACTCATACCTTTTAAAAGTTTATAGTAAACCCTTTATTGGGGTTTACAGGGTAGCTATCTTAAGTTAAAGAGCCTTTGCTGTGATTTAGTCTTCTTCACAGAGTTTGTTTTGAATGTCAAAGACAGTCCATTGACAATCATCCTCATTATTCGTTCTCCTTTACTATTTCATGCATTGCAAAATAATAAACTTTACTCATTTACAAATGTTGTCTTGTGGCCAACAAAGTAACTACAACTCTCAATTATGTAGGCCTGGCATTAACAGAGGTCATACGTTTCTTGTAGTTGGCCACCAGGTTTTCACACATCTTAGGAAGGATTTTGTCCCACTCCTCTTTGCAGATCTTCTCCAAGTCATTCAGGTTTCGAGGCTGACGTTTGGCAACTCGAACCTTCAGCTCCCTCCACAGATTTTCTATGGGATTAAGGTCTGGAGACTGGTAAGCCACTCCAGGACCTTAATGTGCTTCTTCTTGAGCCACTCCTTTTGTGTTTTGGGTCATTGTCATGCTGGAATACCCATCCACGACCCATTTTCAATGCCCTGGCTGAGGGACGATAGCCTGGCTCTGCCCTCCTACGTACTTCCGCTCAATTTTGATTTTGCTTCTGTACTAGGTCTGGGAATTCGGCACATAAGTCGGTTTTCTCAAATCAATTTTTTGTAGGGCCAATCAGCGAACAGAGGGAGTGGCTGAGAACAATGACGTTGATGTCGTGCATTAGTTTGAGTTGCAGTTCAGTAATGGCAACGGATGAAAGATGCGAGCGAAACCATTCATTCGGTCCGTTGTTGCAACACTGCCGAATATCCAAAAGTTAAAGCCGGAGCAAGAACAATCTTTGCTAAGTTTTGTTGGTGGCCATGATGTTGTGGCCCTCCTCCCCACAGGGTTCGGCAAAAGTTTGATTTTCCAACTACGGCAGCTAGCTCCGTGGTGAAGGAGTTGGCTAAAGCGAACGCTAGCGATTGGTTGTGGCAGATCAGAGTGGCTCTGGGCAGATCCAATAGTTTTAAACTTCAACAGAGTACCCGCCTTCAATGAAGTTAACGCTTATCAATGGAGCGATCCCAGACCCTCTGTACAAATGAAATGTACTAGGGTCTGGTTAGGACCAGGCGAGAGGGAAGGAGGTTCTCATCCAAGATTTGACAGTACATGGCCCCGTCCATCGTCCCTTTGATGCGGGGAAGTTGTCCTGTCCACTCAGCAAAAAAACACCCCCAAAGCATAATGTTTCCACCTCCATGTATGACGGTGGGGATGGTGTTCTTGGGGTCATAGGCAGCATTCCTCCTCCTCCAAACACGGCGAGTTGAGTTGATGAGCTTGATTTTGGTCTCATCTGACCACAACACTGCCACCCAGTTCTCCTCTGAATCATTCAGATGTTCATTGGCAAACTTCAGACAGGCCTGTACATGTGCTTTCTTGAGCAGGGGGTCCTTGCGGGCGCTGAAGGATTTCAGTCCTTCACGGCGTTGTATGTTACCAATTGTTTTCTTGGTGACCAATGACCATGGTCCCAGTGACTTGAGATCATCGCACAAACTGTTGTCACCTTCTCACCAAGCTGTTTGGCGATGGTCTTGTAGCCCATTCCAGCCTTGTGTAAGTTAACAATCTTGTCCCTGACATCCTTGGACAGCTCTTTGGTCTTGGCCATGGTGGAGAGTTTGGAATCTGAAAAGATTAATTGCTTCTGTGAACAGGTGTCTTTTATACAGGTAACAACTGAGATTAGGAGCCCTCCCTTTAAGAGTGTCCTAATCTCAGCTCGTTACCTGTATAAAAGACACCTGGGAGCCAGAAATCTTTCTGTTTACATTTAGTCATTTAGCAGACGCTCTTATCCAGAGCGACTTACAGTAAGTACAGGGATATTCCCCCGAGGCAAGTAGGGTGAAGTGCCTTGCCCAAGGACACAATGTCATTTGGTGAGGTTTAGCAAGGCGGTGAGAGAGGCTAAATGACTGTACTCAGAGAGACAGGACTGGAGACTGGAGAGGGCTCAGGCAGATTACCAACTACAAGCCCAGAGCCCCCCACTCCACTAACGACTCCCGCCTGGCCAACGACCTTAACGAGTTCTACTGTTGATTTGAAAGACAATTGGACTGTCCTGATCTACCCCTTCCCACCCAGGAGGCCTCCCCCCTCTACAGTGACGACTCTCTCCATTCAGGAGGGTGAAGTTAACAGACTTTTCAAGAGGCAGAACCCCCGCAAAGCAGTTGGGCCGGACTCTGTCTCTCCTGCCACCCTCAAGCACTGCGCTGACCAGCTGTCTCCGGTGTTCACCAACATCTTTAACACCTCCCTAGACACATGCCATGTGCCAGCCTGTCTCAAGTCCTCCACCATCATCCCTGTGCCCAAAAAGCCAAGGCCAACAGGACTCAATGACTACAGACCCGTCGCCCTGACCTCTGTGGTAATGAAGTCTTTTGAGCGCCTTGTGCTGGCACACCTCAAATCCATCACCGACCCTTTCCTGGACCCACTGCAGTTTGCCTACAGAGCCAACAGGTCGGTGGATGACGCCGTTAACATGGCCCTCCACTTCACCCTACAGCAGCTGGACTCCCCAGCATCCTACGCCAGGATCCTGTTTGTGGATTTCAGCTCTGCCTTCAACACCATCATCCCCGCCCTGCTTCAGGACAAGCTCTCCCAGCTGAACGTGCCCGACTCCACCTGCAGGTGGATCACAGACTTCCTGTCTGACAGGAAGCAGTGCGTTAAGCTGGGAACACAAGTCTCTGACTCCCGGTCCATCAGCACCGGATTTCCTCAGGGCTGCGTCCTTTCCCCTCTGCTCTTCTCCCTGTACACCAACAGTTGCACCTCCAGTCATCCGTCTGTCAAACTTCTGAAGTTTGCGGACGACACCACCCTCATTGGGCTCATCTCTGACAGGGACGAGTCTGATTATAGGTGGGAAGCTGACAACCTGGTGACCTGGTGCAGCCAGAACAACTTAGAGCTCAATGCTCTTAAGACAGTGGAGATGGTTGTGGACTTCAGGAAGAATACAGCCCCACTCACCCCCATCACCCTGTGCGACTCCCCAGTCAACACTGTGGAGTCCTTCCGCTTCCTGGGCACCATCCTCTCCCAGGACCTCAAGTGGGAACTGAACATCAGCTCCCTCACCAAGAAAGCACAACAGAGGATGTACTTCCGACGGCAGCTGAAGAAATTCAACCTGCCAAAGACAATGATGGTGCACTTCTACACAGCCATCTGGTACGCTGCTGCCACTGCCAAGGACAAGAGCAGACTGCAGCGTATCATCCGCACTGCTGAGAAGGTGATCGGCTGAAATCTGCCTACCCTCGAGGACTTGCTCACCTCGAGGACCCTGAGGCGAGTGAGGAAGATTGTGGCCGACCCCTCCCACCCTGGCCACTCCCTGTTCCAGCTACTCCCCTCCGGCAGAAGGCTGCGGTCCATCAGGACCAAAACCTCACGCCATAAGAACAGTTTCTTTCCATCTGCTACTGGCCTCTTCAACAAGGCCAATAACTCCCACTGACATTCATTCATTATTTAACCCAGTATCTGATTGCACTATGTTGACCACTCATGCTGCTCATTCTTATTCTTATTCTTATTTTTATATATATTTTATTTTATATTTAAATTGTTTTATTCTTAGATTGTTTAGTTCTTAGGAATAGTTAAACTTCTGTACCTTTACTTAATTTAAGATTCCTATATGTTTAGCGTTTTGCACCTCCCTGCCACAGTAAATTCCGTGTTTGTATAACATACATGGCGAATAAACCGAATTCTGATTCTGGCATGGAACGGCCAGGAAATCGAACCAGGCAACCTTCTGATTAATAGCCCGATTCCCTAACCGCTCAGCCATATGACTCTCTGATTGAGAGGGGTCAAATATTTATTTCACTCATTAAAATACAAATCAATTCATAACAATTTTGACCATTACAATTATAGACCATGACCATTTCTTTGTCAGTGGGCAAACGTACAAAATCAGCAGGGGACCAAATATTTTTTCCCCTCACTGTGCAGACAATGCTAATTAGGTCGAACTGTGGCATTGGTTTATCAAAATGTATTTGGATATTGTGGTGGTCTCAATCACTTTACACTTTACACTATGGTTACTTGGGAGTCAGGTGGCTGAGCGGTTAGGGAATCGGGCTAGTAATCTGAAGGTTGCCAGTTTGATTCCCGGCCATGCCAAATGACGTTGTGTCCTTGGGCAAGGCACTTCACCCTACTTGCCTCAGGGGGAATGTCCCTGTACTTACTGTAAGTCGCTCTGGATAAGAGCGTCTGCTAAATGTAAATGACTAAATGTTACATTAACTACCGTTTAACTACATGGCAATCATTGTGGCCCCACCATTGTAGTTTCACAGAAATTCCCTATGTTACCCTATGTGACACTGGATGATTTGAGATGAGACACTGCTTTGCTTCTCAGAAATTGTTAAAGAAAAATTCAGCTTTCAACAGACCTTCCTCTATTACAGAGATCCACAGGAAGGAATCTTACATCATCACAAAAGGTCCTGGTATTTAAGCAAGAGGCATGAAGTAAAAAGTAAAAGAACATTTGAAAGTGCACTGAAGAATATGTGTTCCTGTAACTGTATTGTAAGTGATAATTAAGTGATAATAATGCAACAAAACCATTTTTTAAATTGTATTGAGACAATTGGCTGTATTTAAAGTGAATATGTTCATATCATAGGTGGTAGAGTTACATACAGATCACGTTGAGCTTCACTTGACTGGAGCGTCCTTGTCCCTCTGTGTTGATGGCGGTGCAGTAGAGGGCACCAGTGTCTGGACACCCTCTCCAGCCTGTAGGTTTGTCCCAGGGACAGCAGAGCCCCACTGGGGCTGTGCCACTGGTAGCTGTGGGCCGCTGGGTTACCATCACTGGAACACCTCAGCTCAACAGAGTCTCCCTCCTGCAATGTGGACTCCCTCTCCACCCTCACATCCAGTGGGGCGTCTGCAGAGACAGAGGAATTTTCAACAGCAACACATAAAGCTACTCGCATTCTCTATAGGTGAAAACTGCTCAAAAAGCATTCTCTATAGGGTCAACTGAGTCTTGTTAGAGTTTAAGCACAACACACAGGATGTAGTTAGCTCTGAATTTCAAACAGCAACTTTTGCCTTTTTATATGCTGTGTACTTATGAGAGCTTATTAATTCTACTGTAAGATTAAACTCTTCAGCTGTACAAAAACAAAACTGAAATCAACTTCAGTTGAGGTTAAGAGTCTTTGTGCTCTCCACTGTTTCTCTCCTGTAGGCTGCTGTGCAGCTAAGAGGCTTGTTGTGGTCAACCACCATGGGGGCAAAGGTCAAGGATGATGTCACTTCCCATTGGCCCTGGGCTAGTTGCTGGGGGACTTCTCTGAAGCTGAAAGCTACACTGCATCACCTGTGCCGGAGCGTCTGGCGTCCAGACCTGGGAGAACACTTGACAGAGGACAGGATGAGTGAGGAAAGGACGGGCCATGAGAAAACAGATCTTTTTCATTGTCACACTGTATCTGAGGTTAAATGACGTTGTAAAAAAGCTATCAGAGTCAGTTATCTGATGTTTGTGAAATACCTCAAGTGGCTGATGTAATATTGATAGGATATGAATAACATACCGTACATACCAGACCATGGGATGGTAAAATACAGATTTGGATCCATTACACACAACTAGAAGATAAAGGGAACTAAGACTTAACCACAGATGTGTGACTCAATGCAGTTTACACAAAAACTGTACAAACTCAACGCTTAGAGCCTCAATACAGTGATCATAACATATGAGTTTGTGGAAATGCCCTGTGATGTCCCCGGGACATTACCACATTCCTATTGTGCTGGAGAGTATGGAAGACTCAAGATACAGTATATAAATATAGTCACGGTCCTTGAGTCAAAAATAACAAAACGCAAGTACTAGTAGTGGCAGGTGATCCGAACAGTTCCTGACAAGTTCTTTTCAAGCACTCTCCCCAAACGTGACAAATTTGACATGCATTTCACAGTATATGTTTTATTTAATGGCTCTGAACAAAGAATAGACATAGAATGTGAACAGGTAGACATTGGCCTCTTCCAAACCTTAAACGACTTCCTCCAAAGGAAAGAACCTTTTCGAAGTTCAAATGTTTGTGTGCATATTGACGTGTTGAGTCAAGGTATGAAAAAGTAAAATAATTAGTTTATTATAAAATTGTGTAATATGAACTAAACATAGTATCAGATGGTGCAACATGGCAATTATGGTTTGTAAAATGTTTTTTTCATTTTATTTAAGGCATTATTTAATTGGTAGAACTGGTATACAACGGGTGATACAAGACTAGGTTAGGTTTAGTAGGAGTTACACACTTGCACACATGTAAACACTTACACACACACTCATTGGAGATGTCCCTATCACCCTGTTGTACTGTAACTCTATTTGACATTTTGAGCATTGAATGGCAAAAATAAATAAAAAAGGTTTGGTGGTGCTGTGGTCATTCCTTGATGTAGTATTTCTATTACTTACAATGC
This sequence comes from Thaleichthys pacificus, assembly GCA_023658055.1. Taxonomy (NCBI): domain Eukaryota; kingdom Metazoa; phylum Chordata; class Actinopteri; order Osmeriformes; family Osmeridae; genus Thaleichthys; species Thaleichthys pacificus. Next base: position 4,263,810 of record CM042871.1, on the reverse strand, counting down.
AAGAAACATTATGGTAAAAATACAAGGAATTATAAAATAACCTTACCAACGGAACCATTACACCAGAAGCAAATCACAGCTGGAAACAAATGTACACTTACAAACATAACTATGAAAAGATAAAGTGAACACCTTAAATCAAACAGTCCACATTTGCATAAACATCGTCTGTTTCATCCACAGAGAGATCCATGAAATCAATATGAGGCTGCAAAAAGAAAAAAGAAAGTGTAAGTCAATTGCATATTCTATCAGAAAGAAAAATATACCTAACTAAACATTAACTGAGCTGAAATCTCAACTGCATTTCTTTTCAAGATGCTGATCTGTTCATGGTGTTTTACCAGAACATTGCCATAGACAGGCTCGTCAATGGTTGTTTTTGGTGGTCCAGACTGTGTGGTCTTCAGGGGAGGAAGTGGAATGGGTTCTTTCTTCTGTGATATTTCAGTTCTGTAAAAACCAGAAGAAGATGATCTTTGAAAGTACAGGACATTTTAGAGACATGATGAAATTCATCAAGGATGCATACAGTAGGTAACATACAGTAGGTAACATACAGTAGGTAACATACAGTAGGTAACATACAGTAGGTAACATACAGCAGGTAACATACAGTAGGTAACATACAGTAGGTAAAGTTTAAAACTTACTTTTCAGCATTGGCCCGACTAAAATTGGCATAATAACCGGATGGCTCCCTGGTGATTGTTGTAACATGTCTGCAACATAATATTTTAGTTTGTTTAATGAATAGTAATAACATCTTAAGAAACATCATGAAATTTGACCCTTTTTACAAAGAAAACTACAGTCTTCTTGAACACTTCTTTTTGTTTGATGAAAGTCTTGATTCCCTTCTAAATAGAGATGTACTGTAGCAAGATTTATGCTACTAACAGCAGGCAGAGCCCTATTGAGGGCCGTTTGTAAAATGTTGCACGTTCTATAATCATGTTCCGTTTTTGCACATTTCGAAAAAACTGAATATTACAGAACGCAGTCTGTAAGTGTGCAACGTCAGTCTTTCGCATGGAGAATGGTGGCAGGAGCCTTCTCAGTGACATTAACCAATACAAATACACTTTTTATTATATAAATTGAACATCCCAACAGTTAAAATAATTTGATAATCATTGTTCCTTTTTCAGTTTTTTAAGATAGAACCTTATAATTCCAAGTTAGTTAGTTTTTAGAACTATAAGGTTCTATCTACAATTGACCTGTTTCAAAACCCCTAATTTACAATTCATGTAGAATTTTGGTATCTCAGATGTAGAATACATTTAACCCTTGTGTTATCTTCCAGTCATTGTGACCCACTGTCATATTGCGACAAGTTTACCGCATACAAAAACAAAGTGCAGCATTTTATTTTAACCGTCGGGCTGTCTCAGACCCCCCACATTGCGAAGGTTTAAAGAAAATGCTTTTTATTTGTTTTTGTATTGGGTAAAGTTGTCGCAACACAACGATGGTTCGTTGTGAACCTTCGGGTCATGTGACCCGAAGGCAGCACAAGCAGGGGCGGTGCGTCCCATTGGGCAAGTCGGGCAGTTGCCCAGGGCCTCGGCCACCAGGGGGGCCTCGTTGTATTTCCATTTTTTAATTTTTTTAATAATTAAGATAAATCACTTGTCATTGCAAACGAATGACAATTCAAATTAAGCATGAAAACACAATTCTTTAATTCTATTCTTTTATAGCTCATTTTTATCTTAAATCCATCATGGAACATATGATTCAGGTCATGACGTTTCTGTCAGGAGAATTTGTCGTGTGGTGGAGTGTGTATAATCGCGGAAACATGAAACGATTTCAGAGTGGCAGTGAAAAAAGAAATAAGAAAACTGAGAAGTTAAGGGAGAAATTACCTAAGCTAACGCAGTTTTTCCAATCAAAGAATGCGTCCGTGGAAGATGAAGACATTTCTGATATTATTTCAAGTGTTGCTGGGCCAAGTTTGTTTAAACAGCCACTTCAACACCAACTCCCGTATTTTACGGAAAATAAGCCGCGGCTTGTACTCCGATTTTACAGTTTTCTTGTGCGTTTTGGAACGCACAAGAACAAAAAAGTGGCTTCGTCACCGTCTCAAGATCTCTACAGACCGTGCAGCTAATTTAATGCTCAACGCTTGAACGGGGGCTTATTACTTGAAAGAGGAATTATTTACTGTGTCGTCTCAGTTACACTATCAGGGCTTGGAAATACATTGACTTGCTAAAGTAGGCAAATGGCTAGTAGAACATAACATTTCATAATAATTTCAGTTAATCAAACAGCTGCAAGACCCAGTGAAATGTTATAGGCTAGCTAGCAAAATAACGCTAGCATCGCTAACAACATTACTAATTCAACTTTGGTAATGTAACCGAGCTCTTTGTAAGTTCGTTTTAGATATAATTGTATATGATTGTGTGGACAATAAGACACGGACGTGGTCTCTTTTCATAACTTGTATTTTACCACTGCTCTTCTTGACATCGCCATTCGAACAGCCCTCACTGATTTCACGTAATGCTTTCAGCATCAAGCCTACGGCAACTCCCGAGGGACAAAACACCCATGTCCGTTGTCACATAGAAAGGTCTGTTAGAGTAGGCTATCCTTACGGTGCGTGTCCACTGCAGCGACGCGAATCGCTTGCCATCGCTTGCCTTCCCACAGTTCACCACGCTCGGGGGCGTTTCAAACAGATTAATGTAGAATGTAGTTCTCTAAAGTCACTGTTGTAGTTGTCAAGGCCAAGTGTGCAGACTTGGGTTTACGTACTCGCAACATCGATCAAAATACAACTTGTATACAAAATCCTAAACTGTTTAATAGACATACACGTTGACATGTGTGAAAACGTTTTATTATATTACTCAAAGTCTCTGCTAATCTGTCGATACGATAGGGAGTTCCAGCCAGGCTAGCTAGCTAGTGCTAGTTACCACAGAACGAAGTTACGTAATGTGACTAGACTGAATTTGAAAGTACAAGCACCAACAACTTCGGCAACCTTGCGCCATGCATCGTTTTTTATTAACATCTCTGTACGAATACAGCTATGTATCGTACAAGACTGGGTAAGCAGCCACACAAACGATTAGTTTCTCCTCCACCTTGAAACCTAGAAAGCTAGAAATGTTGACCATGGTTGCTACGTTACGAGAAACAAGAAAACACTCCGATTGGCCATCGCTAGCGAAAATCGCTCCTCATTTGCATAAAGTTGAGAAAATCTCAACTCTGTCGCGTCGCTACCCACAATGCACCACGCAAGCGATTCGCCTGGCTCCATTGAAAATTAATGGAAAACATGTTGTCGCTCGAATCGCGTCGCTGCAGTGGACACGCACCGTTAGGATTTGCAAGCTAGCTAAATTTATACTATATCCTAAAATGATTTTGCCGCATAAGCTGCACTTTGGGGGTGCGGCTTATGGGGGGCCTCAAAATTGTTCTTTGCCCAGGGCCTCCAATTAGCTAAAACCGCCCCTGAGCACAAGGGGGTATGTAACTCTGGTGCTATAAAGAAATGTGCTTAATTTGTCAGCTTTTCTATTTGCAATACTAAAACTTTAAACCTCAATATTTCAAAACTGATCTGAACGCAGATAGAACCTTATTATTCTGAGGTAGCGACATGATGGCAGCAGTTGGGAAAGGGATGAAATGGTAAATTCAAACGAATTAGCTCAAGTTATATGAACAGCGCTCTTTGAGCTAATTCGTCTTGCCATTTTGTCCACTTGGCAACTAGTATTGTGTAGTTACCCGCTAACTGGTAATTAGTAGTTGCCAACTAGTATCGTGGTCGGTTTTAGCTGCTATTGGCTAGCTAATGTCCAACACACAACTTAGTAGTTAGCATAGTTTGTAAAAGGGTTGGAGATCTTGATCTTAATGTAAGACTTTTATTTTACATTTGTTAATGCTAAATGTGCAAAAACTGAGCAGGACAGAACATGTAACATTTTACAAACGGCACCCCATAGGGGCAATCCTATCAGATTCTTACATCATTTAATTTACATTTTAAATCATACACAACCTTTTATGATGCTTGAAGAAAATAAAGCCAAGTGTGACCGCAATCAGAACTACCACAAAAGGAATAATGGAGGCCACGTATACGACTGTTGATTGGCCAGTGTCTTCCGTTGTCATCATCGCTGTATGTAAAGAATCCTCAATTAAGATCAACGTCTTTATGTTCTAATCTATACTCTCTCAAATTCTGTACTCTGTATCACTTGTAATCCATAAAGTCCATGATTAATGACATGTCCACCACATGATGGATGTGTGAATAGAGTGGCTACAATAGAAAATATTCGATGTTTTGGCTATAATTGGTGATGTAATTATTTACCAGTCGTGAATGTAAACTGAAGTTTGCTATCTGTGAAGGAAAAAACTATTATTTTTGCATTTATGACAAGACAAAAAGGAACTAGAGAGGGTACAATTTCTGGGGAAATTGTAGGGTGTGCATGCTTGCATCGGTTGCACAGGGTCTGTTTTTTAATGAAATTTTTACAACTGATATTTCTGTATATTTTACATAAAAATGCATACTTATTATTTATAAAGATTACATGGATTTAAAAGCATCTTTTTTTTGCTGCTCATTTACAAATCAAAATACGAGTGAAGTGTAGAATGAAATAGATGTCTTCTCATTTCCCCTGCAAGAGGCAGCCTCATAGCTGAATCAAAACGAATACATTTGGCAGACCGGTGTAAAAATTGACCTAATCTCTATTACTTAAACGTCCTTTTAAGTTTTTCCCTTCTCGTGATATTTTCCGGCATTTAGCCTACTCATATTGCATTCTTTCATTAATAAAGTACCCCCTTTGAAGATTATTCTACGACGTTACCGGCAGTAGAATATGGAATCGCGATTCAAACAGTACCATCTGCTAACTGAAAATATGCCCCCAAAAACCTAAATAAGCTTGACATTTATTTAGTGGAAAATCGCTCGTTAAAAAGCTCACAGGTACTAGTAGCGATCATTGTCAGTAACAACGCAAAATGCGATATAGCCCTGTGTGGAGAAGCTGCCCCGGTAAATTGTACTACTACAGTACAGTAGACTGGCAGTGCTCGTCTTGGTAGCGATTGCTTTGGTTAAATTGGATGTAACGTTCCGTTGTACGGTTTAGGCTGAAATTAATTATTTTCAAGAACAGATGAACAGAACAAAGTTTAGGCTGTGGCAATGAAGTTCAGGTTAGTAGTTAGACGTTTGACTTCCTAAACAGCTGTGTAGTGCTAGATGTTTTTGCAGTGTGTCTCGCGTAGGCTACAGCGTTGCAGTAAGCAACACTGGTTTGTAACCACAGGTAATGATAATTTCACCAACAAATCGTTTACTTGTAATGTAATGTCATAATAAATCCTACAACGAAAATGTATTTGTGAGGAATGTTTATTTTAACGACTGAAAACAGATGCATCATAGACCAATGTAGTATGTGTTGCCCGGGCAACAGAGGCTAATGTCATTATGCTAATGCTTCAGTGAAATAGTAGTAGACTACCGTTTCCGAAAGTAGACGTGGGCCTACTTCCTTAATAATATCAGCTAATATTGTACATTACATTTCACAATTGTGTTTCACATCACAAAGTAAAATGAGTAAATAGTTATCACCCTGGCCTCTTTGCTTGTGGCGTTTATGCAGCTACCTTGCAGTAAAGATATAGTTAGCCTAGCTATCCCCCAAGTTAACAGATGCGAAACGAATGTTCTGCTACAGGTAGGCACGCGTGTTTTCGTGACGTTAGTGACGTAGTGACGTTAGTAACGTCAGTGAGTGGCTAGCAAATTAGCCACCGTTAGCTTCACTTTTCTCCACAAAACTTTACTTGAGCCTAAAACCATGCAACGGAACGTAAATCCCAATACAAGCAACTCAATCGCTACCAAGACGAAACTTTTGACACCTAGGTTGTCTATGTAGGCCAAATATTGACTGAGTTTTAGGGGGGCAAAAATAAAGAATAATAATATATATGTGAGAGAACAAAGGTTGTGCCCTTGCCGAAGGCAAAGCACACCCAATAATAATAATAATAATAAGATATATGTGAGAGAACAAAGGTTGTGCCCTTGCCGAAGGCAAAGCACACCCAATAAGAAGAAGAAGATATATGTGAGAGAACAAAGGTTGTGCCCTTGCCGAAGGCAAAGCACACCCAATTAAATTACTAAGCGCTTAACGCACCAGAGTTCGTTGTAAGGAAAATAGGGAAATTCTGTTTCGTTTTTTAGAAGCAAATTCGCTTTTGCAAACGATATGGCCTGCTTAGTGCTGGCATAACATTGAATTTCTGCTTTTAAAGGGGTTTCTTTATGGATGAAATGCTGGCTAGCTAACAGAACGGCAATATAAAGTGGATATACTTTAAGTAAATGTTGGCGGGGAATAAAAACACACAAGACCAACTAACTAAAGAACAAAGGTTCTTTATCTGATAGATTTATATGATAACCTAAATAGCCGTATCAGAAAATAACATGAATCGTAAGTGTTCAGCAGTACAAAACGGTAGTGGTGATAATGCTCTTAACACACATCTCGATCGTCAACACGTGTGCTCCCAGGATACCAGTATGGCTAAATAAGCAATATTAAACAAGAACCACCAACTCTCCCTCAAGTCAGCCACGCTCTCCGATGCACCACGTTCTCACTTCTGTCCAACTACCCAGAATTCCCCACAAAAGCAATCAAGGAACTACCTATTTATGTCAATGTAGTTCTCTGGCATCTAAAGGAGACATGTCCCATCACAACTGCGAAGACATGAACAAGCCCAACATATGACCCGGTTACATAAAGATCAGTGAATTTTATTACATAAATTAATGTGTTTACTGTCAAAACTGCCTGCACATTGCAAATGTACATGCAAGTGTTGTATGGTGAATTAGGCCTACACTTATGACAACTAGCTCAACCATTGTGCATGTAAGGACTTCTGTTATGAACAAAATGTTTAGATGTTTGTGGTAATAAGACAAGTAATCAGAGAACCAATATAGTACATTTTGATCAACATAACTTAAGCAATTTATAACATAGGAAACAGCAGACAAATTAATGCTACATAATCATTTGCATGAATGTAGCCTACCACAGCATTGGCATCACGCACATGGGCACTATTCCTACCACTTTAGCCTCCTTGGTGGGTTTCTTAAGGCATGGATATAGCGACTGGAACAATGTTCGTGCAAATTTAGTCTCCTCGGTCAGTTATCGTGTCGAGAATGCGATACAGAAAATGTAAGACTATTTTACCGCATTACATAGCACAAAAAAAGACAAACTAATATAAACATAGCAAACACCCCATAGAGTACAAAATAATTCCTGGTAGGCCTACATGAAGGGCCAGGGCATTGGCAACCTTAATAGTGATTAATCTTTTCTTCAACCAAAAACACTATTCCAAATCCACCATTAGAATTAATGTAATAAGCTGTAACTAGAGAGGGTACAATTTCTGCTGAAATTGTAGGGTGTGCTTGCTTGCGTCGGTTGCAGGTGGGTCCGTCCTCTTCTTTTTTTCTTAAGTCACTCGTAAACAATTATCCCAAATTCTATGAGCAATTTCTCGAAATGCTTCCTTCGGATAATTTCCTTGAAATGAAAAACCTACAAAGATACCGCAACATCTAAAATAGGCTTATTAAATGTTTAGTTTCCTGTTCCTTTCACCTCCTACCTCTGTGATCATATGAGGTTCCTATTCTCTGATGAATCATTTTGTTCTATTTAGAGTCATGTATAGCAGGTAGTGCCAGAAAATGACTCAAACCCAGGGGCCCCCAACGGCCTAAGTCTTGCTAGTCAATAATCACAGCCCTAAATGTGAATTCTTGTAAGAACCATTTCCTTGTGGGGAGTTCCTGATGACATACTTGTTTCTTTGCACAAAGTAAGACAGAAAGCTTTTGTATCAACATACGGTTCACGCCTCCGCATTGTCCATCATCAGATTATGTACACCTCGTTGGGCGTTATCCCTTACTTATAGCACAAGGCCCCTCGATGACGTGATCAAAACGTCAAGTATCAAGTCAGTTAGGACTTTCTTGACTGTTTGGCAATATTTAATAAAGATGTAGGCTATGCAAATCAAATATTGTTTGATTTGCATAGCAAATTTACCTTCAATGACAATACATAAAAGGTATGAAGAGATTAAGTTACAGTTAAGCTTTCATATTGGAGATGTGAATACATTTGATGTTTTAGGCGCTGGGATAAGTAGCATACATAGGTCATCAGTTTGTTTTTAATTAGTTATTTGACTATATAAAAAGGGGTTAGTGTGTGCTTGCGATTGGGTCGGTGAGTGTATGGGTGGGTCCTCAATACCGTGTTTCGAACACCCGATTACTACTGCGCAGACTCTGGTTCCAAATGACATCACCACAGCCAACAATCCTAAAAACCAACTGCTACTTGAATCAACTATTTAATGAGGCAGCAATTCAGTATTTCTTTTTAACTTACTGGGGGAGTAGGATTTTGACAACACTGTTCATCATACCTGCCGAAATCCTCCCCCCCCCCCCCCCCCCATATCTTGGGACTATAAGATCTGACACCCCCCCCCAAATTATTTTGGTGGCTCCTCATGCCCTGTAGAGTGTGCCATAAAAAGCTTTTGATACTAGTTGCATAAATGTAAAAGTTAGAAGGGGAGTAAGATTTTGGCAACACTGTTTTTCATGCCTGCCGAAATCCTCCCCCCATATCTTGGGGCTATAAGATCTGACACACCCCAACTATGCAGGGATGTGGACAATCTGGATGGCGACACTAACTGGGTAATAGCTTGTCAACTGGTATTGAATACAATACTTTTTTCACTACTAGACACATTTATAATGAAGCATTGGTATTTCTTTGTATAAGTGGTAATGTTATTATAGGTGACAGTGACAGTTTTTGCCATTCCTAATGTTTGATCATTCATTATCATTCCACAAATTAATCTTAATGTTTATCCAAAATCTCAGGTTGGCTGTGACAGCTGCCTCAGAAGGTTCCATCACTGTTGTGCTAAAATCCAACTGAGAGGAATATGTCTGTGCTGCCTGCCGTAAACATCCCTGACCTGTTTTCATGATCAAGCCTCAAACTTGTTAAAACTCTTATTTAAATGATCACTTTCTTTTTTTCTACCTTTTGTTAAATATATCATTATAGTTTTTTGTTTAAAATAAATGTGATTGAACCAATCAAAATGTCATCATTTATTAGATGTTTTTCACTAGCCATTCACAAAGGGAAGGTCCAGGCTTGGCTTATCAGGTACTAAAACCAAGCACTGTACATTGCAAGTTAGCAGACACAAACTAGGCTGTGGGAAGCAGGATCTATAAAATGGATATGATTGTAAACACAAAACAGTTGTGTGGCAAGTAGTTTACTGAGAGGGAAATAGAAGTTGAATTCTGGTAGGAGGGACCTGTGAGCAGGGGCCTTTTTATATAGCCTACATTTGTAAAATAATGTAGCTATACTCATTTACCAGATGATTATATGCCAATTAATTGGCATATAGTGCATTTAGTAAGTATACCTATAACAGCAAGTACAACGTAATCAAGAATCAGAAGTGAATAGTTCTACTAAAAGTGATTCGTACAAATGAATACAAAGGATGCTCGCTTTTACCAGACAGTGACAACAGCAACTACAACATAATTCACATATTACCCTCATTCCGATAATAGAACAGTGTAGCACAACATCGACATCGTTTATAAGTGCAGCTCCAAAGTACGTCTATTTTCTTGAGACAATCATTCGGATTAGCACGACATACAAATCGTATAGGCTCTCAAGTGCAGCACAACAGAACTTATATTTTGATGAAACATTAATTAAATAGCCTACTGACAGTTTCCTCAAAGCCTCAAACGAGGGAACCATAGGCTTGTAAAAATCGCCTCGGTTCGTCAAACTACAACTAGCAATACGCAAGGAAGGCAGTGCGCGTTCACACGTAGGGGAGTGGGATTCCGCGGGGGAGTGAGAATTCGGTCCAACACCCTTGCCGAAGCCAAAGCACACCCAACTAACTATTTGGAGCTCCCTCTGAAGCTGTTAGTTCTTGAAAGGTCCATTCTTGAAAATAATTAGAAAAGAGACACTCAGTTTTCCTAATGAAGCCTTAAAAACTCAGCATTGTGAAAGCAATTCAGTTTTATTTTGAGGGGGGGGGGGGGAGACTAGAACTGCATTTCCACTATGCAGAGTCAATTGTATAAATCACATATTATTCAATCTCTAAGTCAAGTTGCTATTACAAACAAGTCTGCCTCCGGCACAGCTGTGAAGCCAGACTTTCTCCTTAGGTTGACACATATCATCCAATCTTGTACTGGACTTTTGTAACCTGGTAGACATCTGCATTTTGTTTCTATTTCCAGACGGCTGGGCACTCACAACACAAGGACTGAAGGACAGCACAAACATCATTAGTCCCAAGGATACAAATGTCACAAACGTTTTTAGACACATGGACTTTGTAAGAAGGCTACTTTCTCCTCTCGTGGCCTCTCATTGCTTCCAGCCTAGTGCAAATGTGCAGTGGTGCTAGGAGAGCAGGCGGCTGTACTCTGAAAGAGCAGATGACTTCTTCACTCCATCCCAGATACGAGCAGCATAGTGAAACCTGCAACCACAACAGCCTTACTTCCACACGTTCCAGTGACACGTAATTTCATCGGATAGATTATCTTAATATCTTTTGTAAATGTACAGACTATTAGTCACATTACAACTTGTCTTTTGGGAGAAGAAAGTGCCGATATTGAGGGATTCAAATCTTGCACAATTGTACTTATTGTACTTGCACATATATTGTAATTATTTTAGTAAATGCAGTGTAAACACATTGTATCACCCCTGCCTGTCCTTACCAATTCTTCTCAGTGAGAATCGTGTGTGAGAGCTGAGAGCGAGACATGGCAAGTATTTGGCTGCGGAGCTTGGAGACCAGTGAGGAGAAGGCAGGGTGTCCTCGATAACCCGGGAGTAGGGAGAAGAGGGGGGGAGCCCCGGATCCTAAAACAAACACACAGATCAGCAGGCAGGCAAGGAACATGACAACATTGTAGGGTAGATGATAGCCCAACTGTAAACTTTTAACTTTTATAATTATACTTATCACAGTTATACAAAAGTCATAGTTCTCAAGTACAATGTGGACGGCCCTTCAGCCATGACTATGGGGGCTGTCGGTTCCTCTAACCCAGGGGTGCACAGTTGGCGGAGTGAAGGTTCTATCTGGACCTAGATACGTTTCTCATAAATAATTGTTACATTAAATACTGATGAAGCAACCGTTATTTTCAATGTACAAATACTGGGCTGGCTTAGCGCAGCTGGGAAAGTCCCAGACAGCGCTCCATACTATGTGTTGTCCAATCACGTGCGTTATTTAAATCACTTCACGAAACTCAGACAATCAAAGTGAAAGCTTATAATGCATGTTAAGAGAGGCAGCAAAAGAGGAAGCAAAATAAGCAACAGCAGAAGAGAGAGGGGAAGTAGTTGAATGGCGTGAGCAAACGTTTTCAAAGAGGAGTGGACAGACAAATATGCCTTTATCCTTCCAACAGCATGTGTCAATACTTTGTTTAATAGCTGTAGGGCCTACATATAAATGAATTACGCCCCAAATCATCAAGAACATTAGACCTTTTAATGGTTTGGACATTTTGGGGGGAGAAGATGTTAGTCAATGGACCTCTTTGAATTCTAATTATGCACCCCTGCTCGAACCTGTTTTCGTCAGGGAATCATCCCCCTCGTTCTCTTGCAGGGGGAGCAGGAACAGGTTGACCTCGGTCTCCAGGTAATCCCTCCCCAGGCCAGGAAAGATGTTACAGTCCAGCATGGACAATGTGCCTGCAACCAAACAGACCTAGATTGACCCATAGAACACTAAGTCCTCCAATGGAAAACTGTGAAATCTTTATTGCTGTATGTGTGTGACAGACTGAGAGTATAGAGTTCTTTGCCATCTGTCAAAGTGCATCCATACTAATGGTGCTTTTCCACTGCAGGGTACCAGCTAGACTGGGCTAGCCTTTTGTGGTTTTCCATCAGGCAAACGTGGTACCTACTACCTTGTACCTTTTGGAACCCTCTTCGTCGAGGACATCCTGCTCAAACCCGCTCATGCATTGGCTAATTTTTAAATAGCCAAACTATTATTATAGTGGCCGATACGAGCGGCTGCTGCCTATAATGGCGGCCACAACTTTTATAATTAATCAGACAACTCTGGAAACCATGGTATTTTGCATGGTGTTCAGCTCCCAAATGCACTATTGCACTATTTATTTTCTTAATTTTATCTTATTGAATATTTTATGTTGTATAGTATTAGAAATATTTGCAACCCCAATTCCAGAAAAGTTGGGACGTTGTGTAAAATTTAATAAAATAAAATTCTGTTATTCAAAATAGAACATATACAACATGTCAAATGTTTAAACTGATGAAATGTACAATTTTAAGGAAAGAATCTGTAATTTTGAATTTGATGGCAGGAACACGTCTCAAAGTTGGGACGGGGGCAATAAAAAGTAAGTATTACTCAAAATAAAACAGCTGGAGGAACATTTTGCAACTAACTAGGTTAATTGCAAACAGGTCAGTAACATGATTGGGTATAAAAAGAGTATCTTAGAGAGGCATTCTCTCAGAAGTAAAGATGAGCAGAGGTTCACCAATCTGCGAAAACTTGCATCTACATATCGTGGAACCATTTAAGAATAATGTTTCTCAACGTAAAATTGCAAAGACTTTGAATATACCATCATGGAAATCATTGCATGGGCTCAGAAACACCTCCAGAACTCATTGTCTGTGAACATAAGTTTGCCGTGCCATCCACAAAAGCAGGTTAAAGCTCTATCATGCAAAGAAGAACCCACATGTGAACATGATCCAGAAGCACTGCCATCTTCTCTGGGCTAAAGCTCATTTGAAATGGACGGAGGCAAAGTGGGAAAACGGTTCTGTGGTCAAACAAATTTAAATTTGACATTCTTTTTGGAAACCTCGGACACTGCGTCCTCGGGACTAAAGAGAAGAGGGACCAATCGGCTTGTTATCAGTGCTCAGTTCAAAAGCCTGCATTTCTGATGGTATGGGGGTGCATTAGGGCCTATACAATGGTCAGCTTGCACATCTGGAAAGGCAACATCAATACTGAAAGGTATATACAGGTTTTAGAGCAACATTTGCTTGCATCCAGGCAACATATTTTTCAGAGAAGGCCTTGCATATTTCAGGAAGACGATGTTAAACCACATCCTGCATCTGTTACAACTGCATGGCTTCGTAATAGAAGAGTCCAGGTGCTGAACTGGCCTGCCTGCAGTCCAGACCTTTCACCAGTAAAAACATTTGGTGGATCATGAAACTAAAAATATGACAAAGAAGACCCAGGACCGTTGAGCAGACACAAAAGGGACAACATTCTTCTCCCACAACTCCAGCATCTGGTCTCCTCAGTTCCCAGACAGATACAGACTGTTTTTAAAAGAAGAGGGGATGCTATACGCTGGTGAACATGGCCTTGTCCTAACTTTTTGGAGACGTGTTGCTGCCATCAAATTCCAAATAACCTTATTTTTTCCTTAGAATTGTACATTTCATCAGTTTAAACATTTGACATGTTTTATATGTTCTATTGTGAATAACATAATGGGTTTATGAGATTTATAAAATCATTGTATTCCGTTTTTTATTTTATACAACGTCCCAACTTTTCTGGAATTGGGGATGTAGACTGGCTCTGCCCTCCTGTGTACTTCCGCTCAATTTTAATTTTGCTTCTGTACTCCGTCTGGGCTTTCGGTACATTGGTAGGATTTCTCAGATCAAATTTTAACAGGTCCAATCAGCGAACAGAGGGAGTGGCTGAGAACGATGACGATGTTGTGCGCTAGTTTGAGTTGTAGTTCCGTAATGGTGGCGGAGAAAGATGCAAGCAAAGCCATTCGGTTCGTTGTGGCAACGCTGCCGAATATCCAGAAGTTAAAGCCGGAGCAAGAACAATCTTTGCTGAGTTTTGTTGGTGGCCATGATGTTGTGGCCCTTCTCCCCACAGTGTTCGGGAAAAGTTTGATTTTCCAGCTAGCTCCGTTAGTGGTGAAGGAGTTGGCTAAGGCGAACGCTAGCGATTGGTTATGGCAGATCCAATAGTTTTAAGGAAGTTAACACTTGTCAATGGTGCGAGCCCAGACTCTCTGTACAAATGAAATGTACGAGAGTCTAGTTGTAGACTGCGTTTAGAATTATTTAGACTGTTGTACATTTTCTACTTTTTCTTACGTTTATCGTATGAACCTTCCTGCCACAGTGAATTTCTTGTTTGTGTAAAACTCACATGGCAAATAAAGCTTATTCTGATTGGAATACTGTAGCCCTCCCCCCCATTATGTTAGAGCCATATACAAAGCAAATGCCCCCCTGTGGAAACCAAATGCCCTACCATTTGATTGGTTCTGGATATGAGTGTGGTTAGGTGTCTAACCTTTGTATTTGAGGTGGGAGTGGGCCATCAGCTTGTCCACCGTCATGTGCATCTTCTTCAGGTTCAGGGGACAGAACTCGTCTCGTCGAGATTTATTCTGCAGGAAAACTACAAAAAGAATGAGTAAAACAAGTATTCTGTGCGGTCCATGCATTGTGTGTGTGTGTGTGTATGTGTCACCTATGTGGGGGTAGTATTCAGATCCTTCGTCGTTTCCGGAAGCACTCGTGCTGTCGTGGTTGGCTGATGGTGTGGAAGGTTTTAACATCTCTGCAGTCTGAAGGAACCTGCTCAGAGCAGCACACAAAACAACATGATTACAACACACCATCTGGTACAGCACATTGAGTTACCTGACATCATATATATTATATTAGTGTGTATGTATAGATAGATGTATAGATAGATGTATAGATAGATAGATGTATAGATATATCTATATCTATAAATATATGGGGCGTCAGGTGGCTGAGCGGTTAGGGAATCGGGCTAGTAATCTGAAGGTTGCCAGTTCGATTCTTGGCTGTCCTTGGGCAAGGCACTTCACCCTACTTGCCTCGGGGGTAATGTCCCTGTACTTACTGTAAGTCGCTCTGGATAACTGCTAAATGACTAAATGTAATGTCATATATATATATATATATATATATATATATATATACACAGCACATTTTCCCATATTATACAGTATTAGTGTATATACGGTGAGGTCAATTTTGATCCACTGCTGATTTTGTAACTGCAACTGATTGTGCAAATGCAAATTTTACAAGAGTTGATCAGAACCTCCTTTGTTAACTTGCATTTCCTTCCTTGTGATTTCAATCAGCACGCAATGTTCATGCAAAACAATGTCCCTTGTGACACTCCAAAAGGGGTAAAGCATGTGTGTGTGTATGTATATATATATATATTATATTTATACATATAGTGTATATAAAAAGTCTACACACCCCTGTTAAAATGCCTGGTTTTTGTGATGTAAAAAAAATGACACAAAGATAAATAATGTCGGAACTTTTTCCACCTTTAATGTGACCTATACAATTCAATTGAAAAACAAACTGAAATCTTTGAGAGAAAAACAAAAAACAAGTACAAAAACCTGGTTGCATAAGGGTGCACACCCTTAAACTAATACTTTGTTGAAGCATCTTTTGATTGTATTACAGAACTCAGGGCCTCATGTACTAACGCTTTTGCGCCCACTTCAGGCGTATTTGTTTCGCAATTTGCACGTAAAAGCATGGCGAGATATGTACCGAGAGAGATATGAACATGCCGCACTGAGGTAAAAGCGCAGACTGCCTGTCGCGGGAACTGATAATGGCAAATTCCGCTTTTCCATGTCATGCATATGCATTCACGGGAGGGTCAAGGGGAAAGTGGGAGTTTCCCATAAAGAGATGCGTAAAGTGTGCCTAATTATGTATTCCGCGGTATGTACAAAAACCGCCTGTGAAAGCGCACCTCTATTTTGCGATGAAAATTCTTTGCCTGTTAAAAGCAGGTGTAAACCAGGATGCGCATATGCCTCCTGGTAAAATGGCAGCCGTAACCCGAGCAAGACGAAGACATAGGCCCAGGGGCGTAGCCACGTGGTGGCCAGGGGGTAGAATGGCCACCCTGCCGGCCCCCCACCTCACAACCTTTTTTTTTTTTTTTAAACCCTCCTGAACAGAAATGGTAGCCATGACGTTGTCATACTCATAATTCTAGTCAGAATATGAGTCTGATACCGCTCCGTTGGGCTGTGAGTATGGGGCGTGTTTCAACCGAACCCGGAAAAAAATGCCTCTTCACTCAATTGGATAGACCTACAACCAATCAGAGCAACGTAGTATGTTGTTTGTTGAAAACAAATTCAACCCAAGCGCTCTTTGGTGATGTGGTTGATTACGTTACTGTTGATCATCTGTCCATCATCGTATAAAGCCCGCCCTGACAATTTCATTGGTCCGAACAGCTCTTGTTCGGACATAGTTTTTCCCCAACCGAGCGACCCCAGACCCAACTTTTTTTGTGGGCGGGCTAAGTTTGGCTGGCACCCAGGCTACAGAAATGGTATAAAGCTGAAAAAAAGCATTAGTATTTTTTTAATAAAGTCGTCTTATATTGTCATTTGTCACTTATGCTACAAGCCCCATATTCGCAACATGTTGGGCCACGACCCCATCAACAGCGCAAGACGCAAACCAACGTACCTGCATTCTGACAGCGCTTCAATGGAGACTAGCAGCTAACCACTGGATACCGTTAGAAAACTGCTGCTCTGAGTGATGCAGTGTGTGAGTTTTAAAATAGTAGTTTTTGACAATCAAGTGCCACCCCAAATAAAAGACTGGCCAGAGCTTGCCCCCCCAGAAATAATGTCCTGGCTACGCCCCTGCATAGGCCAAAGGATGTTTGCCACAAGGATCACACTTTTTGAGTTGAGTGAACACTAAATCATTACACAAGCTCTGATGACCGAGCACCACCTCCAGCTGAACCTCGCCAAAACAGAATTCCTCATCATCCCGGCCAAACCCTCCATCTCCCACGATCTCTCAATCACCCTGGGATCGGCGACGGTGACCCCTTCATCCTCTGCCAGGAACCTCGGGGTGACCATGGATGACGAGCTCTCCCTCACAGCCCACATTGCTGCGGTCTCCCGGTCGTGTAGATTCACCCTCTACAACATCCGGAAGATCAGGAGATACCTGTCTGAGCATTCCACCCAGCTGCTAGTCCAAGCACTTGTCCTCTCAAAGCTGGACTACTGCAACTCGCTGCTCGCCGGTCTCCCAGCATGTGCAACCCGCCCTCTCCAGAGGATTCAGAATGCGGCAGCCCGTCTGGTCTTCAATCTACCCAGACGCTCCCATGTTACCCCGCTCCTCATCTCCCTCCACTGGCTTCCCGTCACGGCCCGTATCAGATTCAAGACTCTGGTACTGACCTTCCGAGCGGTGAACGGGACTGCACCCGACTACATCAAGTCTCTCCTGCAGCCGTACACCCCCACCCGCCACCTACGGTCTTCTTCTGACAACCGTCTGGTGGTCCCACCGCTCAAGAGCGCCCGGTCCCAACACAAGCTCTTCTCCTGTCTGGCCCCCCAATGGTGGAATCAACTCCCCACCTCCATCAGGGACACTGACTGTCTCCCCACCTTCAAGAAAAGGCTCAAGACGCACTTGTTCCGGGAGTACAACGGCACTTAGGAATGCTTGGCTGGACCTGATGTTAATTTCCTCCAGGATCACAATGACTCGTATTGAGAGACTTGTTGCTCCTGTTGGTTAGTTGTGACGGTTTTAAATTCTTGTACTCGCTGTGAAATATTTTACTGTTGACTGTTGTTTTTGTCTTCTCCTTTACAGGTACACTCTTGCACTTTTTTGAGTTTCATGTTGTTTAATTGTAACTTGTTTAACTGCATGCTCTTATGGTTCTTCCCCTTGGCACTTATTTGTTTTTTCACAATGTATACTTCATGTTTTGGCTGCTTGCAATGTTTGGGGCTATCTCGTTGTTATGATCAGTGACCTATGCTCTTTTGTAATGCTCTCTCTTGGAAGTCGCTTTGGATAAAAGCGTCTGCTAAATGCATAAATGTAAATGTAAAATTGAAATTACGCGTTACAGATTAAGCAGACATGCAATATTACAGTTACTGGAAGAAATCAAAGATTACATCGAATCTCCGACTCAGCGCTCACATTCCATTCCTGCAGTTGTTAAACTCCTCGCTACATTACAAATATTGGCATCAGGATCACTTCAAACAGTCATCTCTGTTTTGACTTTGGTGGCTGATCCATGATAGAAAGCGAGAAGGAGGTCCATTCAATTGCGCGTTTAAATGCTCGCAAAGACCGCCACCTACGGTCTTCTTCAGACAACCGCCTGGTGGTCCCACCGCTCAAGAGCGCCCGGTCCCAACACAAGCTCTTCTCCTGTCTGGCCCCCCAGTGGTGGAACCAACTCTCCACATCAGAGACACTGACTGTCTCCCCACCTTCAAGAAAAGGCTCAAGACTCACTTGTTCCAGGAGTACAACGGTACTTAGGAATGGTTTGCTGGACCCCATGTTAGTTTCCTCAATAATAATAATAATAAGACTTTATTTATATAGCACATTTCATACAAGAATTGTAGCTCAAGGTGCTTTACATAAAATCAATAAAAACAATAATACAAGTGATAAACAATTCAAACAAAAATAAAAATCCCAATAAGATCTCTGTTCAAGAGAGAAAACAACTTTAAACATGCATCTTAAAAGTAACATATACATTTGGTTCACCCCTGGTCTGTATATATAAAACCATACACTCTGTTAACAGATCCTTTCCCCAGGTCAAGAGTATGGGCCGTATTCTCTGTTAACAGATCCTTTGCCTCAGATCAAGAATACAGATTGTTTTACATATTTGTTTAAATACTTCACGCAACCAGAGTTCTTGTACGCTATCAGAGTTTGCCAACTCTGACCTAGACAAAGTAAAAATAGCAAGTCAAATAATGACCCAAATTTACTAAACCAAGATTCTACAATAACATAACTAATAAAAGTAGGATTACAAGTAACACACATACATTTGGTTCACCCCTGGTCTGTATATATAAAACCATACACTCTGTTAACAGATCCTTTCCCCAGGTCAAGAGTATGGGCCGTATTCTCTGTTAGCGACTTGAATATGAACTAAATGAATAAATGTAAATGTACGGTATAGTGGGCGGAGAAAGGCGCTGATTACCCGATGACCTGCAGGTTTCGTAAATACGACGGAAACTGAAGTATCACAGCGTGCGCAATCTGCGGGTTGGCCATGGCGCTAATAACGCTACGTTTGCGAATGTACGTACATGAGGCCCTCAGTCTTTTGGGGTAGGAGCCCATTAGCATGGCACATCTTGACTTGGCAATATTTGCCCACTCTTCTTTGCAAAAGCGCTCAAAATCTGTCAGATTGCGAGGACAGATGTTCAATTGGATTCAGGTCTGGGCCATTCCAAAAGGTTAATCTTCTTCTGGTGAAGCCATGCTTTGGTGGATTTGGATGTGTGCTTTGGGTCATTGTCGTGCTGAAAGGTGAACTTCATCTTCAGCTTCAACTTTCTAACAGAAACCTGAAGGTTTTGTGCCAAAATGTCCTGGTATTTGGAACTGTTCATAATTCCCTCCACCCTTACTAAGGCCCCGGTTCCTACTGAAGAAAAACAGCCCCAAAGCATGATGCCACCACCATGCTTCACTGTGGGTATGCATGATTGGAACGTTCAGCCCTAACAGTGACGTGAGCTCAGTCCAAAATGGAGTTTTCCACAATGATGATGCCACCACCACGCTTCACTGTGGGTATGCATGATGATGCCACCACCACGCTTCACTGTGGGTATGCATGATGATGCCACCACCACGCTTCACTGTGGGTATGCATGATGATGCCACCACCACGCTTCACTGTGGGTGTTCTTTGGGTGATGTGGGTGCAGTGTTGTTTTTGCGCCAAACATACCTTTTGTAATTATGGCAAAAAAGTTAAACCTTGGTTTCATCAGACCATAACACTTTTTCCCACATGCTTTTGGGAGACTTGATGTTGATTTTGCAAACTTCAGCCGTGCTTGGATGTTTTTCTTCGAAAGTAAAAGCTTCCGTCTTGCCTCCCTGACCAGTTTTCTTCTTGTCTTTTCATAAATTTTGGAGGGACGTCCAGTTCTTGGTAATGTCTCTGTTGTGCCATATTTTCTCCACTTGATGATGACTGTGTTGTAGGGGGTTAAATATTGGCCAAACAACCAAAACAAATTCCCCTATGGTTTAAAGGAAGATGGGAAACTGAATAGTGTATTAGCATGAACCAAATAATGCCAATACAAATAGAATTAAGCTTATTTGACTCTATGGGTTAAATCAGAGCAAGAATGGTCAAAGTACGGTTAAATGAAATACACATTTAATAACATTGCAAATGAATGAAATCAATTACAAGGCAAACATGTTACAAAATGAAAGCTTTAAATCTTACCTACTCTACCGTGATCATTGTAAATCAGAGAGAAAGCAAGAGGTGAGCAAGGAGTTGGACAAGGGAGAACTGAGGTAGGTCTCAGGAGATGAAGAATCCACAGAACAAA
Organism: Thaleichthys pacificus; assembly: GCA_023658055.1. Classification (NCBI taxonomy): domain Eukaryota; kingdom Metazoa; phylum Chordata; class Actinopteri; order Osmeriformes; family Osmeridae; genus Thaleichthys; species Thaleichthys pacificus. The sequence goes on along the minus strand of CM042871.1, from coordinate 4,243,094 downwards.
GCATTACAATTCCCTTTATACACAAGACCAACCAATCAGACCAAATCTTGAATGGGTTGTGAGGGCCATCAAGTTGAGACCGTCCAGAAACTCCAGACTTTAGCATATGAGAGGTGGGGGCAGGTTTGACACCCAGCCTTACAGTGTTCACTGTGTTCCATGGTATATGTAATGGGAGTCAGGTGGCTGAGCGGTTAGGGAATCGGGCTAGTAATCTGAAGGTTGCCAGTTCGATTCCCGGCCGTGCCAAATGACGTTGTGTCCTTGGGTAAGGCACTTCACCCTTAATTCTGAACACACCCACATCCCCAGTTATAAGAGGGTGTGCACACTTCTGCAACCAGGTAATTGTAAGGTTTTTATTTTTAATTTCCCCCCCTCAAAGATTTCAGTTTGTTTTTCAATTGAATTGTTCACGTTATAGGTCACATTAAAAGGTGGAAAAAGTTCTGACATTATTTATCTTTCTCTCAGTTTTTTACATCACAAAAACCTGGCAGTGATATCCATTGTACGGTGAGGGAAATTTATTTTTGATCCCCTGCTGAATTTGTAAATGCAAATGATTGATTGTGCAAATGCAAATCTTACAAGAGTTGATCAGAACCTCCCTTGTCTACATGCCTTTCTTCTCTGTGAACATTTCAATCCAAATGCAATTCATGCAAAACAATGTCCTTTGACACACTCCAAAAGGGGTAAACCAGTTCCTTGAACCTAAGAACATTGAATTAATGAAATGGCCAGCCCAGAGTCCTGATCTAAACACTATTGAAAATCTCTGGAAAATGTAAACAAAGTTATGTTTAAGAAACCCACTACAGTTACTGAACTGTGGAAGAGACTGGAAGGAGAGAGGATCAAGATCACACCAGAGCAGTGTGAGAAACTAGTGATGTCCTGCGGTTGCAGATGTGCACTTCCTACACATTTCCTACACAACAGCTGTAACCCTCAAACCTCTAGCTTTCGTGCCACAATGGTTGTAGTTCTCCAATTTTGATCACTGTTTTTCCACAAAATATTTTTTTGTTGTTGAAATGCCTTGTTTATTCTGTTAAACATTCTAGTAGAACAGTGGTACATCCACAGCTAATATTCCTTCACATTTTGAGTGATGAAGGTTAACAATATTTCAGAAGAAATCTGGTGTATAAATTGTTATCTAATTTTTTATCCGGTGTGTGTGTGTGTGAGAATAGTCATGTGAAAAAGTACATCCTCCAGTCTTTCGCCCTTGGCATTGTGTTAGCACACACCTAAATGCTTCAGACCAGCAAATTGCTAAAACTTTGTCTTTAAAAGAGGTGGGCACACTTGCTGATGATCAAGGGCATTTGATTATCAGCTATGAACTATCAACAACTCATCCTCTTTCATTCCTATGGAAGCAGTAAGGGTGTGCTTTGTTTGTCCACATATGGCTTCTCCATTTTATCTTTATTTTTGTTAAATCAATCATGTCTAATATGCCATGACTAATATGTCATGTGTTATTGTTCATCTGAGGTTTTATTTACCTCATTTTAAGATGTTTTTATGAATTATGTTTTGATAGATTAAACCATAGAATTAAAGGAGGGTGTACTATCTTTTTAACATGACTGTATATATGCAAGTGTGAGAAAATGCTGTAAAGTAAGAATGCTTTCAAAAACAGACATGTTAATAGATTGTATTTATCAAATAACTAAATAAAAAGTGAATGAACAAAAGAAAAATAAACATCAAATCAATATTTAGTGTGACCACCCTTTGCCTTCAAAACAGCATCAATTATACTAGGTACCTTTGCAAAGTCAGGGATTTTGTAGGCATATAGTCAAGTGCATGATTCAGCAATTATACCAACCAGGTGCTAATGATCATCAATTCAATATGTAGGTTGAAACAATCATTAACTGAAGAAGAAGCTGTGTAGGAATAATAAAACTGGGTGAGGAACAGCCAAACTCAGCTAACAAGGTGAGGTTGCTGAACACAGTTTACTGTCAAGTCATACACCATGGCAGGCCTGAGCACAGCAACAAGACACAAGGTAGTCGTATTGCATCAGCAAGGTCTCTCTCGGGCAGACATTTCAAGGCAGACAGCGGCTTCCAGATGTGCTGTCCAAGCACTTTCAGGGCCCTGATCTGAACATCGAATCTGTTTGGGATTACACGAAGAGAGAGAAGCGACTGAGGCTGCCTAAATCCACAGAACATCCATTGTTAGTTCTCCAGGATGTTTGCTTGTTTGCTCACTTTTATTTAAGTCATCTATTAACATGTCTTTTTCACACTGACTTTAACACTATCTGCACAATGACACCTTGCCATATTTGCACTATATTGCCCTATTTATATCATAGCTATTTTATATTTTATTTTATTCTAAATTCTTTACATACTTTAGCCCCTTAGTATTAGTTAAACGTTGTACCTTCAGTATTAGTTAGACTTGTACACTACTTATTTAAAGGGGCGATTGATTGCAAAACCGATTTTAACTTGTCATAGTTGAATAACGACAGTTCGGTGGGTAAAATGAACATACAGTGAATATCAAAGTCCATTGACACCTCTTTCCTATGCAAATCTCAAAATGAAAAAATTTGGCTGTAAAACGCTAGCTTTTCAACAAAGCCACCGGTGTGACGTAGGACGGGGGACCGCCCTTTTTGGCTGTGGTCTGTATCTTTGTCACGCCCCAAAATGTACATCCAGACCAGCCCACTCACTGGTGTTCCTGCCCAGTCCGAGGTAGCGTAGATCTCCGATGCTAGTTTAGCTGCGCGCTGCTCTGTGTAGGCTACTTCTAAGCAATTACAAAGAATAACGTTTTGAAGTATAACAAGGATATTGAAAATGGACTACGGTCGTAAATGCTGTGTTCCAGGCTGTACAGGGAAGGCTACCACTCAGTCTTCCCAAGGAGCCAAGCATTCGACAGGCATGGCTGCTGTTTGTCTATGAGAAGATCCCGGCGAAGTTCGACACTCAATTATTCATTTGCTCTGAACATTTCACCCAAGACAGTTTTGACAACCTTCAAAACGTTATTCTTTGTAATTGCTTAGAAGTAGCCTACACAGAGCAGCGCGCAGCTAATAGTTTGGTTGCTATAAGCTGTAACGTTCTACCCACCTAAGTCAATCCAGTTTGCTTCGACAACAGAAGTGGAAACAATTAACGTTAGCATTTCAAATGATATCTAGTCAATCTGTTGAAAACAGTGTTGTGTAGACACAATAGATTTATTTGCGCGTTTTTATTTCAAGTCTCCACCTTCGGTGTTTCAGTGAGTGCTGTTGGCCGTGTTGCGTTTTTGCTCCCCAGCGTAACTCGTTGAAAACCAACCAATCAGCGCGCAGCTCATCTAAATATTAATGAGCATACCATAAAAGGAGAAAAGCTAGTGTTTTTTCCCGGGAAAATTTCAGAGGATCTATCAGGGGGCATAGAACAGCACCCGGGCCATTTTCAACCCAACCAATGTTACATACCCTATTCGGAGACCTTAAGGAACAGTGTGAGATACCCAAAAAACCCAGTCAATCGCCCCTTTAAAGGTCACATGACATGAAAACTGGGTGTTCTTCTCCGCCTTTGAGAAAATGAAGGCTCAAACGCTCGGTTTGAAAATCTCCTCTTATTGACGTAACAAGGAGCCAGGCTACCGCCCTTCTCTCTGCTGTGCCCGCCCAGATAATCTGGCCCGCCAATGAGGAATTGAGCTACGATTGTGCAAGGGCGAGTGCAATATCGTGTTTTCCTGCAGAGACATCATGCCATGGCTAGCAAACGAACGAAGCATAACAGTTGCTCAGTGCTTGGATGTACAAATCAACACACGTCTTTTTGTAGTTCCGTCATCCGAGCCTCTAAACAATCAGTATCTTAATTTTATTTTCGCTGAAAATGCGCCTACACAACTTCTGTTGTAGGCGCATTTGTTTTGTATGTCCGCGCCAAACACTTAAGCCACGACTGTTTCCTCAACTTGAGCTAATACAAAACTGGCCTTGCTGAAATTAAATTCTGGATCAGTACTAACTCTCCTTCGTCCAGCTACTAACCTCGGACAAGTAAGTTAACTAACGCTATATCATTTTGTAGCTTTACTGTATATGGTTACCTAGCTTGCTACCCTTAGAATGTGGCTGTAACATTAGCTCTGCAGCTAACAGCTGAGTTACTGTCGCTATGGAAAGGTAGATAGCATCAAGTATAAGTGTGAATACATATGCTGTACGTGAGTGTTGTACACTTCTTTGTTATTTGGATAAACGTTCTGCTGTTGGTGTTATGGCGCGCGCGATATCCACCTTTCCCCTCATTGAAATGACTGAGTGTGTACCTCTGCAAACCAGGGTTATCAGATGAGAATGGGCAAATTCGAGGTATTTTACAGCAACGGGGTTACAGCCATTGCGATACATCCGTTGTAAACATTAGCGCATGGTGCCGCCCCTCCGCTCCTCATTAGCATTTAAAGCTACAGACACCAAAACAGCGCGTTCTGAGGAAAGCTCCTTGTGGGACTGCTAGTAGTGGCTGTAATTCTGCACCAAGGCTGAATTTCGGGAAAGAGACTTCTGATACAGTATTAGGGGACCACTAAGGCCTATATAAAAGCATCCAAAAACAGCATGTCATGTGACCTTTAAGATTCCTATATGTTGGATGTATGCACCTTCCTGTCAAAGTAAATTCCTTGTCTGTGCAAACTTTCATGGCGAATAACCCTTTCTGATTCTGATAGCATTCTTACTTTACAGCATGGTCAGCAGGAGCACATTTTGTTGGTGCAATAAAGTTCACTCTCCCTACCTGGCCTTGAATCCCTTCTTCACATGACCATTATTCACCTCAATTATTTAAAATACGGAAAGAATTAAAAAGCCCTACAATGTTCCAGACAATAGCCACAAATGGTGTGAGTACACAGGTATTTGGATCAACACACTTGCGGCAAAGATCTATGAACAACAGTGTTCTCTGTTCATTTCCTTTGGCAGGCTATTGCTCATCTGCAGTTACCTGTAAAGGTTGATGTCAGTAAACCAGTCTTGAACAACGACAACCACATGGCAGATGGTGAACAGGAAGGCAGTGATCTGAAGAGACTGTCAGAGAAAAGAGGTTGGAAAATGAGTTTGACGTACCACACATGTACAAAAACACTTTTTGTCAGGATCATCATCTCAGAAATGGAATGTCACATTTTGTTACACGTTCCTGGCCACTGTCAAAGTCAAGAAGATTACTTGATGCCTACTGCCCCCTGCTGACCAACTCCTTACCTGCATCTCGACATATGTGTGAGGGAGGTTGTACTCTGGAGGCAACTTGCGATCGTTGTTGATCAGATGATCCAGGATAGAAGGGCTGAGGATGGGCTGAAGGTTACAAAAGCAAGTGAAGCTCCGTTAAAACCATGGCTAACATGTAAAAAGATAGATACTGTCCATTCTTCAGTAATACCTAAATCTGACCTGTGTGTCCAGGAAGATGACTCTCTCCTGGGTTATGAAGAAGTCAATCCCAGTGCTCTGGTTCCCTCCTCTCTCTTTGATTTCCTGAGATTGGGCTCTGAACACATATCCTCTACACACAACACACACAATGAGCTGCAGGTGGCACAAACTCACTAGACTAACATACAACAGTCCAACTCTGCAACAGAGAACCTTTATATCTATTTATCCTGTCTCATCTTATTCATGTTATGTTTTGATTTATCATATGATTCACATGTTCTTATAGAGCACAGCAAAAGAGACTGTTCATGTTCAACAGACCTTTGGTCTTCCTCAGGTGTGTTGGCTGACAGGAGAGACATGATGGTGGATTTTCCTGTTCCCTGCAAGCCAATGACTCCCACTACCAGCATATCTGTCTGGTCCCTAAGATACTGTACCACAACAGTGAACATTATCTCTGATCATAGTGGAATATGTGAAACATCTGCCTAAACATATTTATTATGTATTAAATGTAAACATGCAAAGTACATTTGACATTAAATACTCCTAAACGTAGAGAATACATCTACTTATTCTCCCAATAATCCAAGATTAATTCCGTTCCAGTGGCACATGAGCACCCCTCGGCTTATCAGTGCAGATATGCCACTTAATCTGATGACTCACTCACCTCCATAGCACTGTCACACCAGTTCATCTGATCGTCTACCAGCTTGATGCTGTGTTTCATCTTTTCCGGAGGAAGGAGTTTGGTCTGGCCAATCACCGCTGTAAAGTCGTAGGCTACACATAACTGTTCGTGATCAACGATCAATGCTCAAATGGATCACTGTTCTATGTTGCATGATTATCATTTTTAAATGCTGAAGGGCCCGGCTGGGCAGCATAGGTTCATCCAGATAGATTACTCATTACAAATCTGGAGGTTCCTAAAAACAATGGAAGGGTATAGCTTGGTTGGTTTTGAATAGTTAGTAAGTGCACCTGAAGCCCTAGACCTTTGGGAAACTGGGGTTTGTTGACTCACGGTCTACGGTGCTGCTTGATGCAGCAGCTGCAGCAGCCATGCCTCTGTTTTGGATCTGGTACACAGGCTGGGTTGGCCGCTGTCCCTCCCTCTCAAGCTTGGAGGGCCCTGAGCTGGAGGCTAGCGGGGTCACCTCAGGAGGAGTACCCGGCTTCCCTCCATCGTCTCTGGCCTTGAAGAGTACGATCGGTTTCTCCATGGCTGGCACCCCACTGATAGGGACACTCTGAGTTGGTTTAGACTGGGGGTGGGGGGAGTCAGAGAATAATCTGATCATAAGGTAGGCCTAATTATTACCAATGTATATCAATTTGACTATGGACAACTCCATATGTAGAGATCGAGAGCCAAATGTATTAGCTCAGTGACTGGGCTGTCCTGAATGACTGGCATACCCTTTCTCCAGGAGGTTTTGCCAGAATGATGGGGGTCTTCTGCAGGTGTGGTCCTGGAGCCTCCTCACTACCATCCTTCAGTAATTAACAGATAATACTGTTGCCTTTAGTAAACAATATGAGTGTACCGCAATGCATAATTTAAAAAGATACGTCAGCCCTACCCTGCGTTCTCTTGGGACATATTCTCTGTCGCGACTGGGTCCGGATAGATTTTGTCCTGGGGGTCCATCCCTGTCCCGACGTCGCCTTCTTCTCCTTCCTTGTCCATACATACCAGGTTGACTGTGACCAGATTCTGACATCTTGACCCAGACCTCAAACGAAAGGAAATATCACATGTCGTTGACGTTGGTTGGTAGTGACTGTTTGGAATTTCGTTTTACAACACACATATATAGTGGCTCCAAACAAACGTGTTCACCGGATACAAAGCTTGCAAAGGTTTGAAAGCTAGAACGCCATTCAGCTAGCTGACTGTCTAGCATACTTACTTTAATTTATGCCAAGATAGATTAATACACAAACGAGTTTAGTTTGAGTTGAGTCTCTGAAAAATATGCGTTTCTGTAGCTAGGTAGCGCATAGAAATGTACAAACAAACTTTGGTGTCGCTGAAATAAACTCGTGCGGGAACAAAGCGAGTGACATAAGTTCCGGGCTTAAATATGACAGCAGATATTGTAGTAAGCTATCCAGTAGTTGAACTAAAATATGACAGCAGATAGTTTGAACCAGTCAATTTCTCCCTTCTTTTTTAGGTGTTCTATTCCAATTTCATTTTATTATTGTATCAGTGTATGTCCACCACGAAATAGATTGACTGATTCTGATTCTGATTAATTACATCCCAAAACTTTCACCAATATTTGAAATGTGAAATGTGAGTGTGTCTGAAGAATGCAATCAACTGAATGATCATATTATAGGAAGACGGGCTTTTAAATCAATACATTGATTTAACAATGGAATAACCACAATTACTTACATTATCATGGATTGTATAATGATGCCCTTAATAAATGTCCTGAAGCCCAATTCTAAGTAATATTTCCACAATTACTTAAATCAGAAAAGCTATTAAACAAGCATATTATATGGAAGAAAAAGGAAAGAACTTTGGGAATTGTAGTATGATTGTAGTAGCAGAAACCTATGACACAGATTTAACAAAAATGGCCTCTGTTGCATTCTGGGATCTTTAGGCTCAAGCCTTCCCACCAGTGACGCATTTTCCTGTCATAACAGGATATTGAGGAAAATAATGGAAGCAATTGCAAGTAAACGGCTTTGAAAAGAACACATTTTTAATACAAAGAAGTTAGATAGCTACGAGTATTAGCTCTAACAGTTCCGTCTAGAGTAAACCAATTTACGTGCGCACTTGAGGTAGTTGACTTCAGAATTTACGTTTCGCGTGTTACCTGTTCCATCATCCTCATTACATCAAGATCAACACAACATGTTGTGAGCGTGTTTGAGTGGCGAGTCAAGTTACGCTATAGTATTAGTCACTACAAACGATGTTACCCTGTTATTCAGCAAGTGAGCATTCACTTTTAATTATATTACATTTTTGGGGTTTTGACCATTGGAGTTGCATGTAGAATTCAAACGAACGTTCAAGTTAACAAACATGTAACATTTTTGCGTTAAGCTACACTACAACTACTACAACTTTCTCATGGAGATGTCTGCTGAAGATGGAATGCTGAAGACAGTCGGGGCAGACATGGAGCAAGAAAATATTGTCAGTTTGAGCCTGCATGAGAAGTGCGCAGCGGTGAGTTAGCTAAGTTTACAGTTAAACGTTGTCCCAATACTATGAGGTAGTGACACAGCCTAGCCTATTGCGTGATCATAATATTATAACGCCTCCGTTGGTCTATTTATTTACGGCGTCCAATTCGTACTCCATTGAAATAACACCAGTTCTGCCAGTGAGTTTGCATGCCATTGTTTCGTAAAATAATTTTCGAAAGTATAATTGGGTATAATGCGTCCACGTTAACATTCTCAACTTTCAAGGTACCATTCTATTAAACTATTAATACGTTATCTAATATAATTGTCATGTGATTTGCAGGTCAATTCCATCGATTCTTTGTCCGACCGTACCTACTTGACCGATGATTCCAGTGATGAGGACTGGGCCGTTCCAGGAGTCAAGCCCTCAGATCTCTGTGTGTCACCGTCCCCTCTCCAGTGCTTGGAGTGCAACAAGAGATTCATCTCCAGCAAGAGGCTAATCGAACACTCCAAGTTGCATCACGGCGAGGCCACCTGTAACATCTGCCAGGTGATCTTCAGTCGAGCAATTTCACTGTCCATCCATCTGCAGAATGCACACCATCCCTCTCTTCTCAGTTGCCAGACCTGCAAATTGACTTTTAGCAACTTGTGGCAGTTGAACAAACACATAGGAATACATAGGACAACAAGGATATCCCCCCAAAACCAAGACGACAACTTGAAAAATGGTTTTGATAGACTTGAAGCGGCCTTGCTGAATAAGCCTGATATTGTTGACATTGTAAAAGATCATACATACAGTCGTTTGATTATTAGTGAGGACAAGATGAAGGACCACTCGTACAACCGCAAGTATCCAAGCAACGGCAAACCTGACAGCGCTGCTTTGAACCCTGCAGTGAATGGCAAGCTCAAATGGGTGCGAGAAGAGTCGGATGTTACAGACTGGGATGAAGAACCAGGGTGTTTTGCGTCCAAAGTAAAGACTCAAAGCACAGGGGAGACGGACAGTAGCATAACTAAGGTCACAGGGAAGCCCAGTCTGACCTCAAGCACAGGTGACAGCAGCTTGACTTCTGGCACAGGAGACTGTATTTTGAATTGCAGCACTTCAAGTACTTCAAGTACTGGTAAGACAGAAACCACTGTGACCACGGAAACCGCGTCTGAGACTGAGAGCTGTCTAATGAAGAGCCCAAGTGAGAGAGGGAGGGGTAGACGCAGAAGATTTTGCCGAGTTTCAGACATCGTTGGGGAGGGCCAAGAAGAGGAGGAGGATCAGGATGATGACAACCAAGAGGAACAAAATGAAGATTCATCAGATTCAGACTTCAAACCAGATGACATTTCAAATTCTGACTCTGAGTCCAGCAGTGGTAGTACTTTTGGCAGGTCTTCCCTCTCCTCTATATGCACACAAAGCAAGAGGAACCAGTCTGCCCCGGCCAGACCTTCTGCCATTACTGACGCTACGTTAAACCAATGTGTCCACTGTAAGGGAGGCCCATTCATGGATATGGAATGTCATTTGGAGAGATGTACAAAAATGGTGCGTTTTCAATGCACTTTTTGCATAGCCTATTTCCCTACCCAGGAAGCCTTGATGCAGCATTCTGTTCAGTCACACCAAAATAGTATTCCACTCAGTGAGGACTGTGGCAAAGTTTTGCCTACAAATGGCACCATGAGTGAACACAGCTGCCTCCAAAATCAATTTAGACAAACCCTGGTCCCAACAGTCCCAGCCCAAGGCATGCCCCCAGTCTTGTTCCCTGCCCCAGCAAAGACCCCTCCCCATCCTCTTTTCCTGCCCCTAGTCCAGAAGCCAGCCCTCACCCCTGCCCCACCCCTGCCCCTAGTCCAGAAGCCAGCCCTCACCCCTGCCCCAGCCCTGCCCCTAGTCCAGAAGCCAGCCCTCACCCCTGCCCCAGCCCTGCCCCTAGTCCAGAAGCCAGCCCTGACCCCTGCCCCAGCTCTGCCCCTAGTCCAGAAGCCAGCCCTCACCCCTGCCCCAGCCCTGCCCCTAGTCCATAAGCCAGCCCTCACCCCTGCCCCAGCCCTGCCCCTAGTCCAGAAGCCAGCCCTCACCCCTGCCCCAGCCCTGACCCCTGCTCCAGCCTTGACCCTAGTCCAGAAGCCAGCCCTGCTCCCTGCCCCAGCCCGGCCCCCAGCCCTGACCCTAGTCCAGAAGCCAGCCCTGCCCCCAGCCCTGCCCCTAGTACCAGCCCTGACCCCAGTCCCAGACCAGAAGGTCAATAACGTAGGTACTCCTTTACAGTCCAATAAATGTCCCTACTGTGGTAATGGCCCGTTTTTCAGTATGGAACATCACATGCAGAACTGTGAAAAACGGATATCCTTCCAATGTTTCTTGTGCACAGCTCTCTTTTCTACAAACGCTTCCATTGTGGAGCACTTGGTCAAAACTCACAATGCCAAGGTGGTTTCTGCAGGTGGCTCCTCTGACACCCTTCAGAACCCTGGCAACCAGGCCTCCACGTTGGTCTGTAAGAGCGCTGCGGCTGTTCAGACCTCCATTTCTTCTTCCCAGCCCTCCACCAAGCCAGAACCTGTTTCAGCGATGGTCTCTGTGGTCCACAGCCACCCCAGTGGAGGGCAGATGACCATGGGCAAGAAGGTTCTCCAAGGTAGTCAAGCAAAGGTGCAGCCAACCACCACTCAGGTGGCCACACCAACCAAACTCTCCTCCACCCAGGTGACACCTCCCACCCAAACCGACACGACAAGCACGCCTGTGCTGCACACTGTGGGTAACCTCATCCAAGGCATCCTCCAGGTACGTCCTTTTGTCCGAACCAACAACCAGGCCCCAGTCCTCGCCCCAGCCTCTGCTACACCGCTCCCTCCCTCCTCAGACCCAGCGGCCAAGACAAAGAAACAATACAGCTTCTCAGGACCAGCCATAGCTCCAGCCACGGCCAAGCCGTCCACTCCCAGCCCCGCCCCTCTGAAGATCGTAACCCTGTTCAAGAATGAGAGCAGGGAGCTGGCTCTGTTGAAACGTCTGAAGATGAGCTGGCGCTCTAAGAGGGTCCACCGTTGCCGGCAGTGCGGCGTGGTCTCGCGGCAGCCCTCGCTGATCGTGCGTCACCGCTACCTTCACCGGGGCCTGCGGCCTCACCGATGCCACTGCGGCCGAGCCTTCCACTGCCAGCTCTACCTCCTCCGTCACTGCATCCAGCACGCCGAGGCCACCAGCTACATCTGTGTTACGTGCGGAGAGACGTTCGTTGGAGCGCGGGTTTTCGCTCGCCACAGGGCGGGTACCTTGAGGAAAGCCAGGGTTATGGGCGGGCGCAGACGCTGGAGGCCAAAGAAGAAGTGTCACGTGCCTTTCTCTTGTCACTGTGGAAAGACGTTTAAAAGGCCGTCCTCTTATCTCTGGCACCAACTCCGAAATCGACCCATGGCAAAACTCGCCTAAGTGGTTTGATATTGTGAGAGAGTTTGTGTGTGTGTGTGTGTGTGTATGATTGAAAGGGTGTGGGAAAGATTGAGGTCGCCATGTACTGTCTTTTAAAAGGAAAGGGTTACCCTGTACCTCAGACCAAAATGACAATTAAAATTATATATTTTATGTTAAATGGATCCATGTCTTTGCACCTTCTATTGCTTGCTTTGCCATTATCATTGAAATGATTAGTGAAGGCATAAGTTATGTGTTGTGTGTGAGACATGTAAATTGTAGTAGCAACATTTTTTTCACAAATCTTCACTTACCAATAACTTAAAATAAGTAAGCTCTGAAGAGTTTATTAAACAATACAATTATTGGGATTTATTTTGTGCAAATGTGCTGTAAACGTCGATCTGAAATTCAATTTTGAATCTGATTTCACAATGTGACCTGTATCACTTAATTGACCAACTGCAAATATTTTCTAAAACTCCAGTTAAAATTTTACAAGGAAGGAACAGAAATTCAGTTTTCATGCAACTTTGGACATTTTCCTTTCACAAGGTGCTCAGTTAAGGAATACCTTTAACATAGTTGCAGCATGAACCATTGTGTCTGCTTTAAAGGGAATTGTGTGGGACCAATGAAAAGTGTATGTAGCGCAATTCCTGTTAAAATTGGTTTTCAATGACTCAGCTAAAATTACCTTTTTACTATATAAAAATTAACATCCAAAATCTGAACTTGGAGAGGCCAACTCACAATCAAAAGCAGTATACCTCAAAGTTTAAACAGACACCTACATTGGATTGCAGGAGAACTTTAATCTATTTCTATACATGGCAATGGAACTCATAACACCTCAATGACGTGACCAGACTGTATAAGTGATTCCATTTAATGTCCAGGAGGGGGTGCTGTCTTCTCTATAACAGAGTCGAAGGCGACACTGCATTCCTAGCGAATTAGAGTCACAATGCAGAAAACAATGATTGTCTAGAATCCTAGATAACAAAATATTGGATTTGAGGCAAAAGCCAGACACTGATAAAAACATGTCCAAGAGACCTTCATATGTAGCGGTAGACTAACGGCCGTCATCTGAAGACCACTTATCGAGGACAACCTAATAAACCACAGAGGAATTAAAATGAGTAAAAGTGCTCATATAAGGATGTGTGTGAATTCAACATGGATTGAAAGAAGCAGTTCTTCACTCATAAACCCACGGTAGGCCTATACGAGTCTCGGCGTTACACTTCCTTTTGGTAGTTAGCAGTTAGCGGTTAGCAACCGTTGAGAGTGAAAGGCACTTTGGGAGAAGGTGCCTGACAATACTACGAGGGCATCAAGCATCACTTTGTAATGCCTCTGGTTCCACAGGAATAAGGCAGTGTGTGGGGGGGGGGGGGGTTCTCAGAGCCAGAAGAGAATGTGGACGAAGAGAAGCAGCATCCAAGTCTCTTCCACAGACCACAGGGGGAATGGTGGTCCTCTACTGAGATTGTTATAGACTGTTATTAAGGCAGTGCTTTGTGCATATTAATCACTGTAACTGATACAAACGCCTCCACTGTAATGAAAGCGAGTCTTTTCTAGTCTTGATACAAGTCAGTGTGCAGTCCATTCAACACTGGGTCAGACTGTCTCATGGTTGTGGCAGTCGTCCAAATGGTACAGCAGCGGCCAAATGTTAAGTGCAGCTTAGGGAGATGAGGCCTCCCCTCCAAGTCCCATGGAAATGACAGACCACGACTGTAATATAATAATATCATATCCATCTCCAGTCTTAAGGAAACCAGACAGCCACATGTCACCTGAAGAAGAAAGAAAAGACAAGGGGACAGGAACGTAACGTTAGAGAAACACTGGTGGCTGAGGGAATAGTGTAGGATGACCTTAGATGACATGCAGTTCTTCGTTGTAGCGGCACATCCAGGCAACTGTTTCTGGCATTTATGTCGATGCATTCAACAGATGCTTTTAGCTACATACATATAGTGTATATATATACACACATTGTAAGTAGCAGATAATCCAGGACTAGGAGAGCAAAGGTCTAACAGTAGTACTTTAAGAACTGTATTTTACAAGTAATGGTGCATCAATAGACTTATTTCAACTACACTATTGCATTAATTTAGCAAATAAGATAATGACTTGGCTCCAGAGATTTCGACTGTTGGGTTATATGTTTGAGTTACCTGTTCTCTGGGGGGAGGGGCGTTGAATTTATGACCCCTTGATCTTCATGCTCTACCGTTAAGATATCCCTATCCCCTATTGTTACTTCAGGGTGATTGATTATGTGATCTGTTCTGTGGGTGGTGCAAGGCTTGTGTTACCTGTTCTGTGGGTGGTGCAAGGCTTGTGTTACCTGTTCTGTGGGTGGTGCAAGGCTTGTGTTACCTGTTCTGTGGGTGGTGCAAGGCTTGTGTTACCTGTTCTGTGGGTGGTGCAAGGCTTGTGTTACCTGTTCTGTGGGTGGTGCAAGGCTTGTGTTACCTGTTCTGTGGGTGGTGCAAGGCTTGTGTTACCTGTTCTGTGGGTGGTGCAAGGCTTGTGTTACCTGTTCTGTGGGTGGTGCAAGGCTTGTGTTACCTGTTCTGTGGGTGGTGCAAGGCTTGTGTTACCTGTTCTGTGGGTGGTGCGAGGCTTGTGTTACCTGTTCTGTGGGTGGTGCAAGGCTTGTGTTACCTGTTCTGTGGGTGGTGCAAGGCTTGTGTTACCTGTTCTGTGGGTGGTGCAAGGCTTGTGTTACCTGTTCTGTGGGTGGTGCAAGGCTTGTGTTACCTGTTCTGTGGGTGGTGCAAGACTTGTGCCAGAAGCTCAGAGGTCTGCTGGAAGCAGCGCGTGAGCTCGTCCAGCTTCTGTTCCATGGAGATGATTCGTTGCTCCAGCTCGCGGTACGAGTTGTTCCAGTTGGCACTGAGGTCACACATGATCATCTGCATCTGTTGACAGTCAATCACATTATGTTAATAATGTTAATGTACAGTTGATATTTATCAACCTACTATGCAGAATCCACACCAACCCTGGCATGGCATCAGCGATCATTGCTAACCTTTCTTTTAAAATGTGTGTGCTCTGTCGCTAAGACTACGAAGCAAGTATACACAGATTTCTTTTATCGGAACAAATACATAATGTATGCAGTGTACAGATGTACACAATCAAATTGTAGCCCTCTTCATAAGGCACCAAGGTCAGGTACTATGAAATGAGATCCAACCAAACCTCTCTCCTACACTCCTACACATCCTACACACATTCAATCTTTTTTTATCTGTCAATTACAGACGTTCTAAGTGTTGTCATCATCCTTGTCATGTGTCAGTGGCACCTTGTCATGATGCACTAAGGTCTGTGTAAGTCGTGAGTGGGTTCATTGAGTTCATATGGTGTTAACCTGCTTTGTTACAGCCACTGAAATAAAGCAATAAAGGTGGACCTGAGATGTGGCTGTAGTTACCTTGGGGAGGTCAACCATCTCACTGGCGTAGTCTCTCAATTTTCTCTGCTTGAGACGCAAATGCCGAAATCTATATTACAGGAGGAAAAAAGATTAAAGGCAGGTTATGTTAATAACATGATTTCTACGGTGTATCAGAGTACTGTGTATAATCCTCTGAGAATGACAGGGTACCAGGTAGCTTAATTGACACCATGCAGGGAAGCAAGCATTAAATGATTGTGTCGAATAAAACGGCCTTACAATAACACCTCCTTTTTGATAATGGCCTAGGAACACACAAGTTTTCCACCAGCAGAAAAATGATGGTCATTGCTGACATGATGAACTACATACAGTAGCTTTAGTTTACCTCTTGGCTTGTCAAGAACTCAACATACAAGAGCCGTACTGTGTATTTTGATTGAGTAGTTTCAAGAAATATCCACTGCTGTAAAGTTCTTGACATTTATGGTTGGAAAAAACCCTAAATTTAGATTATAACTTGGGATGAAACCATAACTGCCCCGAGAACGAAAAAACTAAAACCAATATTGCCAGGAACTTCCATTAAGAAGCCATGGGCACTGAGGTATACAGTATTTAGGGCTTAACACGGGTGCCAGAAAACTCCAAACTGATGCATAAAAGATGAAGTAAAAGTAAAGATGGTCTCCGAGCTGTTTCACTATTCAGAGGATTCTGGAAGTGCTTTGTAATGCTGACTTTCCACAATGTATTTATAGTAAGTCTGCTAACTGTAACACAGGAAGCTAATTCTCTCCACCCTTACAAGTGTTATGTTTTCTTAAAAAACAAAACAAAAAGGGATTTAATAGGGGTTCAAAAGCCCCAGACTGCACCCTCCAGGTGTCCACTGATGGTTACCCATGGTTACTTGTAAGGTGACTTATAAACTGGCACTGTGTTTGTTGATTTGTTAGTTTTCACCAATATATATATATAAGACACAAACCATGGGTGCTGTGACCAGTAGCGGTCCTAGCACATTTGGCGCCCTAGGCAAGATTTATCCCCAGCACCCCCACCCTGGGCGCAAATCGGTGCGCCGCTCCCTCAACCACAACACGGACACATGCCCTAGGCGGCTGCCTGGGTCGCCTATAGGAAGGACCGGCACTGGCTGTGACGGTAAATAGTATCCGGGCGCTCAGTCAGACACTTCCGACTGATGACTCTAATCATCAACTAACATCTTTGACAATTTGAGTTGAGATGGGAGAGGCGTGCCCAGTGGGAGCACAGCAGATATGCTATGAGGGCTCCTCCTGATCCTAAAACCTTAACAAATTGTTATAGCCTGCGTTCACCATGTTGATAAAGACTGACTGACTCATAGAACCAGTTCTGAATGTTAACGTCACACCCACCCACACACACCCATTCACAAACACACACACCCACACACACCCATTCACAAACACACACACCCACTCACACCCACAGCGTCTACAGGGTAGCGGTGATCGACTCACGCTCTGATGGCCTCCAGCAGACATCTCTGGTGTCTCCGGTGCTCTCCGGTGCTGCCCTTGGCCAGGTCCGTGCGATGCAGCAGCCAGCACTCCCTCAGCACGTTGGCCGCAGCGTGGCGTATCTGGGACGGAAATGCCAACGTTAAAACACAATCTATCAAGCTCCCTGACGCCAGCTTCCAGACCTGGTCACCAACAGAGACGCCCTACAGGATCTCCTCCACCCTCTCCTCCTCTTCTTCCTCAGCGTGTACTATTCCACTAAAGGCAGAGGTGTATAAAGGGTGCATAAGGTGAATAATACATGCTTACCATAGTCTTATAGGGTTTCTGTATTTACAGTAAATGTGAGATGAATTATATTGATCAAAACCACTATGTTGTAAAACAGGAAGATGGTGGAAAACCACATTACTTTTACTTCAGCTGATCAAATAAGAGTGATATTGATGAGCTTCCTGTTCCGAACCTTAATGAATAAACTCAGCAATTTTTGATTATACAGAGCAGGGTCAGAGAGTAGGTTTGCCTACTAGAGTTTACTGCATGGAGTCTAAAAACAGAAGCGGATGGCTGCGTAATCATCACACTGGGAATAACATTTGAGGATGAGAATAGTCATCAGTGGCCCATATGTGACTTACGGACATTCCATTTTTAATTTTTTTTCATCACCCATTTCTCTTTTCTCTTTGATTCTATTAATGTCTGTTGGCCTTCCTGTCCAGCACACCGTTGCTGGCTGGCTCCCTGGCCGTGATGATGTCACCACGGCCTGTTTTGAGGGGGTTATTATTAGGGTCTGTCAGGGGTTGCATCCAGATGTCTTCCCCTCTTTCCGTCAGTGTAAATCTGAACAGCGACAGACAACGAGCACACGCACACCCGTAACAAAACAACCACAAGCAGAGGTAAGGATGCATCCATCCACAGGATGCGGCCGCAAGCAGAAAGGAAGTGGTTGTATCCTTTGCTAGTCCGACCTCCAGTCCTCACCGTGACAACAGTGGAGGGGCTGTGATGGCGCAACACAAGCAGCGCTGTAGCTTGTACACCAAACATACCGGTACTGTGGTTGTAAGTGACTGCATTTTGAAATGCAGTGTTACAGCGTAGTCACATCAAACTTTTTTTTCTTCTTGTTAACCATAACAGAGATTTGTTGTTCGAGTATGTAACCATACCTCCAAACACACACCCACCCACCCACACAAGCACACACGGACACAGGACATAAACACGCACAGGACACACACGTTAGCACTTCCAGTTTCCTGTCGGTCCAAACGCCGTCCTGGACTGACACAAGTCTTTTTCCTGACAGGGACACGATTGTTTCCTCCTTTTGACGCCTTGTGGAGGCTATTAAGAGAAAGGCAAGCCCTGTCTCTCTGACTTTTTCCCACACTATTCTGCCCTCCTCTGTGCCCTATTTAGGGAAAAGATAATATTATATAAAGACTCAAAAACCATAATACGCGTGCAACATGGAAAATATCACTACTTCCACCAAGAAGGCCTCATCCGTTGTGTAAAAATATGAATTCTTCTTGTGAAACCGCGAAAACCTTTGATGGTTACAGTCGATAGTTGGTTTTTACGATAGTTGATACTGAACAATACTGGCAAAGAGAATGATATAGGATCTACTTTTGAGATCACATTTGTTTTTGTTTTTTACAGAAATAGTGTACAAGGAATCTTATTTTTTCCCTTTACCTATTCCAAAGGCAGCAGGAATCTAACCTGTGGATAAAGGATGCTACGACAATGCTGATATTTATTTTCTCAACTTCAGATTGTTGATTCAAACCCTTTTTCACAAGCCTGGCGGTTTGAAACGGGTGAACTGAAGTCCTCACCCGTTTGGAGATTTGAATGTCCATCATGAAGAAGTGCACGTGCTTCTCTCCTTTGTTTAGAGCCAGCTTCTTGGTCATGACAGCCACAAGCATGGCAGGTGCAGGCCACTCCCTGAAAACAAACACACATACAGCCGTAGCCAAGGTTACCACATTGTCCTTGGGTCTTCCCCGGGGGGTGGAGGGAACGGGAGGGGTCACAACAGTACTGTGTAAACATACAAGATGGCTACCCTACTTGCTCAAGAACTTCATTTTAACAGGTTACGGTGTGAGTGAATTGTGGTCGGGCAATGAGAATGATGTGAGACCTTCTTATGTACTGTGCTATACCCCAAGGTTATGTTTTGAGAGTGAAATGGTTAAACGCAAGCCACAGTGGAACTGCTTGAATAAAGTGGGTTTCCTCTGAGAATAACTTTGAGCTATTACTGGACAGGGAACTACAGCATGCTGACTGAAAGATTCAGGCGAGCCACAGAGTGAATCAGAGAAACTCACACACTCATGGGCAACATTCAGACATGGGAACAGTTCAAATAGATGTGAGAGACTTGAGATGACAGTTATGAATGGTTTTCAAAGCAGATGCCTCTACTTTACCTTTTATTTCCTTTTTGGGATTGCATCAGTCAAATAGAAAAAGGAAGTGAGTGTGAGTCTTATCACGGTCTAGTAAACAAGAACACGTTCTTTAGGAACACAGCCCCATGTTTACATAGAAAAATACAAGCAACTCATCAGAACACACGCATGATGTCGATGAATTCCTGGAACAGGATTCCGTGTGGATCTGCCCCCGTTCAATCTGGAAACAGGCACAACATCCTTCCCAGTATCCATCCACACCCACAGATGTGAGCTTCACCTCCCCAATCCAGCTGGAGGGGGAGTGAAAATGTGAGCAGGTTGGAGCGACAGGTCGTCACGGAGGGGCTCCTGCCCACGCTACAGGTGTGAGCACCGCTTCCCTCATTGGCTCAGCGAGCTGCCCTGTTGGGAGTAGGAAACTAATTTTTTTTTCCATGTCACGGGCACAGGTTGGCACTCCCTCCTGTTCCAGTGGTGCCAAGGGCTATAAACCACCTAAAAATGGAAATGGTGGAAAGTTTTCCCTTAAAAAAAAGGGGAGAGCTTATAAAAATAAGGGGCGCGAGGGAGCGAGAGGAGTGAAGGATTATTTTCCACTGTGTCAGGGAGGTGTCTCGGCATGGCTTCGCCGCTCTGGTGACTCGCAGCCGCTCTTATCTGCTCGGATCGGAAACCGACCGACTGGAGGTGAGGCTGGGAGCCAAGTCCTCCCAGTCCGGCACGTTGCCCCTGGCAACGCTCGACCACCGCACTGACTCCCTCTTCCTCTCACCCGGACTCTTCTTCCCCTCGCTCCTCCTCTCTGCGTTTACTGTATATCACTTTTCCCACTCAGCCTTCTCCATGTCTCACTCCATCTGACTCTTGACCTTCCTCCAAACACACACCTCGCTATCACCCTTCCTCCAGACGCTAGTTGGAGATTTATTCCACTTTGACCTTTCATGTCAACAGTATTGATTTTCATATAAGCTCGAGCACTTGGGGAAAAAAACATCAAAAGATACCATTTTGCTTTGGGTTTCCCTTTCGCAATGGGCGTACAAAGTTTCTGTTAGTCTTGTAACACAACAAGACGCTACGCACCTACAGACTGCACTTGGTCTAGGGCAAGCAAGCGTACCAATCAGCACTTTTCATATCCCCAGGAACTCTCCTTCCTGGGCCAGTAGCATTACAACCAGTGGCCACACAGCAACCCTCCCTCCACATCTCCACCTGGGTTAAGTGGAAGGAAGCCATGGATTATGAAGAGGAAACCCCAGCCCTCTGCTCCACCTACAACTTGTGTTCACAGTGTGCCTTTGTATGAGAGACTCACAGTAGGCTCCAGCAACCCTAATGTAAATAAACTACTTAAATAACATATGAAATACTCCTGGCAAGGACTACACTGAGAGATTCATAGGCAGGCAGATAGTAGTAAGGCTGATGTCAAGCTCTTCTGGGAGAAGTAGTGCCTGGTGGAGGAGGGGCCCCTTACAGAGACTCTTAACTCTCCAACTGTTATCTATCACACCAACACAACTGAGAGAAATGGTCTCTTCAAAACTGCACACCATAGCTAGGCAAGGTAGAGCTAAATTGAGTGGAAGTCAGAATGGAATAGAATAGAATCCTAGACTCTCCACTGCATTCTTCGAGACAACTGCACTTCTAAACCAGGCATTGACAAACACTGAGAACATGGAAAGACATACAGACAGAGACTAAGTCAAGAGATATAGATTAGAGTTGTGACAGGCAAACAATGAGGCTGGCAGAGTCACTACCTGTGCTCCCTCAGTGCACTTAGTCATCAGAGCCGGACTGTTCCAGAATCAGATTTGTTATTTGGGTAGGGTGTTACACTCGGTGCCGTCATCCTGGGTATATGTTTTCTGATAAGAGCAGGCACTTCAAACGTGACAAACCCTTCCGCAACAAGCATCTGAGGGGCTCTGAATCGAGCTTCCTTCTATTCTTCTGCACTTATAGACACATTTAACAAAACATGTACAGTACTGTTAGTCAGCTAACATACTGTAACATGCTGTCGTGTACGGAGACTGAATTTGTTTATCTTGGTTGGCCATGATAATCTATCAAGCATTTAATTTCTATTATCTACATTTACTTAGGATTTCTTGAGATTCTGGGACTGTTACCTGAACACTCAATATGCAGGCTGGCATCATGAACTAACCCTCTGCATGCGAAAAACAACTCTACATTTAAATCTCATGCATCAAAACAAACAGGTATCTCCCCCATTCTAGTTACCATGACTCCGGTGAACAGACACACCACTTTGCCGCAGCTGGTGTTGGGTGCCACGTCGCCGTAGCCGACTGTGAGGAAGGTGATTGCGATGAGCCACAGCGCCGTGTCGATGCGGCCCGTCCCCGCCTGCGTCTGCCTACAGGGGGCCACAGAGAGCTGAGCATTAGCCAATAAGTTACGAGATCTCATACAGCTTCCTGTAAACATCAGACAGGGCTGAGCATTAGCCAATGGGTTATGAGATCTCACACAGCTTCCTGTAAACAACAGGCAGGTATGTTATGGCATAATATCGCATTATATAAAGGTCAGTGTCCCGGACCAGTGATTCAAACAAAGACTCGAGATGAACCGTAACAAGTCCAACCAACACACGTCCTGCTCTGGAATCTAATTTAGAACGGCAGAATTATTGTTGCAACATTAGAACGTTGATGTTTATCAGCTGTCAGTCATCAGTCTTGCAATCTTCCCATCAAGCTTGCGGGCCAGCTCCACTAATCAACGTGCAGCGGACTAATGTACATGCAATTGGGAAGGCTTTCCATCTATTGTTGGTTCAGTGTAAACAAATGATCTCACACTGACCACACAGAGTGCAGAGTGCTGATGGTGGGTTGGCTCACAACGAAGAGCAATTTGTTAGAGTAAGTGAGCAGAAAACGACTATCATCGAATCAGTTATTATTAGGCGTCCTCTCCAAATAGGAAACTCAAATTGACCATCAAGATCGAAAGCACAGTGTACATTTCAAAGCCAGTCTGTTTTCAATAAATGTGTGTGTGTGTTTGTGTGGGGGGTGGGGTGGTAGTGGAGTGGGAGGGCGAGGGACCTATCCTGTACATGTGTGTGTGCATGGTGTGTGTGTCTCTGTGCTTGTAGTTTTCAAGACAGTCTGTCAGCCTTTCAGCTCACACTGCCAGGTTTCACTTCACCCTTCAATGTACAGTAGGCAACTCTGTCCCAATACTCAAGTAGGCCTGCAGATGTACTGTAAGACTAAACCTGTGGCTGTCATGTGAACCTGTGGTCTGTCTGTGCGGCTGCCTCACAACCGACCTCTCACACAGCGTGAGCATCCAGGAAGCGATGAGCCAGAAGAGGAGGATAAACACCAGCAGCGTGCGCCCGGGGTACTTGTTCATCAGCACCTTGAGCACGAAGCGGAAGGTGAAGTTGATGTTGTTGAGGGAGCCGATGCTCCTGTAGGAGGCGCTCAGGAGCACTTTGCTGTGCAGCAGGATGGCCCTGTGCACCAGGTAGAGACGCAGGAACATCAGCGCAGACAGCAACAGCTCCGTGTTCAACAGCGCCTCCCCGTGGCGGGAGGACACACACAGAGACGCGGAGGAGGTGGAGGAAGAGTTGGCCTCGAGCTCGTCTCCGTCCTGGGTCAAGGGGACGGCCAGCTCCCAGTAGGTGCCCACCGGATGGATGGCACAGGCGAGGAGCTCCAAGGAGACGCCAAACACTCTGTGGGTCGTCATGGCTATCCGCCAGTCCACTTGGTTGTGATCGATGATGAAAAGCTGTAGAAAAGGGGGGTTGAGGGGGGGGGGGGGTTGGATAGAGAGAAACAGAGAGAAAGAGAGAAAGAGGTGAAAGAGAGAAAGAGGTGAAATAACGAGAGAGAGAGAGAGAGAGAGAGAGAGAGAGAGAGAGAGAGAGAGAGAGAGAGAGAAGGGGGGGGCAATAAAGAAAAAGAAAGATTTTTCTTTTAATTCAGGACTAAGTAAAGGTGGGACTGGGGAGAACTAAAACATGATTAATTTCATTTTGAGATGAGGGCCAAACCAAACAAAGTTCCGCCCAAGCAGATACGAAGACTAGTTAAGTCAAGAATGTAAGGGTTATAGTGGCCGAGCACCTCTATAAATCTCCAGTCCATTCTCTGGTGCTACACTGAGATGACAAAAACATACATTTATCCTATAGAAAACAACAGTGAATCACTGTTGGATAAAACGCACACAGACAATACTCTTTGTATTCCTTACACTCCTGCTAAAACTGTTCTCACAATGTCAGAACAGACTGTTCTTTGTTTTGTTGCTATATCAGTATACAAAATGCAGAGCAAACACTGGTTTGACTGGGAATTTGGGAAGACAACACAGTATATCAACACCCAGCATCACACGCTCACATACACAAAGCTACAAGGCTGTGGGGTCGCTTTGTTCAAGGCTCAGAAACTGACGTTTTGAAACTGAAGCTAGGTTCAACTTGCCCTCATGTGAATCTGTCCTGTTCCACAGTGAGTATTTACTTTTTTAACTGCCTGAACAGAATGCAAAGATCTTCTTACTGTTGGATGCAAATGAGTAGCTGTACTGTATGTGCCTGTAAGGAGGCCTTCATGTATGCGAGTGTTCAAGCAAAGCAGGCATCTACTGACCAGTGAACCCTGGATACGTGGATTGATTAAGTGGAAACCATGGGAATCTAGTCAAGACCAGAATACAAGTGCCAAAATGTGTATGGAGGAGGTGTGTGTGTGTGTGTGTGTGTGTGTGGGGGGGGGGGGGGTAGATGGGGTTGTGGATCACATTTAGACAGGTGATGGTGTGGGCAGTCCTCACTCCTGGGTGCATGTGTTAAGCTACTCAAGACCCTGTAGGACCCTGGCCAACACTCTCCCACTAAAATCACTTCACATGAGGACCAGGAGATGACCCACGAGGGAACACATTGTATTGGGAGTTTTTTTCTTTTTGGACTTTCAATGTTTAAATAACCTTTTCAATCCCATCATGTTCTTTGACCTACAATTGAAAGTCGTAGCCTTGAGAATGGAGCACTAATAATTACTTCCGGAGGTCTGAATGAACCAGTCATACACTGTTTCCTGAAGGTGCACTGAGTTTACGATAGTAAAACATGCTGAAAGTGTCTCACAACATCGGGCTACGGCTTCGATAAAGAAACGATAGCCTCTAGCTCCACCCTCACCTTCCTTATCTCCCTTAAGCACTTGCACCAACTCCCCCTTCCCCCATACCCCCCCTCCTCCCCCTACACCCCCACACTTCGTTCAACCACACAGCTGAAAGGCTGCAAGCAGCAAGTACTGTAGCAGCATTCGTGGTTACACACATTTACCTGTCTCTCCTCTGGTACTGAATAACATTCTGAGAAACAGGAAACTGTATAGAAGTTCTCTTACAACAAGCTTGGCACCTGCTACCTGCCCTTCACGTCGCGGTTTGCGGCACGCAGTTATGACTCCTGCTGATATCTTATGTATATGTTTACATGTGGCTCTTTTAATAGCACTGTAATATTCTTAGCAGACTGACCGAGAGTTGCTGATCAGAGGAGGCCACCAAATGACCTGTGACAACTGCAGAGGTCAACGGTTCAGCTGGACAAAAGATCCTACAAATGATGACAGATGTCTGATGATTAAACTCAATGCCCTCCTCAAAAGGGTCATATAAAATAATAGAAACTGCTGGATGTTTTTCTTTGGCAGTCAAGGCATGTTACACAAGTAACACATAGGCAACACATTTACACACGTATCCCATCCTACACATCCTCCTCAAGCCAACCTTGACCCTTGACCCTGGCACTCTCGCCGGTTGGGAACGAAGGCACACTCACCCTGATGTCCTTATAGTGGAAGGCTAAAATGAGAACCAGAAGGCACCCTGTGGACATACTGATGGAGCAGTTGATGATAAAGGCGTAGCTGGAGCCCTGGAAAGGAAGGAGGAAGAGGAGGAGGGAGGAAAGAGAGAAGATAAAAACAATAAAAGGGAGGTTTATAGTTATTATAGTCAGACTCAGTTTCAGGTTCTTTTCCACTTGATTGTTTTCCAGTAGCTGCGTGTTAGCGGAATACCCTGACCTTGGCTTCGGTCTTAGCTTCCATACCGATTTGGTGACAACTTTATTGTCACACATGCACATGCATACATGCACTCACACTGCAGTAGAAAATAAAGCAAGTTAATGTGGGCCTATTTTGCTAATATAATCCCATTAATTAACTGCAGAAAAAACTGCATTATGTGAACCAAATATCTGTAAGTCACTCTCACTGAGTATTAATGTTTTGAATTAATAATTAACATTTACGTAGACTAGAGATAGAATTTGCAACAGCGAAATGAAAATGGATGAAAGGGCACAATGATTCAGCCTTTTATGCACCCCTCATAAAGGTCAACAGGCCCCAAACTGACCCTCTGTCAAACATTTGACTATGCACAGGTCGACATGCCCTAATGTAATAAAAAGCTTGCTGTTTAGAGCCATGACGTCGACTGATGTAACCTCGATGGAAGTTTTAACGGGGAGTTAATTTAATGACGGGCGGTTTACAGTTTAAAAGATAATTGCAAATTTTCAGACAAAGTTGAGGAAACTTCCACGTGGAGAGGTAGGGAGCTGGATGGTGTGATGACGTTTGTTGGCAAATTCGATTGTTTTCCACAATTTCTCCTGTAGCATCTGCATCATGTCTAATTTTACCCGGGCTAATTGGAAAGCTTCACATATGCGTAACGTTCATTTGAGTGCATTCTATCAAGTCCAAAACACGTTGCTTGCTATAGGTGTTTACATTTTTTTTTCTTCCTTGGGAAACTCAGTAGTTTTAAGCTCTTTTGAAACGACCTAACGTGGTTAACATTGATTGTTGCCTAAAGACTTGGCCGGTTAACGCACGAGCCACCCAAGACCACGGCTCATCCTCACGGTGTCCACGTCTAACAACGTTTAATGTAAGGGTTTACCTTGTAATAAAAGTTGTCCATAAGGAGAATCTTTTAATATGCAAATTATAATCAAGAAGTCTCACGCTTAATGCAGTGTTTACGCAAGCTAGCAGCAGTGACATCAGTAGGCCACAGGCTATAATCAACGTCGTTTGTTTAGTTTCAGTCACAACATGCGGATGTTGTATCGGCTTTACTATAGAAACGCATCCTCTTGGCAAACTGTTCGATGTGACAGGACTTAACTGCGGAAGAGAGAGGCGCAAAGAACAGGACGTGTACGCACTTCAGGATCCCAGGACGGCCCCTTAGCCGTACTAGCATTTCCCCAGACCTTGAAATCAGCTGCGCGCCTCGAGGTGAACCTCTTGAATTATTCAAATAGTCTCTAATTATACACCAAATTATGTGGAAAGAGCCATACCGTGAGCAATTTCGCTAAGGGAAGTACTGAAATGTGGAAAAACTGCTACAATAGCCCAATTTCCTGCATAATTTGGCGTCCAAGAAAAGACTTAATTGTCAGAGACAGGCGATCAGGCGTTACAGTAGATTTAAACAGTTTCATTATTCGTAACGGTTTTGCATTGGCATTTTGGTCACATACCGAAACCCATAGATCTTTCCCAAAGCTTACAGTTACTACGGTTTTACTTAACCCAAGTTCATGTTCTGTTGGTATTTATTACAGAATTGTTTTTTCTTGACATGAACTGGCCTGTGCATTCTCTATGGAAGTTATTTACTTAGCCTAACTATAAACAGCTTTATCCGTTGTGATCTGCATGCTAATATAATGCAGGCGCCAGTAATCATAGGGTCAGGGTTTGAAATCTCAGGTGTCGGTCGAACTATTTCGCTTGCGTGCACGTTATGAGTGTTGAAGCAGTCAGTAAATCAAGAAAATTGTTAAGATAATAAAGAAAGAGAATAAAGCAGTTGAATTGTGTGACTTGATCCGTGTGTCTATATGCTCCGTTGATTTGCCAGGTGATTAGATAAGTTGCACCAAATGTTACTCTCAGTTTCACCCACCAATTCAACGGAACATTTCTTATAGGCATATTGAACCACGAGACTGAGTTCGGTTAACCATTTCGAAAAACCTCCACATTAAATTAAGACAGAATAACCTCCATAATATATGACGTTCTGAAAACAGCAAACAGCCTAACTCTTCTCAGACCTATAAAGTTGCATACACATATTTGTATGATCATAACATAAAAGGTTAAGGTTTCACTAACACCTCATGTGAATTAACATTTTTATATTTGGTATTTGGCTCTATTTTGAACCTACTTTAACCCAGCAAATTTTGTGACCTGCCAAAAGTTTCTCTCCTGGGGAGACTTGAAACACACGGTGTTATGTAGGTTAGCTATCTCCATGACATGCTTGTTGAATAGCTAAGTGGTGTTCGCAGCCAGCAGGTCCGCTGATTCACAAGATATTCAATGTCATGATATGCTGGGCTTGCACTTGTTGAGCATTTTATCACTCGCTAATGTCTTGATCGAGACATTTATTAATTTAGCAGATCCAGAGCAGTAGCGCATACAGTATAAGAGCAGAGCACAGTTTTAACATGATTTTAGGGACAAGGTCAGCACTATATGGCTGAACATTTTGTATTTTCATTTATTCTTTATAGTGTTTCTGTACTATTTACAGTGAATCAGTTCATAAACAGAGCGATTCTCACCTTATTGTCTTTCCTTGTTCGTACACCCCCCCCCCCCTCTCTCTCTCTCTCTGACTCTGGCAGGTGACTGCTCAGGTCAACAGGTGTCTTTGACATGGCCTGGGTCTTTGTATTGATCCAGAAAGGGAGCTGTCAGCACTTTAGTCCTCCACCAAGAATAGGCTTGAGCCTTCTTGTGTTTGATAAACATTCCATGTCAACTCTATTAGGCAAGGCCAGGTCAGGAACAGTGAACCACGTCTCCTACTGGCTGCTCTGTTTCAGTTCCCCTGATTTAAAGACGGATGACAGATTTGGTTTTGAAACACGTTTAGCTTGTTTCACGTCAGTTGTCCTGACTTTTGACAAAGAAATGAGACCCCCATTTATTTTCAATGTTTGCTATAGCCAAACGAAGTTATTATGCGATAGTATTTATTATCAGTTTATTTGGGAATTAGACTGTAAATGTAAATAGACCTACCGGCTCATAAGCAAATGGACACAGCTCCGCGTGCAAGATCATGAGCAGTATTCCAAGCAGAGCTGTGCCCAAAGCCCACGCGCACAGGCGCTTTTTGTCCTCCAGCAAAAACTTTCTGTCTCGCAGTCTGTAAAGATTGTCCCCCTCAATAGGGGACACCCGCTTCCCTGTGTGGGATAGTGGGACAGATATTTCCGTCGTGTCCCCGCCGTTTCGATTGATCAATCCATCGCAGTTCATACCGTCCACTTTTGAATCGTTGATGTTGTGGGAGGTCATCTCCATAGCGCACTTGGCACGGCTGTTGCCGTTCTCCCTGTCGCCGTCCACTGCTGCCTCGTCCTCTCCTTGTCCAGCTTCCCTTTTGTCCGTGCTCTGCCCCCGAGTGCGAGAAGACATAGATGGGCAAACCGTGAACCGGGTCCTCCTCCCCTCCGTCCCACATGTAAAGTTGAGGATTTAGGTGGTGTGATACGCGCTCACCTGGAGATCGCCACCACCCGCATGGTTACGCGCGCCACTGTTGAGTTGGACTATTCGCTCATTTGCATGCGTTATTATCAGAGCGCGCCAGTCTGACACTAGTGTGCCTGGTGTTTGCCTGTTGCGTCTACATTAACAATTTGCATAATGTAGGAAGTTCTACCAGCCGTGCTGTAAAGATTGGTCAAGCAAGATTTGAAGGAATTTGAAGGCATTTGTCTGGTCACTTCCCGTAGGCTTCAGTGAATATTTTCACGTTCTTGACCTTTTTTTTTACCTAAGTGCCATCCAATAATGTTAAGCAATATTTGGGGTTAGAGACTACTGACATGAAGTAGCTAACCCGTGCATTCCCATTTGTTAGATCATTTGACACCCCCACCGAAATACTGAATAATAAACTCATCATGGTGACATAATATACTTTAAATGAGGCTAAATGGTCTTACAGTGCTTGATAAGGTTGTTTATGAAGTACCTATGATACCTAAAAGCCAAAACCATATACCAGACCTATAAATGATCAGTGTTCCAAAAATTAAGTGAGCCTACTCATTAAAATGGACAGAGGGAGACCTCTAGTGGCTAAATTAAGTTTCTAGTGAAGAAAACAAAAGACACAACACAATCATGGGAAAACACGTCCCAATTACAGTTATGACATAATCACTCCCCACAAACCTTAGCCTTTATTTCAACAGAAGTGTAGTGTATGCAAAATATGAAACATATCCACACACACACAGCCTCTCACCCCGGTCTGTTGGCGCTTCACTTTTTCCACATTATGTTATGCTATAGCCATATTCCAAAATTGATTTATGGATCAAGTCTTTTTGAGCATGATGCTACAAGCTTGGCACACCAATTCTTGGGCAGTTTCTCCCACCTCTCAAGCTCCATCAGGTTGGATGGGAGCGTCGGTGCACAGACATTTTCATATATCTCCAGAGATGTTCAATCGGTTTCCAGTCTGGGCCGAAGCCACTCCTTTGTTATCTTGGCTGTGTGCTTAGGGTTGTTGTCCTGTTGGAAGATGAACCTTCGCCCCAGTCTGAGGTCCAGAGGACTCTGGAGCAGGTTTTCATCAAGGATGTCTCTGTACATTGCAGCATTCATCTTTCGGCTATAACAAAACAACATGACATGTGGAAAAAGTGAAGCGCTGTAAATAATTAAAAAATATATTTAAAAAAAGTTAATTTCAACAATGTCAAATACTATCGAATTTACAAGAAACACAGAGTAAATAAAATAAACAAACTTAAATTTAAGAGTATTCATGTATCAATATAAATTCAATTAATCAAAATTAACGCTAGGGGAAATAAAAGTTTATATAAATATATTTAAATTAGTACAGATTGTTACTGTTTTAATTATCTTTTGTTTAAGAGAATTAAGCGCTGTGAATACTTTCTGGATGCAGTGTAGTCTATCACCTATTAGGAAGTCAACAAGGCAGATGTCACGCTTCTTGATTTTGTCATAAAATTTCATTTAATTTATGGAAAGACAGCCATAACTTTCAACTTACATCTTCTCACTCACCATGCAAAGTCAGTTCAACTGTGCGGTCCACTGTGGGCACACTCTGCTTTTCTTTTCGAAAGTGCAAACGGCAGCCTGTTGAAGTTGGTCCATGGAACCAAATGTGTTGCTGTTCAGATCATGAAACAACAGATGAAAGAAAGGAACTGGTAACTGTGTCACAAAACAACCAATGAAAACAATGGCACGAAGTAACAAGATAATAATGAATTACCCTAATGGCCACTAGAGGGAGAACATCTTAAACATAACTACAAACTTCTTACAGAACAGAAATGGAAGAAAATGATTGGTAGGGTCAGTTCTGAAAGTAGTTCTTTGACTTTAATCTTCCATTACATATGATACTATTGTTTTAATTCATTATCATATAAAGACTATATGTTTCACCTGTAATTGATGGACAAGTCTATTGAATACTGACATTTTAAAAATAAAAAAGCTGACAATATTTGGTCAGACCATTTATGGTGAATGTATTTGTTCTGAAAATATTTTAATATGGTAGATTGTTATCTGGCATGTTACAGATTTTCTGTTATTATTGGTTTGTGCACCCAGTTTAATAATTTTGTTTTAGAATTTTCTGATATATTTTGGATTATTAACAACTGAAATAAGCAGTTAAGCTTTGCTACCCAGTCTGCCTGACTACCCTTGTAATTACCATTGTCAGTAGGAGCTATCTGATTAATTAGTATATAGGTCAAATGAACACCAGCTTGGCTAGGCTGGGAGACCACCTGACCCACCCACCAGCTGAACACCAGCTTGGCCAGGCTGGGAGACCATCTTAAACCAGTTCAATCCACCTTAAAACAGCACAGAGCCAACCAGCTAGGCTGGTTTTAGCTGTTGTTTTCAGTAGGGAAACTTTGTCTTTTTCTTATCAGATGGCTAAATAAATGGCTCTTGGAATATTAGAAAGGCGGGTTGTGTTTGTTGTCATAACATGCTATGTAGGATACTGTTCTGTAGCTGTATGACAATCAATAGTGAGTATAGCAGACATTTCAGCAATGGTGCAGATGATTAAACTGTAGCCTATGTTGGATGGGCTAATATAACTCAATTGCACTGTCTCCGGTGTAAATGAAAATCTACGGTGATAACTAAGCTACAGTAGGAGATCATGTCATTGCATTGTCCATCTGATCCAACTATGTGTTTCAATTTGCAAAAACACTCAATTGTCTCCTCTAGGCTATGTATGAAGACAAACAGGGAACATCTCCAGATGTTTTAATCCATAGTGCAGATCATTACACTGTCTTAGCCTATCTCTTAATGCAACGTTTATATTTAAATTGACATAACCACTCAATGAGTCCACGTTTATGGAAGGGACGGTTATGTAAGGGATAATGCCAGACGAGGTGTACAATATCATAAAATAATGGAAGTTCGTTGGTTCGTCGAAAAGTACGACGAAATGGATTGTGTTGAAGCATTTAAAGGTGTTTTCTGGGAGTGGTTTATTGTGGGGTCAACACAAAATTCAACTGTTCAAATTAGTCCATACCATTAGCATAATGATCAAAAGTAATAAGTAAAGATTAATATGTGATGTGTATAACATGTATGTCGGTTATACTCATCATCCAGCCAGTGGTTGTGACATTCTAGGCTTAAATGTGTGTTACCTTTCATTATGACCGCAAATATCTCTCACTCAAGGACTGTTGGTCGTATGATGAGCGAGTGAGCAACGGGGTCATGCATCATTACTGCACCCTTCATACGTGAGTTGCAGTTAACAAAAACACAACTACCCAAAATTTGAATAGTATATGAATTAAAAAAAATAGAAGGGGGTGTCTGTTTAATGTAAACTAAATCTTAATCCGTTACACTCTCCCCTACTTTAAGAGATGTCTCCGGACATCTAGAACTAAACTAACAAGTCAAATAGTCAGGTAAGGTATCAAAGTCTGAAAATGTCAATTATCTGCATGAGTATGCGGTAAGTATGTGTCAGTGTCTGGTAAGTATGTGTCAGTGTCCTTTGGTCGTTTTAGTCTTCTGTCAGGTGTCTAGTATGTCCATACTGCTGGAGTAGGGTAATAGCATGTTTGTGGAAGTACTGGGCATGTAGGCATGGGGTACGGTACACCAGCATACATTGCATGTGCTCCCATCCTCCAAGGCTGGTATGTAGGCTGTCCAGACTGGTTGTATGTGAACATGCCTCTGGGTTTTACAACTCGAGTGGATCTCCGCAATGGTTGCTCTCTCTCATTCACTGGTTCCAAGGCAGGTGCGGCCTCCATCGTCTTGCTCAGACCCACGCCAGTTTAATACTGCGTAGCAGGCTCGGAGGAAGCTATGGTCTCCTGTGATTCACCAGAGCGCTACAGCGCCATCTAAAGACATGGCGTGTACAAACACGCTATAATAGAACATTAGAATAGTTCTATGAATTAAAAAAAATTGAAGGGGGTGTCTGTTTAATGTAAACTAAATCTTAATCCGTTACATTGTCTATGTAATCCAAATATTGACAGATCCTTAGGGGTGGGAAAAGAAAAAACGCTCCCATGTTACCCCGCTCCTCATCTCCCTCCACTGGCTTCCCATCACGGCCCGTATCAGATTCTAGACTCTGGTACTGACCTTCCGAGGGGTGAACGGGACTGCATCCGACTACATCAAGTCTCTCCTCCAGCCTTACACCCCCCCCCCCCCCCCCCCCCCCCCCCGCCACCTACGGTCTTCTTCTGACAACCGTCTAGTGGTCTCACCGCTCAAGAGCGCCCGGTCCCAACACAAGCGCTTCTCCTGTCTGGCCCCCCAATGGTGGAATCAACTCCCCACCTCAATCAGGGACACTGACTGTGTCCCCACCTTCAAGAAAAGGCTCAAGACGCACTTGTTCCGGGAGTATAATGGCACTTAGGAATGCTTGGCTGGACCTGATGTTAGTTTCCTCCAGGATCACAATGACTCTTATTGAGAGACTTGTTGCTCTTGTTGGTTAGTTGTAACGGTTTTAAATTCTTGTACTCTGTGAAATATTTTACTGTTGATTGTTTTTTTACACGTACACTCTTGCACTTTTTGAGTTTCATGTTGTTTAATTGTAACTTGTTTAACTGCATGCTCTTATGGTTCTTCCCTTTGGCACTTATTTGGTTTTTCACAATGTATGCATCATGTTTTGGCTGCTCACAGTGTTTGGGGCTATCTCGTTGTTATGATCAGTGACCTATGCTCTTTTGTAAAGCTCTCTCTTGGAAGTCGCTTTGGATAAAAGCGTCTGCTAAATGCATAAATGTAAATGTAATGTAAATGAAACATAAAACAGAGATCCTGTGTTTTACGGATTATGTTTAGTGGTCCTTGGGCCTGGGAAGACTAAATGCACCGAAGCATCAGAAACCTGTAGGACTCATGTTTGGTCACCCCCTGCACTTTGACCTGCTAAAATGTGGGGGTCAGATGGCTGAGCGGTTAGGGAATCGGGCTATTAATCCGAAAGTTGCCGGTTCGATTCCCTGCTGTGAAAAATGACGTTGTGGCAAGGCACTTCACCCTACTTGCTTCGGGGGGAATGTCCCTGTACTTACTGTAAGTCGCTCTGGATAAGAGTGTCTGCTAAATTAGAAAAAGTTTTAAGCCAAATAGACTTACCTCCAGAACCAACAGACCCCTGTGAGAACATTAAGTTTTGTCAATTCATATTTATTAAACAAAAGGAAAAAAAATATGCAAAGTTGAGCTTTTGGATGTAGTAAGGTAATTAAATGTTTTTCAATTTCACGATAAAGTTTAATGTAACTGGCCTCTCTAACAGTACAACTGGCCCCAGTTGAAATGGTCTAGAACCGTGTTTTTCAACTGGTGGGTCCCGACCCAAAAGTGGGCCACTAGCTGGTGTGGAGAGGTTGCAGACGTGTGCTTCGGCTCCATCAAAGTCTAACTTAAATTTTAGTTGGTTAGTTTAGTTACCAAACTTCAGATGGTGCGCTGTTATTTTGAAAGGTGCATCGAATCACACCATGCCACTTGCATTCTAGAACACAAATGATTACTGCACAAAACAATGTGTGTGTTTTGTGTGTAATTATAATGGTTCGGAAATGAAATTATTTTTAGGTCTTGACTTAATCACCAAGGACAAATGTCCTTGGTTAGGGAATCGGGCTAGTAATCTGAAGGTTGCCAGTTCGATTCCCGGCTGTGACAAAAATTACGTTGTGTCCTTGGGCAAGGCACTTCACCATACTTGCCTCGGGGGAATGTCCCTGTACTTACTGTAAGTCGCTCTGGATAAGAGCGTCTGCTAAATGACTAAATGTAAATGTATCGGTGCTACATCATCACCCCCATCACCCCCACCCCATACACGCCCCTCATCCTCTACTGTCATCCCCTATCATCCCTCATCACACAATCCCCTCATCCTCTACAGTCATCCCCTCTCATCCCTTATCACACAATCCCCTCATCCTCTACAGTCATCCCCTCTCATCCCTCATCACACACTCCCCTCATCCTCTACAGTTATCCCCTCTCATCCCTCATCACACACTCCCCTCATCCTCTACAGTCATCCCCTCTCATCCCTCATCACACACTCCCCTCATCCTCTACAGTCATCCCCTCTCATCCCTCATCACACACTCCCCTCATCCTCTACAGTCATTCCCTCTCATCCCTCATCACACACTCCCCTCATCCTCTACAGTCATCCCCTCTCATCCCTCATCACACACTCCCCTCATCCTCTACAGTCATCCCCTCTCATCACACACTTATTTCAAAGAGAGCTTGCCTGGTCTCAGTACCCATACTCCTGTAGCGAGGTGTGTGAAGAAGGCCCCCCCTCCTCCACATTAGCATGCCTCTGAGTGGTAAGTTACAGTGCATTCTGTAAGTATTAACATCACTTCACTTTCTCCACATTGTTATGTTACAGCCTTATTCTTTAATGGATTCAATTCATTTTTGTCCTCAAATCTACACACACACTACTGATGAAGAAATTGTTTTGTCCGTCTCTTCATAAACGGAGTGACTAAGTTCAGTTGAGTTCTGGATTTATTTGAAGTATTTATCAATCTGCAGATTGGGAGAGAAAACCAGACCTCTGACAATAAATGACAACACAACACCAGGCTTAGGTCTCAATCATGTCTCTCTCTGCTCTGAAGGCCGGAGGACCATCTTTTATAGGGCACAGGAATGTAAACATAGATAGTGACAGTCAGGCAGTAATGACGTTACAACAGTCTCAGAGGAAGAGATTCACAGCTCCCAACACATGACCACTCAGACTAGAGAGATCATAGTTGGCGCTCTCCTTGTAGTCATGACAAAGGACGTTTACCCAGTACTTTCTCCTGATCCCGAACATCTATTAACCCTGACACATAGACACAATCTACTCTTATTAATAGCAAGCTTACATGAGAACATACTAACTAGTATCCAATG
Organism: Thaleichthys pacificus; assembly: GCA_023658055.1. Lineage (NCBI taxonomy): Eukaryota > Metazoa > Chordata > Actinopteri > Osmeriformes > Osmeridae > Thaleichthys > Thaleichthys pacificus. The sequence goes on along the minus strand of CM042871.1, from coordinate 4,207,004 downwards.
ACTAGTTCTATTGATTAGTGAATAATGTAAGCACACCGGAAATCGCAATTTCTTCCACACTACCCCATAATGACAACGTGAAAAAGGTTTGTTTCCTATTTTTTATAGATTTGCAAAAAGTAAGAACGAAAATATAACATGTAGGCCTACATAAGTATTCACAGCCTTTGCTAAAATGTATGATTGAACAAAATATTGTCATTGTGAAACTACTCTAAAAATGTAGATCTAGATACAGTGCATAGCATGTTCAGATTGCTTCAGTACAGGGGCGTAGCCAGAATAATCTGTTTGGGTAGGCCTAGAAAATATGGATAGGCATCTTTTCCGTTTTTTTTAACTTATTTATAGAACACTTTTTGTGGATAGTCAGGTTATTGGGGAAGGGGGGGGAGAGGGAGGAGGTTGGGGTGTGTTGTGCATTCCAAAGATTGGTGTGGATCTCAAGACATGATGAACAGATCGAGTTCTGTAAAACACACAAAGAAATATCCCCTAGACACCACTTTATGTGAAAGGCACAAAACAAAGATGGCAAAGGGATGCGATCATGATGGGGAGGGGTGTAACAGGGCAGAGGATGAGCAGATTGGGAGCACAGAGGAAAGCGGCAGAGAAAGATGGTTGGATGAGGTGAATCATCATTGGACTGTGCTTCTCAGTGGACGAGGGTGACAGAGAGCAGGGGGGCCACCAGGAGCAGCAGACTCGCGGCGAGGCTTCACGCGTCGTTGCACAGGTTGCCTTCACAGCAGTCCAGCTTGAAGCTCACGCCTGGCAGTTGAGCTGACACGGACTCTGTACAATAGCTCTTGCTGGCACATCCCTTCATGGAAACCTTCTGGCCTGCGACGTCAGCTACAAGCACAAGAAGAAGCACTGTTATTCCCTCGGTTTACACACACCTGTGCTGTGCACAGACAAAGACGCATTTTTCTGAACATCATTTGATATATAGAACAACAAGCACTGTCATGAGTGGAATTAAAAATATGTGAAACATGTGAAACATTACTTGTAGTGGAGATACAGCTATTCTCATCCCCCAGACAGTTTAGAGTGTTGCGGCAATCCTGGCCTTTGCATGTGAAGCACTGTTTCCCATTTGGGGTACCACTGCTGGATTCTGAGGAGCAGAAAAAAAAGAAGCACTGAAGTTACCATAGGCTATAAACATAGGCGCCGATTTATGTTTTTCTCCGTTGGTCAATAGATTGTCAGATTCCAATTTAGATGAAGACGGTTTATCATACAGGTGATGCAATATAACAATCATAATAATACTGGTTTACACGATAATAATCATAAAATATATAATACAAATTGGCCTATAAGGAGTATTTATAATAAATAATATAATCATTATAAAAAATACATCATGTAGATTTAACGTAATAACAATAATATTGGTTTACACGTAAAGACTAACCTGGGACAGTCTGAGAGTTGCAGAGGTCCGTGGTGCAGCACTTGCTATTTATCAATGTCCTTGAGATTCCGAAGTTAAGTGACACTGTCTGGCACTGAACAGGCGCAGCACAGCTCTTCATGGTCACTTCATGGAGTTTTGACCCTCCTTGATAGTTATGGAAAACAATTACAGTCATTCAAAACAGGATTTCATTATTTAGCCTATGTAATGAAAACAATTCGGCCAATAACCCGTATCGCGATAAAGCCAATATAGGCTACATCATAATAAAATGAAATGAGTTCCGCATTCAAGTATCTGACCCGCGTAAGATGTGACCCTCATTGCTGCACATTGAGTGGAACTGGGACATGTCTTCTGGGTATCCACGCATGATCCCAATGCCCCGGGTAAGCACTCGTAACAGGTGAGTGTGAAGGCTAAAATATGGGTGTATCAGAACAGGTTATTTCGGTTATTAGAAACTGCAAATAAATTGACAATAGACCTGTTATAATGAAAATACAAAACAGAAGGCTTGCATCAATGATTCTAGTTGGATTAGGCTACTTTTATTTGGAAATCACATAACCAAAATCTTAGGCTATTAATCTGCAGCCATAGGCAGCCTAATATATTTTAGCTGAAACTATGCAACCAGTCTAGGATAGGCTAGAGTGTATTTGAGACTTACCTGTGGAAAACAGCGCACATCCAACGAAAAGTACGACGAAATGCATTGTGATGCAAATTGGTTAATGCATGAAAGTCCGACTGATGCTGGGCGAGTTGAAGCATTTAAAGGTGTTTTCTGGGAGTGGTTTATTGCGGGGTAAATACAACATTCAACGGGAAAATAAACTTAACTAATTTCTGGGAAATGGATAGCCTACCTAGCCTGACGTTGTCATACTCATAATTCTTGTCAGAATATGAGTCTGAGAACTCTCCATTGGGCTGTGACTATGGGGCGTGTTTCAACCGAACCCGGAAAACAAATGCCTCTTCGCTCAATTGGATAGACCTACAACCAATCAGAGCAACGTAGTATGTTAACTTTTACCAAACCCCGTAGGAAGGACGGCAAAAACATATTTTCCATCGACAAATGCCTTGATTGCGTTTCTCTGTTCCTCTTTCAAAATTAATGCGCTGTCGATGTCTTCTAAAACAGCCTCGATGGCAGAATCATAACATCCCAGCTCTCCAGCGGTAGCCATGTTTGTTGAAAACGAATTCAACCAAAGCGCTCTTTGGTGACGTGATTGATTACGTTCCTGTTGATCATCTGTCCATCATCGTATAAAGCCCGCCCTGACAATTTCATTGGTCCGAACAGCTCCTGTTCGGACATAGTTGTTCCCCAACCGAGACTCCCCAGACCCAACTTCCCGACCAAATTATTTTGTGGGCGGGGATAAATTGGGCTGGCGGCCAGGCTATCTCTCACTATGGAACCGGCAGGAATCAAGCGCGTCTCCCCTGGAGTTCTTAGTCGAGCCTGCCACTTATCACCCAATCAAAAAAAAGAAAATGTCTACACAATAGCTAATCAGAAAATAGCACTATAGCTCAAGCAGCCCTGTTCATGAAGAAAGGGACATCTTTAGTTTTTTAATTCATTCAATATTTTGCATAATAATACATAAATGTATGAATTGTTATCCAGTGAAATTAGGGATTTATAGGCATGCAAACTCCTCACCTTTTTGAAACCAAAATAACCTACGTTCGGGGCCGTGGCCAACACAGCATTTGACCCGTGCTTCCCAACTTTACAACTGGCTCTGGAACCAATGCTATACAAAAAATGTCTTTATGGTTAAAAGAACATGACATTGTTTACAAGAGCACAGATTCTACATAGATCTAGCCTCTTAATTTTGCTCTAGAAGGGCACCAGATTCATGCGTTTAACTTTCAAATTTAATAAATGTTCTTCCGGGGGAGCATGCCCCCGGACCCCCATAGAGGGTCGGGGATTCGCCGTATACTTCTCACCTCTTTCACCCTTCACCTGTTTGCATGCCTGTTATTAGCAAGGGGGTTTTGCACTTTTGCAAGGCATTGTATTCATGTCATATTGTCATTGGGGGCTGAGCACCCCTAAAGGTCTGATCCTAGAATCGCCCCTGAGTCTAGGCCTAGTCATATTTTCGTTATCACACGATGACTGACATATTGTCACATTATAAACATATTTTTCAAAATAGGCTTAATAATTAGCACTAAATACATTTAAGTGTTTTGCATAGTCCATGTTATAGGTCACTTTTAAAATCATGTCATACTTTATCATTATATCCTGGCCATGGATGCATTAATCATTGCTGCCTTTCAAAAATGTCAGGTAAAAAGCAGTTAATTAATTAATTTTGAGGGGGGGGGGGGGGGCGCTGGGGGAGGGGAAATGTCACTCTTGCCTGTCTTCAACACTTGAGAGCCCTGATGCAGTATAATACAATATAGGGCCTACAGCATGAAAAACATACAGTAGTCTATAACCAACTATAGCTTAGTGTAAGTATTGTATTGTCAGTTTTGTACAGTGCAGTAGGCTACAGTAGGCTACTGAGCTAGTTTCGAATTGATGTGCTGCATGATTTGGTTTAATTTCTTCAGGTCGTGTATCAACATCAACGTATTTTAAATTTGGATTATGATCACCTGCGAAAACTGTATGCTAAAAGTTTGCGACATTGTATGCACCGACAAACAAGCATTTGCAAATGTCAGTCTTGATAGTGCAACATCAAATTTAATACATTCTTATTTTGTTTGTTGTGTATTTTCATTTGTAGTTATTGGTTTTCCTGCCCCTTTAAGGCAGGTCACACACGTGGGAAAAGAAGAAAAGAGAGACCGGAGGTTGGAAGCCTGGCTCTGCCCTCCTACGTACTTCCGCTCAATTTGGATTTTGCTTCTGTACTAGGCAAGCCCCCACCCCTCGCCCCTCGGCTTGAAGCAACGGCCCCGGTGGATGTAGGTGGTATTGCATTTACGGTTAGGTTTCCGACTCTTCCGGTCGTTTTTATTCTATTACTAACTCCAGTCAACATTTACAAAACTATCTCCCCCAATAATTTGTGTTCGATTCTCGAACCTGGCTCATACTACTAGCTTTTTCATAGAATAATTTTTCCCGATTTTTGCTAAGTTTGAAACGAATCCGAAATGGGTAAACTAGCACCCCATTTATTTGCTTACGTCAATAAAAGTTGCCTGCAAATGTGCTCGCGGATACTAACAGGGCACGAGCACAAAAGTTCGAATGAGCCATGGATTTATATTGAATGAGCACAGGGAGAAATGGCTTGAGTTGCCTGCCCTGTTCTAGCAAGTTTAGCAAATGGTTGTCACACATACATTAAATGTGGTTAATATAGTTTATTCCCGTTATTTTAAAACAGATAAACAGATTTTTGATGGCAAATATTATATTATGTTAAGCGTGAGCATAGATTGTTGACATGTCTATCTGGAGCAAAGACGTTCAATAAAATATATTTTAGACACACTTTTATTTATTACATTATTAACACGTCTTGTTAGATCACGTTATATCCATTAATAGACGTTTGGTTTTCTAGGTTGAACATATAAAACACAGGTCACATTTCGACACTGATGTGAAATTGAAGGCAGTGTGAATTTCGTGGCATTTCGTTTGAATATAAAGTTGACAGTAAGCAATGGTAAGTCTGCATTATGGAAGATTTCGGTTACCAAAATAACTATTAAGCTTTCTTTGCCTGGCGAGAACCACGACGGAGCTGTTCATGTTAACAGTTTATTTCATCCGATACAATGCGTTGGAAATCATACTCATATCACGAAGAAAAAAAGCAACATATGTGATGAGTTCCATCTAGAATAGCCCTATATTTAGCCCTATAGCCTATTTCTAAAAAACAAGTGAAAGGAATACTATACAGTGACAGAATACATTTCCGTTAAGTTTGCATCATGTGTCTGATTCTTATCGGACTTCCCCATTCTGCCCATAGATTCTGCAACTGCAATGCCTTAGCTCACACGCTCGTAACCATATAAATCTATGCTCGCGACTGGTTGTCGCAAAGTATGACGTGTACAGCTAGTTGCAAGCGTGCACGAGGTCTCGGAGCTAGGGAAAAAAAGAGCCACTGTTTAAAGCTAGACCGGAAGACACGGAAGTGGAAAGATGGCCGCGTCCAGTCTCACGCTCTCGCTTGCCTCACTGCGCCACTGAGCACTTTTCATAGAAATGAATGGGGACGCCATCTTGGAAGACAAAAGTAGCTTACTCTATTTATATTAACTCTATGGTACTAGGTCTGGGATTTTAGTGCATCAGACGGTTTTCAGAAAAAAAAGATTGTAGGTCCAATCAGCAAACAGAGGGAGTGGCTAAGAACGATGACGTTGATGTTGTGCACTAGTTTGAGTTGTAGTTCAGTAATGGCGGCGGAGAAAGATTCGAGCGAAGCTATTCTGCGGTTGTGGCAACGCTGCCGAATATCAATAAGTTAAAGCCAGAGCAAGAACAATCCTTGCTGGTCATGATGTTGTGGCCCTCCTCCCCACGGGGTTCTGGAAAAGTTTGATTTTCCAGGTACGGCAGCTAACTCCGTGGTGAAGGAATTGGCTAAGGCGAACGCTAGCGATTGATTATGGCAGATTAGAGTGGCTCTGGGCAGATCCAATAGTTTTAAACTTCAACAGAGTACCCGCCTTCAAGGAAGTTAACGCTTGTCAATGGAGCGATCCCAGACCCTCTGTACAAATGAAACGTACGAGGGTCTAGTTAGGACCAGGCTAGGAGGTTGGGGGGTTGATTTGAAAAGGGAGATGAATGTTAGGTTATTTGCTGTTATGTCGCAGACTGAATTAAAGAAAGAAACGTGAAGTTTCACCGTTGTAACCCGTGTCTTATCTGTTACGTTGTCCCCGTTGTTCTGCTAAATGACTAATTGTAATGTAAATGAAACTGTGGAAGAGACTGGAAGGAGAGAGGACCAGGATCACACCAGAGCAGTGTGAGAAACTAGTGATGTCCTGCGGCTGCAGATGTGCACTTCCTACACATTTCCTACAACACAGCTGTAACCCTCAAACATCTAGCTTTCGTGCCACAATGATTGTAGTTCTCAAATTTTGGTCACTGTGTTTTTCCACACAATAAAGTTTTTTTCAGGCGGTATCATTCAGGTCTCTGCCAATACAGCCCTACATTATCATCCCATAGTGCTCAATCGGTTTTCTTGTTCGGGCATGACTGGTGTGCGCAAGTTACTTATTGCTCTTGAACGAGTACAAATTGCTGGGGAGTGGCCTAGAGTCTAAATGTTCTAGCTCGTGTTGTCAGGCCACTGCTCCTTGTTTCACATATGTCACCTGTTGTTTTCAACCTCATGGTTTATGGGTTTATCTACGGACAGTCAGACAGTTTAGTGACAACATAATTCCTCCCTTAGAGGCTTAACCAACCCTCTCCAAGAAATATACTGGATGAAAAATAATAAACACAAAAGAAAAAATACAAACAATTATTACAGTGCAATGGATACGTAATGCAATAAGTGCTATGTTGTAAAGTGCAAACCTTTCTAATCAAAATTATTGCTGTGCATTCCTTTCTCCACCACATCTACCTGGGTTTCACTCACCTCCATTTCCTTGCCCAGTTGCAACGCAACCAAGGAATGGATTACTTGGCAGTTGAGTTCCTTCCTCTGTCTGCCCTTCTCACGCTGTATAAAACTCTCTTTGAAACACACCTTAACTATTGTAATGTGATATGGTGCAACACTTTCACCAGCCATCTTAAAAAACGTATATCCTTGCAAAAGAAAGTCATACGGGCTCTGTCTTGGTCAGAGATAAACTCTCCCACCCAACCTCTATTCCACCGTTTTGAGTTACTAAGACTGACTAAGCTAAATGAATATCATAATGCCTGCCTTATGTTCCAAATTGTCAACAGGCTGAACTCTAGATTGAGTAGTCTTGTTCCCATCTCCAGCCCCCAGCATACATACCAAACGAGAATCAAACCACTCATATCAGGAGAATGTTGCCGACGTGCGTGCCAATATGAGTGTTGTCTGTAGGGGGCCGCAGATATGGAACGGGATTGATGAAGGCCTCAAGGTGCTGCCCTCTATCTCCAACTTCAAAAGACAACTAAAAAATAATTTCTTATTACGTAATTGGGTTGAGAAAAGGGCTGTATGGTGGAAGGCAAACATTTACAGTAAAAAATGCTGGTTGATGATGAACTATTCTCGTATATGGACACCACAGTGAAAGCTGACATTGTCCCAAATCACCATTAGAAACAAGTGTGAACAATTTTGAGTCATTGTGTTTTACAGATGACAACTGTGTTGTAGTTGTGTTTACTATTTGCCGCCTGTGTTAACCATTTTGCTGTACAAGTGCATCATTGTGCAAAATGTGTTTAGTGAATGAGAATGTGTTTAGAGTTTTGCCAAGAGTGTCTGATTCGACAAATGGAGTTAGGCCACTGAACATTTGATTCGGAGAATAGGGTTTAGTGTTTTAGCAATTGTAAAAAACTGTAAAAAGGCAACAGGTCAGTGTACCTGTCCTCATAAAAAATGGTAGGCAATGTTGCAGGAAGAGGAAGAGGGAGAGTGAGGATGAGAGGGGGAGCCCGTGGAGGAAGAGTGGTAGGGAGAGGTAGACCAGGAGGCCGTGGAAGAATAGGGCCAAATTTACAGTATCTAATGAAATTCGAACAACATTGGTTGACCATGTTGTGAACCATGGGGCAACATTGAGAGAGGCTGGACAGAGAGTTCAGCCCAACCTCAGCAGATATACTGTTGCAACAGTAATTTGGACATTTCGACAAGAGCTTAGGTGAAAACTACTTTTCTCGACTGTCTACAGTACAGTACAGTCAAATGTAGCCTACTATGCACTATATCAGTACTTTTTTCCTCTGGAGCAAAGACAGCCCAGCCAGGCCCAATGACCAGACTCTGCCACCCGTAGTCCCCCGCGCCACAGTGGAACAGGTGTTGATACTAAAGAACCCTCTGCTGAAAGAACGACTCCTGAGACTGAACGAGAAATGGAACAAGTGTACCCTCACCATGTGGCCAAAACATGGAACATTTGATCTCAGCCTGTGTGATGACATGCAGGTCCTCATAAATAACAACACTGGGCGGGGTCCGCCCAAAGAGTGACTGAGAAAGAGGGAGGAGGAACTGGGCGTACTTGCTTTGTACGTCCAGGAGGGGAAGAAGTACTGTGACACCCTGAGAGAATCCAGGCTCGCTGCCCAAACTGACAATATGACACTGACAGGGAAAAAGGGGGCAGACCAGCCCCCACCCTAGGGTGGTCAAATGGTTACTAGCTCTGACCTAACCAGAAGGACTCTTGACAAGGGAGGGGCAGAGGCAGTGCCAGACCCATTAGAGGCAAGCAACAACATGACGGAAGCTAGTCTGACAGGCCCACAACTAAGTAATGAGTAATATCACAAAAATGGGAACTATGGTCTCCAAAATTACAGTACAGGTTGAGGCAACATTCAATCAATGATTAACAGGTTTAATAGATGGGTAAAAGCCACACCAGCAAAATATCAACCTGCACAAACAGTAATAAGGTTCCTGATAAGGGAGATTATTCCCTAGATTTGGAAGTTTAACGATAATGAGCTCAGACAATGGTAAAAGCTTTTGTTGAGGGGTCAACCCTGGTTTCATCTGAATCAATGTGTTAAGGATCCCAGTTCAGACTTGACCACACCAATTGACTTTGATTTCCATGTTACAGCACAGGACGGTGCTGTCCTGAAGGAAAGTACACAAATGACTTTGTTATTTTCAGTCCTAGGACTGGGCCTGAGAATGAGGGTTGAGAGCTCCCTGCTGGGTGCTCCCCAGAGGAAAATGTCAAGGTTGTTACCTAGAACCAAGGACCAGGTCCAGGGCTTGGAAGTCTTACCAAGCCACTATTGACAACGGCAAAAGAGTCACTCGAGCCAGCTCCCGAAAAAGGGATCCTGCTAAAGGAGGCGGTTGAAACTGTTTGTTTGTTTGTTTATTTATTTATTCACAATACCACTTCAAATAGTACAATAATACAGTTGGGGTACAAGTTCAATTGGGTAGAGTGAATGGGTCCCCCAAAGAAGCTAGGAAAGCTTATAGGTGGGAGCCGATGATTCATGAAAGGGTAGTGGTACAGACTATAGGATACACAATTACCACAGATGAAGATAAGTAGATGCACGCAAAAAGGCGCACAAATACATACATAACATTACATACATTCAATCATACACATACATCCCAGTAGTCCATGAAGAAAATAGTTTTTATATTAGGTATAGGTTACAGTTTTTTCCAATTGCTTAAGCACAATTTTGAAAACAGGGCTCACTTTGTCAAAACACAACAAACGATTCACACAACTAGACACACAAGTAGCAGAACACTTCCAATCTTTTGCAAAATTAAACACTTCGTTCAAAACTATACAATCATGTATAAAAAACAATTTCTGTCACCATATGCCACACACATAAAATTGGACTCTGTTTGAACCAGTTACACACTGTAGTGCATAATGTAAAACACTTTTACACTAACTATTCTTTTCTAATTATATAACCTGCTTGATTTTGTCAGAGATATTGTTCCATTAGAGTACATACAAGTACATGAATATGTTAACCAAACACAACACACAAGACCAGTACTGCACACTGCTGAAAATATTTACTGTATTTTTCCAAATTGTCTATGTAACGGTTGCATTTTGTGCAGAAAATCTGAACATATTTCAAATCAAATACTGTAGTAGGCTACATAGCAGTCTGTAAACACAGCAAATACATTTGTGGAGACAAAAGAAAGAATACAGCAAATGAAATACAGTACATTATTTCAATCATGGACTGCAGTAAATATGTTCAAAAAAAGTACTGATGTAGTGCATATAGCTGTAGCTACATGTAGCTATATTTTACTGTACTGTACTGTAGACAGTAGAGAATAGTAGTTTCACCTGTGCTCTTGTCGAAATGTCCAAATTACTGTTGCAACACTATATCTGCTGAGGTTGGGCTGAACTCTCTGTTCAGCCTCTGTCAATGTTGCCCCATGGTTCACAACATGGTCAACCAATGTTCAATGTTGTTTGAATTTCATTAGATACTGTAAATTTGGCCCTATTCTTCCACAGCCTCCAGGTCTACCTCTCCCTCTCCCTCTCCCTACCTTCCTCCACGGGCTCCCCCTCTCATCCTACCTCTCCCTCTTCCTCTACCTGCAACTGCCTTCCATTTTTGATGAGGACAGGTACATTGACCTGTTGCCTTTTTATAGTGCTTATACCTGATTGGTATGTTTACAGTTTAGCACTTTAGTGCTTGTACACCTGACGCTTTGATCCATCTGTTCACGTGTGGCATTTTACAAGGCAGTGTCTAAAAAAGGCAATGAAGTGACATAATCTTACATTTCTGTGTCTAATGTAGAAAAGTGTGTGTAGTATTTTGCAAATAGTGTGAGGATGAGAATGTGCTTATAGTTGTGCAGGTCTGGCCTTCTGTTGTGCTCCTTGAGTGTCAGATTTCACTAACTGTGTGTTATTTTACATTTTTGTGTCTAAGCAATTGGAAAAAACTGTAAAGAGTTTTTCTCTGTGTGGCGGTGGAAGGTCTATGACCAAAACCATATACCAGGGTAAATCTCCTACAGGCAATGGAATTGGCCTGTGGTGACGTAGGTGTGGAGTGTTTTCAAGGCTGGATCCAGCACCCCAGGGGGGTTTTCCATAGGGATGGGTATCGAGAACCAGTTCTTGTTTAGAACCGGTTCCCAGTGAATCGATTCCTTGGAATCGTTAGCAAAATTCCTTAACGATTCTGTTCACGATTCTCTGTGCCGTTGCGCATGCGCAAACTGTTATAGTTTTATGCGCAAACTGTCCCGTCGTTTGAAGCATACATTTTAGCTCCGGCATTTGTCTCCCATTAGTATTGATCTTATTGATCATTTCACGTTATCGGGGCGGCGTGTGTTATCAGCAAACGTTCGTGTTTTAATCACCTTGTTGTCAAAACACTACACACAATGTTCAGTTGTTTCACACACTTCTTAAGTAAAGTCTCAAAGCATCAACCTACAACACACAAATATTCAAATCTCTAAACACTCAGGTCTGGTGAGCAATTTGCAATCAGGACTGCAGCATAAAAAGGGCCTTGAGCCTGTTTTGTTTGGTGAACAATGGAGAACTTAGAACATATCAACAACCAGAGAAGGAGAGGGGTAAGAGTGAGAGGAGGACAAGGAAGAGGACAAGGAAGAGGAGGGAGAGGATGACAAGGAGGAGGAGGAAGAGGAGGACGACAAGAAGAAGGAGGAGGAGGAGGAAGAGGAGAAGAAGAAGGAGGAGGAGGAGAAAGAAGAAGGAGAACGGTGATCTCTAATGAGATTCGGGCCACCGTGGTTGACCATGTGCTCAACCATGGTTTGAGCATGAGGGAGGCTGGCCAGAGGGTCCAACCAAATCTCAGCCGCTTCACAGTTGCTGCCATCATTAGAACCTTTAGAATGGAGAACAGGTATGAATTATATTTGCCTTGTGTACTGAAATATTGCATATCAATAGAATACAGTGTGCTCACTGTATTTGTATTTTGCAGGACTGAAAGAGAACCATGACGTGGAGGAAGAACATGCACTTTCACAGCCGAACAGGAGACTGACATTGTGAAAATGGTTTGTGAAAACAACACTATCACACTCCGACAGATACAAACCAGGATCCTGGCTGACCATGCCACATTCAAAAACATCCAGACCATCAGCCTCTCTACACTGGACCGTGTTCTCTGCAGGAATGCCATGCGGATGAAACAAGTGTACAGGGTCCTATTCGACCGGAACACAGACCACATCAAGGAGTTACGGCAAGAGTTTGTGCTTGTAAGTCCCATACATTCAGCACTGACACATGCATGTATTGCACCTGTAATCCAATATTGTTCCTTTTCTACAGTGTCTCACTGTACCCCACTGTGTTGACCCATCTGTGTCCATACTATACAGTAACTTGCATTATCATGCTGTCTGTTCCAGCGGATCCAGGAGCATGACACAGCTAATGAGCTATATGAATACATATTCATTGATGAGGTTGGATTCAACCTGGTGAAGAGGAGGCGCCAGGGCAGAAATGTCATTGGCCAGCGCACCATTGTTGAGGTCCCCGCCGAGTCACTTTGTGTGCTGCAATGGGTTGAGCAGGCCTGTTGATAGTACTGTACTGTTCAAAAAATAAAACATTTTTTGCCGCATATGTGTGCTGTTTTATGTTTGACTATGAAAAAATTTGGCCTACACTGAGACATTTTACAAAAGTTGAAATGGCTCATTCTCCAGAGTCATTGTCATTCATATGGTGTATTCCATTTCTAGAATTGTGTTTTCAGTTTTGCACTACTGTGTGCTGTGAATGCTTGGTAGTGTGCAGCAAATGCTTATTGTGTGTACTGTTATGAATGGTATGTGTGTGTCATTTGAAAATATGGCTGTGTGTACCAAATGAAAACACGAGTTGCATTTTGTGAACAGGTAAGAGATTTGATGGCAAAGAGTCATCTTGCAAAGGGAGTGTCAGGTTTAGCATTTTGTGTGTGAGGTTTTCAGTTTTGTGTGTGCAGTTTTGAGAAAGACGTTATTGTTTTGAGAAACGTGTGTTAACAATTGTGAAAAACTGTAAAATCGCATGCCTTTGCATGCGATTTTAATACACGATACATTAGTAAGAAGAGCAATGTGAAATACTTTGAACCTGCTAAACAAAATACATTTCCTTTGGTAATCATAGCTGGGGTATATTTCCTCAGAATGCGATGTCGTGGAGCTATGTTGATTCGCGTTCGTTACTATACAGTTTGAATGACGAAGAGAGAGGAGGTTTGGGTGTTTTGTGCATTCCAAAGATGGGTGTGGATCACAAGACATGATGAACAGATCGAGTTCTGTAAAACACACAAAGAAATATCCCCAAGACACCGCATTATGTGAAAGGCACAAAACAAAGATGGCAAAGGGATGCAATCATGATGGGGAGGGGTGTTACAGGGCAGAGGATGAGCAGATCGTGAGCACAGAGGAAAGCGGCAGAGAAAGATGGTTGGATGAGGTGAATCATCATTGGACTGTGCTTCTCAGTGGACGAGGGCGACAGAGAGCAGGGGGGCCACCAGGAGCAGCAGACTCGCGGCGAGGCTCTGTGCGTCGTTGCACAGGTTGCCTTCACAGCAGTCCAGCTTGACGGTTATGCCTGACAGTTGAGCTGACAAGGCCCCTGTACACAAACTCTTGCTGGCACATCCCTTCATGGAAACCTTCTGGCCTGCGACGTCAGCTACAAGCACAAGAAGAAGCACTGTTATTCCCTCGGTTTACACACACCTGTGCTGTGCACAGACAAAGACGCATTTTTCTGAACATCATTTGATATATAGAACAACAAGCACTGTCATGAGTGGAATTAAAAATATTTGGGAATAATAGAGAACCAATCATGTGAAACATTACATATAGAGGAGACACAGCTATTCTCGTCCCCCAGGCAGTTTAGAGTGGTGAGGCAATCCTGGCCGTTGCATGTGAAGCACTGTTTCCCATTTGGTTTCCCACTCCTGGATTCTGTGGAGCAGAAAAAAAGAAGCACTGAAGTTACCATAGGCTATAGACATTGTATAACCAGTGGAAAGTTCTCATATTGCACGTTTACATGACAATCCTTTTCTCCTTAACTAGAATTCGTCAATAAGTGTCAGATTCCAATTTAGATGAAGACGATTTATCATATAGGTGGTGCAATATAACAAATATATTCACAAATATAATACAAATATTACGAGCATTTATAATAAATATAATTATTTTTAAAAATACATCATATAGATTTAACGTAATAACAATAATATTGGTTTACACGTGACTAACCTGGGACACGCTGAGAGTTGCAGAGGTCCGTGGTGCAGCACTTGCGATTTAGAAATGTCCATGTGACACCGAAGTTAATTGACCCTGTTAGGCACTCAGTAGGTTCAGCACAGCTCTTCGTGGTCATATCTTCAATCATATCTCCGAGGTTTGGCGCTAGTTGATAGTTATGCATGGGAAACAATTACAGTCATTCAAAACAGGATTTCATTATGATAACAATTCGGCCAATACCCCGTATCGTGATAAAGCCAATATAGGCTACATCATAATACAAATGAAATTCGTTTCGCATTAAAGTAGCCTATCTGACCCGTGTAAGATGTGACCCTCATTGCTGCACATTGAGTGCAAATGGGACATGTCTTCTGGGTCTCCACGCATGATCCCGATGCCTCGGGTATGCACTCGTAACAGCTGAGTGTGAAGGCTAAAATATGGGCGTATCAGAAGAGGTTATTTCGATTATTAGAAACTGCAGATAAATTGACAATATGCCTGTTATAATGAATACAAAACAGAAGGCTTGTATCAATGATTCTAGTTGGATTAGGCTACTTTATTTAGAAATCACATAACCACAACCTTAGGCTATTAATCTCCAGCCATAGTAGCCTAATATATTTTAGCTGAAACTATGCAACCAGTCTAGGATAGGCTATAGTGTATTTGACACTTACCTGTGGAAAACAGCGCACATCCAACGAAAAGTACAACGAAATGCATTGTGATGCAAATTGATTAATCTATGAAAATCCGACTGAGGCTGCGGGCGGGTTGAGTTAAGCATTTAAAGGCAGGGGCGGATTTAGAAAAATATTCATGGGGTGGCAAGAGGGTGGCAGGAGATTTTGATGGCAGCCCGTGTGTGAGATAAAACATGAAAAGTAAATTCCAAAAGTGTGTGAGATCAAAATAAAAAGACTAAAGGCTGTGCAACATGGGGCGCCGTTTGTAAAAGGTTGCACGTCCGTTATTCCTGCTCAGTTTTCGCACATTTAGCACAAATAAATGCATCAACATTTTCAACGGTCACTTTTTTAAACATTTAGGGAGAAATTCATCTAAATACATGTCATAACTTATTTAGAGCAATGTTCTGCAGTATGCAAAATAATAAAATAATATTTTATAGAACTGTTAAATGTAAATGTAAATGTTTAATGTATGTTTAATGTAAATGTTTAATGTAAATGTTTAATGTAAATGTTAAATCTAAATGTTAAATCTAAATCTTACAGTCTTACAGTTAGAGCTAACCTAGCTATCGTAGCTAGCATCATGTCACCTGTTAACTAGCCTACCATTTTCTAACTAATGCCTAACACATTTAGCACTTTGTTTAGTTTGGAAAGGGTGGGGGTCTTGATCATAATGCGAATCAAACGTAAAATTGAAGTCTCTTAGATGAGTGTACTGTATAGTTATTTAATATTTCACTCTATTTAGCTACCGGCTGCACGGACTTGTGTGTGAATGTGAAGGACAGCCGATGAACCTTTATTTCTGTCACCTTGGCTGTGTATTTCACTTTTCTAGGTCTATACAAGGAAGATGACCGCTCAACAAATTGGCATCACAATATAGTGGCACGAGAACCTATCACTTCACAGACATCCCAAGTCTCCCGGAAGTTCCGGGAGTCTCCCGCATTTCAATAGCAGCTCCCGGACGCCCGCAAATGCTATACAATCTCCCGGAATTCGGGGATTTCGTTTTTAGAGCGAGCGCGAGACTGTGCAATGGTCAATGGTCAGGTGCATATCGCGCGTCCTGATTGCGTCCCGGGGGGGGGGGGGGGGGGGTGTATGTGTACGTGCTGGTTGAGGGGGTACATCATGCATGTGGATTGCGTCCCGGGGGGGGAGAAGCCACCTCCCGGAAATGAGTCTCTGCAGGTTGGGATGTCTGACTTCATAACTGCTACCTCCAATCACTGTACATATTGTCCTGTCACTGAACATACTGTCCTGTCACTGTAGGCTACATACGTTTGCACTGGCACCAATTACTGTTATATGTTGTTTTATATGGCATCATGGTCCTGGGGAAATAGGTTTAGTGTTTATTTGTATTTATTTTGGAGGTTTATTATATGTTAGCTTATCATAGGTGTAAACTTGTTCTGAGTACTTATATGTCATAATATGCCAGGTTGCTTTGCGTTGTCTTGTCCTAAGAATTGACCGTGTGTTGGTCTGTGCATCTGACATTAAAAGACTTGAACTTGAACTTTTTTTTTTTTAACGTTTTTATTATGTACAACCATATGTAATTGAAAATGACAATAAAATACACTTGACTTGAAGATTAGCCTAACAACAGTTGTATATTGCCACCAACTAAGTTTGCGCATTTGCCTCTTACATTAAGGAATGTTGGCAGTGAAACCAAATTGCGCACAATACTGAGGCAACGCAATCGCAGTGCAAGGGAAGTTCACAAAGCTCCAAGCCAGACAGCCAGCCAGCCTGATATTACTGCATTTATTTGTCTCTGCACCCCTTGTTATATCATAGAGTATTGCAATTGTGACCACCAACTTCATACTAATAGCTAACTAGCTAACCAACATTGTATTTGATAGTAGCCTAGCTCGCACGAGCATCCTAAGACCTACTTTACTTACGTATTAGATGTTACAATTGTTGTCATAATTTCCCATCGGAGATTCAAGCAAGCAGACTTTAATTTTGGAAAACCAGACGCTGATTGAGCCAAACCAGGCATTAATTTCGTGTGGTTTGCTAGACACGTCTCAAAATAGCACGCGTTTATTTAGACGCATGCTTTGAACGTGTCACGTGACACGGTTCAATTTGAGGCGAAAAAGACGCCGACTTTGTATGGAAGTCGGCGCAATGGACGCCATCTTTGCATGCAAAGTCAGCGTTAATTACGCGTGGTTAACACACGGGGGTGTCTTAATACTTGCCCACTAGGCCTTCCATATGTAACTTTCGCCTGCACATTTACGGCTGCAGCCGCTTATGAAACAGCTGCAGGCGCTTCCTAAACGGGTGTCCAATCAAAAATACGCGTTTAAATTACGAGTACCTTTGACCCTGTCGGCGTTCCATATTCCATAGTTATAATACGGGTGGATGAAATCAAGCATTCTGATTGGTTGAGAGTGACTCACGGGGTGTGCATTATTGAGCGATAAAGTACCGGTACTGTGCGCCTTTTTACATTTAGGCCTACCTTAAAAGGGAAGCGTTCCATATTAGTGCGCACTCAAAAAGTAACTGTACACCTGTTTACAATTAAACTGAGGAGCTTTCCATATTGGTGCGTTATCAAAATAACGCGACCGTTATTAGTTGTCATTTCAAGCTTGACAGTAATCACATCAACAACATGTTTCGTGTTAACTTCGATCTTTTGGGGTATGACTTCTAAATCCGAAAGCTCCCTTCAAAGTTACTGGGCACCAAATCTCAATGAAAGACAGCGTTGGAGTAATATCCTTGCTGGAGAAGGCACTTCCAACACCGAGCCGAGAGCAAGAGTGGTCGGAAGCAAAGTCATCAGAGACGAAGGGGACATGAGAAACGTGTTCCACGGATGCACAATTAATGGAGATATCCAAATCAATATAACCAAATCTTAACAACAGCCTTTTTCTATCGAGCAACTCGTAACTATAGTATAGCCTATACCCAGTGCCTATGTGACGGGTATGTAACAGACGTGGTCTTGCAAGTTCCGTCAGAGGTATCTGGCCAATGTTCACCCCCACGGGGAGTCGAACCTGCCACCTCTCGACTTCCCAAGCGCCACCACTACCAGCTACGCCAAAGAAAAGCTAGCTATTCGTTGACGCGGGTGGCCCATTACATACCTGAGGAGTGAGTTTCACCAGTTCACACCAGTTACATTCACCCCTCTGAAACTCACTCCGGCGGTTAGCTGGCGCTAACCTCGTGAGATCCGGGTCACGGCACCAATGTGACGGGTATGTAACGGACGTGGTCTTGCAAGTTCCGTCAGAGGTATCTGGCCAATGTTCACCCCCACGGGGAGTCGAACCTGCCACCTCTCGACTTCCCAAGCGCCACCACTACCAGCTACGCCAAAGAAAAGCTAGCTATTCGTTGACGCGGGTGGCCCATTACATACCTGAGGAGTGAGTTTCACCAGTTCACACCGGTTACACCTACATTTGAATGATTTAGAATGTTTAGGCCTAATGTTTAAATTAAATATTATTTTATTGAAAGTATCCCATTGTCATTGAATGAAAAAAAAACACGACAAGTATGTTAAATTAGGCTTTGAAATCGTAAGAAAATCAGCACTCTTCTCTGTTCGAGACTGGGGGGGCGTGTCACCTGAAGGAGCTGAAGCTCCGCCCCACGCTGCCTACCTACGACCCAGATAATGGACGCTACGTCAAGCCGAACAAAACCGTATAGAATTAGAATGTATTTGTTCAATGAGTGAAACATACAGATGCATATAAATGAAATGTTCCCCTGAGCTGTAACACAGGAGTAAAAATTGACACCAGAGACAGCAGACAGTGAGCTCTCCAACTACTTCTAGCACACTAGCTACCATTTCGCCAAAATACCATCATTCTACACTGAGTAGCCTAATATCAAGTTAGCTGTTTGCACTAACTCATAGCAGAGATACCTCTGGAAAAGTTATCTAGTATAATTATAACAAGCACACAGAACTGAGTGATGAACTGCTGGCGGCGGTGGATGGTCCAGGTGCGACCGGAGGATGAACGGCCGGGGGGGCGATGCTCGGTACGGCTCCGCGCTGCAAGAGAAGCCGTGTGTTGGTGAACCCCGTCTGTCTCTGGTCCATGTTAAAACTGTCCGCCGTGAAATGGTCAGTGCAGAGGATGGCTGTTGGAGTTTATCCGAAGCTTTCCATGAGCGTGGCTCTTCACAAAATCTATCCACCTATTTTTCCTTTCATTATCAATAGGGAACTTAAAAGGCGTTGCAGCGCAGCTGGAGTTCTTGCATCAGGGAAGATACAGTTGCGGGTGGTGGGAGACATCCTGAAGCTAGCTAGTTAGCTAGCTGATGTAAGCTACAATAACAGTACAGCAGGAGGAGCCATTCAGTGATCTGACGTAGATAGGTCAAAATGACGTAGATAGGTAGTTTTTTCGCTCCGCCCATTAAAACCATCTGAAAACGGAAGAGAAACTGTTCTTCGGTCTAACTCCACATTTCAGTGCGACAAAGTTTTAGCGCTTTGCACATGCTTTCAGGAACTCATTCCGCACGTATATAATGTACTTAGAAGCAAAACATGGAATTTACTTTACAGGATCTTTAAGCACTTCTACAAAATAATTTTCTTCAACAAAAGCTTTTACCATTGTCTGAGCTCATTATCGTTAAACTTCCAAATTTAGGGAATAATCTCCCTTGTCAGAAACCTTATTACTGTTTGTGCATGTTAATATTTTGCTGGTGTGGGTTTTACCGATCTACTAAACCTGTTAATCATTGATTTAATGCTTGCCTCAACCTGTACTGTAATTTTGGAGACCATAGTTCCCATTTTTGTTATCTTACTCATTACTTAATTGTGGGCCTGTCAGACTAGCTTCCGTCATGTTGTTGCTTGCCTCTAATGGGCCTGGCACTGCCTCTGCCCCTCCCTTGTCAAGAGTCCTTCTGGTTAGGTCAGAGCTAGTAACCATTTGACCACCCTAGGGTGGGGGCTGGTCTGCCCCCTTTTTCCCTGTCAGTGTCATATTGTCAGTTTGGGCAGCGAGCCTGGATTCTCTCAGGGTGTCACAGTACTTCTTCCCCTCCTGGACGTACAAAGCAAGTACGGCCAGTTCCTCCTCCCTCTTTCTCAGTCACTCTTTGGGCAGACCCCGCCCAGTGTTGTTATTTATGAGGACCTGCATGTCATCACACAGGCTGAGATCAAATGTTCCATGTTTTGGCCACATGGTGAGGGTGCACTTGTTCCATTTCTCGTTCAGTCTCAGGAGTCGTTCTTTCAGCAGAGGGTTCTTTAGTATCAACACCTGTTCCACTGTGGCGCGGGGGACTACGGGTGGCAGAGTCTGGTCATTGGGCCTGGCTGGGCTGTCTTTGCTCCAGAGGACCATTGTTGCCTCTGGCATGTGTGTGTACCTTTGGGACAGTGGCAGGTGATCTGAGTCAAATACATGTATATGATTGTCAGATCAATCTCTCCCAGCCCTAAGTTTATTGCTGGTTAGACAATGAGATATGAATCAGTTTGTGAACTCTCAGGGTTACACCCTTTTCCCTTACTGTGTGTTGTTGTCCCATTACATTGGTGTGGCAAAGGTTTGATGAACGATGAAAGTGAAAACCAGACCAACCACATCATCAAACTTAATATTCTAATTTCTACTCTAACACAGATGGGGCTTGGGAGTTACAGACTCGGGTCTAGGGCATAACTAGGGCATAATATTCTAGGGCAGACTCTCGGTTCTAGGCCATCCCATGGCCTCTCCGTCTGTTGGACAGAACAAACATACAGTATGTGAACAGGGTTGCAGGATATTCACTAAATTCAAGCAACCATCTACATTTGTAAATGAGGCTTAAATGGTCTTACAGTGCGTGGTAAGGTTGTTTATGAAGTACCTATCACGATATCTAAAAGCCAAAACCATATTACAGTTTTTTACAGTCGCTAGGACACATTTCTCAATACTTAGGTCACTTTTCAAAACTCTTCACACAGTTCTCCTAACCAATTTTCAGCTCGGCACAGCAGTTAATTTCACATTTAAAATGCACTAAAACTACCAAATCACTTCATACATGTCTCAAATCAACTCATTCTTCCATAACACTAGCAAAGGTTGACAGCCAACAAACATACTTTGTCACCCACAAAACAATGACTTAAAAATCACTAACAACAGGTAGCATTATACAATGTTTTCTTATGTAAAACAAGGACACCTTCTCTACTGTTTAGAATTCACTGCAATATATGTTACTGGAATGAATCAGACATGATGCAGTATGCTTCAATATGTTGTATATCTTTCTTTTTTTTCTCACTAATTCCAGAATACAAGAATTTGTATACACACCATCCACTGATACAGATACAATAGGAATGCTACTGTGATCTTCTGCATTTGGCCATAGGTTCTCATCCACATCACATCTTATGTCATCTAGGGCAATACACCTAGGAAAGAATCTTCTGGCATGCCTGATCCATCCCTGGCAATGTCCAGGCATCCAGCATTCATTGCGTCCAGGAGGTACATTTGATCATGTGGATGGTGGTCATACAGTAAACCTTCCACCTCCATGAGGAAAATAATTATTGTATGGGGTTGAGGAATGGAGAGTAAGGTGGGAAGAAAAGTGACACCATTCTGGGATGGGCTGCAAACCACTCGGTGACTGCACGGGAGTGGTGAAATGTCCACATTGTCCCATACAAATCTTGGCTGATTTCTTCTCTCTGCATCCCTTTCCTCACCTAGCACAACCCTTCCGTAGAGATCATTTTATAGCATTTTATTTTTTGATAAAAAATATATTTCATTACAATATTACTGTAGAAATTTTGCACATTTCTGTCTTATTCAGTTTTGTATTATGTTGTTGTTTTGAACTGAAGTTTAACAGTTTTGAAAACAGTATGTTAGCATGTGCAAATTGGCCTGTAGGTACATAGAGTTTTGGCAGTTGTTGTGTCGAAGTGAGAAAAGAATGAATGTAATTTGAAAGATGTCGTCATTGAATGCATTTTGTGCCAAAACAATGATAAATGATCCACAGTTTAGCCCACATATACTTCTGTGGTGCTAACTGTGTGAAGAGTTGAAAACGTGGCTTCAGTATTGAGAAATGTGTCCTAGCGTCTGTAAAAAACTGTAGTAGCAGACCTATAAATGATCAGTGTTCCAAAAATTAAGTGAGCCTACTCATTAAAATGGATAGAGGGAGACCTCTAGTGGCTAAATTAAGTTTCTAGTGAACAAAACAAAAGACATTTGAAGTACATATCACAATCTTGGGAAAACACATCCCAATTACACTTATTACATTGATCTCCACAAACCTTAGCCTTTTTTCAACAGAACAGTGTGGTGTATGCAAAAGATGAAACATATCCACACACACACACCCACACACAGCCTTTCACCCCGGTCTGTTAGCACTTCTCTCAAGCTCCATCAGGTTGGATGGGAACGTCAGCCATTTTCTGATCTCTCCAGAGATGTTCAAGTCTGGGCTCTGGCTGGGCCACTCAAGGACATTCACAGAGTTGTCCCGAAGCCACTCCTTTGTTATCTTGGCTGTGTGCTTAGGGTTGTTGTCCTGTTGGAAGATGAACCTTCGCCCCAGTCTGAGGTCCAGAGCACTCTGGAGCAGGTTTTCATCAAGGATGTCTCTGTACATGATTGCAGCATTCATATTTCGGCTGTAACACAACATAACATATAGCAAAGGTACGACCATTCGTAAACCAAAATGATGCAGAGAAGTTAATTCATGCTTTTATATCCAGCCGGCTGGACTACTGTAACGCACTTTTCACTGGTCTTCCCAAGAAAACCACTGAAAGACTACAGCTCATTCAAAATTCTGCAGCTAGATTATTAACCAAAACTAAAAGGAGAGAACACATTAGTCCTGTCCTAGCTACTTTACACTGGCTCCCTGTTACCTTCAGAATTGACTTTAAGGTCCTTTTCCTCACATACAAAGCTCTACACGGACAAGGACCTAGCTACATTGCTAACTCCCTTATAAACTACACACCAGCTAGAACACTGTGATCATCAAATGCAGGCCTATTAGAGGTCACCAGAAGCAGTCATAAGAAGATTGGTGATTCGGCCTTTGTCAATTACGCCCCAAAACTATGGAACAAATTACCCGTAAATATTAGGGAAGCAAACACTCTAGACATTTTTAAAAGACAGCTTAAAACCTACCTTTTTACCGAAGCATTTAAATAATTTTATCTCAAAAGGGTTTTCCTACTTTTATTAGTTATATTATTATGTGTGTTACTTGTAATCCTACTTTTATTAGTTTAAAGTTGTTTTCTCTCTTGAACAGAGATCTTATTGGGATTTTTATTTTTGTTTGAATTGTTTATCACTTGTATTATTGTTTTTATTGATTTTATGTAAAGCACCTTGAGCTACAATTCTTGTATGAAATGTGCTATATAAATAAAGTCTTATTATTATTATTATAACAACATGTGGAAAAAGTGAAGCGCTGTGAATTCTTTCTGGATGCACTGTAGAAACATTGGGACATGTGACACATTAATCCCACACAAATCCTTCAGCTAAAGCATCCTCTCCTAGCACAAACCGCAAATATCAAATATTTTCATTTATCTGAGCGCAAAATACCGTTTTTTGGAGCTTTATGCCATATAAACCTTACTACTCATCTCTCTAATAATGCCAGGAATCTGTGTGTGTGTATGTATCTGTCGATGTATGTATGTATGTACTGTACTGTACTGTAGCATATTTAGGTATCCTCGTATTAGAATTTGTTTTTAGGGCAGCGAGTTTCCCACGATTAGCCTATCTCGAAAACTGGGCACTGCAAAGTTCATATTTTGCAGGTGTCATTTTTATAAACCAATGGAGTGCAGCGCCACGTTGAACGTTGTTTGGATAAGCATTTCAACATTTCCCAAAATACGGTGCACACCGGAATTCCACACCAAGTTTTTGAAACGAGACACCGGCGGGGCCAACAGAACGACAGTATAAAGTGGACATTTTCAGTATAGGCTATATCAGTGAATTTTGTTACATGAATTGATTAGTGTTTAATAATGTCTAAACTATCTGCCCATTGAAAATGTAGGGGAGAGTGGGGTAAGATGAGCCAGTTTTTACTTATGTGTATCTCCAGGCAAGGGAAATTGAGACAAAAGTACAATGAAGACATCTACTGTTAATTTGGGATGTTGCCTATCAACTGAAAATATAATAATGCACCTATGACAAAGAGCCTTGAAAATATGACCTCAGAAAAAAAAAGTGTTCATGTGACTCAACTTACCCCAGGCTAGGGGTAAGTTGATCCAAGTCAGTGGGTAAATTGAGCCATATGGGGGTAAATTGACCATCCTATTTTTCACGTTTTAATGCTAGCATAATCTAAAAAAATAACTTGCCTCTTTTAAAAAAATCATTTAGTAATACACTTACTTTTCCAAACAATGTTTTTATTTTATTTTTTAAAGCTACTTCAAACAACACAAAACACACAAATTAAAGTAAAATTTTCCCTTTCATCTTACATTTTTTGTATTGGTGACCAATAGTTTGAAACATTTCTGTTAAGTGAAGGACTGACACCATAGTTTTCAGGAGCAAGAAATATGGTTATATGCTGTATTTCTTAAGCTGTTAATCAAGTCATGTCGAATCACACACACACACACATATAAACGTGTATGGCAGAAAGAACGTCCCTCCAGTGTATTCAGTTTCACAGTTTTGAACTTGTGAGAAGAAAAGAACAGTTTGAACTTCCAGACCTCAGCACAATGAACATGACTATTGGACATTCCATCCATCAAGGTTGCAGGGAAATATGAGTAGTTTCTCCCTCCTTGCAGTTCCTCCAACCTTTTGAGGTTTAGGAAGCTTCTTCAGCACATCATTCAGTGGGACAGATCCCACATCATTTTCTTTGAATGCAAAGGTGGCTTTGTCTTTGCCACTGCTCCCTTGGATTCTTCTGAGGAAACTTGCATCAACTTCATTGCCCTCAAGGCTCTCAACCAAGCCAATATAATGGTAGCTGTTGCATTTGGTCTCAAAATTCACAATGATAAAGTCACCAACTGACAGATCTGAGATGTCTGGTTCACTACTCTCACCCTGGGAGCTCTCACACTCAGAAGTGTCATCAAGTGGGATGGCAACATCACTCTCCTCAGAGCTGCTGTACACTGGGGTTTTCTTCTTGGTTTGTTTCTTCTTGGACTTTCCTTGTTCTTTGATGTTGGTTACTTGTTGTTTCCCCTTCAGTTTGTTTTTTCTCTTTTCATGTTCCATTTCTATTGCCTGCTTTTCAGGTGTATCAGTCAGGATCCTTGTCTTCACCCGCTTTCTCTTTGTCTGTGCCCTAGGCTGCTGACTTTTGGGTAAGGGTAGAATTTCTGAGGGAGACACATATCCAGGGGAGGTGAGGAGTGAATCTGTCCCACATGTTGAAGAACATGTCTGTGAAGGCAACTCAGTAGAGGTGGTTGAAGCCATAGGTGGATCTTCTTCAGAAGTAGACAGCACATCAGGGTTGGGCCTGTCTGACACCATGGATGGTTCAAACTCTGCATCAGAGAAAATATCTCTGTTGTAAGGAAAAATCCCTGTGGACCTAAATCCAGAAGAGATATTCCTTGGTGTCATTGCCGACATGAAAGCCTCGTTCACACATACAGGGATGTGGTATATGCTGGCTGTTTTGCCTGGGTTAGACCTCATCCAATCATCAAGAGCTCTGTTGTAAAAGGTCTTGAATGGACCATAGACAGTCTTGTCCAGAGGCTGCAGGCGATGAGATGTGTGGGGTGGAATTGTGAGCATAACAATCCCCTTACTCTTTGCTAAATCCAGTGCCCTCAGTGAAATATGGGCCTCGTGGTTATCAAGGAGTAGCAGCATGGGATGGTCAGAGGAGCACTTGGTATGCTGAACCAGATGTTCAAGGAACTCAGCAAAGGTGTCTTCATTGATCCAGCCAGATCTGGTGGAGGAACCGATTGATCCTGGAGGTGCTCCTGTAATGAAATGGTCTTTGTACCTAATCCTTGGGAAAATGAACATGGGAGGCACTGCATTCCCAGTAGCATTGACTGCACAGACCACAGTCACAAGCTCTCCTCTTTCGGCAGATGTGATGGCCCCCACTTGTTTCTTTCCCTTTTCCGCCACAACTTGCTTTGGTGTCTGCACTGTTGTGACACCTGTTTCATCAACATTGTAAATCATGTTTGGAGGGAATTTAAACCTATAAAACAAAGATAAGAGCCATGATGAAAAAAATCTGAATCGTTGAGCTTTTCAAGCAATGCTAACATCATACTAAACAGCCCTGAATACATATCCTGGTAACTGTGGCTGAAACACAGTAAACACATGCCAATTTCTTGCACAGTCAATGTACTTTACTCTTGTGTCTTGCTATAGTTGCCATTAAATTGTATTATTATTATTATAACATTATGGAATATATTAATTCTGTCACCTGTCCATCACTTTGGTCAGATTGTCAAAGAACTCCCCGACTGTGGTTTTGTTGAAGGCTGTAGCTTTTCCCAAAGATGTTCCTTCAGGCATACGACAGGAGAGAAGGTTGGCGTGCCATGAAGTTCTTGAACCTAACTCTTAACACCAAATCAA
Organism: Thaleichthys pacificus; assembly: GCA_023658055.1. Classification (NCBI taxonomy): domain Eukaryota; kingdom Metazoa; phylum Chordata; class Actinopteri; order Osmeriformes; family Osmeridae; genus Thaleichthys; species Thaleichthys pacificus. Next base: position 4,180,219 of record CM042871.1, on the reverse strand, counting down.
ATACGAAATTATAATTACCAGTGTGCATCACGAACATGGGCACTATTCCTACAACTTTAGACTCCTTGGTCAGTTGTCGTGTCTTGTTAATGAAAATGCGATACAGAAAATACATACTACATACTATTTTACAGCATTGCATAGCTGAAAAAACACAAACGTTAATAATCATTTGCATGAATGGACCAGGAATTGGAAATTTTAAATAATGAGAAATTGCTTTTAAGATGTGCATAAGTGACTAGAATAGATGTGGAGGTTGAACAAGTACTTCAGCAGATTATACATATTTAGCATTCCTTCTTTATGTCCCTCATAAACTTTCATATAGGTTTGCTAAGTGTACAGCCTGTCCCCCCTATAGGATGCATCAGGAACTGCAGGGCTGTAAAACTGTCAGGGCCGTTTAACTGTCAGTGCTCCAGGGGTGCAGGCTCCCCTTACAGGTCACTCAGCGAGGACCATCAGACCCACACCCCCTCAGACAGAGTTAGTCAGAGCTAGAGACGTTCACTGACATGCTAGACACAACATTTATTTTGACAGACTGTTACATCATGTTACGAAAACTCACACATCACCACACATGTTTTTTTGGTCGAGATATAAAAATTATATTTAGGGCTACACTGAAAAGGTTCGGGGCTGTAGCCCCGGCAAAAATGGATGTGTATGATAGAACAATATATTCTCATTGTCATTATTAAATGACTCAATAGTCACAAATATTCACAGATCTAGGTACAGTGCATAAAGTGCTCAAATTACTTCAGTATAGAACACTTTGGGGATAGTCAGGTTATTGGGGAAAGGGGGGGGTGTTGTGGAACTTTTTGAGAGAATTAAGCTGAAGTACAGAGTTAATGTTTATTTGACGTAGATGTAAACATAATAACGTTATCAACATAACATCATCGACACACAAACATAAGACAATAACACAAAGACAATTCCATACAGCTCCATCTAGCATTTCAGAATGAAACCGGGAGAATCCAGCCCACCAGCACTACCCAGCTGATGGCCCTGAACCCCCCAGAACATTCTTTAACAGACCATTTTATAGATACGACAGTTCTACATCCTACAGACATGCAGCTATACCAAATCTGGAAATGGATCACAACATGATGAACAGATTGAGTTCTGTAAAACACACAAAGAAATATCCCCTAGACACCACTTTATGTGAAAGGCACAAAACAAAGGTGGCAAAGGAATGTGATCATGATGGGGAGGGGTGGTACAGGGCAGAGGATGAGCAGATTGGGAGCACAGAGGACAGCGGCAGAGAAAGATGGTTGGATGAGGTGAATCATCATTGGACTGTGCTTCTCAGTGGACGAGGGCGACAGAGAGCAGGGGGGCCACCAGGAGCAGCAGACTCGCGGCGAGGCTCTGTGCGTAGTTGCACAGGTTGCCTTCACAGCAGTCCAGCTTGACGCTCATGCCTGGCAGTTCAGCTGACATGGACCCTGTACACAAACTCTTGCTGGCACATCCCTTCATGGAAACCTTCTGGCCTGAGACGTCAGCTACAAGCACAAGAAGAAGCATTGTCATTCCCTCGGTTTACACACACCTGTGCTGTGCACAGACAAAGACGCATTTTTCTGAACATCATTTGATATATAGAACAACAAGCACTGTCATGAGTGGAATTAAAAATATTTGGGAACAATAGAGAACCAATCATGTGAAACATTACTTATAGTGGAAATACAGCTATTCTCGTCCCCCAGGCAGTTTAGAGTGGTGAGGCAATCCCGGCCGTTGCATGTGAAGCACTGTTTCCCATTTGGGGTACCACTGCTGGATTCTGTGGAGCAGAAAAAAAAGAAGCACTGAAGTTACCATAGGCTATAGACAATGGCGCCGATTTATGTTTTTCTCCGTTGGTCAATAGATTGTCAGATTCCAATTTAGATGAAGACGGTTTATCATACAGGTGATGCAATATAACAATCATAATAATACTGGTTTACACGATAATAATACAAATTGGCCTATAAGGAGTATTTATAATAAATATAAAAAATACATCATGTAGATTTAACGTAATAACAATAATATTGGTTTACACGTAAAGACTAACCTGGGACAGTCTGAGAGTTGCAGAGGTCCGTGGTGCAGCACTTGCTATTTAGCAATGTCCTTGAGATTCCGAAGTTAAGTGACCCTGTCAGGCACTCAGCAGGCGCAGCACAGCTCTTCGCGGTCATATCTACGATATCTATTTTTGACCCTCCTTGATAGTTATGGAAAACAATTACATTATTACAGCACAAATTGTGCTGTAATAATAAATAGTAACAACTTTTTCATCGAGGGTCTTTGGTACAAGCTTTATGCAACGTGTTAAAACTTACATGATATAGGGTGTGCACTAGTAGGCTAATCTCCTATCTAATGGCAATTAGAAAGCCGCATCTATTAAATAATTTGATTGCTGCGTTGTTTCAAAAGCTTTACATTACATGCACTGCAGCAGTTGTTTTGCTCACAGCCATGCTTATACATATACTTGGTTATAATCTTGTATCTACTAATATCATAAATTTAGAACACTAAAACATACTACAATATAGCTAGTTTATCTCTTATTACACACTTTGTTGCAAGTGATACGAGCAGACAAAAGGAAACTTATTTTTTTATTTTTTTTATTCAGCGCCTTCAGCCAGGGACGCAGATCCTCAACTTTGGTTGGAGGTCGGTGCAAACTAAATGTCGGCCCACAACACTCGGACCTCTTCTTTCCATGGTCAAAACCAGGGGCGGTTCTACATGGGGGCCTACAGGGGCCAGTGCCCCTGTAAAAATGTCCCTGGCCCCCCCTGAGCTGACTGAATAAAAAAAAATATATATATATATTTTTTTTTTTACACGTTTTTCTTCTTCTAGTAGTCATCATGAAACGAGGAAGGGACATTGCAGCCTTTTTTGCCCCAGTAAATAAAAAATTTAGAGAAACATATCAAAGTATTGAGAGAGCTGAGGAGCTGGAAGAGGGAGAGCCAGAGCCGTTTGTATGATTTTAATGTAAAGCAAAATTAAAGTATTTAATGTTTAAATATCATTTGTTTCCATTTTTTAATGTGCCCCTCTGATTAAACACTGGCCCCCCCTTGGCCCCCCCAGTAAAATGTGTCTAGAACCTCCACTGGTCAAAACAATGATAATACAGGGTCTGATACCGTTTTCTCCAGCTGTTATGGCAGCCACGAACTACACAGTTGATGCTGGGCATCTCTATTAGCCTTAAATTAGTACCAGAGCCTGTTTAAGACATTCTCTTTCAGTACTGTTATAAAGCGGAAAATATCTAAACCGGAAATGAGAATACGCGGATGGCCGCGCCAGAGCCTGTTTATATTAGACATTCTCTGGCCGCGCCCATCGTGACTTCCGGAATAAGGTGAATAAGTGAGTCTACTCATAAAAATTGATAGAGGGAGACCTCTAGTGGCTAAATTAAGTTTCTAGTGAACAAAACAAAAGTGCACTATGTTGCACACTTAATGTACGCAGCAAGCTTTGGCAAGGCACTTGACCATACTTGCCTCGGGGAGAATGTCCCTGTACTTACTGTTAGTCGCTCTGGATAAGAGCGTCTGCTAAATGACTAAATGTAAAAAAGGTGATATGAGTAATGATGGGCCCGTTTAGCAGCGCTCCTGCTCTGAGCTAGTGTAATCTCTCTATCTCACACTTCAAATCGTACAGTATATTTGTAGTTACGGAACATGTATAAGAACAAAAAACACAGCAAAATGTTACGTCAGTTGTTGACAGATTTAATCAACTATTATATGAAAATAGAGGTGCGAGGTATAAAATGTGATTTAAAAAGCACAGTTTGAGAATAAACAGGTAAATTAAATAATAAATATGCACATATCAACAAGGACATAATCACTAGTATGAAAACTACCAACAGTATTAAAGTCCAGGGTTCTCCTTTCCAGTGTAGAAAGCGATTTAAAGCTATATGTGTCCATGCAAGCAAAAACCATGAAAACCATTTAGGGCAAGACCTACCCAAAAGGATTGTGCATGAAATTGAATTAACAGTATAGACATGAGTGCCATTCAATGATGAACAAATAAATAAGTCAATTAATAACTAAACTTGAACTATGCAAGATGAATGTGGCAATTGATTGCAAAAGGCTGCAGCATTGTATCTTAAACATTATTTAGTATAAAAATATATAGGTTATTATCAGTCAGGTGACAACAGTGATCCACACTAGATTGAAATATCAAAACTAATCTAATACACACACAAGGATTTTGTGTCAAAGACTACATATTGCTATACAGTCTATACACAGGATTTATAATTTCAGCATTGAGAGGCTGAGGTACAAGATTAAAGAGAATTACATCCAAGGATCAAATGTATTACAGACATTGTTGGCATTCAGCCTATTGCTGATTCAGCCTGTTGCTGATTCAGTCTGTTGCTGATTCAGTCTGTTGCTGATTCAGCCTGTTGCTGATTCAGTCTGTTGCTGAATCCCTGAGATGCTGTCTGTAATGCAGATCAAACAACAAAATGACTTTAAAATAATTTTAACTGAAATGAGATTCACAGATTAATAATCACAGTTACACGGGGTGATATAACATTGTTATTTTGTCAGCCAAGTATTTGAACACACCAGAACAAGGATCTATACACTGTATACAGAACAGATTAGGTTACCTTGAAGACATAACCTGCGGGTAAACCCTTTATACTGTAGGTAAGATCAGTAGTCCCTTTCTCCAAAATAAGATATTATTTGCCAAGAGTGTAAAAAAGCTATTGCCTAGTTTCCTTTTCTGAGTTGTATTTACCCTAGTAAGTCATTTATGACCTTAATGAGAACATTGTGCCTAACTTGAACTAGAAACCCACCAAGTCATCATTATTAACTACAAGCAAGATTGGCTCAAACATGCTGTTGTTTAACCCTTTCTCCCACCCCCGTTTTACGTTTTGGTTTAGCCCATAACAGCACCCCATGGCTGAAGGGTGGCATGGGGCAAAATGAACTGTGGGGAGGGCTGAGGCATAACATAGTAGCCAAATACTGGGGGTGGGGGTGGAGGTGCACACACTGTGGTGAGGAAGACAGGGCCCTTCTTCTTGTACTGAGGCCAAACAGGTCCCGGGTGATAGAAGTACTGCATAGTTGTCGTGGCCTACAGATAGAGAAGGTGAAGATGGGGGTTTAAGTGATAAACAAGGACACGGTTATAGATACTTGAGCTTTAATGAATCTAAGTAACATGTAAATGTCTTTCATTTTGATAGCTCGGATATATTTAGTTTGATAGAGGTAAAAATAATTTCACACAATCTTTGGAACCTCTTTCTTTTGGGATAGGAAGTAGACTCACACCACAGTAGTAAAAGTCATTTACCATTTTTGGGGAGAACTTATGTTGATTCCGCAAGCGGTCCCGTGGTCTAGGTACCATGGTTATCGTACCAAGCGTGCCTTCCGCCTTCTCCGTCTTGTCCTTTGTCTTGTCTTTCTTGTTTGGTCTTCCCTCGGTCTCTCCGTCCTTCCCGTCCTCCTCTGTGTCGCTGGACATGGAAGAGCCGCAGTCAGACGAGGTGGCAGAGTGGTAGTCGGACGTGTCCAGATTCCCAGAGTCCGATGTTGCAGAGTCCTCACTGCGCTCTGTCTTCACATCCTCCACTTGATCCTCCTCCCCCTCGTTGAAACGAGCGACGGTGAAGTACCTGCTGTTGTCTCCTGACCTGTGGACACAGGAAGGGACTATGTCAGTTCCTGTCAAACCACACAGTCACCAATGGATTATAGGTTTTTTAACTAGAGTTACACCTTGGGTTTCCCTCCTACACTCGTTAGTCATGCGAACGGGCATGGCAACACTTTTACATGGCCTGGCTGCAAAACAGCGGTGTGGTTTTCCCCCCGAGGCTCTCTCGCTGTCTGAGGTCTGTCACCCCATCATGGCCGTGTCCTCCTATTGTCAGGTGTGACTCACCTTGCGCTCACCTCCAGAGGGTCGATCCACAAGGTGACCTCCCTCTGTAGACCCAGCTGGCTGAGTTGGAGGTCACTCTCCACACAAGCCCTCAGGACCTCCTTGTCGCACTCCGCCATGTCCGCGCTCATCCTGACACACCTGAGGGAGGGAGGTCAGAGGTCACCCACACCACCTGGACATGAACTGTGATCAACTGTAACAAACGATACTGGTGTGTGTTGCATTGTGGTCATCCATATTGTGGTCATACTGTAGCAAACTGTATTCATACAGAGAGGATTTGTCAGCCTTAAGTTGTAACATTGCAGGCATTATCCTGTATTCTATATATCACGGTTGTAACAATTTCCTAAAACTGATTATACATCATGATGTATTTGCATGGTTGGGTGAATATGCCGAAGGCGCCGTAGTATTATAATTTTATTTTTTATTTGTAATCAGTATCAAGCCTCTATCTTTCCTACCTAAACGCCTGTCCTTTGCTGGGGTTGTCGGGGTACCAGTGCTCGTTGTATTTGTCACTCAGAAGCTCTCGTAGCTTCTCCGCAAAGGCCTCTGCTTTATGTTCGCCCAGCCCCCCTCGCTCCACTGGCAAGGCGCTTCAGGAAGTTCACCCCTGCCTTGACCTCTCGTTTCATCCTTTCTGTGGAAACAAGAACAGCAGACAAAAAAATGGTCTGATGTTGAGGTTATTACATTCGTTTCAAAGACAAGCTTTAACTGTGTAATCTGCTATGCTAATATGTCAATGACTGAATACAGGCTAAATAAGTGATACTGCCTAATCACAGAGCCAGAGGATTGTTCAGTCTGAATCTCACTTTCCCGTATCCCTGTAACAGGGCATGTTATGTTGTGTTATATGCACGTTATTATACACAATGCTCACATTTTGATACACGTGTTGTGATGCTGGTAAACAGTGGACGGTCTCTTGATCAAGACACCTTCATGCAGCATACAAAGAGATGGCGCTTGGTCGTGAATCATCCAAATTAAGGCCTAGTTCTTGGTTTTCCAAAAGGTGGCTTTCCGTAGTTTGTCTCGGCCCTTTGTTGACTTAAGATAAGATTCTGGGCGTAGGGCCAAAAAACTATAAATCTTGACTTCTAGCTTATGCCTTTGTTTAAGAAGTAAGACACCTGTTCCTGGGTAGCCCCCCCCCCCCCTCCCCCATCCCCCACCTCGCTCCTCAGACACTTCTACACAGATCACACACATAAGCTCAATATCTTTTATCATTCAGTGGTATTAATAATCAGTCAACAGTTTAATATATGTTTTCCATTAGAACAATACTTAAAGGGGTGTTTCAAGAGCTTCATTCTCGATCTGATGAATCAATAATCATAATCAATCTTCATCAATTCAACAGTATGGTATCAATTTCCACATCAGTTACAGATGCACAGGCAGTCATTACTGATGATGCAGTTTGAACTTTGAGGAGAGTATAATAAGAACTGTCTTTGCCTACCAGTTGGTGCCTTTGCGTCTGACGTTGGTTAACAGGAACTCAAGCTCTGCTGATAACAGCCCTTCCTGGTGTTGTCAGACCTTGAGTTTTCTGTTTATGTTACCTTGGCATGGAGTTCTTTATTTTTTTAGAGAGACTGGTCCATATCGTAGCCTTGTGTATGACATTCTGTTGTTTACATAAAGAGCACAAAGAACCATGGGCAAATGAGATGCAAACTAAAAGCCCAGCTTACATGACAGTGTGTGTTATTCTTCCAAATGTACTGTATATTCTGTCCTTTTAGCGTCAGGGACTCTGATTGTGTAGCTGTATAAAACAGTGAAGGTATAAATCAGATAATGGAACCAGATGTAATCGCTATAGTTTCTTGTTTTGCCCCGAAGAAATATATGTGCTATGATTAAATAATAGCAGTATGTGTGTGGTTTGTAAATGATACATCCTGGTGTTGACTTCCTCATTTTAAGGATTCACGGTGTTGGTTGGTACTAATTTGGACTTTTGACAGAAAAACACCTTCTATAATGTGATGTGAGAGCATTTTGATATTTTAATCAAATTAATTTGAGAAGCCAACCTAAGAACTTGTTTTTGTACCATGCTGTAACCAAACTTTTTACAGTATTTCTATTAGAGCTATCGCTAACGCCAGACAGTTTAGAACACAGTGTCCCCCCTATGATGTGCTGTTGTCTCTCTCTCTCTCTCTCTCTCTCTCTCTCTCTCTCACACACACACACACACAGATGCATCATCAACAACTTCATACACCCTGCATCTACCTACGTTCAGGGTAGGATTTCCTACTACAGATAGCTGGCATAAAGGTTTGTACTTCCAAGTTGTCTCACCACATCTGTTGTTACCATTTCCAGTGTAAGGTGATGGAATTGCAAAAGCTTTTGTCCAAGGGGTAGGTAAAATACATAGTCAATAACAAATGGTAAGAACAGGTTTCTTGAGTGAGCTAGGAATAAAAACAATAGAAATAAATAAAAACAATATATATTATAATGAATTATGATGCCTGTGGTTCATGTTTCGTACAGAAGCATCAGCTGCCTGTGAGTGAAGTTACAGTGTTACAACTACAGTGTTACAACATGGATCCCTTTGTTATTAAATGACGTGGCTGAATTAGTCAGCCTTGTTAGAAACTCGATTTAAAGGGGCTGTACAAATCCAGTGTTTAACAGGGAACAGAAATGACAACTAATAAATAAACTTTATATCATCCAATTCGCTTATCCAGGTGTTCAACCAGGAGTTGCAATTATAGCAGGCACGCCCATCCATGTTTACCATTTTGTTAAACATGGGAAACCTGTCAGAGCATAGCCAGGGAAAAACTCAAAAGCGTTGAGAGTAAAGACTCCCTGAATGTATTTGTTTGTAGACAGCCTAAATTCACTTCAATCATGTAGACGAGCAACCACACAGTGGGGCGAAACCAATAACTGTGTCAGCATATCCAAAACAGGTGAAGAGCTTACTGCAAACTATTTGTGTCCGGAATGCAACTTAAAAGTTTTCCTTGTGAACTGTTGTTGATGAATAAGTAGAACCTTTTGCTGTATAGGCTATGAAAGGGCTACATCATGTCACCTGAACATGGGGACCCGTGTCTTAATGACAGAAAATATGGTTGAACTATCAGCGCAGCTTGTGGTTTTGAATGTCAGTGTATAATCTCACATGAAATCGAAGCAAAACTGGAGTTCTAAGTTTACTCTTCACAAAGAAAGGAACCGTGTAAGCGTCCAGACACACGTGTCCTAAGTTGTGGATTTAGAAAGAGTTCTCCAAATGTCAAAATGTTCGATAAAGTTTTACTTTCTGTAACCTCTTTTAAATCAAATATTTACCAACAAGGCAACAATGTCAACAACTATTTGTCAACGAGGTCAACATGACACTGTTGACTTCAGACAATTTAGTTGCGCATTTTTTCTTCACCTGAATTCTCGTTTGGTAAAAAACCAATTCGTCCTACGCGGAATGGGTTTTCCCAAAGTAAGTCATGTTAGAACTCGATCTGCTTTCACAAACGTGTATACTTGTATAAAAACGATACAAATTCACAATGTAGCCAAATATATGTTTTATTTAATGTTATTGTGAACGACCTCTCAAATCCTATACCGTAGGCTAGTCTATACTTAGACAACTTAGGAAATTAAGGTAGCCGACACCTAGGCCTATGTTTTAATGCGAAACTATAGTTCTGTTAAGTTTACTTTTGGTAACAGGGTTAAAAACCTAAGGACAATAATAGAAATACCCTATTTGTACTTTTTTTTTTATACAGTAAGTACCCTTATTTATTTCCTCGTATGAACAATAATGCACAATAAATCATCACACCCCACTGCCTAAAAATACCAATAAAAAATACTTACGAAAGTTTGTTAACATCCACAATAGTAGACGGTCTGGTCGATATGTTCTCTGCTACTGCTGAACATAAAACTTCAGGGTTATTGTCAGCACATGTCGCTTCCTTGTTCTCTGATCGGTACAGTCAAACCAGCCCACGTTTCACGTTTTGCATTGGCCTGTCTGTTGGGCTGGTGAAAGCGAGACGTAACATTACCGTCAACATGACTCACTTCCTTGCTCACGTCTATGAGCAACTCTGACTCTCCTTACTACAGGCTACTTGCTCTAGTCCAAATATGGGTAGGCCCGGTTGGTGGCTGTTTTAATTTTAAATTTACAAATCCCTTGAATTAAAGCAAGTCTGATTGGATGTTGCGAATGTAACTCGTTAGACTATTTCCTTGGCACTATTATGTCCTTGAAATCGAGTTAAATGGACAGAGCTTCTGATCCTAAATTTGAACTTCCCCGAGGTGGTTGCTAAACATAGACCTGAATAATCTGAGTATCTGAATAATATTACTACGTGTGTGGAGTGTTTTGCTAAGACGGTTACCATACGTAAGATATTCAGCACCAGTTTTTATTACAGCAGTTTTCAGCATTGTTTACCACCCTGTGATAACACATTCAAGCAGCGTTCTTTGTGTCTGTGTGGCTTATTGAAGCTGACTCCTGCTGCAGCAATGTCTGCAGTAGCCTAATGCCTCTGTCTGACTCTCAGGAGTTTCACACTATGACATCATATCCAGAGAGGTGTTTCAGACTGCTGTGTGCGGTGCTCTCAATGGCCACTAGAGGGCAGACACACCTGATTCGTCAGGCTCATCTGTTATTCTCTACTCTCTTTCTGTCTCTCCCTCTGCCTCTTTCTGTCTCTCACTCTCCCACATTCTCTCTCTTTCTATCCCTTCCCCGCCTCCCACTTTCTTTCCCTTTTTTCTCTCTCCCTCTCTGCCTCTTGATTTTGCTGTTACGTGCACTGTCATAATTAGACACTGGTTTCATGGCAGTCTGTGAGGTGAGGTCAGTTTGGTCAGAGCTGGCCAGAGTACAGTGTGTTACATAGCTGTCTGGTCTCTCCCTCTTCCTCTCTCTCTTCCTCTCCTACCCCCATTCCTCTGTTGGATCATAGACTCTGCCCCAGATGCCAACTCAAGAGGAAGTGATTGCTGTGTGTGTGATAGAGAGAGGGAGAGAGAACGGGAAAGAGAGAGAGAGAGACAGAAATAAAGAGACAGAGAGAGACGGAAGGTGGGGTGGGTAGGAGGATAGAAGGATTAGGAGGTGACGGTGATGAGCATAGGAATGCCATCATACAAGGTAGAAAAGACGAAAGTAGAGCTTACGAAAAGAAAAAGAAAAACGAAATACGGTTAGGCAGTAGTCTGTATTGATTGACCTCTCTCTCTCCCACCCCAACTCCATTTTCTTGGCCTCTGCCTCAGTAGGCCAATCCGGTCGTTGGCTGCTGGACTGATTGCGTTTTTTTCTTGATGTCTTTAAACAAGCAATTAATTTGTCGGGAGAGCCAAGGGTGGTTTGGCTTCCTGCTCGCCCCAGGAGGAATGCAGGGTGTTGGTCTAATCTGGCCCCTCTCAGACTGAGCCTCTACATGCCCTGAGAAATGGCTTCTTTATCTCTCTCTCATCTCCTCTGGCTGTAATCCTCGAGTTTGAGTCAGAGCTTCGTTGCATCATTTCCTTGAGATACCTCTGATTTATACGTCGTTGTTTTCTGAAGGAGTTTATTTTTGAAGCCTCCCACACATTTGTCATAAGATCCTTGACCTGGAAGATAATGGTTGGGAATCTGATGACCTGACCTCAAATTCAGATCGTTTTCCTGCCTCAGTTCCAGCCACTCTAAGTGCGCCTGGTATCAATGGAGCCCACACGCGCATGCCGCACGCAACCTGCTTCGCCTTTAAAAACATATTGATTTCTCTGTTTCGCAGGGAGCTTAATGCGATCGATTGCACAGGCCCTTTCAAGATCAGGCCCAGTATAAGCATCTCTTCCCCTAACGCACACGCTGCCGCTTTCCTCTCAGGTAATGATTGTCCTTGGGCCGGAGAATAGTTTGTCTGCATTAAGGGAGAAGTGTTTCTAATGGAATTGGGTCTCTCTCTCTTTCTATCTCCCTCCTTCTCTCTCTCTGTCTCTCTCTATTTCTGTCTCTCCCTCTCTTTCTCTCGATCTCTCCCTCTCTCTCTCTCTCTCTCTCTCTCTCTCTCTCTCTCTCTCTCTCTCTCTCTCTCTCTCTCTCTCTCTCTCTCTCTCTCTCTTGCCGCCCCGCCCCACTCCGTGGTCTCCTGTAACATGGTTATAAACGGAAGGTATATTTGCTGCAGCTTTAACAAAGGTGAGAGAGAATACAGCACACCTCTACTTTGACCTTTAATATCTGCTCCTCCCCATCCTCGTCCTACACCCTACTCCTTCTCCTCCTCATACACCCTCCTTCTCCTACGCCCTCTTCCTCCTTCTCCTACACCCTCGTCCCCATCTTCTGCCTCCTCCTTCACCCTGCACCTCCTCTACCCTCCCCAGTCTCCTCTACCTCCTCTTCCACCCTCATCCCTCTCTTCCTCCTCTACCCTCATCCCTCTCTTCCTCCTCCACCCTCATCCCTCTCTTCCTCCTCCACCCTCATCCCTCTCTTCCTCCTCCACCCTCATCCCTCTCTTCCTCCTCCACCCTCATCCCTCTCTTCCTCCTCCACCCTCATCCCTCTCTTCCTCCTCCACCCTCATCCCTCTCTTCCTCCTCTAATCTCATCCCTCTCTTTCTCCTCCACCCTCATCCCTCTCTTCCTCCTCCACCCTCATCCCTCTCTTCCTCCTCCACCCTCCTCCGTCTCCTCCTCTATGCACCTCCCACACCCCTGTGCTCCTTGATGGGTCGATACGTGTTCGTATTTGCAATGCATTAGGGCTCAGCCTTCTTGCCAGATTGGAAGAGGACGGAATGTCCGCCTGCTCATTTTGGTGCTTTGTGGTCAAATTCCGCCAGTGAAATTGATTCAATTTTCAAGAGTTGTGAAGGTGGTACGTATTGTGCTACTAAATGGGCTCCAGATGATCAGATTATTATTTTTATTTTTTTCATACCTCATTTGTGTTGTAGTCAAGTTTTTTTCCCCTCCATTGCATCTGTTTGTCTTGTCAAGCCTATTTTAGGCAGCTCAATAGGCAATGTTAAAGGTTGAAAGAACCATTCTGATGGAAAATGTATTAGATATATGATTAGATACCATTTTTAGCCTACACCAAGCCATGATGTGTTGTGTGAAAGGCCTGCATATGAGCTGTTACCATGGTGATTTTTGTGCTGCGTATCGAGAGGATTTCTTCTAATTGAGTGCTTAGACTTTCACTTTGCACTTGGCTGAGTCATGTGGTGCCATGTCTTTAAGATTTCATGGCCAGACCCAATCATGCTGCCTCAAAGAAACGAGTTTCTTCTACACAATCTGAATAGTGCCGGCCTTACCCTGAACCTCCTGATGCTCACTCATACATCCCCTCCCTCCACTACAGCTGGGGACCAACCATGACCTTACCCTAACCCCGCTGCCTTGGCTCCATAGAGAGAGAAGACAGTGCAGTGCCAGTTCTGGGTGTGTGACGCTCCCACATGCAAGCTGTCTGCGTGACCCCTATTGTCAAGGGTCGTCTCTCACTCGGCTGATCTATGTTCCCTGGCCAAGTGCAACGCAGCTTTTTCCTTTCAGTATTCACAAAGAAGCGTCTTCTTCTGTCATACCGAGATGCTCCAAGCAGCTCCGCTCAGACAGAGATGCACCGTGTATGTGGACGTGCAGCCCTGAACACAATGACTTCAGTCGCGAGGTCCACTAAAACAGTGTTGAACGGTGTTGTACATTTTTTTTCTTAGAGACAGCCTTTTAACATTAAAATGTTTTAAAACCGTATTATTCATATAATTTTTCTTACAGGTAGAGTGATTTGTGTTACAATACAATGTAGATTTCTAAAGATGAGTCTGTAGACTCCCAAAATGTTTTTTTCATGTCAGTCCATTTCAAAATGCTTTCATGTTCATGAACTGCAAAGATTTTTGAAACTTCCTCGTGGATTTCTAAAGATTAGCCCTGAAAGGGATTTTTTGTGTCTCAGTCAAATTTAAAGTCCCTGTATGCTAATGAACTGGAATGATTATTGAAACTTCCTGAACTTTCGGCCGGATCTTTCGCCATAGCCTTGAGCTAACGTTGACAAACCTTTCCCCTCCCCCTATCTGCTTTTCACCCAGCCCTTTTCTGCTCTCTCTCTCTCTCTCTCTCTCTCTCTCTCTCTCTCTCTCTCTCTCTCTCTCTCTCTCTCTCTCTCTCGCTGTTTTGCTCGCTCCTGCCTGCTAGCTGTGTCTCATGCCTGTGTGCCTGTGTGCTGGGGGGCCAGCAAGGGGAGGTGCACTGAGTTCAAGTGCACAGGCTCAAAGACGTTCCTGCCTTTGACAAAGGGAGAGAGGAAAGAAAAGGGGAGTGGAAGGCAGCAGAGCTGCCGACTGACAAAGCAGCAAAGTACAGTGGGAGCACATGGAGATCATTTGAAAAAAGGGGGGAAATTTCACCAAAAAAAAACTGGGAAACGAGAAAAGAAGAGAAAAAAATGTCCATCCCCTCTCTCCACTTACATACTCCTCCTCTTTCCCTCCCCCCTAAGATATTTCTTTCCGAACCACCCCTTCTCTCTCTCTCTCTCTCTCTCTCTCTCTCTCTCTCTCTCTCTCTCTCTCTCTCTCTCTCTCTCTCTCTCTCTCTCTCTCTCTCTCCCTCCCTCCCTCCCTCTCGCTCGCTCCTCCATTCCTTCCCTGCCTGCACATACACACACACACACACATCCACAATGACTGATGCCTTCTCTTTCTCCCTCCCTCTCTATCTCCCTCATTCTCTGTCTCTCTCTTTCTCTCTCTCTCCTTCTCTCCTTCTCCAAGCTCTCTCTCTGCTCCACCGCCAATACTTTTTTTTCCCCCTTCCGTGTGTTTGTTCTCTTGGTGGCATACGGAGGAACCGGTTATGTGCAGCTCCAGCGCGTGCTGTCCCAGTGACTAGCCTAGCAGCAGCCCTGCCTCTCTCTCTAAAACCGCCCGCTGCAGCTCCCTTGCCCCTTTTTCCGCTTTACGATTTCAACACGATGGCTGTTCTTTTTTTTCGAGTCATATCTTTTTTTAGGTATTTTTTTCCTCTTCAACCCTCTTCTCTTCCCGGAGTCCGAGCTACAAGCAGGCGAGTAAAAACTGTAAAGAAAGGTGACTGCGTGGAGGGAAGATGAGGAGGCAGAAAAGGAGAGCAAGAGAGAAGGGAGGACGGGAACAGGACCGGAGCGAAGACTGGTGCTGAGCTGAAAGCAGTAACGATAGAGCCAGGACGACAGGAGAGAAGGAACGGCCGACGATCGAGTTGGAATCGGACGAAATCGCGGGAAACGGGGAAAAGGGCGAGAGGCATCGGATCACGGTTGGTATTGTCTAATTTCTTATTATTCATGTTTGCCTGTTCTTTCAATGATCGTTAATTCCTGCACTGATTCTTTCTCGGATCTCTCAGGGATATCTCTCTGTGTGTCCCTCCATGGTTCTTAGCTTTGCCCCTTTTTCCTCCTCGAAATTAAAAAGTGCCTCTGCCCGTTTGTGTACTTTAATTCCTTTTCCTTCCTCCCACTCCCATTGGAAAAATTTTCCTCGGCCCTCGTGTTCCTCTCTCAGCGAATTGAAACGCAATGATTGCTTTTGTTTTACGGAATATTTATTTGTATTTCTTCTCACTGAAGACTCCTTGTGTGTAACCCAGGCGGTGGGCCAAAGGCTCAACTTCATTTTGGGGCCCAGTTTCGAGGGAAGAAGGAGACACCAGTTTTCTAGCGTTTTTATTGTGTGTATGTTCGCTACTGTGCATCTTTTACGTTGCCGTTTGACACAGTGTTCTCTGTTTACCTATGAAACGAGCGTTCTCCTGACAGTTTGGATTCATTGTGAATAGTTTTAAGCAGATATTGAACTCGAAAAAGGGGCAACCTTGTATAGTTCGATTATCGGGGTGTCTCCCTCACCACTCTCTGGGACTGACTCCTCCCATCACCCCTTCACTTCCGTTCGCCGTCTACCCGTTTTGGACCTCCATATCTCCATATCTGGCAAATTACACACATAAAAAAAATGGCCTCTGTATCTCTCTTTCTGCGTGAGACGGCGCTCTACCTCGCAGCTCTGCGTGCGTGTGTGTGCCTCAGGCCTCCACCTCGATGCGTTCAGCCCCGCGGCCGTTGTCTGAGCTGCGTCAGCCACAAGGTGCTCCTGCTCCCGGCGTGTGTGTGTGCGCACATGGACATGTGTCGTATCCTCATTCCATCCGTGCTCTTCGCTCGTCCGCCCATCTCCATGGAGACCCGCCGTGTGCCCCCCCCCCCCCCCTGTAACTCTTGGCTACGTGCAAACTGCACAAAGACGCCCCGGGCTTCGCCCTGCCAGGCTGTGGGATCGACGGAGGGCCAGGGAGGGCCAGGGAAAAGGGGGGCACTGTAATAGCGAGTCATCGGAGGGTGACGGTGAGGATGGCGGTGGTCTTGATAGCCGTGTCTGAGGAGCCTTTGTGTCTGAATGGAGCTTTATCCCTGGGACTTACTCACGGAGCTAAAGCCCAGACAGCCGCCACGGTGAGCCCTGGACGTTCTCAGCCTATGGCAGGGCCCTAGACTTGAGACCGGCTGAAATGCACAGCTAGCCTGCTGCTCCTTTGTGTTATCAGGTGGACTGAATCCACGCTGGATTCTCTCTCTCCAGCCAGTCCCGAACTAGTGTGGCTTCAAGGGGCTTGGGGATGCGACTTCTCAGACGGGGAGACCAAGCGCGTCCTGTAGGGTTCCACGCTCAAAGCAGCAAGCCGTTTCCTCGTTCGTTCTCATCGTCGTGTTTTCCATATCAAGGGTGTGAAAGGACATTTCGCTCCGTGGAAATGGAAATGGCCTGTCGGCTGTTACAGCTCAGCGGCGGATCACGGCCACCTGCTGGGCTTTACATCTCCGACGCCGGGAGAGAGATGACCGAGTCCAGGGCCGATGTGAATGGATGACATGGCTCATTGACAGGCCGTGGAATCCATCCCACATTTGAGTTCTTAACGGCTTCCCTGGGCTGCCGTCCTTCCAGCCTTTTCTCCCCCTCTCCCTCTCCCTATTTTTCTTTCTCTCTCCCTCTCTTTCTCTCTCTCTTTCGCTCTCTCTCTCGCGCATCGTCTTCCTCGGGCCCCCCCAGCCGTCTGAACTTCAGAGCAAGGGGCGCATTAATGTGTTTCACTTGATGAAACATAACTCAGCGAGCCCTATCAATTATGGAGTGCTGGTGTGAGGGGGGCGGGTGGCAAGGGGTGGGGATGGAGGGGGGGAGGGGGCTGGGCCAGGCTCAACAGGCCTCAGAGTCCAGGATAAAGGGCGGGAGGGCGAGCAGCATGTGACCTCCACAGTCGATGCTTTCACGCTCTTGTGGTCCGAGAGAGAGCTTCCGTATCCCCTCTGGAGTCAGTGATACAGTTGCATCCGTGTTTTTTGGCTTCAGCCAGGATGCTGTCCAAAACCAGCTCAGACCAGCTCTGGGGTTTTATAGCTATCCCAGTGTGACCGGATTCCCACTTGGCTCAGTCAGTAGTTACATCAAGAATAATTCGATATATCCCGTATTCATTTCTAGATCTCTTGTCCTATTCTTGTTTCCAAACTCCACGTACAATACCTTGATTGTGCCTTTTTAGCTGGACTCCAGTTAAAATCAATTCACTTTATTAATCCCCAGGGAAGCTCCAGGGTCCTATAGCACAGCTATAGCTCACCAGAGGCTCTGTGTGGTTGTTGTAATGATGAACATGAGTGTGTGACCTCCAGCCTGCCTGGGAGGCCCTGTAGGCTGAGCGTGGGAGTGGTTCATGGTCATGGTCTCTGACGTTCACTGTTCAGGTATAGCTTTTTCAAGTTTGAACCATTCTTTCTTTTACGTTATATTGTTTTTCAAAGCAAGACTACGGTGAACTGGCTCGAGCCGGTTTAGTGTTTAAAAAAAAAGAGAACAAGATTCATTTGAGTAGAATCCAGGGTTTGACTGGAGCCCGCAGGAGGAGAAACACCTCAAGCAGGTCCTGTAGTGCTGTTTCTATGTCGTACCAAACACTGCAAAAAAAAGGTACAAACTGTTTTTTCTGGGGGGTTTTCGAACATGCAGAACAATCGAATGTCCCTGTTCCTGTCCTCTGGTGGAAGTGGGCAGAGTATTCCTGCAGATGGAGGCGGCGGTGGTTTAGGGGTTAATATCTGCAGGCCGTAGGAATGTGTTTGGAGTCAGCAGGGAGAATTCCTCAGTTCTGCATTACTAGGTCAAAGCCTTGCCTCTTACCTCGACAAACTCTCTCCTCTGTCCACATGTATGTCACTCTCCCTTCCTTCAGCCTCTCTCTCTTCCTCACCCTTTGTTCACTTTCTCTCACTCTCTCTCTCTCTTTGCTACCCTTCTGTAGTTCTGAACCCCCCTCTTCTTGCAGACATCTAAAGGGTTTAGTGTTGGGGGTTGGGAAAAGGGAGGAGAGATATGAAGTGCGTGTGTGTGTCTGCGTGTGTCTGTGTGTACATGTATCGGTGTGTGCGTGTGTGTGTGTAAATGTACCACGGTGCGCACCCTCTTCTTCAGGTCATGTATGATTTATTGAGCCCTGTTTCGTTGATGGCATCCGACATGACCTATTCTTACCATCTCACATCCTCAGCAGTGTCCTGGTGGAACACCAGCAGCTCAACACACGCTACTCCGGGGCTAAGAGGCTGGAGTATGGCAGATTATCACATGCCAGCATGCTTTCTCACTTAGGCAAAGATTCCTGACTATCTTTGGTCTTGCATAAGACCATCCAATGGAGGACAGAGCTCACAGCAGTCCTGCAAAATACCACCAAAAAATCATGCCCACGCAAAGTATTATATTGTACGTGTTAGTCACAATATTTGGATTCAGATTCGTCTGATAGAAATTTGGT
This sequence comes from Thaleichthys pacificus, assembly GCA_023658055.1. Lineage (NCBI taxonomy): Eukaryota > Metazoa > Chordata > Actinopteri > Osmeriformes > Osmeridae > Thaleichthys > Thaleichthys pacificus. The sequence goes on along the minus strand of CM042871.1, from coordinate 4,161,306 downwards.
TGACTTTCATGCCGATACACCCAGCGCACTGTCAACTGAGTCACCGTGACAAAGATAGCCCGCTCTGTCTGTTAGCTAATACTGGGTGTCATCGGTGTCATGTCTGGCCTGCTGGCTGGCTGTCTGGCCGGCTGTCTGGCTGGCTGGCCGGCCGGCCTGCTGGCTATCTGTCTGGCCGGCCTGCTGGCTGGCTGTCTGGCTGCCATGTTGATGGCACTACCCTCACAGACTGACCCACTGGCATCCGCAGAGCTCTCAGCGACGTGATAGCTATGCCCCCGAGTGTGCCAGCCCTGTGCCAGACAGGAGGACGAGAGAGGCGGGGGGGGGGGGGGGGAGATTGATGGAGGAATGGATAGAGGGAAGAGGTAGAAGGGGAACTGAAGAGGGGGGTGGTGGGGGGGGGGTTGGGGAGAGGCAATGGAATGATGATGCAACAACCTAGAATGGGAGGACAAAACCGAATGGAAGACTGAGGTAGAGGAAGGGGGGGGGTAGAGGGGGAGAGGAGAGGAAGAGGCGAGGACAAACGGACAGGGAGCGAGGCTGTGTTGTGTGGTTGTTGTCTGTGTACTCAGAGCACTGAGAGATGAGAATGTGACCCGGGCAGAACGTACACTAAGCCCTCTGTTTGACAGAATAAAGGATCTCTTTAGACAAGACTGCTCCACAGCTGCTCTGTCGGAGAGAGACCGCTGCCCTGGCTGTTGTTTGTCTCCCAAGCCCCAAGAGATAACCGTCGGCCAACAGTCTTTTGCATACTAAGTCCACATCATTGTAGCTGCAAACCAACATACCATTAAGTTACGAGAGGAGCTAGGGACTGGGGATGTGTGGATGTGCAGGCGTCTGAATCCGGCTGTGCTATGGACCATGGGGGGGGGGGGGGGGGGCAGGGTGGTGGTGGTGTGTGTGTGAGGGGGGGAGGGGGGGCGGAATCTGTAAGATGAAAGAGTGGGGCAGTGTGGTCGTCTCTACAGAGAGATGGTGAGAGGTCAGGAAGCGGCCGCAGCAACAGACACCAGGCTCATTGTTCCAAGTTCAAGGTAATGTTGAATGGCACTTTTCATTCGGTTCGCTGAGCATGGCCGCGCTGCCGCTACTCGTGGCTGCTTGAAAAAGGGTCATAATTGGGCAAAAACGTCGCTGTTGGCGACGTGTGATGTTTTTTGTTATGACAGCACGATTGACAAAGTAATTAGGCCAATAAATTACGATTCCATGTTTGCTATGTAGACAGTGTGGGAGGTTGCACATGGAGAGTTAAGGTGTTTTGGTTTGGGGGGGAAGGGGATTTAAAATAGTTTTGTGTGCGTGTGTGTGTGTGCGAGGCAGAGGTGACCTGTTCTCAGCTGTGGCGTGTCTGTGTGCCCAAGGTCACAGCCAGAGGGTCAGACGTCTGAAAATCACTTCCCCTCCCCCTCCCCGTCCTCTCCTCAACTCACCTCTCCTCCTCCCTCCTTTCTTCCACCCCTTTCCCTTCCTCTCCCGCCCTCCCCCTCACTCTGCGCCTCGCCCCTCTCTCTCTCTGTTGTGTCTGTTGGCTCACCAGGTCCTCTTTAGATACTCACAAGGGGATTTCCTGTTCACCTTATCCCCCCACCCCCATCCTGGCCCCTATCCCTGCCCCCATCCTGGCCCCCGTTCTGGCCCCCTAACGTCCTGGCCCCCTGATGTCCTGGCCCCCTGATGTCTTGGCCCCCTGACAGAACAAGCATCTCAGCCTCCAGAATCAGTTTTCGCAGCAGGTGTGCCATGTTGTCCATAGCAACAGATTAGGGGAGGGAAATATCCCGCCTATTCAAAGAGTATATAGACAGGGGGAAACTCCCCAAAAGTCTTGCTGGCTTCTGCCTGGTGCCAAAGCTGTGGCAAGGCCAGCTACCCAGGGCAGTAATTGATGGTTTTGTACTTTCAGCGATAGTGGTGGAGTGAGCACACATACAGGCACATAATTTTGAGTCTGAGTCACCCCTTTAACAGAAAGTCAATAACAATACAGGAATGATTAATAAGTCCCTCAGTCCCTCCCTCCTTTTCTAGCCCCTTCCACTCTCTCCATCTCTCAACTCCTCTCTCCATCTCTCCTCTCTCACCCTCTCTCACCCTCTCTCAGCTCAGTATTGATCTGAATACATTTGCCTCCCATTTATCTGTTAAACTCTCCTGCCCTCCCCCTCTCTTTCACTCTCCCTCTCTCTCTCACACACACACATACACACACACTGCATTGTGTGTGTGTATACACACACTGCAGGCACAGGAGAGTACCTCACACACACACAAGGACACACACACGGAGACACTGCGTAGGGCTGCTGTAAAATAGCTTTCATTTAGTTGAATTATTTTTAGTACGTTCTTTTTTGACTTAACTTATTTTACTGTGTCTAGTAATATTTTACTGGTCTTAGAAACATGTTACATCAGGGTTTTAAGTTGCCATATTTGAGATCAAATGGTATACATTTAATTGTGAAAAGGATAAACAAATCAACAGGAATAAAAAAAAAAAATGGAATAAAAAAACTACATATAAAATGCTTTTTTAACATACATGTATTACCTAATAGTACAATTAATGTAGTTTCAATCTAACACACTGATATATAAACCCATTATTTTTCCAGAGTGCAGGTGCAGCCTGGGCCTTATTGTGCATGTGCATTCATTCTTTGTAGACCTGAGCCAGGATTGAAAAAAAAAGTTTGACTGACAGCTCATTTTACCCGCCCCCTCCAACCCCCTCCAACCCCCTCCCCCCCCCCCACTACCCATTCTGGTTGGTGGCAGTCAGGTTGCCATGACACCAGACTGTTTTGTCTGCCCTTTGACCTCTCTAGGGGGTGCTGTGGTCAATCAGGCATTACATATGAGGGGCGAATGGAAGGGGGGGGGGCCAAGGGGACTGAGGACAGAGTTGGGGGTTTAGGAGGGAGGGAGGGAGGGAGAGAGAGAGAGGGAGGGGACGGAGGTAAAGAGGGCGGGAGGGATAGAGGGGGCGCATTTCCTCTGTAAAAACGAGGTCCACAAGGTTCCTCAATACATCCGCTGTGTACAGAGCAGGAGGTGGGAGCCGAGGAGGCTCACGGTGAAACAAAGACACATGTGCACGCAGACGCTGGCTGTGAGCTGCCCAGCCAGGGTAAATGAACTGGGCTGGAGTTCCTGGAGGGGGGGGGGGGCATTGGGGAGGGGGGGGGGCCTTGGGGAGGGGGGGGGGGGCCTTGGGGAGGGGGGGGGCCTTGGGGAGGGGGGGGGCCTTGGGGAGGGGGGTATTATGCTCATTGTGCAGACGGCCAGCTGAAGCTGTTTGGCTGCTTCTTTTGAAGTTATATTTATCAAACCGGAGCAGGAGGCTTAGTTCTCTCTGAGATGGCACATCCCTCTTTGTCCAGATTGCAGCGTGAGAGAGGAGCTCATGTGTGCTGTATTTATTTAGATGGCATTTAGATAGCAGGGATTAATCGTCTTCAGATGTTGATCATGTGTTTTCCAGTGATTTCAGGGGAGAGTTGTAAAAGGACGGAAGATAAATGAAAGAGAATTTCCAGAAAAACTGGCTTTTTGCCTCCTGGAAAATGTATAAAAAAAGAAAGAAAAAACAGATTCAGTGCTTGTATTTTTATTTGTTAGTGTTAAATCAAACTGTCCTTTTGAAGATGCAGGATTGACTCAGTCCTATCAGTATCTGCAGTAGAATGTTAAATATATTGTCCATTTAGTACTCTGCTATCTTTAGATATTGAATTCTCTCCTTTATTCATTAATGTGATGTAAATTGATTGTGTAATTAAATCATCTGAATTTAGCAGCTGTGGTTGCCTGCATTAGTTTAGCTCATTAGCCATGGCCTTGGCTTGACCCAGAGAGAACAGAGAGCATAGCTTTCTAACTGATGACTCTGTGCTGGTGTCAAAACATCAACATTAAATGTACACTCCAAAAAAGAACACAATCCAAATGACTTTTTACCATCATGGCTCTTTTTACATCAGCGAAACTGTGTGAAGTGTTTCATTCATTAAATGTATATATCAAAGCTATCTCAGTTTTAGTACTTTCACAAAATATCTAGATATGTTTTGTTCACGGTGAATTTTGGTTCATTAATGACCTGTGTTTCTTGACTTCCGTAAATGTCCTTTTGTGTTGCAGATTGAAGGCCTTTCTCTTGTTTGGGGCAGCTGCCTGCCGCACTCGTTAAACAGAACCTGCTGTACAGTAAGCAACCTCTCCACCTCAGTCACTCCTCCTCCCAGCCAATCATCCATCCATTCATTCCTCTCTACTTGAGCGTTGGAGCCTGTGGGTCGACCATCGGCACACTGATTTTGCTCTTTTTTACATCCTTTCAGCGGTGAACACTGTTTGTGGCCATGGTTTGAGGTGGATAGCCTTTCCGCTGTCCCTAGGTAGAGACAGTTATTTGGAGTGTGTGAGTTCTGTCTTCCGGGGAAACTGCAGACAGACACACCATTCTGGAGTAGCAATTCAGAATAGAATCGTAGTCAGTGCAATCACTGTGGTGTCAAGTTGAGAAGTAGCACATTCTTACCTGTTTTACAAGGACTTCGTGGGCATAGTCCAGGAATTCCGTGGGATGACTTAGAGACTGCATTTTTCTGCATCATTTGTCTTTTCCATCTTTCAACACCACCAGATACCACACAGAAGGTCATCGCATTATCCTACGCACTGTTGTCCACGCACACAATCCCACTAACTATCATCCCTCAAAATGGATGTAATACCATTACCCATCATGCTTTGCACACTACTGGAGACTACCGATTCGCCTGGCACCCCAGCCTGGCAGACATTGACAGCTGTGCCCTAGCAACAGTTTGGCTTGTTGCCAAGCCGTGGAAGTTGCCAGGCAAAAGGTTTCCATGGCAACATTCGTTTTGCCACCTTGGTGTACTAGGTTGGGGTGAAGCAGATTAGTGTAGGATACAGCTCTGCTCTGAGCTGGGGAAAACATGCAGATTCCAGCTCTGCCCTTTCTGCATGGAAATTTCACCACTGTGTAGCAGTCAGACTACATTACATCGACCTGAAGTTGTTTTATATCAGAATCTTTGAGCTGAATTCTGAGATTTAGTATAACAACCTGCTGATTGATATTCAGTCAGGTTTGTCTGGGTTTCAGCTCTTGTCTAATGACACACCCTCACTTCTGTGTCTTTACCTCATCACGTTCTAGGAACTATTTACCGAGTGGAGGGTGTAGACTAGATGTTATGATTGTGGATGCTCTTGAACTCACATTCTGGTAAACTTGTTTTGTATTTTGAGCGTTTTTATTTTCAGGCATTTCTGCTTTATTGGGACAGAGACAGTGTAGAATGACAGGAAATGTAAGGGGGAGAGAGGGGAGGACGTGCACAAAATATCCCAGGCTGGAATCGAACCGGGGCCCCCTGTGGTAAGGCATTGACCTACATGGTACACGTACTTAACTAGTAATCCACTGGGGTGCCCCGTACTTGCAGTTCGAATGAATCAGTAATCAAATGAATTGAGAGAGAAGTGGAGTCGAGGACTATACAAGGACTTTTAGAAAGTACCCAGACAGACACCTTGAGTTACCCAGCTCTCACTGTGGAATAGCCTTAGGCTTTCCGCCAAGCAGACCAACTGTGGAAGGAGAGAGTCAGGGAGAGAGCGAAGGAAAGAGCTGGAGAGAGAAAGTAAGGAGGAAGGATAGCTGACATTGGCACAATCTCACTGCATTTCTGCGTGATTTGACTGTGAAAAAGATTGCAGGCGGGATGTCTAGGGGAGGAGGTTCAGGGGATAAAGGAAGGGTATGTGGAGAGGAGAGATGGAAGGGTGTTTAGAGAAATGGAGGGGGGTCGGGAGAGGGAGAGGAGGGGGTTTGTAGAGAGAGAGGGGGGTGTAGAGAGAGGAGGGAGGTGGAGAAAGAGGTAGTGGAGTAGAGCGAGGGAGGGGGTGTAGAGTTATGGAGGGGGGGTTGTGGAGGGAGGGCGGGCGGGGGTATAGTGAGAGAGAGGGGGGGGGCAGAGAGAGACTGGTGAAAAGGTTTAGAGGTGGGAAGGAGGACTGATGAGGGCAGGAGCAGAGAAAAGGTTGGCTGAGTGGAGAATGGGTATGGGGGGGGGGTGTGCTTTGGGACAGGAGAGAGGACCAGCAGAGGGAGGGAGAGGCAGGCAGGGGGATTAGGAATTTGAGCACAGTCCAAAAAGAGGGGGATGGGGTAAAGAAGGGAGAGGTGGGAAGAAAAAATACAATTCACCTGGCAACGTTTGTAATGGTTCCTCAGGCTTAGCGGTAACCTGGCAAATCAGATTCTGGTTCTGAGGCGGACTTTCTATCTGTATGTCTGTTCTTCCCTTTCTCTCTTTCTCTTTCTTTCTCCACTCTCAAGCTTGTAACAGGGAGAGGTGCTGCACAGTTCAGGAAAATGGCTGCAGAAAGAAAGGTGGGGCCAAACATGGCCACTGATCTTCATTCATTTCCTGTTTGGGAAAAAAAAATGTTCTGTCATCCCTCCTGCAGGCAGCCTTGCAGCTGTCTTAAATCTCCACTCGACACACACATTTCCATTTCAGAGACATACCACAGGGTTATCGTGAAGTTTGAATTACCATACAGCGCAATCACAGAGCTCTGGCTGAGTTCTGTAATCCCTCACAACACAAACTTGCTTTTCCTTAGCTTTCGTCTCCGTCTGTCTGTTAAACATGCATCCAGCGCGCCGGGGGCACCTGCCGTCTGCAGGCAGACGGGAGAGAAGCACACGGAACTGTCGTCTATTCTGCCGTGTCATCGTAGGCCCAAACCACCTCGGAGCCGGCTGCAGATATCCTCCGGACAACCTTTGCAGTGTAAATCCGTTTAGCGACATTAAAACACGTAATTTGGTTTAAAAGCCTGCAGCGTCACTCGCCCCCGGCAACCTGACAAGAAGCGAGGACAAAGTCTAGGAGCCTGCTCAAAGACATGCCTCAACCTTGCTCCTAACTGTCTTTGTCTTCCTGCACCTGTACATGCAGAACACATAGTTGACAGTGCAGTTAAGGACAATTAAAAATGTGGGTTTTTGTATCGGCGTAGATTCTTCTGCCGTGAGAAAAGTGGTTGCATTGTTGCAGTGACTTTCTGCTATTTGGCTAATTACAATGGGCAAGAGCAGACGATGACAGAGAGGCTATTTGTGGTTGTGGCGTCCTAACGATGGGTTTTCTACCTTCTATAAATTGAGTAGAAATAGAACTGTGTAGTCTCCAATAGTAGTGTGTGTGATACTAAGAGGGAATGAGTGCATGGCTTTGTTGTCTGATATCCGAGGCCAACTCTGATGGCTTTCTGCTGCAGTGGCCAGGTTCTGGGAATGGCGCTGAGAAAAGGAGGGAGGCGAGGAGAATTGCAGGGGACAACGCAAGGTCAGTCACCACTAGAGGGCAACAGCGCCTCAGAAATGGAGGCCGAAGTTGGTGCACAGATCTCATTGATAGGTTTAACAGTAGATGTGCATGTATTTCCCTGTATGTGTGTAATAAGACAGTCAATCAGACAGACTTTCAGACAGACAGACAGACAGACTGACAGATAAGCCAACGAACAGACAGACAGACTGACAGACAGGCCAATGAACAAGTTGACAGGCAGACAAACAGACAGGCTGGCCAGCGGGGCAGACAGACAGGCCAATGCGGGCAGACAGACAGACCTGCCGGTCAAGAGGGCCTCCAGAGAAGCAGGGCTCCAGAATCTGTGCTGCGGTGTGAGGTAGTTGGTTGTATGGTTTCGCATAATAAACAGCACGGAGATAACTGTACAACCTTCTAGCTTTCCCTGCGGCGCTGCTCTTCGACACAGCCAAACATCCCCTCGCCCCACGGTAAGTACCCGGGTCTGTCTGCCAGGGAATCTCCACATGACCTTCGTTAGGAGAGACAGTCCAGGTGACAGGCTCACTGTTAAGTCATTAGTGAAGGTTGGGGACTGAAGAAGCAGCCAGACATTGTCTGGACACCATGGATGCATGGGATTGATATGTGCTACGATGCTGTGTTCGTCTGTGCGGTCTGTGACAGTTTGTTACGCAACTCCCAATTTATTTGAGGGGCGAATTGGATATTTTTCGACACATGCGGCCACGCACACACACACACACAATCTCATACACACACACTAACTCATCCCTCCTGCCATCCCCCTCCCTCCATCCCTCACCCTTCCCTCCCCTCCTGTGTGTCTGGCAAGTGGCTGAGACAGCAGGCATCTGCAGTGCATTGCAGCCAGCCCTCCTCCTCCTCCTCCTCCTCCTCCTCCTCCGGCAGGAGAGAGAGAAAGGAAGCATACATCACCATTCTGCTGATTCAGCGCTGTTGTGGCGTTCTCTTTATCATTGTCCCCCAACACGACGCAGTCCTGCGGCCGGCTCGCCCCGCTCCAGCGCTGTCGTTGTCCCCGCGTCTAGGGGGGGGGGGGGGCGGTGGTGGTGGGGGGGGGGGCTCAGCGGGGCTCCCTGCTGCAGCCTCGTGGCCCAGCGCGGTGCAGGTCTGGTTCTGTTCTCTGCTGTCGATGGTATCGGAAGGCAGGTTACTCACACGGCTGATGTAAGCGCATTCGCGACCCAGACAGGCGGAAGGCGAGGCTGACTGCTCACACTCATGCACGCGAACACGCTCACGTGCACTCTCTCTCACACACACACACACGCATGCACACACGCCAAACACGTACAAATACACGCACTCGAAACACATACACATGCGAACACACTTAACACATTCAAATACACACAGACTGAAACGCATCGACGCGCAGAGCGTCCAGTCCCAAAAATCTAACTGCACCGCTGACACTCTCAGCATCTGTTCTATCATGTAGAAGGCAGATACATGCTAAATATAGAAGGTAGAACCAGCCTGATAAAGGAGACCAAGCCTGTCAGTGACAGTTTGCATGTGCATGTAGGTCATTTATCCAGGCTCAGAGAGGATAGATAACCAACACGCTGGAGCAGACATACTAGACGAGAGAGACCCTCCCAGACTGATGATGTCATGGCTCTGGAACACTCCCAGTGCTTTGTCTGACGCCGTGGCACTGCGGAGTGGAGCCGCGGGCTGGCACACCTGTCTAGGACAGCCTGCGCTCGTCACTCAGCGCTCTGGCCTGATGTCGACAGGGAGGGAGGAGGGAGGGAGGGAGGGAGGGAGGGAGGGAGGGAGGAGGGAGGAGGGAGGGAGGGAGGGAGGGAGGGAGGAGGGAGGGGGCGGAAGGGGGAGGGAGAGAGAGAGGGGAAGAGAGAGAGAGAGGAGAGGAGAGAGGGGGAGAGAGAGAGAGTTATCTTTCTTTTCTGAGTGCAAATGGGTCCCCATGAAGCCTCTGGCTGGGAGACTGGTTTAGGAGAGAGCCGAGGTGAATCTGCACTCTACGAGGCAGGCAGGCTGACAGGTAGACAGACATGCAGAAAGGCAGGCAGACATGCTGACTGGCAGGAAGAGAGGTAGAAAGCCTGGCAGACATACAGGCAGAGAGACAGACAGGCAAGGTGGCAGGTAAGAATGCAGGCAGACAGGCAAGGCTTAAAAATAAATCTATCCCCTTTAATGTATTCCCTTTGCATTTCTAACTCTACATTATGAAAACATTAGACTTGCTTGGCAAATGCATGGATCTGTCATATTTTATGCAAATCTCCATCTGAAACAGGATTTACAGTCACAGTGTGCTCTACCGTAGTCTCAGTCTCATCTGACTCTTACACTTTCTTCTAAGAGTGTTCTGAGGCTGGGCAAGATTATGTCAGACAACCATTAGATTGGTTCTTTGACCGCTTATCTCTCGTGCCTGAGCAAATTGATTCTCTTTGTTATTTGATTGCACTCATTATACAATTTCTCAACTGCAACCTACTGACTGGTCTTCAATGAGGTCAGATTGCTATAGCTACAACAGTTTAGTTGGGTGACAGTTGTGTGAGAGCCTGAACTGAAGGCTGTGGACCCACTAGGTCCCCCCAGCTGGAGACGAGATCCGTGCCTCGTCAAGCCGTCCCCCAGGGAGACATGTTGATATTTCTCTACCGTGTAACACGGTTAGAATACTAAGGCCAGTCATTCGGCTTCGACACGTCATAGCGTTTCTGCTCCGTTTCACAGAACAGACAACCTACGTCTAAATTAGATTCCGTCTCCATCTTAAACTTCCCCTCAGGGGTTGTGATTCTGTTACGCAATAGACACGTACGTACCAATGAGGTAACACGGTGTCCTCTGTGAGGAACAGCCGACACGCCATCGACAACGAGGTCACAAGGCTGACATCTGGCTTCAGACTATTTTCCACTTTTTTAATAATGGTTTCATGGCTGTAAGTACATCAAAGTACTTGAGACACCCTTTGCGTGCGGCGTATCTAATTCCATAATCAATTTGACCTCCCCACGAGGCAGGCTCTAGTCGGTGTTTTCCCCCGTTTCTCCAGAAACGTTGATTACACTGTAGGGGCGACCTGATGATCGTGCCGTTTGACGACGGTGTGATTCCAGTAAACATGGAGAACGGCGTTAATGTCAGCCTCTCGGGTTCAGGAGACGCCTGAGCTTCATGGCTCCTATCCTCCTCCTGTTAGAGAGACTGACCCTCCCCCTCTCGCTGCTCCCTCCGCCTCCTACCCTCTCCGCCACCCTCCCCGCTCCCTGTCTCTCACACACATATTCTCCCAGACACACACATGCACCACGAGCATGCGCTGATACGACCGTATTTGCGCACACACTCACACACACACACTCGCGCGCGCGGACGCACCGCGAGCATGCGCTGACACACACAGCCGTTCTCAAGTACACGCGCACAGGCAGACACACACAAGTAGCGCACAGACTGCAAAGAGGGAGGGGGGGGGGGGGGCAGAGGGGTTAGCGGAGACGTGATGCTTGAGAAAACGTGAGAAATAAAAAGAACGAGATGGAGGGAAGGGAGGAGAGAAGGAGAGCAGTTAGAGGGATAGACAAAGGGAGATCTGGAGAGAGGAGAGTTTGAGATTGAAGACAGGGCACGTTTGAGGATGCTGTGAGCAGAAAGAAGACTGGAGAAATAAAGAAGGATGGGGTAAATTGCTGTGTGCATGCACCATGCCACAATATTATTTGTTTGATGTATTTGTTGAAGAGTGTTGCGTGTAAATGTTTTGCCCTGTTTGCGTGCGCGCGTGTGTAAGACGTGTATTCGTGCGGTACATGTGTGTCCCTGTGTGTGTGTGTGTGTCCCTGTGTGTGTGTGTGTGTGTTTTCTGGTGACAGCCTGAGAAGACGAAGGGGGAGGTGTCTGTGCTGGTGGCAGTGGGGGAGCGGAGAGAGCAGAGTAATGGAATCAATACTATTGTCTGTAACCTACCTGCCGCTAGGCTCGCTGTCTGGCCCCGCCAGCCAACCATCAGAGGGAGCTACTGGAGCAGTGCGAGAGCCTGGAGCAAACACACACACACACTCACACAGACAGACAGACAGAGGCTGAGGCTGTGGCTGGAACTGGGAGAGAGAGAGAGAGAGAGAGAGAGAGAGAGAGAGAGAGAGAGAGAGAGAGAGAGAGAGAGAGAGGGAGAGAGAGAGAGAAAGAGAGAGAGAGAGAGGGGAGAAAGAGAGAGAGATAGGAGGAAAGGGCAGACTGCGGCTTCTTTGTATTTGCAGTCTCAAAGTGATCGTAATGAAGAAGAGAGGGACGAAGAAGGCTAAGTTTGATGCTCTTTTTTAATCTGATCTGTTTCATTTCACCAATAGTTCACCCATTTAGTGTCCGTCTTTGCAGAACAGACTTTGTGCCGGCATCTTTTTGTACGTGCATGCGTTCATGTGTGTCTTCCGTAGCTTCTTTGTATCTGTTTGCATGAGTGCGTTTTAATGTAAAAATAAGAAAATAAGAAAGATTTACAGCTCATGTCGAGGGTGGGATTGAAGATACGTCTGCCCACAATTGGTTTTCTCCTCAACGTGTCTCTTTCCCAGGTCTCCATCCCAGATTTCATGCATCCCTCCGTGGCCGTCTGTGTATCCGCAAAGGCTCCATCCATCTTCTTCCTGTTCTGTCGGGGCGTTCAACAAGGCTTTTCGAAGGACCAGTAGGGCTTGTTAAATGACACGAAAAGAAACCGTACGGTTTCACGGAATACGATGAAAAGTAGACATTTTTTACGATTTATGCCGCGTGGTCTCATGCACTTACTAACAGTCCTGACAAACGGACAGTATCTGAACGCACGGCACTGTTTAACTGAAGTGTAACTTCTTCCGCAGACAAATCCATAATTCATTGCTATGTGAAGTTCTGATCAACGTCTTTGCTGTGCTGCTCCACAAGTATGGCCTTTAAACCGTACATTTTTATATACACAAAATCCGATCTATGGCTCTTTAGTACAGAAATGCCTGGAGAGTATTCGTTATTCATTTTAAAGGCTTTTGCTTCAGAATATCCATGTATGATTTCTGACGTGTGCAGGATGAAGCATGATCATTGTATGATATATGACCAGTAGGGACACAACCTAGTCAGGCACATCAGAAACCTGGCCTCAAAATACTGCATGATGCAATATAGTATCTCCAAGTGCTACAAGTGAGAGAATATTTTTTAACTTTGTGCATAATTTCTTTCAGTTGTCTTTGTTAGAAAAGGAGTCATGCTCTCTGTCTACCAAGAGGTGGCGCTGCCCTGCGGTATCTTCCCTTTGCAGAACTTTCTCTGTCGAGGATCATCAAGGTATTTTTTCATGGCATTTCAATCAAACGAAGATGGGAGATTGCTGCTTCATTGGCGAGTATGTGTGTTTCAGAGAGTTTGCTGCTTAGACCGTGTTCTCCTTTCACTTTCTAGGTGGAGAGGCGGATGTGGTGGAGACGGTACTCGATGACTTGACAAAATGGATCCAAGGCTTCTCCTTCTTTCTCTTCCCAGCATGCCATCTTCGCCATGGCACAGTTACGCCATCTGTTTGAGCAGGTGGGTGACTACGCACCTCCTGCCATTGCTGTTATTTAAACTGACGGTCGTCAAAAAGTTTCTAAGTTTAAAAGTCAGAGAGTCGGAGGCTTCACAACTAAAAACTCACCAGGCGCAGGGAATCACCAAGGATTCTAATGATTGCCGAGTGGGGCATTAGCTCTGTGGCAATTTAATGAATATGACTGATCCTGACACAGTCATCCTTCAGGTAGCTTGTTTCAAGGCTCCAGTTAACACCATTATTAATGTCCATTAAATCTACATACACATTTAACATGCACTATTTACTGACATGCAGTGCATGCTATTATAGTTGTGTTCAACAGGTGGTTCATAGAGAATATCAGCATTGCGTTTACGAGTGCTGCTCGTCTACCACCTTGTTGATTTTGGACATGAAAATGTATTTAATCTTGATAATGTACTATATCCAAGGAACATAGCAACACAATATTGCAATATTGTAATAAAGAGCACAGGGGTAAAATATGTTTTGGTGTGTAATCTTGTGTGATGATGTTGTGTTGTCTTGAAGTGATGAGCTGTGCTGCGTCGCTGACCGTCAGACTGGAGAAGAAGCACTGTGATGCAGCAGAATGCAAATGTCAGATGAGGTCATGTCTCATGCTGAGACTGCGGGCCCATGAAAATAATAATAATAATAAAAAATAAAAAGAATAGATTGTTTCCCACACAAAATGTCTGTTGAACTCCATTTCCCAGTATGCCCCTCTGTCCCTGAGACCCTTAACCTGTGAGGTCATAGTAGGTCACAGGTGAGGTCCTCGGGAACAGGGCTGCATTCAGTGTCATCGTCTGAGCCTAAAATCTCCTTTAAGTGATGTTGTATGACTTGCTAGACATGTTGGTTTGCTTTCACCGTTATCACAGTGGGCACTGCGTCAACACTCATGGCCCAAAGCCAAATCCCAAACAGATAAGTGGTTGGAAGTCAGCTTGTTTCATCCAGTCTCCATCTGGCTGTGTCTGTGTTGACCGATGTGATGTGTACCTCTCAAGATGCAAACAAAGCCTGTTGTGTCAAACAACATAAGCAAATCCTGCTTGAAGGATCTCTCGGGAATGGATTCCTGGACAAGAGGACATCTAATCCTCCCGCTGCAGAGGAAATATTAGGGGGCTGACCCTATTGGCTGGCTTCATGTCTCTCCAGTGGGACCCAATAAGAAGACAGCCTAGGGTTGAGACCCCGTCATAGTCTTCAGAAAACAGCCGTTAACTTCAAGATTTAAAGCCCACTTGTGCTGAATTAGCATGTATTTCTTGTTGCGTGTTGCATTTGATGTTTATTAAATAAAGATGTGTATTAAATTTGGTTTGACACCCCGTGTGAATGTGTGAAGAAAGCAGGATGCAAGTCTGACAGTGCGAGAAGCTCTCGAGGTGTTGAGCGTTCAGTAATCTCATGAAGAACAATTTCCCCTACCATCGTCATTGTCTAGCCCCCACACAGTGCTGAGAAGTGGGGACACACAGGGCAGTGAGCACAATCTTTGCCAGACAGACCAAGGATGTGATAGCAAACAGCTTCCTGCAGACACATTTGACCACACACACTCGTCTTCATTACGTCCCATTGTACGCCCATTCCAGACAATTAGAATCTTCCAGCTACACTAGGAAGACATGATCAGACTGCTTGGATGTGAAAATATCGCAGTTCCGCACGAGGGAGGGGGGTGGGGGGGGGGGGGGGGGAGGGTGTTTGCTCTTGCAGTGCCCTCGCTGTCTGGACACACAAAAGACACACACATTAGAGTGTGGCCCTTTGCTGGGGAGGTTGACTGACTAGCTGTCTGACTTTGGCAGTCCTGTGGCAGACTCTTGGCCAGTATTGATTAGCTTGTCTGTGTAGGAGACAGATGAATGCATTAGTACCCAGCTCACCCCCCCCCCCCCCCCTCCTGCCACTGGAAATATATTAACTTCGTGTATTAGGCACCCTGTCTGGTTACCATGGAGACAGCTCCGGGAGAGAGGGGCTAGGGGATGGTGGGGGGAGGGTTGGGGATATGGGATGCGATGAGGCAGTGGGTTTGTAGTCCCGCTTTCTATCTCTCTCCCACTCTCTCTCCCTGTTTCTCATTCTCCTCTTTTTTCTCTCATTCATCCTCTCTGCCTTAAACCTTTTTCTCTCTCTCTCTCTCTCTCTCTCTCTCTCTCTCTCTCTCTCTCTCTCTCTCTCTCTCTCTCTCTCTCTCTCTGTCTCTCTCTCTCTCTCTCTCTCTCTCTCTCTCTCTCTCTCTCTCTCTCTCTCTCTCTCTCTCTCTCTCTCTCTCTCTCTCTCTCTCTCTCTCTGTCTCTCTCTCTCTCTCTCTCTCTCTCTCTCTCTCTGTCTCTCTCTCTCTCTCTCTCTCTCTCTCTCTCTCTCTCTCTCTCTCTCTCTCTCTCTCTCTCTGTCTCTCACTCTCTCTCCTTCTTACGCTCTCATTACTGTATCCTGCTCCTGCTTTGTCTTGCTTAGTGTGTGTATGTTTGTGTCTGAATGCATGTGTGTGTGTGTATGTGTATGTGTGTGTATTTATACGTGTGCGTGATGCCTATCTACAGTATCCTCTCCTTTCTCTCCAGTGCCCCCCCACCCCCTCCCCGCCTTTCCTTGTCTCCCCATGTCTGCATGTTTAGCTCTGTAATTGGGAATTGGCACTTTCTTCATTGCTCATGGTGCTATTGATTACAATGTCCTCTGCTGCTCCAGGTTTCATCACTCTTGTTGGTACTTTACTCTCCTTCTCTCCCCTGTTCTCCATCTCTGCAGCTAGACGCTTCCTTTTGTTTTCTCTTTTAGCTCTTTCCTGCACGCAGACTTCTCACTTTCCCGTTCACAGACATGAGCTTTTTACCCTCTCGCAAATCGGCCCCTCTCTAGTTTTTCCTTCCCCACCTCCCTCCCTCTCTCCTTCCCTCCCTCCCTCTCTATCCTTCCCTCCCTGCCTCACTCTATCCTTCCCTCCCTCCCTCTCTCCATCTCTGTGCTCTGCAGTAAAACTGGTGCATTGAGGCAGCAGGGAACAGGGACTAGAGACAATAGAATAGAGGCGAGGAAGGGGGAGAGGAGAAATGTTACACTGCTCCTAGTCTATCATCCTCAAATAGGAGGTGGGAGAAGATGAGCATCCTTATAAAAAAATATATATATATATTTGTTACGGAATCCCAATAGTATATTTGATCCATCAAATTAAATGGCAGATCAAAATTGGCAGAGTAGAATGTTCTTTTATGACATCACACATTGTTGAAAATTCCAGTAAAGTTTCCCAACCATGGTGCATCACACAGTCGAGGTGTGACCATGTGGAAGTCAATTCTGTGGCTCCTTCATGCTGGCTTGTTACTGCACCCCTCCATAGGCTGCTATCACTGCTTGGTAGACATGGATATCAGTGTCAAGCTGTGTTGGGGTCACGTTATCACTGAAAGCTACACTCGCAACATGGATGAATGCTTTGAGAAAGTGGACCGCCTAATGACTAATGCGACGAAAGTGATAGAGGCTGGTAGAGTTGGTGAGAGACCTGAACACACCAGGAAAGGGTTTCTTACGTGATTCCTGAACTGATATGATCAAACTCTGCTTCAAATGATAAAACTATCAAATGATTATCTAGTGATAATACCGTAGTATAGATAATTGTTACTGATATAATTGAGACGTCTTGATGAGTGACTTGTGTGTAATGTGCAAGTGACTGGCTGGTGAAAGGTTGATGTGTGTCTGTCTGTCCATGTGTCAGGTCCAGGGTATGACCAGCAGTTGAGAGAGATCATGTTGTCTCAGATCATACCCCTGTTGGAGGAGTTTGACCAGAAACTCAATGACGGTAATAAAGTTGACAGGAGACATTACATATTGCCATAGGACAAAAGACCCTTATGAGGAATATTTAGAGATAGAGAGGCGGTTTTGGGAGGGGGGGGGTGGGGGAGTGTGAAATAGAAATTAGGGGAAAAGTTAAGGGGAGAAAAAAAGAAAAGTTTGAGAGGAGAAGTGAGAGTTGAAGTGAAATCAGTATGAAAGAGTATCTCCTGATCCGACAGTACTTATTACATCCGCGAGTGGTTATCCTCCAACAGCTCATCTTCTGCCAACACTCAGCACTCAGCGCTCACTCCTTAGCAGCATGGTTCTAGTACATAACTATGTGTCACGAGTGCCACGCTTCGCCTCTGGAAGCAGATGGATGTGGCACCACTAGACCATTCCACCCCCCGCTCATGTCAGGGGGCAGAGTGAGAGCGGAGGTGAAGATGAGGGCTTGGGAGAGCACACACGCACGTTCCACCATGACAGATATTGAGATGGGTCTCTGTCCTCTTCCTCTCTCCTCGTTCCCTCCTCCTGCTCTCTGTCTCTCAGACACCGTGTATGAGAAGAGGTTGCAGACAGTAGCAGACAATTTTATTGCTGCTGCCTCCAAACTGCCTAGAGGTGAGACATGACCCCCCCCCCTTCTCTCTTCTCTCTTCCTTTATCTCCGCCTGCGCTGGCGCACAGTATCACACATCATTTGTTTGTAACATCTTTCTCTCTCTCTGACTCTCTGTCTCTTTCCCGCTCGTTCTGTTCTCTCTCTCCCCCCTCTCTCTCTCCCCTCTCTTTTTTTCTCTGTCTCCGTACCTCTCTCTATCTCTCTCCCCTCTCTCTCTCTGTCTTTCTATGTATTTTTGTCTCACTCTCTCTTGTCTCTGTCTCGTTCCCTCTCTCTCTCCTCTTTCTCCCCTCTCTCTCTTGGTCTTGGTCTTTCTATCTCACTCTGTGTCTCTTTCTCAATATTTTCTCTCTCCCCCCCTCTCTTTTTCTCCCCCCGCCCTCTCCTTTTCCATCCAGATATATATCTATAGATATATAAATATATCTTCATCCACCTCTCCCTTTCTCTTTCTCATCTATACTCTTAGTCCCATGAGAACATTTCTTACATTTCCTAGCAAGTCACTCAATTTGCAATCTAACAGATGTGCAGACAGGTTAATCATCTATGTTGATGCTTTACTCTGCTTAGTTTGTTTGCTTGTTTTCTACTTGATTCTCCTTATTAAGGTCAATATAATTCATATAATTAATGTTTTTTTTCCATAACAATAACAATAATTATCATTAGTATTATGAATAACGCAATTATTATAATTGTATTATAACTATGCTCTAGTTATCTGTGTGAAGAAAATCTGATCTTCTTTTCACAGCTTCAGGATGCATTCCTCCATGTGGTATGTAACTGCATTCCATCTCCACAGACAGTAACACCTCAAGGATTTGACGCACTGCCAATTACTAGACACTATACTGGTTGTTACTCTAATGTTTGAATTATTGAAATGCAGATCAAAGGATATCGTTGCAAGCCATTTCTTTGTATCCCGAGTAAAATGTATTGTGTTACTTCATTTCTGGTTTCTACTCAGTCGTATGTGCCTGTTGTGGTTTCTTTATAGGTTTCCAGGCAAAAGGTGCACTGTACAACTGCATAACGTGCAAGTATGACACCTGTGAGCTGCCTCTGGACTGCCCTGGTTAGTGATCCCTGCTTCTACACAATGATGTTGGTTTCAAATTCAGTTCCCCTTCTAGTGCCTCCATTTCTCCCCCCAAAAAGCAAGGGAACACTAATTCTGACTTGACACAGTTCGTGTTACGTAAGCGTATTTCCCCCCACGAACATCCACTCTGTGGTTTTCATCCTTGAAATGTTCTTAGCGGAAAGTCAGGATTGTCAAAACCCGACCATGGCCTGGGTTTGTTTTCACACATAATATCTTTTGCACACAAAAAGCCTCCAAGGTACCCTTTAAGGCCTTGGCTTCTTTATGGGAGGTGACAGTTGCCTCCTACACTGCCTGGTATTCATATCCACCCAGCACAGTACAATTACTGTTCAGCATATCATCCTTTTCTACTGCACTCCCTTGAGACTAGGCTTAAATATAATCATTAGAAAGGCTCAGACTGTTAGTGCTGCCCCCCGAAGAAACATCTTCACCTTGTATGCTGTGTGTATGTGTGTATGTGTGTGTGTGTGTGTGTGTAGTTTAGTTTCATCCTCACATGGAAACTAAGAAAACATTTACAAACGGAAATGTTCTTTGGCCCCACAACTTCAAGTGCTATTTCCAGAGGGGGTTAGGCAGTTTAGGCTTCAAATTTACATTATGGTTAGAAATAAATTGAGGGTTAGGGTTTGGGGTTAGGGT
Organism: Thaleichthys pacificus; assembly: GCA_023658055.1. Lineage (NCBI taxonomy): Eukaryota > Metazoa > Chordata > Actinopteri > Osmeriformes > Osmeridae > Thaleichthys > Thaleichthys pacificus. Next base: position 4,142,107 of record CM042871.1, on the reverse strand, counting down.
TAACACTATTTTGAATGGGAGTGAATTGTCGGTACTCACTAGAATAGTCAAACGAAACCCGTGTGTATGTCTGTCTGTGTGAGAGCAGTCGAAGAAATCACCGTTGTGGAAAACAACCGAACCAGGATGTGGTGTGATGTTTCCTTTCCCTTGCCGATCGACCTGGAGGTGATCTGGAGGTTTGCTGAAGAGGTACGTTTTACTGGCACTCAGTGGAGCTCCGAAGAGACATTAGGGTCTGTACCTCAAATCCCTTCCCTATCCAGCTTGTCACTCCCTATATCCACAACTGCTCCATGACTGATGACCCCCAGATAAGTCTGTGACCCCTGGGGAAGAGTCTGTTTCAGACTTACCCTCTGGAAAGTAGTCCTCAGTGAGTCCAGAGGAACAGTAAAGATGTCAGCGAATGTGGCGGTCCAGACGCACAATACCCTGTGGGTTGTTTTACAGGTAAAGAGCCAGCAGGTGGATCTGTTTAAGGAGGTGACTGCAGGGGTGGACCGCCTATACTCCATCCCCTCTGCCAACCTGCAGCACACAGGAACCTACCAGTGTGAGATCTTGTCCAACCAGCGCTCCATAGTGAGACTCTACTTTTACCTCACAGGTAACTACATTCTTTCAGGTAACAACAGTCTCACAGGTAACAACAGTCTCACAGGTAACAACAGTCTCACAGGTAACTACACTCTCACAGGTAACAAAACCCTCACAAGTAACTACACCCTCTAGGTAATCACACCCTCACAGGTAACTACAGTCTCAGAGCTATCTACAACCAGTTTCAACCTGTCCATATCCAGATAGGCCACCATTATGATCTATGATCTAGAACTGAAATAACCAAAGGATTGTGTGCAGGCAGCAACCAACGAAGGCCTGAGTGCTCACAAAACATGCAAATGACAAGTCTTCCATGAATATCTTTACTTAAATAGTGTTTTTCCAGTCATGGCATTCTTGCTTCATGCTTTTGTACTCTTCCCGTTTTTTCCATATTCTGTCTCTATCTGCATCTCGGTCTTTGTCATTAAACCTAACTATCTGGTTTCATCTCCCCCTTCCTACCTTTTCTATCACCTTCTCTCCCCCACCTCCTCCTTCCTCCCTTCTCCTTCAACCTTCTCTCCCCCACCTCCTCCTTCCTCCCTTCTCCTTCAACCTTCTCTCCCCCACCTCCTCCTCTCCCAGTGAAGCCGCAGGTCGTGGTGGGCTACACCGATCTGCAGGAGATATTTGACCTGTCTCTGCTCCCCGGGGGTCGGATAGTCTCCAGCCCTGGTGGTCCCCCCCCAGCCCTCCAGCTCCTCCCCCAGCCTGCTCTCCTCACCGCCTGCCTGACGACCCTGCTGCTGCTCCTCTTCCTGTCCCTGGGGTAACACCACACAGCTGGACCACACTGGAGAGAGATAATACCCTCCTCCACCCGTTACCTCGTCACTCTGCTTACGCACAGCTGCAGAGATGGGGGAGATACCGCACACCCTCCACGTTTCTCTCCTGCCGGGAGCTCATTTTGATTCGCTTTCTTTTTTCCTGAACGAGGAAACCTCGCTGAGTTAAAATGGAGTCTGGAAATGAGATAGCTTGGGGTGCTCTCACACGATCCCTGTCGAGCTATTGTCATCAAGCTCATCTTTTTATTCATGTAATATGCAGAATACAGATTGGTATATGTGCATAGTCCCCCCCCCCCCACACACACACACACACACACACAATACGTCCTAGGCAATAATGTTCAGTACAGATGGCACTGCTCATCATTTGAGCTGTACACCAACTCGTCTCTCACTGTGTGTCCAGGATTCTGTACTGGAAGTCCGCTCAGCGATACCGGAGAGATGGACAACAAGCTCAGGAAGATCAAGTTTCAAGACAGATGTATGTCCTGCATTAACACTATTAAAATCGAACCAGTGGGTTTATTAACCTGTGACAGAGCCGGGTGTACTTGTCTACTTCTACCACCAGAGGGCGGTACACACATTCTGAAGCCCAATTACAGTTTTTCTGAATTGCTAAATACTAAACCCCATTCTCTGAATCAAATGTTCAGTGGCCTAAACCCATTTGTTGAATCAGACACTCTTTTGGCAGAACTCTAAACACATTCTCATTTACTAAAAACATTTTGCACTGTGCTGCACTTGTACTACAAAATGGTAAACAGGCGGCAAACAGTAAACACAACTACAACACAGTTGTCATCTGTAAAACACAATGACTCAAAATTGTTCACACTTGTTTCTAATGGTAGTTTTGGACAATGTCAGCTTTCACCGTGGTGTCCGTATACGAGAATGGTTAAACATCAACCAGCAATTGTTACTGTTAATCTTTGCCTTCCACCATACAGCCCCTTTCTCAACCCAATTGAAGAGTTTTTCTCTGCATGGCGGTGGAAGGTCTATGACCGAAACACACACAGGATAAAGCTCAGGAATTGGCCTGTGGTGACATAGTGTGGAGGGTTTTCAAGCCTGGATCCGGCACACCAGAGGATTTGATTCTTTGTTGACAGTACTACTGTATGTTGTGATGGTTACTTGTAATATTTTCATTTTTTCTAAATTCATTTGCTGTTTATACATAAACACATTTTTATGTACATGTAACTCCATGCCCTGGATGCTGTGTTCTCCATTTTTTGGGGTCGTGTCTAATGATTGCTCCATATTGTTTATATATTGATTTGCTGTGTTTATGATCTGAAAGCATTGTTTGATTTTGAGGTTACACTTTTTCTCAATTGCTAAAACACTAAAACCCATTGGCTGAACAAAGTTCTCAGTTGCCTGAACTCATGTAGCTAATTGTGCAGTCTGTTGTCAATACCTTAAACCATTTCACATGGTAAAACACAATTTGCAGATCTCACTTAGACTTTTCAGCAAAACTCTAAACACATTCTCATTCTCAAAACACATTCTGCACTCTAATGCACATGTCATCCATACTGGTAAACACAAATGGCAACAATCAAATACAAATAGAGAAAACATGTCATTGACAAAACACAACCACTCAAAATTGATTTCACTTGTTTCAAATGATGTGACACAACCAATATAAGCCAGTTCAGAGAGCAAACAGGTTGTTGAAGGTGGGAAAATATTCCTTGTGATGTCGACGAAGTGCTCTGGCCTGATCCAGCCCAAAGACAAGAAGAAGCACATTGATCACATGTTTACTCAGATTACTTGGATTTTTGTCCCCCTTTTAGTATTGTATACTGTAGTACAGTGCATTGTAGGCTGTATACTGTACAATGAACAGATTGTATGGCCCTTAACATTGTGCTTTCCATTTGTTACAGTAACAGTACTGACTGCTCAATAGATTTTGACTGGTTGCCGGTTCATATCAACAAAGAACAAGAGTGAGTAGTGAGATGCAGGGTACAGCACTGTATAGGGGTACAAGGAGGAGAAAAAATTGCAAAGAGCAAGCAGAGTAGTCATTTCTGATCAATTTTGAGCTACTATGATAGAACATGTTTTGGTTCATCAAAAGACAATTACGGATAAATATGAAATTAGTTTTGAGATAAAAAATGTTTTGAACAATGTGTTTTCTATTTTTTGGTATATTGTTTACTGACTGCTTGATAGTGTATATCATTTTGATCACTTTGTTTATGATTTGAGAGCAGTGTTTGATTTTGAGCACAGGTAAATCTGTTTTGAGGCGAAAGTTTGATTTTGAGCACAGATAAAACTGTTTTGAGGTGAAAGTTTCATTTTGCAAGAGGATTCAGAGGTTTTGTAAATAGTGCTTGAAGATGAGGTTTTGTAAATGGTTGAGGGGCGAGTGTTTGTTTTTGCCAGAAGAGTCAGAGGTTTTGGAAATTGAGTTTGAAGATTTTGTTTTGTGTTTACAGTTTTGAGAAAATGGGTGACCGTTTCAAGAAATGTTTTTTAACAATTGTGAAAAACTGTAATAGTATTCGAGGAGTTCAATGTATTTTGACTTGATTTTGAGTTTATGGCCTTCTCTAGGATGTGGTCATAACCAGTCACCACATGAAGCCTGACAAAACCAGCACACTTTGTAACACCAAAAATATGTCTGAATAGTATTGATCTATACGGGTTTCAGCGTAGCATTGATTGAGGATTATTTCATGTAACATTCCTTCAAAACCTATCCATCCCCTTCTACCTACACCTACAGTATCACTGACTATACTGAGTGGAACTTACTCTTTTAAGTTCATAGGATAACATAAGATATGTTGACATTACCATGGGAAGAGATAAACTTCCAATATGCTGTTAAGTGTTGTTTACCATGGTTATTTTCAGTGAACCATACTCCATTCATAACTTGACTTCCATTGAAAACAAGTTTGGTGATTTGTAATGTGTCTGCCTGGGCTGGGGTCTGCTTGGTTAGTGAGCGGACCAGGGTGGAGAGAATGTGTTCTGAGGACAGGCAAAGGGTTATAAAGCCCGCGTATCGTGTCTAAATATATTCAGACATGACTCATCATCTAAAACAGACATTTTACGGGCTCAACATTTTTCTTTTTTTTTCAATGGTTTATTTAGTTGCCAAGGCAACTGATGAAGCATGAGGAGGGCTCCTAGCAGGAAGTGTTTTTGGAAAACAGAATGAAAGTTTCCACTATGAGACATTGTAGTGGGTGCTAAACCACACATGGGAGAGAGGGACTCATAGGAATTGCCTTCTGTGTGTACCCACACCAAACACTATTCGTGTAATCTGTATTGCTCACCTAACATTAAATTAAGTAATTCATCTAAGTGCTGATTCAAAATGTGTATTTAATTTGATCGTTTTTGCAATACCACAGTAAAAATACAGTTATACAATAATGTAATTACTATAATAAGCATAATAGCTTGATGAAAGAAGTGAGCACTTTGATTTATTAGCCTATCTTCGGCTTATGACACAGTCATTATCTTTCCTATTGAGTCTTTAAAGGACTGACACTGTTCTTGAGCTCAACCTCACTATGATGTCCTCAGATGGACTAGGTTGGTTTCTTGGAAAGTATGTTTTGCTATGTGGGTCTGTAAGCACAGCCATGACTGTGTTGAGTCCCTCAGCCTTAGAAGATGACTCTGCATAACCCCTGTAGAAACCAATAACTCAAATATGAAGTCCTTTTCCACTTCCAGTAAATTTTTGTAGCCCCACCATTATGAGCAAACTAGCAGCCTAGCCCAGTAAACACGGTGGGTTTACGTACCGAGTCTGTCAGCCTGTCAGCTCTAGGCGTTGGGTTATAGTGCGCCAAAAATAACTTCTTACAAAACCGGTGATCTAACAGGATATTCCATCCACCACGTCGAGGTACTCTCAGTTCTTGGAGGGAGGGGCCTGGGGAATAAGTTTAGTGCAACACCCAGCGGTCTTACAGTGTATTGTTTCTATGGCAATTGTTTTGATTTCTGTTAGGCTACCGCCTGTGTTCTGTTCTGTTTCTCCTCGCACATTTTTACGAGACATTACTACATATTTGTTGATCTGTGTATGCTTGACATTACCACATACTTATCTGAACTCTTCCTTATATCTCATGCGATTATGGCGTAGTTGCATCTGTAATGGGAGTCAGATGGCTGAGTGGTTAGGGAATCGGGCTTGTAATCAGAAGGTTGCTAGTTCGATTCCCGGCTATGCCAACCAAATGACGTTGTGTCCTTGGGCAAGGCACTTCACCCTACTTGCCTCGGGGGAATGTCCCTGTACTTACTGTAAGTCGCTCTGGATAAGAGCGTCTGCTAAATGACTAAATGTAATGACGTGCATCAAAGTGGTGACTGCGTGTTGCATTTTGAAAGGCCTCCAAACCACTTTACAGTAATTGGATAAATCTGCCGTTTAATAAATCAGACTGGCTGAAATCAAAGGTTGAGATGGAATGGAGTCTACAACCAAAAGGGGAAATCACAGTTTTTCTGAATTGCTAAAACACTAAAACCCATTGGCTGAACAAAGTTATCAGTTGCCTGAACTCATGTAGCTAATTGTGCAGTCTGTTGTCAATACCTTAAACCATTTCACATGGTAAAACACAATTTGCAGATCTCACTTAGACTTTTCAGCAAAACTCTAAACACATTCTCATTCTCAAAACACATTCTGCACTCTAATGCACATGTCATCCATACTGGTAAACACAAATGGCAACAATCAAATACAAATAGAGAAAACATGTCATTGACTAAACACAACCACTCAAAATTGATTTCACTTGTTTCAAATGATGTGACACAACCAATATAAGCCAGTTCAGAGAGCAAACAGGTTGTTGAAGGTGGGAAAATATTGCTTGTGATGTCGACGAAGTGCTCTGGCCTGACCCAGGCCAAAGACAAGAAGAAGCACATTGATCACATGTTTACTCCTTTGATTTGTGTCCCTTTTACTGTATAGTATTGTATACTGTAGTACAGTGCATTGTAGGCTCTATACTGTACAATGAACAAATGGTATGGCCCTGAACATTGTACTTTCCATTTGTTACAGTAACAGTACTGACTGCTCAATAGATTTTGACTGTTTGCAGGTTCATATCAACAAAGAACAAGAGTGAGTTGTGAGTAGTGAGATGCAGGGTACAGTACTGTATAGGGGTACAAGGAGGAGAAAGAACAAGAACAATTGCAAAGAGCAAAGCAGAGTAGTAATTTCTGATCAATTTTGAGCTACTATGATAGAACATGTTTTCATTCATCAAAAGACACTGACGGATAAATATGAAATTTGTTTTGAGATTACGTAAAAATGTACTTCTCCTTGAGAACTATATGTTTTGAACAATGTGTTTTCAATTTTTTGGTGTATTGTTTACTGACTGCTTGATAGTGTATATCATTTTGATCACTTTGAGACTGCCCTACGGTTAAAAGCTTCACTTAATTTTTGTATGAGGTAAAGTTGTCGCAACACGTGGGGGGGTCACAATGACTGATGGGTCACAATGACCCGAAGATAACACAAGGGAGGAGGAGAGGCAGGACTGTAAGGAGTAAGCCAGTTGAGAAGTTGATTTAGAAGTTGACAAATTAAGACTTGGTAAAGTGAGAGGCATCAACTTTTCACTGAGCAAGTGTTCGTATAGGCCCTTGATTAGGGACCCAGCACAAGCCCTGTTTGGAGAAAGTCTTTGTATACGTGTGCAGGGGCGTTGAAGTTGGGGGAAGATTGGGACTGACTACCCAGGGCCACAATGGGGGGAGGGCCGTCGAAAATATTGGAATTAAAATGTGTTGCATGAAAAAATACATACCCAAAATATGGAAGGAGGGGCCCAAATTGCAATCTCTTCGTGGGGCCCAAAATAATTAGGAGCACCCCTGGGTGGGGATACTTGCTGTCTCCCTCTCTCAAAGTCAACTTTCATTTGTTATGCATGAACTTTATCTCTTCGCCTTTCGATCGCCATATCACACAAAACATGTGCGCAGTGGTATGCAAATTCTCATTCTGTGTAGAAACACCCGTAGACCTATGCATGTTTCGGCGCCCAATTTTATGCGTACACAACTTCATACATTTGACCCCAGGTTGGTTGTCATCCCATCATGTCGTTTCCTTTAGAGGACCCCAGAAAAACGCTGCTGGCCTGAGTGTCAGTTGCAATGAAAGTATGCCATTGTATTATCAGTGACACGGTGTCAGAAGATCGAGTTCTAACCAGTTTTTATATAACCATCACTAACGTAGAGCCCCAAACAAAATTATAACATGTGTTTTCAAACATCTGCTGATACTAAGCCAAGCCTGGGCGGTGGGCACCAATTAAGTTTGAATAATTTTACCTGTGAACCCACATGTTAACTACAATATCGAGTCAATTCAAATGCAACCAGCCTTGTGATCTATACTAGCGAAGGTTACCTTGGTGATAACAGTTGAACGCTGCAAATAAGTGTCACTCCCACTCAACTGCCAATTAGACGGCAGCATTCATACTGTCTGGAGTATTGAGATCATTATTGTCACCTGTGTTTCATTTGGCTGATTGCATTGCACCTCCACCTGTGTGTTTAGTATGGGTGCTTATACCACTCATTTCCCTGCACTCCTTGCAAAGACTTGTCCTATCTTCGTTCTTAATTACCCCTGTCAAAACATTCTCATTGTGTGTCATTATTAAACAACTCAAAATAGTCATGAACTGGAGATCAAGGTACAGTGCATAGCATGTTACGATTGCTTCAGTATAGAGTATATAGTAAGAGGGTGACAGAGAGCAGGGGGGCCACCAGGAGCAGCAGACGAGGCTTTGTGCGTCGTTGCACAGGTTGCCTTCCAGCTTGACGCTCATGCCTGGCAGTTGAGCTGACATGGACCCTGTACACAAACTCTTGCTGGCACATCCCTTCAAGGAAACCTTCTGGCCTGCGACGTCAGCTACAAGCACAAGAAGAAGCACTGTTATTCCCTCATAAGTGGAATGTGAAATATTTGGGAGTATAACTGAGAGCCAATCAAGCAAAACAGTACTTATAGTGGCGACACAGCTATTCTCGTCCCCCAGGCAGTTTAGAGTGGTGAGTTACCATATGCTAGACATTGTATAACCAGGGGAGAGTATTCTCATTGCATGTTTACATGTCAATCTTTTTCTCCTTGAATTGAATTTGTCAATAGAATGTCAGTTTCCAATTTAGACGAAGACAGTTTATCATAGCCTGTTCTGTGTGTGTCTGAAGAGTGAAAAAGAAAATTACTCCACATTCCTTTTCCCTCTTACTGTTAAACAGACTTTCACAAGAAGAGGTTGCTTGGAGGTGAAGGAAATCCTTTCCTCCGATGACTGATCTGCACGCAGCTTTCTGTTTAGTCACATTAGAATACTTCCTCACTGTTAATGGGAGCAGCATGTCTCCCATGTGTTGGCAGCTGGCTGAGAGGGCTCCTCCCTGCACTGACGCAGGCCAGCGAAGGCCAGACAGGGTGGGGGAGCCCGCCGGCCTAATGGAAAACAGCCATGAGGGGAAGTGATGTCTGGCTTTGTCATAGACCCTCGTGGTGGTACGACCCCCTCGCCTCCCCCTACTCACACACACACGTCCTACTGAATGCCCTTGTTCACTCCTCTCACCCAAGATTCACACCAGGCATGTTTTTATGTGATAAATGACGATAAGCTGTGGTGAAACTCTCCTGTAGACTCCCATGCTTTATGATGAATATGTAAGCTTTAAGCTGGTTTAAGATGAAAGTTAGAGAATCTTTCACAAAAGAGAAATACAAGCATGAAAACCTCTACCAAACCTTGAAACGAAGATAACCTCATTTTGTTATTAGTTCCTCAAATTAACCTACTGTAGTTTTATCTATTGAATAAGATTTAATTACAGTTAACTAAACTGAATAGGAATGTTCTTATTGATTGAAACAAAACTTGTGTCAAAAACAAGGACTCCAAACCACTTTACATGAATGGGCAGCCGTTCTAGAATTAAGACCTGCGGAAATAAAAAATGCATTGGAATGGCATCTACAACCAAAAGCCATGCAACAACTGGTGACTGACTTTATAATGACTAGATTGCATGCAGTGTCACAGCCAAGCAAAATACACATCACCACATCAGTCAATCTCTCAGTCACAGAGAGAGAGAGAGCGGGGCTGTGGTGTAGATGTTGGCGTGGGTTCAGCAGGATTCATTCTCAGGCCCGTCACATGAGCCACAGTGACGCTGAGCTCCTGGGCATCCCCGTCATGAGTGTGTGAGAAACTATCCCACTTGGACCGCCTGGAGTTTTTAACAACCACAGTACCAGTAAATTGCCTGATATCGATCCAGCTTTGTTCTCTGGTGCTGGCTGTCAGCAAACAAAGAACAGTCTCTGGTTCTGTAGAATCTGGGATTGGGCCTGGGGTTAGGATTAGGGTTTAGAATCAGTGGCCCTCCAGTCTCTAAGGAGATGAGTAGTACCACCTCGGCATGACTCTGAAATTAGTCAAACTTTATTTAAAAAGATATGTTATCCATATTCTACTGAACCTGGAAGTTTATCGTTAGGGCCTTACACAATATTTTAACACCATTGTGGTCATACTGTCTTAATCATTACTGATTATTATTATTATTTTTGAAACATGCCAAGCTCATTCTTGTCACAAAAGACAAGTGAGTAAAGAGTCTGTTTTGTAGCTCATTGCATTTTAGGGTGGTGTCAGTCTCACAGTTCATGTATAATTGATTGTATTTTGAAGTTTTCCTTCTCTTTAAAAAGATTCCGACCGCCATTACACCCACTGAGCTGTCATAAAAACATTTGTATGAAGAATAAAACAAACACATGGCAACCAACACAGTCCCTCCCTTCATCGGTTAGATTGTGTATGAAAAGCCAGACAAACTGTTGAGTTGCTGGTGGTATGTTGATCTATATTCTTCCATTGCCACAACTCACACAATGTCACACAATGTTCAGCTTAATCAAGATAAAAACAGAGGTATTGGTCATCGATGAAAAAGCTGATAGACACTATCTGCACATTTGACAACATTGGCACTTAACACCAAGAGCCAGGCTAGAAACAGGGGTCATATCTACTCTGACCTTAATTTTGAAACTCATGTCTAAAACATGACTCGAACGTATATTTATAACTTATCGCTAAGCTGCAACCTTCTCTCTCTCAGGCTGACACTGAAAGACTGATGCATGCCTTTATCACAAGCAGGCTGGGCTACTGTAGCGCTCGCTTGTCTGGTCTTCCAAAGAAAGCTATTTGTTTGTTTGTTTTTATGCTCCCAGCCTTTGGAATACTCTACTAGAGAACCTAAGAAAGGCTAAAACCGTAGAAACCTTTAAGCAATATCTTGATATGTAACGTAGCCCCCCAAAAAACGGATAGGTAGGGACGTCGTAGTCTGCAGTGTCTCTTCACCATTCTCCTGAGAGGGATCTAAAAGCCAGCAGCGCAGATAGATACTTCATGGTCTGTACTGTCCCTTGATCAAATCAAATCAAACCACATTTTATTTGTATAGCCCTTTTTACAAGCAATGTCACAGAGGGTTTCACATACACCTATATATATATACACCTATAGAACGGCCCCTCAACCTCACTAGAAAAACTCACTAAAGGAGAATAAATGGAAGAAACCTTGGAAATGCGATTCAGTGAGGGATCCCCTCCTCCAGAGACGGTTGGTGAAAGAGAGGTGCAGAACACAGGCTAAACATAGTCATACAGCAGTGCAATGTCAATGGGTGTTGAAAAGAAGTTGAAGTAAAAGTTGCTGGATGATGTTGAACTATTCTCGTATACGGACACTACGGTGAAAGCTGACATTGTCCCAAACCACCATTAGAAACAAGTGTGAACAATTTTGAGTCATTGTGTTTTACAGATGACAACTGTGTTGTAGTTGTGTTTATTGTTTGCCGACTGTGTTAACCATTTTGCACAAGTGCATCATAGTGCAAAATGTTTTTAGTGAATGAGAATGTGTTTAGAGTTTTGCCAAAAGAGTGTCTGATTTGACAAATTGGTTTAGGTCGCTGAACATTTGATTCAGAGAATGGGGTTGAGAGCCAAGGAAATATGAGTGTTTGTTAACAAACGCCCTGTAAACATTGGTCAGGATGACTGGATGTGTGTAGTTTGACAGTGATGTTGTAAACTGTAAACCACAGGTCAAGTGCAGGTCAAAGCAACTGATGACGAATGAAACAAACAAACAAAAATCACTTCTCTTTATCGTCTGTAGAAAACGTTTATTTGTTCATTGCTTGAGTCCCAAAGAAATGATCAATTCACATTAAAATTTGTTTTGTAAAGAGCGTTTTTTAGAGACAAGGACTTTCTGTCCATGTGCAGCGATTAGATGCAAAAGTTAAAACACAGCATTTCTTTCAATATCATGACGTTTCCATACGGCGCTTTACTACACATATTTTGCAGTGAACACTGAGCAGTCTCTGAGTCAGAGTCCTTGTCATTATAATCTACAGTATCAATGGCTCCAAACACATCATTACATGAGGAAACACCATCATTGAATAATTTTGTTCCATTCAACCGAGTTCTAGTGCAGACTGTTCTGTGATCTCCTGAGAAGTACAGTACGTGGGCTTCAAGCTCATTTTCATTCAGTTGTGCTAACAGAGCAGTAAAAACTCCTGGTTCAGCAGCACATAGCAACATGGCACAGTGTACAACTACACTGTAAACTGTTAATGCACAGATGGTGTAGCTGTCAATCAAGAACTGATTTTTCGGTGAATGCTACAGCAGCTGCATAAAAGCCATGTGTCCAATAAATTACAATACCAACAAAACAAAACAAGCAAGAAAATAAATTAAACACACAAATACTAAACAATTGCATTGTTACAAAAATAACAAGTGAATGCGTTCAAGTCTGTTTCACCCCTCCAGGGAACGCAACCCCCTACACACTGACATTGTCACTCTGGGAGCGTTTCCGGCAGGCCTTGCGGAACCACACCCAGTAGAGCATGACCATGAAGAACCAGTAACACACATAGGCCGCGCAACCGAATATCAGAAACTTGGTTTCCTCGATCTTAGCTGCACTGTCCCAGTCCTTCTGGGTCTCCTTGTAGATGGTGAAGGACAGCCCACTCAACAAGATGGCCGCCCACACCGACAGGGGGAGCAGGGGGACGTAGTTCCCCACCATCTTGAGTCTGCCGGAGGTCCCCCAGCTGCTCTTGTTCATGGTGAGGATGGCAAAGTACTTGGCAGGCAGCAGGCTGCTCATGTAGAGGGCGGAGTAGAGGGACATGAACACCATCACCAGGTCTTGTCGCAGCAGGCAGGCGTACGCTGCCTTCACCAGGCCAATCAGCTGGATGCAGCACAGGACCCAGAGGATGTCCCACAAGGTGCCCGTCCAGAATAACTGGATGATGGTCGCCGTGACGAAGAAGGGAAATACGCCGGAGACGATGGATTCGTAGGTCATCCAGAGGTGGTGCTTGTGCCACCACATGGCATTGTAGAGCCATTCCCGAAAGTAGGACTTGGTCCAGCGCGTCTGCTGGCTGAGCCAGCGTAAGAACTGAGCAGGAGTCTCCGTGTAGCACTTGGAGTGTGCGGTGTACCTGACAGGAGGAGGCGTGCAGAGATAATTAATGAGCATCAATATAGTAAACGAGCACAGCATGACATGCTCTTTCTTTCTGTTTTTCAGCCCTGCAATTTCTCACAAATGGGTATAATTGGCCAAAGTGGATTTAGGGAAATTGACTCTGAGTTCAATTTAAAAGAGAGATGATGAAAGTAACAGCCTGTGAACAATGAGGGTAAGCTACATCACGCGCAGCTTGTCAAGCGCAGTACTCACTTAGTGGCGTAGCCCATACTGAGCATTCGGTTGGTGAGGTGCCTGTCATCCCCGAATGTGCAGTGAGTTCCCAGGAACATTTGATTGTACCAGGACTCAAGAAACTGCTGGAGAATGTCATTCCTGTACAGTCCTGAGGTAAACAAACAGGAATAATCAGGAAACATATGATGAAGAATAATTGGGAACCTCTTTATGACCCTTTTATCCCTTATGTATTGTGAGTGTCTAAGTCTGCACTCTATGCTAACATGTAGTATTACGCTCTCATGCAAACATCATGTCATCATATTTTACTTTATCATGATAAGGTCTTACAGTACGGTCAAGTGTAAAGATTCTTCCTTACCCAGGGGCCCGCTGATGCAGGAGACGCAGTTGAAGAAGGATTGGCAGGACCTCTCGATGTTGAAGGCCATCCAGTACCTGAGGCTGCTCATGAAGCTGATGTAGGACTCCTTCAGGTTCAGGATCATCACGTCTCCTCCCACCGCACCGTAGCTGGGGTTGCTCTCCAGCACCTTGCACAGCTCCAGTGTGGCCAGAGTATCCAGCTTGGTGTCAGAATCACACACCTGGGGGGAGCGGGGAGAGAGACACTGGTGAGGAGGAGAAACAATGAGAGAGACAGAGAGAGACAGAAGTCTGGATTCTATTGTGTGGTTTCGATTGGTTTGAAATGTGCCATTGTTCTATTTGCTCTGACACTATCAATCTTAGGCAAAGACGGATTTGGACGTATTCTCCAAAAGCGAAATCTCACCTGTATGTAGTCTACCGAGGATCCCAGGGCCTTGAATGCTGTGTACATGACCTCCCTCTTCCCGCCCCACTTCTGCATGATGCACACACATCTCCTGCTGTTGATCAGGTCCTCCACCTCCCTCCTCTGAGGGTCCTCTCCCATCCCATAACCAGCATCTCCCCCTGGGCCGTTCGCTCCGGCCACACCCCCTTCTCTGGTGGGGCCCCACGTATGGTAGTTGTTGTTCCACACATAGCAGCCAGGGTCCTGGTCGGCAAACACCTCTCGGAACATCTCCAGCATGTACAGGTCGTCCTCTGAGTTTCCGTCCACCACCATGATGACCCGTAACAGCTCCGGGGGGTAATTGAGACCCCGGATGGAGTTGAGGCACTCACGGAGGTAGGCCGGGTCCTCCTGGTAGGCGGAGATGGTGAGGCCGACGGTCTTGGTGAAGGTGCAGGCGGCCTCTCGGGCTCTCATGCGCCGGTGCTCCACGTAGGCAAACAGGCTCTGGAGCAGCACATGGAGTCCCAGCAGCAGGCCGTAGAAGCCGAAGGAGATGATGCCATACTGTGACGACACCAGCTGGAAACCCTGTACGTAGGCCCACACCATCACCCCGAGGACACAGAGGGCGAAGAGGAAAGTAAAGAAGGCACGGACAATCAAGCCCGCTCTCCTCAGCAGTGGTTTCAGTTCCATTCTGTTTCCTTTGTCTGTCAATAACGGGGAAAAAAAGAAAAAAACTGTATAAGAGTATATCATTACCTTGTTGATGGCCTGTCAGAGTTTTGTAAGAGGGTGACTATAATTTGAATTTGAATTTATTCTTTAATGGAGCTGTGTCTATGCATAAAATACCTAATGCATTATGTGGAGTGCATAATGTGCCTAAACTAAAGACAACAGCAACAACAGCAATGCGTTCAATTACAAATTCCACAATTATTCAAGCTTTTGAAAACCTGTAATAATAACCTTATAATACAATATTCATATTAATAATAATAATAATTATACAGTCCCAAACACATTATTACCAGCAATCACAGTGATGATAGTTGTCTAAAGAATGACTAGTCTTGTTCTCAATTAAGTCATGAAACATTTTTCAACTTTGGTACTAATCAGGCTAGAGCAGTTAAAAAATCCTGCCAGAAAAACATTGCATCAAACCATGTTTTTATTTAATCAATCTTTAAAAGATAGCAAGTTTGCTTGGTTTTCTTTATGACGTCGGCTTGATGAGTATTTATGAATTCATCCTCGACTAATGAGAGAATGATTTAACTAAATGTTTAGTAAATAACCGTGTTGGTAATTACCTTCTATGCATCCAATGTTCCTTCGTTCCTGAAGTTTTCGAGGGTTCCCCTCTTTGTAACTCCCTCTTCGGTCTGGCAACTTGTGTGAGGATCATTGCTTTATAAACTTGAGGACACTTGAGAATTACAGTGAAGCCCATAGTAAATCGTCAGAGCAATTACAGGTCGGTGAGTAAGCACATGTTGCGTCAAGGGTATGTTGTAGGAGTCCCGTAGCCTGTATCCTTGGCAATTTAATAATCACAGAGAACATTCAGTTGAATCTTGTAAAAGAAAAATTTGAATTGTATCTCAAAATGCCACACGTCTTTAGATTCGGCCATCTTTAATAGAGGTCACCGATCCCTTGATTCCTTGATCACACTCAATCGTTTTACATATTTTTCATATTTAACATCAATGAGAGACGAGATTTCAAGCAATAGCTTACGTTCACTGAGCTTGATTAGGTCAACAGATTAGTGACTCTAGAGGTCAAATAACTGTCACTCATCCTGCTAAGATAGATGTCACTCATCCACGTGCAAACATTTGGCTACCAGCAGACACGCTCAGCATCTTTTGATGAGCTGAGTATCATTGTAATCGTGGATGGTGAAGTCGTTTGCTGCCCTCTGTTGGCGAGGAATAACAGCATACGCGCAACAACAAATATTACCGAATAGTACGAATTCTTAATGACGTGTTTTAGTTGACAAATCAGACATCATCAAGAATATAATTGAGTATATATATATAAATATAATCGTTCAAAATACCTGAATTGAAAATAAAGCTATAACTTTAAAAACAAGCTTTTTAGAGACCTTATGTTTAGACAGGTTTAAGAACTCATCAGTCTCATTGAATATCCTTACTTCACATGTCACAGTAGTATAACACAACAACCCTTTCTGGTTCAAGCATCACTGGGAGGCAGTATTTGTAAACCCAACCCATGCCTGAGTAACATGGCTGACCCAAGAAACTGTTTGCTTTTATTTATAAAATCATTACAAGGTTTCAGTTGCCCCTGATAGCCTTTCTGTCCTTTAACTGTCCACTGGTTCGGGTCCACAGCCCATAGCCACAGTTTTGAACGATCCCCATGCCCTGGGTCCTGGTGACCCAAATAGCAGTCACCAACCCGCAGGTTCAACAGAGCCTTGGGCTGGTCTACATGATGTCATTGTGAAGGGTGTGGTAGTTGATGTATTTAGGATGGTGGCCTGCCTGCCCTGCTTGGACAAGTTGGAAATTCTGCACTCTTCTCTTCCGTCAGAAAGATCTTAGATTAAGTTTGAGCTGGGCCTTATCTTCAAGGCTTTTTCAGTTGTTTCTGGAGTCTTTCCATGGTGCATAAACTCTATTTGACTGTGATTTTGTCTGGTTTTTCTGTAGATAGTTTTGTAACCAGCAGAGGGAGTCAGTGATATACGTGAGACGACAACATTCTGCATCCTTCAGTGAGCTTTATTGTGAAATCACCCATAGGTCTCCTCAAATCTGGACCAATGAGGGCTGTCTAGCTTGATTCCATTGTGTTCTTGATCCAGGAGACGTAGTTGCACACTTTGGTGTAGACTCCAGGCTTCGTCACACACCATGAGTCGCCCTGGGAGGGTAGGGAGACAGGGATGGGAAGGAGATGAAGCACAGACACAAAGGGAGAGACAACTGGTTGGGGGGGTGATTGATAGCTGTCCGTCATTTCAAATGTCTCATTTGTGTGACAGCTAGATAAATACAGCTGAACGTAAGAATTACGAACTCATTCAGTTTCTGGGTGATGATGGTGTATGTTACCTGACAGGAGTCCTTGCCTCCCTCCTTTCACACCTTTTAAAGGGTGTGACAACAAACACAAATCTAAAATATCCCAGTGAAATCAAACAGTTATTAAATTAAATTGCAGATAATGACTTAATGAGACTATGCAGCGTTATAGCCAAGTGGTGTGGATACACTGGACACAGCGGGAAAACCCCTAATGATGTTACAGGGAAAACCCGCCATCACTCCGCATAGTGGTCATTCGACGCCCATGCACCGGATGGCAGACCTGGACATACCCTCAGGTCCCCTTCACCACACACATACAATTTTAGCCAAGCTTTTATGAAAAATAATAATATCGAAAAGTAATAAAGAAAATAAGAAAATGTCCCCACGCTTCCTCTTCCTCCCATGATTCCCAATCTGGCTCACCTTCACAATGACTTAATCCAGCTAACCTCATATCAGTCCCCATGACTAGCTGCATCTTCTGTTCTTTTGACAAGGCAGTAACTATTAGTCTCTCCGCCAGACCCCTAATACATGGTATGTAGCAACAACCACACAGGATCAAGATGGCTGCTACTGCCCCTAGTGCTGAAACAATAACTGTTGTCCACTTTCAGAACCAGAATTGCAACATATTGGTAAATTCTGGTTCTGATACATAATAATAGTCCCAGAGAACTCTGTGTGAACTGCGGGATAAGGGGATGAAGGGGTGCCTATAGGTCTGTCTTGTCAGTATCCATTTAGTTGGTCAGAAAGGAGAATACCAACTGGGCTAGAAGGAGTATAGTTAATGCAATTAAGCATGCAGTGAGCACGTCAGCTAGGTTGTACTTCTCATTATCGCTGTTTGGTTGTTGTCTAATTGGTTGTGTTGTTCTAATTGGGTGTCTGAATGATTCGAACTGGACTACTCTATGTTTGTTGTTTCCATTTGTCTTCGGGTTTTTCAATGGTTGTTTTTGCTTTGTTTTTTTCTTTCTGAGCAGCACAGATCCTTTCTAACCTCCCCCAAAGTACGGGATGGGGCCTCCGCGGGTGCACAGTGTGTGAGGTGGTGCTAATGAGCTCCGCTCTTTCCTCTAACTTGCAGGACGTGGGAGGTGCGTTCTATCACCTGCCACGGGCCTGTCCACCTAAGGCCAGTCCACTTTCGTTTTTGTACTTTCAACTTTACCCAGTCTCCTGGCCCTACCTCTGCTTCTGGCTGCTCGGCTGCTTCTTGTTCGGCCTGCCGCACCTGTGTAGACAAAATGTTAGTGAGGTCTGTCATTGCCTTCATATATTCCGAGGCCTCTATTTCCCTCAACGCTAGCATGGGGCCTCTGCCCCCTTCCCTAGGTGGTCCTGGCATTGGTCTCCCTGTCAACAACTCGTGTGGGGACAAATTTGTTTTCTCAGACTGCAAGCTTCTCATAGACATTAGGGCTAGCGGCAGGGCATCCACCCATGACATTTTGGTGCCATGGCAGATCTTAGCAGTTTTTCGTTTCAATGTCCCGTTGACTCTCTCTACTATTCCCTGGGACACGGGATGGTACACGCCCCGAAGCTGTGTGTTATCCTCAACTGCTATTCTATTTTGGCCAGGTGTTGACTTGTGAAGTGGCTGCCGTTGTCTGATCGGATTTTTGCTGGGTCTCCGTATCTTGGTAGCAGTTAGTTCCGTAGCCATTTAATCACAGAGTTTGCGTCTTCTCGTTTTGTGGGTATGGCCTCCACCCATTTCGTGAATCTGTCCACCATCACCAGCATGTATCTGAATCCTCGTACCACGTTCTCTGCCCCCATGTCCGTGTAATCTATACATTTCATGAGTTCAGTAATCACACCATAGATTGAATAGATAGCTTTTATTGAAGCAGGGCTGGTAGCAGAGCCAAGCCCGATGGTGGAGGAGGCTGGTAGCAGAGCCGAGCCTGGAGCGGTTGGTAGAGGCCAGTAGCAGAGCCGGGCCTGGGGTCCGGGCATGGACTTGGGGTGGGGCAGAGAGTCCTAATGGGTCACGGCCGAGCAGCAGCTCGAGCAGATCCCCCGGGAAGCCTGGATAGATGACAGGGAGAAGCAGAGCAGAAAGGGAAGGGTGGGAGGGTGACAACAACATGCTAGCACAGGGACCAGAGGAACGGAAGATACTTTATACAGAACTCTTAATTGACAAAGGGGAATTTGGTCGCATTCTTCCGTGCTTTACTGGGCTGATGCATATTAGTTGATTGGAGACTGGGCTGATGTGTATTAGTTTGTTTGGAGAAGGAGGAGTCTTGGTGTGCCACCTTCCTCCCGAACTTTAGTTAACCCTTTCATGCCTAACTCCATATCTCCTTAAACGGGGCATCAGGAACCGGGAATCTTCCCATCGGGCACGTGTATGTTTTCTTGTCATTAAATGCCTGACGTGTCGCATTCTCTTACATAGTTTTCCACTAGCTCATTCATGAATGGGTGCCACCAGCCTGTTTCTTTTTTTTTATGGTTCTTCTCCTGCTTTCATGGACTGGTCCATGTGCTTGTGCCATCAGTATTGCCACTAATTTTGCTGGTGCCACTAGTCTTCGATCATGTGCCCTCCACAGGCCATCTTTTTCTGTAGCTCCTTTGTGTATCCACTGGCTCTATTCGTACACCTGCTTCCTGTTCCCCCTCCTCTCTTGTTGTAGCCAAATCTCCCTCTTGGTTTATTCAGGGCTTAAAGTATTCCGGCACCGTGCCGGATGTCCGGCGTGCGGCCATGAGAAGAAAAAAAAAAACGGAACTTGCATGCGGTTTAATATTTTCGAGTCAATTGATTTCCCCTACCAATCATACGAGAGGAACGCAGCTATAACTAACGTTACAAGCCTATCAGAAGCAGAGCAGGGCGGGTCCTGGCAACACAGTGTGAATGAGATCCATACGTCACGTTAGCGTTGTCGGTGAAAGCATGTCATGACGCCTGGGGATGATGTCCTACTCCTACCCATAAATAAATGACTAAAAAATAAATGGCACTGGGCGTGGATAGAAGAAGGTAGAGACGGCGAGCCTTTTGGCAGTTAGTGCAAGAAACTGAGAGTGCCTGGTGTGGTGCTTGTTTCTGTACGTTTTGCTCGAGGAAGCTACTATATGCTAGCCTGGTCCTAACCAGACTCTCGTACATTTCATTTGTACAGAGAGTCTGGCCTCGCTCCATTGACAAGCGTTGACTTCCTTGTAGGCGGGTACTCTGTTGAAGTTTAAAACTATTGGATCTGCCCAGAGCCACTCTGATCTGCCATAACCAATCGCTAGCGTTCGCCTTAGCCAATTCCTTCACCTCTACTGTAACAGAGCTAGCTACCGTAGCTGGAAAATCAAACTTTTCCCGAACCCCGTGGGGAGGAGGGCCACAACATCATGGCCACCAACAAAACTCAGCAAAACTTGTTCTTGCTCCGGCTTTAGCTGTTGGATATTCGGCAGCGTTGCCACAACAGACCGAATGGCTTCGGTCGCATCTTTCTCCGCCGCCATTACGGAACTACAACACAAACTAGCACACGACACCAACATCATCGTTCTCAGCCACTCCCTCTGTTCGCTTATTGGACAGGTAGAAAATCAACCTGCAGAATCTGACTTACGGACCTCATGGCCAGACCTATGTACAGAAGCAAATAAATTTGAGCGGAAGTACGTAGGACGGCAGAGCCAGGCTATCAAATTATACCCACCACTGTAAATTGACTCAAATTAGGCTATTTATAGGCCTACTCTAAAGCCATGATTGGTTGGTGTTGAGTAAAGCAATGAGTGTTTGCACATGTGAGGAGTTAGTGTAAGGCACTGATGAATTAGTGTGGCATTTTGATTGGTTGTGTTTTAAAAAGGAAATCAAGATGCTTCCCGTTAGAATTTTGTGTGTTACCTGGAGAATTGTGTGAAGTGTTTTATGAAATTGAAAACTGAGTCAAAGGCCCAAAATGTGCGTATGGTTTTGCAGATTTGAGGTGTGGCTCTGGTGTTTGAGTGTCAGGTTTCAGAAATTGTGTGAAAAGTAAGGAATTTGTGTGTAAGCATTTGAAAAAAACTGTAACCTGTGACAGAGCCGGGTGTACTTGTCTACTTCTACCACCAGAGGGCGGTACACACATTCTGAAGCCCAATTGCAGTTTTTCTGAATTGCTAAATACTAAACCCCATTCTCTGAATCAAATGTTCAGTGGCCTAAACCCATTTGTTGAATCAGACACTCTTTTGGCAGAACTCTAAACACATTCTCATTTACTAAAAACATTTTGCACTGTGATGCACTTGTACTACAAAATGGTAAACAGGCGGCAAACAGTAAACACAACTACAACACAGTTGTCATCTGTAAAACACAATGACAATGAAAATTGTTCACACTTGTTTCTAATGGTGGTTTGGGACAATGTCAGCTTTCAGCATCCGTATACGAGAATGGTTAAACATCAACCAGCAATTTTTACTGTTAATCTTTGCCTTCCACCATACAGCCCCTTTCTCAACCCAATTGAAGAGTTTTTCTCTGCATGGCGGTGGAAGGTCTATGACCGAAACACATATACCAGGATAAATCTCAGGAATTGGCCTGTGGTGACAGTGCGGAGGGTTTTCAAGCCTGGATGCGGCACACCAGAGGATTTTTCTTCGTTCTTCGTTGACAGTACTACTGTAAGGTATTATTTAGAAACTATCTTTAGTTTTGTAATGTTGTCTTTGCCTACCTCTATGACTTATGTGACAAGTCCGACACCTGGGGGGTATTCCAGAAAAGAAAGCAGGTTATGTGACATACCCCATGTCACATAACCCCAGCTGACACCCAACAATGCTAATAGGTTTCTGCCACATTCTGAATCAAAAAATGAATTACATGTTTGTGATATTTTGAATGCAGTGCTTCATTTTGCAAGAGAAGTGAGGCATTTTGCATTTTGTGTGTGCAGTTGTTGGATTTGTGTGTTGAGGACAAGTAAAAAAAGTGTGTAAGCATTTGAAAAAAACTGTAGTACGAAATTAGATATTTAAACTATTCACTGTTCCCGTGCAACTGGTATAAGCCAGCAGCTCAATGCTTGCATTGTGTGCCTTTTGATGTACGTGTGTGAAACAGCCTCGAAGTTGTGTTTTGTTTTTCACCTATTTTGTTTGGCGGGGCCTACTCCTGTAGCCTGGTCCTAACCAGACCCTCGTACATTTCATTTGTACAGAGGGTCTGGGATCGCTCCATTGACAAGCGTTAACTTCCTTGAAGGCGGGTACTCTGTTGAAGTTAAAAACTATTGGATCTGCCCAGAGCCACTCTGATCTGCCATAACCAATCGCTAGCGTTCGCTTTAGCCAACTCCTTCACCACGGAGCTAGCTGCCGAAGCTGGAAAATCAAACTTTTCCCGAACCCCGTGGGGAGGAGGGCCGCAACATCATGACCACCAACAAAACTCAGCAAGGATTGTTCTTGCTCCGGCTTTAACTTATGGATATTCGGCAGCGTTGCCACAACCGCAGTATAGCTTCGCTCGCATCTTTCTCCGCCGCCATTACTGAAGTACAACTCAAACTAGTGCACGACATCAACGTCATCGTTCTCAGCCACTCCCTCTGTTCGCTGATTGGACCTACAAAAAATGTGTTTCTGAAAACCGACTGATGCACTGAAATCCTAGCCTGGCTCTGCCGTCCTACGTACTTCCGCTCAAATGTATTTGCTTCTGTACATAGGTCTGGCCATGAGGTCCATAAGTCAGATTCTGCAGGTTGATTTTCTACCTGTCCAATAAGCGAACAGAGGGAGTGGCTGAGAACGATGACGTTGGTGTCGTGTGCTAGTTTGTGTTGTAGTTCCGTAATGGCGGCGGAGAAAGATGCGAGGAAAGCCATTCGGTCCGTTGTGGCAACGCTGCCGAATATCCAACAGCTAAAGCCGGAGCAAGAACAAGTTTTACTGAGTTTTGTTGGTGGCCATGATGTTGTGGCCCTCCTCCCCACAGGGTTCGGGAAAAGTTCGATTTTCCAGCTACGGCAGCTAGCTCTGTTACAGTAGTGGTGAAGGAATTGGCTAAGGCGAACGCTAGCGATTGGTTATGGCAGATCAGAGTGGCTCTGGGCAGATCCAATAGTTTTAAACTTCAACAGAGTACCCGCCTACAAGGAAGTCAACGCTTGTCAATGGAGCGAGGCCAGACTCTCTGTACAAATGAAATGTACGAGAGTCTGGTTAGGACCAGGCTACTGAAATCCCAGACCTAATACAGAAACAAAATCCAAATTGAGCGGAAGTATGTAGGAGGGCAGAGCCAGGCTACTACTCCTGTCCTTTTACAGTTTTTCTCAATTGCTAAAGCACTAAAAACCCATTGGCTGAACAAAGTTCTCAGTTGCCTGAACTCATGTAGCTAATTGTGCATTCTGTTGTCAATACCTTAAACCATTTCACATGGTAAAACACAATTTGCAGATCTCACTTAGACTTTTCAGCAAAACTCTAAACACATTCTCAAAACACATTCTGCACTCTAATGCACTGTCATCCATACTGGTAAACACAAATGGCAACAATCAAATACAAATAGAGAAAACATGTCATTGACTAAACACAACCACTCAAAATTGATTTCACTTGTTTCAAATGATGTGACACAACACCAGACTGAATCTTGGCTAAGAATCAGTGGTAGCTAGGACGGTATTCCCCACTATGGGTTATTCAATTACAGTTTTTGCCTGATCTATGTAATGTGAAATACATTTTGGGCCTATGTACAATGAATGTGTTTTAAGAGAAGTTTACAGTAGGTTAAGAAGCTTGATACAATGAATGTTGATTCAACTAATTTGGTAGAGATGCCACCTGTAGTTTTATAACACCTAACTAGGAGACGTGAAGTCTAGAGACGGGAAGTCTGGGTGACCTGGGAGAGTTCTTGTCACCTGGGGAGGAAGAGACAGTTGGTCTGGAGACCATGTGGATTCAACTGTATTGTTCTAAGGATTTAACCAATGACAGAAGAGATTTGGTATAGCTGCATGTCTGTAGGATGGACCAATGACTTTTGAGAACTGTCGTATCTATAAAATGGTCTGTTGAAGAATGTTCTGGGGGGTTCAGGGCCATCAGCTGGGTAGTGCTGGTGGGCTGGATTCTCCCGGTTTCATTCTAGAATGCTATATGGAGCTGTATGGAATTGTCTTTGTGTTATTGTCTGATGTTTGTGTGCTGATGATGTTATGTTGATAACGTTATGTTTACATCTACGTCAAATAAACATTAACTCTGTACTTCACCCGACTTCAGCTTAAACGATTGATTCTCTCAAAAACTTCAACGACAGTAACAGTGTCTCTTCCCCTGTGTCCATGCTTAGGCTAATTAGTGCAGAGTTAGTCTAAACACATTTTCACTTACTAAAAACATTTTGCACTGTGATGCACTTGTACTGCAAAATGGTAAACAGGCGGCAAATGTAAATGCCCTGGGCCCCATTCGTCGTAAGGGTTGAAGCTAAATTAATCCATTGTCCCTTTAGCCCGCTAACATTAGCGAGATGAGTGAGAACAGAAAATATCGGTTCGTCGACGGCTGATCCGCATCCAAATCATCTGGTTTATTTCAATCAGGCTAAATTTATCAGGGCAAGTGCACGCCCACGTCCTACTTCAAAAGGCAGGAAAGGTCGATCACCAAAACCGTGATTTTCTAACGGTATGATGGTGGAAAAGACGAAAGAGAGAGCGGTGATAGGCTATTCTCGCCATCCGAGCAAACTATTATAATGAGTCTCTACGAAGACAAGCATATTATCATGGCTAAGTCAAACACCGCCACCGCTGCCAGAGCAAGACAAGCGGCTTGGCAAAAACTTGCCGATAAGCTAAATGCGAAAGTTGTGGGGAAATGTATAGGCTCATTTTAAGTGCCTCATTACCCCAATCAATCAGATCACATTTCTTTAAATGTGCCTGCTGGCAGTAGGCTTAATGGAAATTAATAATCGAATGAGATCTTGCTAGCGAAAATAATGGTCTCAACTCTTTCAGAATAAGTAGGCTAGATAAAAACAAGGCCAAAGAGTATCTAATTGATACGAATTCATAGACACTTATGAGGATATATGTAGGCTACTGCGCTTATATCATGATACTATATAGGCCTATGTGTATATGCATGTAGGCCTATGTGTAAATCCCTCTTTGATTTCATTGACTGGGACATGGCCAGGGAATATGATGAATTATTCATCAGCTGGTTAAGCGCCAAGTACACTTTTCTTACAGCAACGCATGCTGCGGCTTTGCCAATGTTTCCGAGATGTGTGCCAATAAGGCCAGGCAACATTACACCCCAATGGGGCTATTCTTTTCCTTTACTCCTATCAAAATGAAACTTAACACAATGAAACTACCCATGAAAAGTACCTTTTTTTGTATTACAAGTTTAAATACTTCCCGTCAGAGTCACCAGCAAGTCTCCATGTGGGAAAATGTGGGAAAAGGCATCATCATTGCAGCAGGTGAAAAAGCTCTAGTATCACTGTATGCAAAAAAATTTTTTTAACAATTAGTCTGTCGTAAAACGTTACTTTGCCTGGACTATATGCAGAGTCTGAAGCACAGTTAACGTTTCAAGTAGCTTTATTGTCAATTTCTTCACATGTCAAGACATAAAAAGGAATCGATATGACGTTTCCCACTCTCCCACAGTGAAACATATAAAAAGCACAGGCACAACAGATAAGACAAGACATTTCCTAAAACATAGCGTTACATATTCACATACAGCAGCATAAGCTCATAGCATAAAGCTTGCTGCGGCGTGTGATATTCGCAATGTACGGCCCGAGAAGGTCTTGCAAATAAATGAGTAGCCTACTTGTCGGCTGAATCGATATCGCTCAAACAAGAACTCATCCGTGTGAAATAAAGGATCTTGGCAATCGCGAAAAACTCTATTGGTATGGAAAGGTAATCGAACTAAAATATAGCTCCTTGGTCAACTGGGTCTCTCAAAAAGGGAGCTGCCATGTTATTTTCCGGGGGTGTGGCAAGCTTATCCAGCTACACTTACGTTAGCCTGCTCTGGAGCAGGTTAGTGCTAATTGATATGTTACTATGGTGATTTATCGAAAGTTGCTTCCACGAACCAAAAAGAGGGGCGTTTTTTATCTTAGCCTGAAAATTAGCTCGCTAAACCGCTTAGCGAGCTACGACGAATACCCCCCTGAAAAGGGGAGTCATTTAATAAACGATGTACGGACACAACTTTTCCTCACATCATGTATGTAATACAGTTTTTCACAATTGCTAAAACACATTTCTTGAAACAGTCACCCACTTTCTCAAAACTGTAAACACAACCTTATCTTCAAGCACTATTTACAAAACCTCTGAATCCTCTTGCAAAATGAAACTTTCGCCTCAAAACAGATTTACCTGTGCTCAAAATCAAACACTGCTCTCAAATCATAAACAAAGTGATCAAAATTATATACACTATCAAGCAGTCAATAAACAATACACCAAAACATAGAAAACACATTGTTCAAAACATATAGTTCTCAGGGAGAAGTACATTTTTACGTAATCTCAAAACAAATTTAATATTTATCCGTCATTGTCTTTTGATGAACAAAAACATGTTTCATCATAGTAGCTCAAAATTGATCAGAAATTACTACTCTGCTTTGCTCTTTGCAATTTTTTTGTTCCTTCTCCTCCTTGTACCCCTATACAGTACTGTACCCTGCATCTCACTACTCACAACTCTTGTTCTTTGTTGATATGAACCTGCAACCAGTCAAGATCTATTGAGCAGTCAGTACTGTTACTGTAACAAATGGAAAGCACAATGTTCAGGGCCATACAATTTGTTCATTGTACAGTATACAGCCTACAATGCACTGTACTACAGTATACAATACTAAAAGGGACAAAAATCAAAGGAGTAAACATGTGATCAATGTGCTTCTTGTCTTTGGCCTGGGTCAGGCCAGAGCATTTTGTCGACATTACAAGCAATATTTTCCCACCTTCAACAACCTGTTTGCTCTCTGAACTGGCTTATATTGGTTGTGTCACATCATTTGAAACAAGTGAAATCTATTTTGAGTGGTTGTGTTTAGTCAATGACATGTTTTCTCTATTTGTATTTGATTGTTGCCATTTGTGTTTACCAGTATGGATGACATGTGCATTAGAGTGCAGAATGTGTTTTGAGAATGAGAATGTGTTTAGAGTTTTGCTGAAAAGTCTAAGTGAGATCTGCAAATTGTGTTTTACCATGTGAAATGGTTTAAGGTATTGACAACAGACTGCACAATTAGCTACATGAGTTCAGGCAACTGAGAACTTTGTTCAGCCAATGGGTTTTAGTGTTTTAGCAATTGAGAAAAACTGTAACACGGTCTCCTTGGTACAATCCTGAACTCACCTTGGTGTCATACAGTGGTGGTTCTAGACAAATGTTACTGGGGGGGGCCAAGGGGGGGGCCAGTGTTTAATCAGAGGGGCACATAAAACAGGAAACAAATGATATTTAAACATTAAATACTTTAATTTTGCTTTACATTAAAATCATACAAACGGCTCTGGCTCTCCCTCTTCCAGCTCCTCAGCTCTCTCAATACTTTGATATGTTTCTCTAACTTTTATTTACTGGGGCAAAAAAGCCTCTTTTTTTTCAGTCAGCTCAGGGGGGCCAGGGACATTTTTACAGGGGCACTGGCCCCTGTAGGCCCCCTGTGTAGAACCGCCCCTGGTGTCATACATCCTCTTGTTCCGCTGAGCCGATTTCTGTGCATTTTCCAGTGCAATAGCACATACCTCCTGCATTCCTTGCTTCCACTTTTCAACAGACACGCTGGCTGCAACTTCCTGCTTCTGTGGGCAAACTGAACAGTATGTCAATGGGAGAACGGACGTACAAATTGTACGGCCGTACTCCCATTTTACCTATTGTACTGTACAATAGGTAAAAGCCTGTTACCTCCGTACGTGTGCAGTTATAAGCGAATATGAGTTTATTCAGAGAGTCTTTCCAATTCATCTCATCTTTGTCTGTGAGAGTCTTAAGCATCTGTATTAATGTCCAATTAAAGCGTTCTACCTGGCCATTTCCCTGTCGATGCTAAGGGGTAGTCCTCGATCCAGCTACACTGCAGTATTTGCTCAACTGTAAGAAGAGTTGATTCTGAAACTCACCTCCTTGATCATGGTGAATTCGTGAAATCTGAATTTCAAAGCATAATCATTGAATATTTTGTCAGCCACTGTTTCTCCAGATTTTGATGTTGTCGGGTACGCCTGTGCAAAACACGTTTCAGTCTACTGAAACCAGTTCAAATGGCTGGGTTTCCCAGATTCGTTAAGAAGCTCTTAACGCTATGAGCTTCTTAGGAGCGTTCTTTGTGTTTTTCAGGCAATACCAGTTGTTTCCTGTGGGCTGTCTTTCTCCATAGGACTCCATTTTTGTCTACTTCCAGTTTTTCCCATTCTCGGAGGAGACAACAACTCTGTGTATTGAGTTCTCAGTTCCTGACGCACAGGCCTCATACCAGACAACTTACACTGCCAAACCGGCCCAATATGTGAGTCATCTTTCTGATCCTGTTGTATCTGTGCTGGTGTTAGTTTTTTACTTTGACACAAATTTCAGAACAGTGATGTCCTTTTTCAAAACTCTAGACACAAAACTCACAACTAATGATCAAAATGCAAATTTTTCAAAACGCTAAGACAATTTTCCATTGCTTGGATACATTACACATACACCTTAGATCATTTGTTCATTGAACTATAATCATCTGTTCAAAATGACTAAACTAAAGATCAAAGTATCACCATTTCAAAATGCAAATTCACACATCTGAAATGTCTTTCATTTCCTTACATTACAATGATCTAACTGTCAATTGATACTACTGCTCAGTAGGGCTGTCCCCGACTAAGATTTTCTTTGGTCGACCAAGACTCGACTAAACACTTCTGAAAATGTGTTTAGTCACAATGTTTTTCATCAAACCCTTTTGTGTGATATCTTACCTCACTGGTTTAAGAGATAATGGGCCGGTTTCGGAGACAAGGCTTAAGCCTAGTCCCAGACTAAAATGCTGTTTGAGCTGGCTTAACTGAAATTCACTTGCACAGACGTAGCTTAAAATAGTCGTGGATTAAGCCTGTTCTGGATTAAACAAAGCCGATTGCAAAATTGAGCATTAGAGCTACTCCAGGACTAAATTGGACTGAATTGAAGCTTAAACTAATCTGCCAAGGAGGCAGGTTTAACTCCCGCTTAGTAGGCTAGGCTACTGTTTGTGAAACTGAGCTTGGATTGTTTGGGAGCATGGACTATTTGGAATATCTAAATGAGGACCAACATGCACGACAAAGGCCAGCCAGACGAATACTGCTGGATAGGAGTGATCCATTGAATCAGTTTGATGAAATAACTTTTCAAGACCGCTTTCGTATGCACAAGGAAAATGCATTGGAGATAATTACTTTGCTTGAGCATAGACTTTCCTCTCTGTCTCAAAGAGGAAGGCCTGTGTCCAATCAACTGCAAGTTCTGATCACTTTGAGGTTCTTGGCATGTGGAATCTTTCATCGTGAAACTGGTGATTTGTGTGGTGTCAGTGAACCAACTGTATGTAGAATAGTTCACAAAGTCTGCAGTGCCATTTGTGAACTGAGGAGTCTTTACATCAAGTTCCCTGATGCTGCTGGGCAAGCCAACTATAAAGTGCAATTCTATGAATATGGGCACTTCCCAGGAGTGATTGGCTGTATAGACGGATGTCATGTTCCCATCAAGTGTCCATCAACTCCTGATGCAGAGGAATACAGGAATCGTAAGAACTGTTTTTCAATCAATGTTCAGGGTGTATGCACTCCTAATTTGGAGTTTTCAAACATTGTTGCCCGTTGGAAAGGTGCAACCCATGATTCAAGGATTTTTCTCAACTCTTCATTGTGTGCACAATTTGAGAGAGGACAACATAGTGGACTACTACTTGGTGATAGTGGATATGGTCAGAGTAACTATTTATTCACACCACATCTAAATCCCACAACAGCTGAGCAGCAAAGGTACAACAGAGCTCATATCCGTACTAGAGGGATGATCGAGCGTATGTTTGGAGTATGGAAAACTCGATTCCAGTGCTTACGAAATACGCTTCGTTTCAAGCCAAGAAGATGCTGCAAAGTGATCATTGCTACAGCTGTGCTGCACAACTACCTGAAGCAGCATGGCTGTCCTGATCTGCCAATGGAAGATCAGGATGATGCAGATGTGCCCATGGTGGCAGAGGCAGCCAATGACCAGCGAGGACTTGCACACAGAGCTGCTTTCACAGTGCAGCACTTCAGCATTTAAATATGGAATGTATTCATTATGGTATAGTTTTGCTTGCATACTGTTTCTGTACAAAATTACAATAATGTAGCAAAATTAAACGAGTGAACCAAGGCTGGTTAAAATGTAGTTTGTGATGATTAATACTCACTCACACGCCAAATGACAATACATTTATTTTTATTTTTCACAATTCCTCATATTCACCATGGCTACTGGTATGCAGAATTCTTTTTTGGAGCATAGCCCTCTCTCCCAATTTCATATCCAGTTCAACCTCTAGAATTCTCATTTTCATTTCATGTTCTTCTTTTAAATATTCAATTTTACGCTCATGAAATTCTCTGGCTAACTTTTCATGCATAGTTATCTTTTTTGGTCTCTGTTGGATGGTAGCAGCTTCATCTCCCAGGGGTGCCATAGCAGATGCGGAGGGTTCAGGCTCGTTGTGAACTGGCTCTTGATTGGTTTCCTCTGGAAAAAAAGACCACTGTTCTAAACTCAAATCAACTAATATGGTCCTGTAACCAATTTACTTCCTAAGGTATATTTACCATTTGTGCTCAGTTCTCCATGTTCACTGTCCAAATGGTCATTGTCTGGTATACCATCCAGAGGTTGCTGGTGCTCTATTATACCAGACAGCAAGTCACCCAATTCATCACGTGTCCTTTATTGGTGGTCCACCACCTGTAATAAATCGCTCTCTTCTGCTTGCTGCATTCTCTTTTTTTAATCCCAGTTTAATGTTCTTCCATAGAACCTATGAAGGCAGATATCATTCATTAGTTTTCTTTTTTGATGTCACAAAAATAGTAATATGGGAAATCTGAAATACTGGTACTGATAAGGCATAATAAAAATAAGTTTGTCTCCTGATAATTTAGGTCATGGTGGAGAAATGATTTTATTTTATATTTCTTTCCCCCTCACATATAGGTATGGATTTTCCTTTGTGCAACATATCTTACTCTACCACCATGTTTAACATGCATATGCCCCTTTAAAATAGGTTACTATCCTTTTAAACAGGATATTCATTCAATGTGAATGCTACAAGCAGCAGGAGTATTGTATTTGGGTAGGCCATAAATAAGCAGGGTATAGGCAACAGGAAACAAACACATATTTTTGTGCCTAATAATGAAGATTAACTCACCTGCAGTTGTTGTACTGTTCTTGTGGTGACATCTTCATTTGCATTGAATGCATTGCCAATTGCAGTCCAAGCACTTCTTTTCTTCTGTTCAATAGCAGCAGTATGGATTTTGCTTTCAATGACTGGATGGTTCGATACAATTAGTTTTAGTAGTGTTTTTTCATACTCACTATAATTTTTGGAGCGAATTCTCTTTGCCTCTGCCATTGTGTTGTCTCAAAATTCACTGCAACAATGGTGTTTCATACTCCATTTCAGGTTTTCATGAGCACAATTGGACCAACAGCCTGTGCTTCCACTTAGTCTAATGAGGCTTGAACCAGGTGTTCTCATTAAGCTTACTCCAGGACTCCATAGTCTCAGACTAACTAAGCCAAATGTATGCCATGTTCATGCAAGCCACTTAAATAGCCAGGATTAACTAGTCTGATTTAGGCCTACTCCAGTCTTGATTTAAGCCCTGTCTCCGAAACCGGCCCAATATGAAAGAAATACATACGTAAGAAGGGAGATTGACAACTAGACAAACATAAATGTACAAACATTTTCCCGATCAATGTAGCTGCTGGACATTCCAGATTCAGCCACTATAAAATAAGCGAATTACTAATAATAACTCTCGTGTCACCAGTCCTGTTGTTACCGAATGCCGATATAATACAAAATGCCTGATTGTAAGAGAAAACATAATAACCAATGTACTACAAATAAAAAATATTGTTTGTTTAACATGCAAATCAGAGCGTGCTTATCACTGCCTGAAAAAGTGCAGCATGCAAACTTACGTAGAAGCCGAGTGGGGAACGGTGCAACAGAGAAAGATTTTGTTGTCTTGGCCGGAGAAGATTTTACAGGGTGGTGGTGGACCCAAAAAGTGGCTCAGCCATCTGACTCATGGGAGTCAGATGGCTGAGCGGTGAGGGAGTCGGGCTAGTAATCTGAAGGTTGCCAGTTTGATTGCCGGCCGTGTCAAATGACGTTGTGGCCTTGGGCAAGGCACTTCACCCTACTTGCTTCGGGGGGAATGTCGCTCGCGATAAGAGCGTCTGCTAAATGACTAAATGTAATGTAAATGTAAGTGCACAACACAGACGAGAAAAAACTGAGGGATAGTCCAGAGGGGTTTAATGTTGGGGTAAGTGCAGAGGGGAATGATGGTGACGGAAAACAGACAGGACGGCAGGGTAGGCTGTGCAGGGTTTGGCTGGGAGGCAAGGTTGGTGATCCTGGAGGCACAGGCAAAAAACAAAGTCAGCACTGAATGGTTTCACACAAAATACTAGGTCTTACAATCTCTCTTTGTAACCGGCATATTCATTTTTCAACCCAGCGCGTTAGCATGAGCGAAGTAGGCCTAGGCCAATTTACGTTTTTCAGGTGGTAGGCTACATCATATTCGACGCCGAACTGTGAAAAATAAACCGAGTTTGCATTCAACATTTTTCGAGTCACCCGGTACTTTGTAAATGTAAATTTACTTTAATGAAATGCTGCCATACCACAGATTTCTTTGCCATTTTGACTAATAACACCGACAAAGTAGGCTATGGCAGAGTTTGTAGTTCGGCAGCCAATTGTGCTTGTGCCGTGTGCAAAAAAACTAACCAAAACAAAGCGCAGATTAGCGAAAGGGAGTTGCTTTATTTGTCTTAAATAATATAATCTACAATTTCTGTAGAACATTTCTTTAATTTAGCAATGGTGACACAAGCGGGAATCAAATCTCACACTGCCATACGGCAGCTCGACTAAAAAAAAAATCTTAGTCGACCAAGAGCATATCGACCAGAAAATCGACTAGTCGACTGAGTGGGGACAGCCCTACTGCTCAGGGGCGTTTCTAGGATTCAAATAAAGGGGGGGCTTAGCCCCAAGGGGAGTGGCATGTTTGCACGCTGCAATTTTTTGTTAAGGCCCATTTGGGGCCGCGGATATCCATTGTTTCAGACAGTTCATAGATTTGTTCAATCAGAAAGAGTGTGATTTTGCTCAGTAGTTTTGCAGTATATGATAACACGAGACAGAATGTCAGGGTCAAAGAATCCAATGCACAGGAGATTTCAGACAATTGGGACGGGGTTGGTATGGAATCACAGGTTAATGATTATTTAGTGGGTGGAAGCATCAAAAGAATTCCTTCTGTTTTTAAGGGTGGCAAATCGGTCCATCAGTGTGTTGTGACTCAGTCACCCTAGTATGTCACTTTCAATTCACATGGCTGCAAGACTGAAGCCTTTTCTGCCCCATTGTTTTACGCAGCGATGAGTGCAGCCGACACAGTGCACTAAAGGACCTCTCACAAGAGCAGCTGCTCACAGGCACTGTTAAAGCAACTTGAATGATTGCCTTCAGAGAGGGAAACGGGAATCTAGGAGGTTGTGTACAGCTAGCATATCTCGGGGTGGACATCCAGCCTCTGTTTTGCGGGCAAGGAAGTTTCTGGCCACCAGAACCTCTGTTTTCAGATCAATGCTGTAGTGCTTGGCAAGCTCATCCAAGTGTGATTCACTCAAGAAGTTCTGAGATTTAGGGCTGCATGCCTGGATGCCTTTTAGTAGGCCTGCATCTACAATACAAAATTGTAGTTCAAGCTCACTAACCATCCTGTCCACACAGGGGAAAAGCAACTCTGTTTTCAATGTTTGTGAGCTGATCAACTCTGTGCCTGAATCCAAGGTTGTCTTCAACACAAAATCCTCAATTTTTCTCTGTTTATGCCTTTTCTTAGCATCTGGTTCTGGGATACTGTGGGTGTGGCACAGGGCCTTGGTTCTCTCATACAGCTCTATGGCAAATACATCTGTGAGTTTGCGCCTCATTGTGTCACATACAGCTTATTTGCTGACAAAAGCTTCTGCCAGGTCTAAAGTCTCTTTCTGAAGGAACTTGTGTAGTCCTTCAGTTACAGACAGAAGTGTCGGAAACATCAGTAGTGAATAGACTGTTGAGAACTTATAGAGCTTCGCTTTGAGACCAACAGCTATGGGGGATCCAATGGCAGAGAGACACTCAAAAATGGCAGGTAATGTCTCAAGAATTGCATTGATTGATCGCAGCTGGCATGCCCAGCGAGTGTTTGAACGTTGTAAGAGCTCAACTGCTGTCAAGCCAAGCTTGGACTGAGCCTCTTGGAACTTGTGATGATTGACTAGGGAGGTGCTGAAAAAAGAATCCACACTCCAACAAGTTGAAAAGCTCCACAGCCTCTGAAACAGCCCTGCAAGTATGGCACAACACTAGGTTTAGCTCACGAGCATAACAATGCACATATATAGCCTTAGGATGGAGCCTTCCTCCTCTTCCTCGAGCAGGCAGTTGCCCATGGTTGTTTCCCTGGCCAGGTGCTTCCATGTTCATGATATGTACTGAATTTGGTCAAGCTCTACATATTTCATGGAAGCATTTATACTCCTGGATAGCACCTGTCAACTAACTGAACTTACTGTGTGATTGCTGATCGGATGTGTGACACTCCCCCTTGTTTAGTAAAGTTCTTGCACGTGACAATTAGTAAGCATATCATCCAAGAGATTCATATTACAGTAAATACAATGATATTTTTCATGGTATTATGTGTCTGGGAGATTTTGACAGTGGAGTGAACTATTGTGCAGGTGATGATGTACACAAGGAAATTATGCCAACATGTTTTGCAGAGAACAACCACTTGACTGAGAAGCAACAGTCAGTTTAGACCAGCAAGATATTTTCAATTGATAATTGGCCTAATTGAAGGCAATTATTCTTAACAATTTCAAAGATGTGCTAAACCATTAGAAATGTATGCAAACTGTAGGCAATTGCACTTGTCATATATGAGGATGTGTTAATACAATTGCAATTTAATTAAAGGAATGAAAAAGTGCCCAGCGGTTTGGAGGTTTGCACGTGTTGTTTTGAGAATGTCATTTCTGTTTCGTGAAATGAGCCAAAGCAATGGAGAAAAACTGTAACTGATTATAAATAACAACATTCTATAGGGACTGATAATATTGTTTCGAAATACTAGAGAGACATATTAATGCAAAGAATAGAGAGATGTCGATAGTTTAGTGTATTTCGAATTCGTTCATTCACACTCTTGCTAACTGGGGACAGTTTATAACAAAATAGCTAGCTAGCTTAGTTTTAACATAGCCCACTACAATATTCGCTTTCATTTGCCTCATATCAAGTAAACCTAAATTTAAGCAGGTAACTCGTTAACAACTACAGATAGCCACATTCTGTAACTTCCTGTACTTACAATTTCACTCCGTGCATCATTTCCTTCTAACTCCTTGGCTATAATACTGGCTGTCGTTGACGAGAGACATTACTAGTGCCCGGGTTTTATATCGTAAAAGTGAATGAAAACTTGTGGCCAAATCCACAAGCAGGGGCGTCTTAATAGCACTTGAGGCTCCTGGGCTATGGATCTTTTTTTTTTCATTTTTTGAGGCCCCCCACCAGCTAATTGCATAATCAATTTATTTTTTCCCCCCTAAGGATCCGTCAATATTTGGACTACATAGACAAAGTCCGTGTCAAAAGTTTCGTCTTGGTAGTGATCGAGTTGCTTGTATTTTTATTTACGTTCCGTTGCACGGTTTAGGCTGAAATTCAGTTTTTGTGGTAAAAAGTGCCTTGTGTCAACGAAGGGAACTCAGTGCCAGCCTACGTCACAACGTCAGCACACGTTAGCAACGACGCATGGATACAACGTGCATTGCTGTTGCACAGCAAGTATCGTAACATGGTGTACTAGCAGCATTATACATTTAAGCAATTCAAGACTTGCATGTACAGTAAGTAATGTCACATTAAATAATGTATTTAAAATAAAGCTTGTGTGGTGCGTCGCTGTCTTCAATGCCACAGCCTAAACTTTATGTCAAAAGAAACGTTTTTAATTTCCGGCGCATTTAAACAATCCCCTCAGTGAAGTTGGCTGGCAACAGCTCGTAAAAGCTAGGCTAGCTTGCTCGTAGCACAATTCAGCTTCTCCACGCAGGGCTCTAGACTGAGACCAAAAAGTTGCGTTTGGGGGCATATTTTCAGTTAGCAGATGGTACTGTTTGAATTGCAATTCCATCTGAAAAATACTGCCGATGACAACGTTGTTAGAATAGCTTGTCTCAAAGGGGGTTCAGCTTGTTTCATATTAATTGGACCCATCTGCAACCGACGCAAGCAAGCACACCCTACAATTTCCCCAGAAATTGTACCCTCTCTAGTTTTTGTTACATTTTGTTTAGATAAGGGGGAGGGGGGGGGCCTCCCTCCACCACCACCAGATGCCACTGTAGAGCATAATGACACCGCGAATACGGACGTTTATCATCATTATTATTTTGTATTATTATTAAGAGGCCCTTGATTAGTCGAGGGCCAGGGCTTAAGCCCAGGAAAGCCCGTGCCCCTGCATTAAGGCGCCACTGTCCACAAGACAGGGTTGATGGAAATGTAGGAGAATAATCGGTAACCCTTCCTTTTACAGTCCGTTAAGTACTAGGTATTTACATAGAAAGTAAAGGGTATGTTATGTGTTTTATTGGGTATTACCGATTGGTACCAAGGTGGTAAATACCTAGATAATTCGAAGTATTTACCCATTAACTAAATACTAACGTGCTGGTTATTACTGGGTATTTTCACTGGTCCTAATTAGGTAAAGACAGAAGACAAAACTTAGTATTTACCTGGAAACTTGCGTTGTTACTGACAATGATCGCTACCAGTGAGCTTTTTATGAATGAGCGATTTTCCACTAAATAAATGTCAAGTTTATTTAGGTTTTTGGGGGCATATTTTCAGTTAGCAGATGGTACTGTTTGAATCGCGATTCCATCTTCTACTGCCGGTAACGTCGTAGAATAATCTTCAAAGGGGGTTCTTTATTAATTCAGGCTATATGCCTGAAAATATCACGAGAAGGGAAAAACTTAAAAGGACGTTTAAGTCATAGAGATTAGGTCAATTTTTACACCGGTCTGCCAAGTGTATTCTTTTGATTCAGCTATGAGGCTGCCTCTTGCAGGGGAAATTAGAAGACATCTATTTCATTCTACACTTCACTCATATTTTGAGTTGTAAATGAGCAGCAAAAAAAATATGCTTTTAAATCTATGTAATCTTTATAAATAATAAGTATGCATTTTTATATAAAATATACAGAAATATCAGTTGTAAAAATGTCATTAGAAAACGGACCCTGTGCAACCGACGCAAGCAAGCACACCCTACAATTTCCCCAGAAATTGTACCCTCTCTAGTTATTTTTGCTTTGATACAAAATAAAACTAAGAAATGTTGTAATTTGATTGTACTTCATCAATACATTTCAGATTTTGCTCAATGATTCCACTGTCTGTAGTATTCTCTCTTAGTCCATTGATGGTGATGTAGTATCTTATTAAACATGTACCACATATTTTGTAGTACAATATTTAATGATTGTACAAACAACTACATGGTGAAACTATGGGTATCTTGTGTTTGGATGATCTAAGTGAATGTTCCTATGTTATTTCATGATAAATTCGATTTTTGAACTCATGATTATGCATGGGCAAGATGTCATTAGAGATATGAATATACAATGCTATGCTTTGAACATGTGACTGTTACAAGTAATGACTGTTTCGAGTTTTGTATCTTGAGTTTTGAAAAAGGACATCAAGGTTCTGAAATTTGTGTCAAAGTGATTGTAAAAAACGTATGAGACAACCGAGCTACCTTGAGCATTGAGCAGACTCTTAACCGAGATGGCCATTGACCACAAGGCATTTGACTCTGGCTGTGTTTCCACTGCCTGAGCAGTTGTTCCCACTGCATCGTAAGACATCTCTTGTGTGCACTCATGCATCAATTTCAAGTACAAATAGTGACAGAATTTTTCTGTAATTGCCAGTTTGAGTACAAGAAATTCCCGTTTACCTGATTGGAGACGATAGTTTCTTCGTGATGCTGACAGTGCCGCAGCTTTCCATCTTGTTTCTGGTACAGCACGGCTTCTAGTGTCAGGGTGTGAGGTAGGGTAGGACCAAAATGCACGAGAGTACATACAGCCATACTGAAACAAAGGGTTTATTTCCGAAAACGCCAGGGACACAGAAAGGGTACTCACACGACAGGTAGTAATGACAAGACAAAGACTGGACACAAAACAGAAACCTAAATACACAGAACCAAACGACACATCCGACCCTACATCCGACATGACAAGCTTATTGTCCATCCCCCTGCCCAAAAGCATAAGAATTAGAAAGGCACCAACGGACTGGAGCGAGAGACTAGTTTGCTGGTTTCCTTAACTTGAGCGCATATAGACTGAACTGAATTACATTTTTTATGGATAGTAGACCCATTGATGATAAGCATCTCTTTCCTGTTTCAAAGGGTCTTGTTTTGGCCCATTTGAATGTCTGCAGCATCAGAAATAAGGTACATGAACTTAACTATCTGATTACAGAAAACACCATTCATATCTTGGCCGTATCAGAGACCCATCTGGATGATACTGTTCTTGACACAGAGATTTCCATTGATGGCTATAATATTTTTAGAAGGGACAGGAATAAGCATGGTGGTGGAATAGCATTATACATCAGAAATAACTTTCCGGTAACATTGTGCTCTGAGTTCATCTCAGATAATTTAGAATCTTTATGGGTTAAAGTGCATCTTCCTCACCTTAAGCCGGTGCTGGTTGGCTGCTGCTATAGACCTCCTGGGTCTGATGTGCAATATCTGAATGATTTATGTGTGTTAATTGACAGAGTTACTGATGTTAATGGTGATATTTTTTTACTTGGGGATATGAACATAGACTGGTTTGCGAATCAATGTCCAATGAAACGAAAGATAGTTTCATTGATCAATGCTTGTAATCTGTCTCAGATGATCTCTCAACCAAGTTGTTTACTAAAAGTCTTTACTAACAGTGCTGGCCATATTTCTGCCACTTGCATTGACCATATTTACACAAATATTCCTGAATGCTGTACTAAACCAGTTTCTCGATCTGTGGGTTTTAGTGACCATAATATTATAGCAATTACCAAGAAAACTGAAATTCCTAAATGTAAGGTCAATATAGTACATAAAAGGATGTTCAAGAAATTTACATTTACATTTACATTTATGCATTTAGCAGACGCTTTTATCCAAAGCGACTTCCAAGAGAGAGCATTACAAAAGAGCATAGGTCACTGATCATAACAACGAGATAGCCCCAAATATTGCAAGCAGCCAAAACATGAAGTATACATTGTGAAAAACCAAATAAGTGCCAAGGGGAAGAACCATAAGAGCATGCAGTTAAACAAGTTACAATTAAACAACATGAAACTCAAAAAAGTGCAAGAGTGTACCTGTAAAGAAGAAGACAAAAACAACAGTCAACAGTAAAATATTTCACAGCGAGTACAAGAATTTAAAACCGTCACAACTAACCAACAGGAGCAACAAGTCTCTCAATACGAGTCATTGTGATCCTGGAGGAAATTAACATCAGGTCCAGCCAAGCATTCCTAAGTGCCGTTGTACTCCCGGAACAAGTGTGTCTTGAGCCTTTTCTTGAAGGTGGGGAGACAGTCAGTGTCCCTGATGGAGGTGGGGAGTTGATTCCACCATTGGGGGGCCAGACAGGAGAAGAGCTTGTGTTGGGACCGGGCGCTCTTGAGCGGTGGGACCACCAGACGGTTGTCAGAAGAAGACCGTAGGTGGCGGGTGGGGGTGTACGGCTGCAGGAGAGACTTGATGTAGTCGGGTGCAGTCCCGTT
The DNA here is from genome assembly GCA_023658055.1 of Thaleichthys pacificus. NCBI lineage: Eukaryota > Metazoa > Chordata > Actinopteri > Osmeriformes > Osmeridae > Thaleichthys > Thaleichthys pacificus. Next base: position 4,101,687 of record CM042871.1, on the reverse strand, counting down.
CACCGCTCGGAAGGTCAGTACCAGAGTCTTGAATCTGATACGGGCCGTGACGGGAAGCCAGTGGAGGGAGATGAGGAGCGGGGTAACATGGGAGCGTCTGGGTAGATTGAAGACCAGACGGGCTGCCGCATTCTGAATCCTCTGGAGAGGGCGGGTTGCGCATGCTGGGAGACCGGCGAGCAGCGAGTTGCATAATAAATAATTATGCAATAATAAATAAATTCATTCCGGAAAGTTTTTTGGCAGATGTTGAAGATATTGACTGGACTGATGTGTATGCTGCTGAGGAGCCTGAAGCCTCCTTAAATATTTGTATGGAAAGTTTCATGAAGATTGTTGACAGGCATGCCCCTATGAGAAAGTGTATTGTAAAGGTGAGACCAGCACCATGGCTGAATGAGACTATAAAGAGCCTCATGAAGGAAAGAGATGAAGCCAAATCTACATTTGTAAAGTCTGGATTAGAGGAGGACAGATTAAAGTACTGTCGACTGAGAAATCAGGTTACAAAACTGAATAGATCAATGAAAAAAGAATATTACATGCAAAGAATAAATGCGGTAAAGCAAGATGGTAAAGAGCTCTGGAAAACCCTTAATGAAATAATGGGGAGACAGACAACTGGAGGGGCTTCCTTTGTGGAATCAGAGGGCATGTTTCTGACCAAACCATCTGATATAGCGAATTATTTTAATGATTTCTTCATAAATAAGGTCCATACACTAAGGCAGAATATGGACAATACTGATTCTAATTGTCTAAAGCTCATAAAAAATAATGTGATGTTAGACAAGAGGTGCACTTTCCAGTTTAATAGTGTGGAGGAGCGCGAAGTAAGGAAGTTGAAGTCCCTGGCCGAACACAGTTCAGTGGGTACTGACATGCTGGACAGTAAAGTACTTGGCCTGGCAGCTGATTATGTTTGCGGTCCATTATGTCAAATATTTAATGCATGCTTAATGAAAGGTGTTTTTCCCACTATATGGAAAGAAGGTAAAATTATTCCGTTACCCAGGGGCGGACTGGCCATCGGGGATACCGGGAGAATCCCCGGTGGGCCGACGGGGTTGGGATGGTCCAAGATACCAGCCCACTGTCATCACCAACCGGCCCTCACTCTGACATCGCCAGCACCTCCAACTATTTTCCATATTACACAGCTTGAACACGTGTAATTGCTCTAATAGTAGGCTACACAATCGCTGACTGAGGTTTATACTCCTCCCCGCGATCTGTATTTAACAGTCATGGTGCCTATTTTTCAAAAAATTTCTGAAGTGTCTTCTGACATGTGTTCTTACGGACTTCGGAAGTTCAACGTAAGAAATGAAACATATATGGGGCCCGATCTTGCACCCAGCGCAATTGACTTTGTCAACGACGCAAGTATCAGTCCTAGTTTGCACTCGACGCAAAGCGGACTTTTCCCTCCACAGACGCATGTCGAAATGACCTTGCGCTCCCGTGGGCGGTTCAGCGAAAAAGGAGGCGTGTTCGGGCGCAAACGTTCCCTGGTGCTATTTTGCAGTTTCCGAAAAACAATTCCGCCACTGACCAGGAAAAACGTGGTCTAAAGTCAATGGCGCATTATTCAGATGCTATTTTAAGGGCGCAAGCTTGGTCCGTGCGCACTGCTGGCGAGGCCAGGGTCTTCTTTCTGCGAAGCTACGTTACACTGTTTTGATTTATGGCGTGTTACATTTCTTCAATGGTTATAAAAAGATTTTCATGAGAAATCTCTATGTATGTGAACATGATTTGTAACAATTGTGGCAATTTTCTCCCACGCCTGTTTAACCGAAGCTAATTTGGGTGGGTTTCTTCTCCCATCTCCATCAGAATCAGAATTCGGTTTATTCGCCATGTAGCCTATGTTACACAAACACGGAATTTACTGTGGCAAGAAAGTGCAAACAATAAAAATATACGGGTCTTAAATTAAGTAAAAAAGTACAATAGTCAAACTAATTCCAAGAACTCCAACTTTTTTTCTTCCAAGAAGAAAAAAATAAAATATAGGGTAGGCTATATAAAAATAAGAATAAGAATTTGAATGAGCAGCATGAGCGGGCAATTTAGTGCAATGAGAAAACTGCTCTGCCTTTCCCATACAATGTCACTTCTCTATCTGTTACGGCCCTGACTAGAACGTCGGTCTCCTCGGCTGTGAACCGCTCCTGGCGTGCGCCTGGCAAATCCGCCGTTATAATAGCAATCCGCCAAAAAACAAGCGCTGCTCTTAAAGGGAATGTGAGATGACGCTCTGATTGGTTTATTGCACGTTACGCCCAAACCACACCCATTAGTAATGTAGATACTTCGGACCTACCCATTTTAGATTTGCGCCAGGCTTAAAGTCATTTATCCCGCCGGCAAAATAGCAACAGAGCCGGAGTCCCGCCCACAAAGTTACTTGCGCTTTGCGTTTTGATACTTGCGTTTCAGATCGTTAAAATAGGGCCCATGATGTCATTTCTTTGTAATCATCCAAAATAATGTTAAGTGTAGGCCTATGGGTATTTTTCCAAGTAGGCCAATGACTGGTCGATACGTGCGATGCATTGAGTGGGCAACGCGCAGTGTATTGAGTGGGCCGCGCGCCGTGTACTGAATGGGCCGGTCAGTGACAGTAACTCCCGGGCCACTTTTTTCCCCTAGTCCGCCCCTGCCCTTACCTAAAGATGGCAGACTAGCACTCACTGGGAAGAACAGTAGACCTATCACTATTCTCCCAGTTCTTAGTAAGATGATGGAGAGAATAGTCCACTCACAAATACAGGAATATTTTGACTGTAACGGCTTGAGCACAGATTTCCAACATGCTTATAGACATAATCATTCAACTTGTTCAGCCTTCACAGCAATGACAGATGACTGGCTCAAGGAAATTGATAATTTAAAGATGACAGGTGCAGTATTACTGGATTTTAGTGCGGCTTTTGATGTCATAGATCACAATCTACTTATCGGTAAACTAGAATGCTATGGATTTAGTCCAACCACCATCCAATTTATGAAGAGTTATCTCAAAAATAGGACGCAACGGGTTTATTACACTGGCAGCTGGTCTCACTCTAAGGTCTTGGACTGCGGGGTCCCACAAGGGAGCTGCCTTGGACCACTTTTATACGCCATCTTCACAAATGATTTACCATCAGTATTGTGTAAAGCAACTGTACAAATGTATGCTGATGATTCCACATTGTATTATGCAGCAAAAACTGTCAGTGAATTGGACAATGTTTTTTCAGCTGAGTTAAGTATGGTTTTTGATTGGATAAAACAAAATAAGTTGGTACTGAACATCTCGAAAACCAAATCAATTATCTTGGGATCGAGACATAAAATGTCGTCTGCACCAAAGATGAGTTTGAACTTGTCTAGGGAACCTGTAGAACAGGTAGATAAAGTAAAATTACTAGGCACATTAATAGATAGTCAGCTGTCGTGGGCAGAACATATTGATACCATAGTAAAGAAGATGGGTTGGGGTATCTCTATGGTGAGGAAATGTCTTTCTTATGTCCCTACACACATTGTGGGACAGGTGGCTAAATCTTAAATTTTATGTCACCTGGATTATTGTGCACCTGTGTGGTCATCTACATCTAAAGGTCAACTAAATAAATTACAAACTGCCCAAAACAGAGCTGCTAGGTTAGTATTACATTGTCCCATAACAACAAACACTGTCAGTATGCACCGTCGACTCTCATGGTTAACGGTAGAGAACAGGCTGGTTTTCAATACAACTACATTTTTCAGAAATACTGTCTTTTTTTCTCAACCAGTTTTCTTATATGATCAAATTGTTAGGTGTGATCAGGTTCATTCTCATTTGACTAGGTCAGCTGATGATGGCCAGATGATGTTACCATGCCCAAAATCAAATGCTTTGAAGAGAACAGTTATTTATCGTGCCATCAATCATTGGAATAATTGCCCACTGGATATACGTAAAATTAATAGCAAAGTCTCTTTCAGGTACCATCTGAGAATGCACCATTTACAGTAGTGAGGAGGGAATGTACATATTTACTGTATTAATGGAGTAATGAATGTAGTGCTGTAATGATTTGATCTGAGTGATTTCTGGTGATGTTTATAATGATGTCTACAATGTTTCTGCTTTTACATGATCATTGTTAAGTAATTTTTATTTGTTCTCTTTTTGTTGGACCCCAGGAAGATTAGCTCGTCCCATTTTGGGACAGCTAATGGGGATCCTTTTAACAATAAACAATAAACACACAGGTGGACACAATGACGCTAACGAGAACGAGACACAGGTGAAGACAATGACAGGGAAACACTAGGACAGGGCAAAACCAAAAACAACAGGGGGGCACGGCTGTGGTCGTGACACCTATCCCTTATTGGATGCGTCTATGTGAAGTACAAATGGCTGGGAAAAATCAGGGAATGCCAGGACAGGTGGTTGGACCAGACAGTCTGCCAGTCACTCAAGAATTTGTTGGTGAGAGTCTGTCCATTCAATCGGTGTGTGGGATGGCATCACTTCCTTTTTTCCGCAGCCTCCTCCCCTCAAGTTGTCGACTTTCCACGTGGGCAGATGTCTTAGTTAGTTCATACAGGGGACTGGCAATTAGTGTTGCTTTCGTCAACGAATATTATGACTAAATATCGTCGTCAACGAACCTTTATCAAGTGACAAAAACGAGACGAGACGCAACGTAAATGCTGGTCATGTGACGATGACTATAATTAAATGTATAATGCAATATCGTTGACGAATAAAAACGAGACGAAATGTAGTTTACAAAATAAAAACGAGACGAAATTTTATAACGTTATTTCATCTCGTTTAGTCGCGTTATTATTATTAGCTAACTCATGAGGCTGTGCTTAATGTGTCTCATTTTAACGTTAGCTTTAGATGTTAGCTTTAGACGTTAGCTACTGAGCTGAAACCGACAGAGAGTCTGAGACAAACGTGTGTGACTAGCGTATGTGTGTTTGTTTGTGAGAGAGTGTAAAGTGGGTTACCATGTGTGACTAGTGTGTGTGCGTGTGTATTTTTATGAGACAGTGTAAAGTGGGTTCTTAGTTCCTACCTGACTGACTGCATGTGTACTAAGCATCCCTTGTTGGCCAAATACTGTAGCTAGTTTTGTCATTCACATAGCAATCACACTGAACTGAATTTGGCATCAACAACATGACTTTGAATACCTTATTCTATCTAGACCAATACATTAAACAAATGGTTTTGGCATTAACATGCCTCTGCTTAGACTACTTATGTTTTGATTAAAAAGACACTAAAATACAATTTTCATTGACTTAAACTAGACTAAATTTCATCAGTTTTCGTCGACTAAAACTAGACGAAAATAGTCATGGATAAGTCTGACTAAAGTAGACTAAAATGCTCAGACTTTTAGTCGACTAAAACTTGACTAGACTAAAAAGAGTATGAACGTGACTAAAACTAATAAAAACTCAAATGACAGCTTGACACAAAGACTAGACTAAAACTAAAATTAAAACAGGCCGCCAAAAACAACACTACTGGCAATGCGAGAAAAGTATTTTATGTACTGGCGATAGTAACTCAACAGTCCCATAATCTGTCTTAACTCACCAACTGTTCTGGGGTTTTTGTCTCTCAAAACTCTGACGGCAGCAGTGTCAGCAGGATCAATATTGTTCCCTTCTGCTGATACTATTCTCCCAAGACAACGCGTTTCAGCTTTGAATAACTCACATTTACTTGGTTTTAACTTGATGCCATACTGTCTCAGTCTCTGCAATACTGTTCTTACATCATTGACATGTTTTTCAAATGTTTTGCTAACATGCACAGGTGTGCAGGTGTGTGTTTTGGTATCATCCAAATATGGGACACATATTTTGTCTCAGATGCCTTCCAGGCAGTCTTCCATGCAGCGTTGGAAAGCGGCTGGAGCATTCATGAGCCCGAATGGGATCCTGGTCCATTCATACAGGCCCCAGGGTGTTACGAAAACTGTCAGGTGCTTGCTGTCCTTTGCCATAAACCCCTGATGGTAGGCCTTTCCCTGATCTAACAGTGAGAACATGGTGTTTCCTCCAAGGCCATCCATAATATCCTGGACTCTGGGTATTGGCTGTCTGTCAGGATGGGTATTTAGATTAAACTCCCTATAATCTATGCAGTCGTAAAGAGACACATTTATTTCGTACACAAACAATGGGTGAGGCATAGGATGAGTGGGATTTCTCTATCCAGCCTTGTGCAATCAAATCTGTTAAATAGTCCTTCATTTCCTCGTATAAGGGCTTAGGGACTGACCTGTAGACTCTTGCTACAGGCTCAGGATCCTTCAATGAGATTTTCATGTGGAGCTTCTCAATACAGCCATGTCACTATCTGATCTGGAGAAAGCGTTTGACTCCTCCCTCAGCATCTCACAAACAACCTTCCTCTGACTTTCACCAAGATGGCTGAGATTGATAGGGGGATCCCAAAGCTCTGTACTTGTCTCCTGATCTTTGGTGTGCTGGCCTGGGCCTGAATGGTGTTTACATCAACAGGTGAGTGAGTTTCCTGAACAGCATTGAGTGGATACACCAAGGTGACTGACTGTGCTGTACCGATAACAACTCTTCCTGTCAATATGATGTCATGGTCAGTGGCATTTTGTACACTCAGGATAATGTTTGGTTGGGCCCCTTTCTTCACCTGAACAAGTGTGTCACAAAATTCCAGTCCCTCTGGCCACTGGGGATTATCATCGGGCTCAAAGACTAATGTGGTGTCTTCTTTAAAGGGTTTCACATGTATTCTACACTTTACTTGGACAGCACTATGACTTGGTGCACTCATTCTCTAGCAGGCTGTTTTCACTAGGTACTCACTTGTTCGCTCAACACTCACTGCTTTAATGAAGGCCATAACTGTCTTTTCTTTTAAGTTAGGAAAATACATTTTCACGGTTTTGATCAGTTTCTCTTCCTCTGTGTCATTCGTCCGGGTGTTCTGGCTGTTAATGACAACACTTACAATGACATTGAAGCCAATAATTGGACAGATAGTTGGCTGCCTTTCATAACAAGTATAGGGACCTGAAACTCTTCAGCACCTGCTGATAGCTTAAAAGTCGCTTCTACCTATCCCACATAAGGCATCTCTGTACCATTAGCTGCCTCGATCCTATGCCTATGTCTCTCAGTCTGTCAGGGAAATTGTCAGCTTTCCATACATCATCAATTGCAGACACCTGTGAGCCGGTGTTCCAGAGCACTTGGGTTCTCTTCCCTTGTAGGTAGCAGTTGAGGAGACATTTCTTTCCCACCAGTTCAGTCACGGTCGAATGTTCCTTTGTCAGGATGTTTCTTTTTTTGTCCGTCATCATCTTGCATGAATGTGTTTGTTGCGTTGTTGGTTCAGGGTGTGTGAATGGTTTGCAGTTTTCTCTATGTTCTAGCCAGTGATTACCCTGACATTCTCTGGAACAATAAAGTGCTGTTTTACACAATGAGCATTGTTGAAACTCTTGACGTTTCTCTTGTTCTCCACAGTTAGTGCATCTTTTGGACACTCAGGCAGATCTGGTCACTCCCTGTCCTTTGGGGGCAACCACTCTTCGTTTAAAGGGGCCTCTAGCGGCACTGGGTAGTCCACGGTATCCTTTGCAGCCTGCACGAAAGTGTTCGCTTCTCCCACACCTGTAGCAATGTTCGCAGTATTCCTCCCCTCGCTGTTGGCACACCAAACATCTTGGTCTGGGGCGTGGCACAGGGTATCTTTGTGGTGCAAAACTCTTTTGAAACTGGGCGGTTGCTGTCTTTAATCTCGAACCACCAGCAGCTTGGGACTCCTGCACTAGTCCACGCGGCTGATGGAAAGCTGGAGCACTCTCTCTGTGTCAGGTTGTGAACTGTGACTGCACATGCGCTGGGTGGTTGGGCTGCCTGTAGTCTGTCTCTTTGTTGGCAGGAGGCTACAGCTTTGGTGCGGTTTCTGTCTTATGAATGGACTCTCTGATTTGGGATATCTCTGCCTTGAGGTCTTTCAACAGTACTATGTCGGCTTTGATTTCCTTTAGGTCTGAAAGGACATCTGGAGGGAGTGTATCAATGTTTTGTCGACCTGCACCTTTTCTATCTCCACTTGCATCACTAGACTGGACAGCATGGACGTCAGGATGTCGCTGTGGGGCAGTCAGTCTCTTTTTATCTTGCCTTTCTTTCTCATTAGCGCATGCCAGATTTAGCCTTTTTAAGAGCAACTCATCAGAAGTAGTTGGCTGCAGCAGGTAAGGCTGGAGGTCAGTTTTGATGCTGTCATTTTGTAGGCCTGTGAGTACTGTGTGCAGTACTCACACAGTACTCAGGGTCATACTTGAGGCTAGACTCAGCCTCCTGCAATGCAAACAATATTTTCTGTCTTAAGTCCATTGCTCTGATTAAAATGTTCTGTGGAGTCTCTTTATTGCTCTGAACTTCTGTAGTCAGCTGTTTATATAGCTCAGTTGCACTCATCTCTAGGTAGTGTGAGCGGAGGATTCTTCTAAGGGAAGGCAGAGACAGATCGCTTTTGCCTTCAAGATAGCTCCGCAGCTGCAGGCCAGGTACAATGGCTCTGATAACGGCATCTACATTTACTGAGACCATTCTCAATTTGACGAGCCAAGCTGGAGAAGGTAAGTCTGTCCTTTTGTCCAGGTTCGCCAATCTGTCCTGAGATTTTATAATCTTTTCGCCATTGTGGGCTGTTTCCATGAGCAGCTTCATTGTTTACTGTACTCTTTGTGTTTCTATATGCTCAGTTCCTGCATTTCAGTTTCCTTTTGCTGCACCATGAGTTATAGTTGCTCTAGCTCTTCCTTTAATTTCTCCCATTCCTCATTATCTTGTGCTTTTTCTGATGTGTAATTGTTGATAGCCTCTTGCACTGTTTTTATCATGTCCATTATAGGGCACTCATTGAAATCTTTGGAAATTCTCAATTTTAACCTCAGAAAGCTAATGGGGGATGGTACAGGACATTTTTTTACATTTTTAATTTATCAATATTTTTCATCTTTGCATTGCAAATCAAGTTCAATAAAGAGCTCATATACAAGCACTGGTAACCCTTCCTTTTACAGCCCGTTAAGTACTAGGTATTTACATAAAAAGTAAAGGGTATGTTATGTGTTTTATTGGGTATTACCGATTGGTAGGCTACCAAGGTGGTAAATACCTAGATAATTCGAAGTATTTACCCATTAACTAAATACTAACGTGCTGGTCATTACTGGGTATATTTTCTGTATTATTGGGTATTACTGATTGGTACCAAGGTGGTAAATACCGAAGTATTTACCCATTAACTAAATACTAACGTGCTGGTTATTACTGGGTAATTTTCACTGGTCCTAATTAGGTAAAGACATAAGACAAAACGTAGTATTTACCTGGAAACTTATAAATATTACTATTTAAATACCACTGGTAGTAAGTTGGTAACTACGGGAGATATATATGGTAAATTATAATGTGTTATTGGGTAAATACCACTGCTAATACGTAGGTAAAGACGGCCAAGCTCCAGCAGAATTACGAACAAAATAGTCTATTACCCTGCAGTTACCTAAGGTTTATGTCGGTAACAGTCCTAGTACTTTACAATAAATTACCTTTTCAGATACATTTATCGATGATGCCCTCATTTACTTGGCTGGATATAGGCTACCTATCTCCGCGGGAAGAGTTTTCCTCTACTGTCATCTTCTTGGATACTGGGTATGTTCTTGCGCATGTTTGGACTATTTATTCAGTAAGTACTCTGAAACTGGACTGTAAAAGGAAGCCGTGTTTGTTTCTATGGTGTTACCAGGCTCTTACCATACACTTTGTAAGCGAATACCACTTTGTCAACGTTACCCTTAGTATGAACTTGTACTATACGTTCCAAGGCGATACCAGGTAAAACATGGCTATTTACTAAGATGAAACTGGACTGTAAAAGGAAGCCGTGTTTGTTTCCATGGTGTTACCAGGCTCTTACTATATCCTTTTCAACTGGTCATTCCCTTGTCCATGCAATAAACACAAACTTGGATTATGTTACTAAGAAAAACATTACACTTCACTATGTAAGTTGTAACATTATTTTAAATGAAAGCTCTGTTTCCATGGCATGACATGAACGAAATACAATACGGGAGATATATGGTATATGGTAAATTATAATGTGGTATATACCACATTATAATTTACCATATATCTCCCGTAGTTACCAACTTACTACCAGTGATATTTAAATAGTCATATTTAAGTTTCCAGGTAAATACAAAGTTTTGTCTTCTGTCTTTACCTAATTAGGACCAGTGAAAATACCCAGTAATAACCAGCACGTTAGTATTTAGTTAATGGGTAAATACTTCGAATTATCTAGGTATTTACCACCTTGGTACCAATCGGTAATACCCAATAAAACACATAACAGACCCTTTACTTTCTATGTAAATACCTAGTACTTAACGGACTGTAAAAGGAAGGGTTACCAATCAACTCGCTGTCAATCACGTAAGAAAGATTTCCTTTTGTTTCTACATGGATTATTCAACCTACATTAATAAAACATACATGGTGATCAACTACAATTTATTGGGAACATCTGGATGTTTGTTGAGCTGTGGTAGCCTACGACTATTATTGGTGAAGTGACCCAGTAACTCAACTGAGTTAACTTATCTCACATAACCTGATTTCTGGAATGTGTCGGACTTGTCACACAAGTCAAAATTGAGGTAGGCTAAGGAAACATTACAAAACTAAAGACAGTTTCTAAATGATACCTACCGATCATCTTATTTGTACTTAAACATAAAAACAATATTACATGAATCTCAAAAAAACAGTATTTGCGCAAAAGAGGACAAGTAAAACAAAATTGTGTAAGCATTTGAAAACTGTAAATGGATGCACTTGGGATTTATTTTTCTTGCTTTTTTACTGTTTTTAATGTTTTATTGAATGTTGTTAATTGTTTTTAAATCCTGTTTTTGATGCTTTTGATGGTTTTATGTGAAGCACTTTGAATTGCCCTGTTGTTGAAATGTGCTATACAAATAAACTTGCCTTGCCTTGAATGTTTTCTGTGATGATTAAATTGCCAAGGATACGGGCTACGGAACTCCTACAACATAACCTTGACGTAACATGTTCTTACTCACCAAGGTGTAATTGCTCTGATGATTTACTATTGGCTTTACTGTCATTCCAAGTGTCTTCAAGTTTATAAAGCAATGATCCTCACACAAGTTGCCAGACCGAAGAGGGAGTTACAAAGAGGGGAACCCTCAAAAACTTCAGGAACGAAGGAACATTGGATGCATAGAAGGTAATTACACATACCCACACAGTTCTTTACTCAACATTTAGTTAAATCATTCTCTCATTTGTGGAGGATAAATTCATATATACTCATCAAGCCGACGTCATAAAGAAAACCAAGCAAACTTGCTATCTTTTAAAGATTGATTCAATAAAAACATGATTTGATGCAATGTTTTTCTGGCAGGATTTTTTAACTGTTCTAGCCTGATTTGTACCAAGTTGACAAATGTTTCATGACTTAATTGAAAACAAGACTAGCCATTCTTTAGACAACTATCATCACTGTGATTGCTGGTAATAATGTGTTTGGGACTGTATTATTATTATTATTAATATCAATATTGGGTAACACTTTACAATAAGGGTGCATTAATTAGCGTTCATTAATGCTTTAACTAATGCATGAATCATCATCAGTTAATACATAACTCGGAAAGTACTTAATTATGCACTGATCATGAACACATCATTTGTTAATATGGAGTCACATATGATTTACTATTAATTAAAACCGGAATCATGTATCAATTCCTATCGATATTAACACAATTACCTGATAGGTGAGTTAACAACTTTAGTTAAACGTGCGAACTAATACTGTTAGTTAACTTTGTTAACTAAAACCCTGAGTTAACAGGGTAAACTAATGGTAATACCTTAATTCATGTGTTAATTACCACAATGGCGGCATCCATGGATTGAGGGTCCGTGTACCTTGTGGCCATTGGTTTTTCTATTTTGCAACCCGTGTTGACTATTTTGCGTTTGTCAACACGGATTGCAAAATCGAAAAACCAATGGCCACAAGGTACACGGACCTGCCACCCCAAGTAAAGTGATAACATAATAATACATTCACTAATCATTAACTAATTATTCACTAAAACAATAGGACTACTGTTTTTTTCAGAGAGACAACATTCAAATAAACTCTATTATGAGTTGGAATATCCTGCATTACATTCAAAATTACTATTTTGAAGAATGGATGACTACCATGCCGTTTGCAAAACTTTTTATTTCACTCGGACAACACATGCAATGCCGACCTTTCTAAGACGAATAATTCAACTCGAAGTATCGATCAGATCTTCCGTAGAACATGCCTGGCTGCAACACATCCTGGAGTCTGGACCGATTCATGACGGTGAACTTCTATCTTCGAATGTTAACTTTCCACTTTCCAAATGTTCCACTTTCCAAATGTTCCACTTTCCAAATGTTCCACTTTCCAAATGTTCTCCCCTTACAGGGGAGAACATTTTCCACTTTCCACTATCCCCTAAGCTCAGCATAATGCATCAACTTGAAAAGGGTGAAAGGTAACAGAGAAGAATTTAGCCTTTAGCCTGCCAACCTCAACTCATACAAACATAACATGCAAATCATCAGAGAGCGCTGATCACTGCCTGAAAACGTGCAGCATGCAAATTTACGTAGAAGCCGAGTGGGGAACGGTGCAACAGAGAAAGATTTTGTTGTCTTGGCCGGAGAAGATAATGTCATTCGATTTGGATGTGATTCTTATAATAGGCATATTCATTTTTCAACCCAGCGCGTTAGCATGAGCGAAGTAGGCCTCTCTTTCTTTTTTCTCTGATCTTTTCCGAAACCCTGATTTGTGTTTACGGCCCGACATTCTAGGGACTAGCGCATCTACTGACTGCAACTAAACACCGTCACCGATAAGTGCGCTAAGGCAGGATCAAGCCATTTCATGCAGATACAGGGGGATGGTCGGTCAATATGGATGTTTTCTTTTTGGTCAATAAGGATATTTAACCTTTATTGCCAAACACAAGTAAAAACAAAGACATCATTCATTGTATTATTATATTTTAAATGTATTATATACTCGATGGTTTATATAATATAATTTTATATTACTTTTTGCCTATTTTTTGGGGGCCCCTGTCAGTCAGGGGCCCCCCAAAAAAGGTTCCTTGGAAAATGTTCTCCCCTGTAAGGGGTCCCTGGCCCCAAAAAGTTTGAGAACCCCTGGCTTAGGGGATAGTGGAAAGTTAACATTCCAAGATAGAAGTTCACCGTCATGAATCGGTCCAGACTCCAGGATGTGTTGCAGCCAGGCATGTTCTACGGAAGATCTGATCAAAACTTAGAGTTGAATTCTTCGTCTTAGAAAGTAGGCCGTAAGGTGAACCCTGTTATCGTTTCAACCCGCTCCACAGTCTGGCATCTACACAATGCTTTGTGTATTTTGTTGCTGAAATTCCAGTTGATTGTCGATGCGTCTATGTTTTATGCAGAACTAGTTTCTTCAGAGCGTAATAGGATTTTGGTGGCACGGTTCGACACGTGATCGTTCTACACCAATAAGGTAGCTGCTTTTTGTCAATATGGTTGGCAAATAGAGGATGGGACCTTGCACGTTAAAGTCTTTCCTCTATTTTGCCCGCCACGACTAAATTGCTGCCGCCATGGTATCAAAAATAAGGCTGTACAAAATTTTAGGACGTCTATGTGATTGTTAGAGTGCATGTCGGAGAATAGCATGGATAAGCGCTTCACATGTCTATGGCGCTTCACACCGCAGTTGAGATTGTGCGTCTCTGAGAAGTCGTATAGCTAACTTGTCAGTTAATTTAAGCCTGTTATTGTATTAGTCTATAGTTCTTGCTAATTTAAATTAAGTTAACTGGTGATCTTCGTTGTTTGTATTATTCCCCTGCTAGCTAAATTGCACATGTCTGTTGATTCGATAGCGATTGCTCATTAATGAACGCTAATTAATGCACCCTTATTGTAAAGTGTTACCCAATATGGTATTATAAGGTTATTATTACAGGTTTTCAAAAGCTTGAATAATTGTGGAATTTGTAATTGAACGCATTGCTGTTGTTGCTGTTGTCTTTAGTTTAGGCACATTATGCACTCCACATAATGCATTAGGTATTTTATGCATAGACACAGCTCCATTACATACAATTATAGTCAACCTCTTACAAAACTCTGACAGGCCATCAACAAGGTAATGATATACTCTTATACTGTTTTATTTAGTTTTTTTCCTTATTGACAGACAAAGGAAACAAAATGGAACTGAAACCACTGCTGAGGAGAGCGGGCTTGATTGTCCGTGCCTTCTTTACCTTCCTCTTCGCCCTCTGTGTCCTCGGGGTGATGGTGTGGGCCTACGTACAGGGTTTCCAGCTGGTGTCGTCCGAGTACGGCATCATCTCCTTCGGCTTCTACGGCCTGCTGCTGGGACTCAACGTGCTGCTCCAGAGCCTGTTTGCCTACGTGGAGCACCGGCGCATGAGAGCCCGAGAGGCCGCTTGCGCCTTCACCAAGACCGTCGGCCTCACCATCTCCGCCTACCAGGAGGACCCGGCCTACCTCCGCGAGTGCCTCAACTCCATCCGGGGTCTCAATTACCCCCTGGAGCTGCTACGGGTCATCATGGTGGTGGACGGAAACTCAGAGGAGGACATGTACATGCTGGAGATGTTCCGGGAGGTGTTTGCCGAACAGGACCCTGGCTGCTATGTGTGGAACAACAACTACCATACGTGGGGCCCCACCAGAGAAGGGGGTGTGGCCGGAGCGAACGGCCCAGGGGGAGATGCTGGTAATGGGATGGGAGAGGACCCTCAGAGGAGGGAGGTGGAGGACCTGATCAACAGCAGGAGATGTGTGTGCATCATGCAGAAGTGGGGCGGGAAGAGGGAGGTCATGTACACAGCATTCAAGGCCCTGGGATCCTCGGTAGACTACATACAGGTGAGATTTCGCTTTTGGAGAATACGTCCAAATCCGTCTTTGCCTAAGTTTGATAGTGTCAGAGCAAATAGAACAATGGCACATTTCAAACCAATCGAAACCACACAATAGAATCCAGACTTCTGTCTCTCTCTGTCTCTCTCATTGTTTCTCCTCCTCACCAGTGTCTCTCTCCCCGCTCCCCCCAGGTGTGTGATTCTGACACCAAGCTGGATACTCTGGCCACACTGGAGCTGTGCAAGGTGCTGGAGAGCAACCCCAGCTACGGTGCGGTGGGAGGAGACGTGATGATCCTGAACCTGAAGGAGTCCTACATCAGCTTCATGAGCAGCCTCAGGTACTGGATGGCCTTCAACATCGAGAGGTCCTGCCAATCCTTCTTCAACTGCGTCTCCTGCATCAGCGGGCCCCTGGGTAAGGAAGAATCTTTACACTTGACCGTACTGTAAGACCTTATCATGATAAAGTAAAATATGATGACATGATGTTTGCATGAGAGCCTAATACTACATGCTAGCATAGTGTGCAGACTTAGATACTCTCAAAACATAAGGGATAAAAGTGACTCGGGTCATAAAGAGATTCCCAATTATTCTTCATCCTATTTTTCCTGATTTTTCCTGTTTGTTTACCTCAGGACTGTACAGGAATGACATTCTCCAGCAGTTTCTTGAGTCCTGGTACAATCAAATGTTCCTGGGAACTCACTGCACATTCGGGGATGACAGGCACCTCACCAACCGAATGCTCAGTATGGGCTACGCCACTAAGTGAGTACTGCGCTTGACAAGCTGCGCGTGATGTAGCTTACCCTCATTGTTCACAGGCTGTTACATTCATCATCTGTCTTTTAAATTGAACTCAGAGTCAATTTCCCTAAATCCACTTTGGCCAATTATACCCATTTGTGAGAAATTGCAGGGCTGAAAAACAGAAAGAAAGAGCATGTCATGCTGTGCTCGTTTACTATATTGATGCTCATTAATTATCTCTGCACGCCTCCTCCTGTCAGGTACACCGCACACTCCAAGTGCTACACGGAGACTCCTGCTCAGTTCTTACGCTGGCTCAGCCAGCAGACGCGCTGGACCAAGTCCTACTTTCGGGAATGGCTCTACAATGCCATGTGGTGGCACAAGCACCACCTCTGGATGACCTACGAATCCATCGTCTCCGGCGTATTTCCCTTCTTCGTCACGGCGACCATCATCCAGTTATTCTGGACGGGCACCTTGTGGGACATCCTCTGGGTCCTGTGCTGCATCCAGCTGATTGGCCTGGTGAAGGCAGCGTACGCCTGCCTGCTGCGACAAGACCTGGTGATGGTGTTCATGTCCCTCTACTCCGCCCTCTACATGAGCAGCCTGCTGCCTGCCAAGTACTTTGCCATCCTCACCATGAACAAGAGCAGCTGGGGGACCTCCGGCAGACTCAAGATGGTGGGGAACTACGTCCCCCTGCTCCCCCTGTTGGTGTGGGCGGCTATCTTGTTGAGTGGGCTGTCCTTCACCATCTACAAGGAGACCCAGAAGGACTGGGACAGTGCAGCTAAGATCGAGGAAACCAAGTTTCTGATATTCGGTTGCGCGGCCTATGTGTGTTACTGGCTCTTCATGGTCATGCTCTACTGGGTGTGGTTCCGCAAGGCCTGCCGGAAACGCTCCCAGAGTTACAATGTCAGTGTGTAGGGGGTTGCGTTCCCTGGAGGGGTGAAACAGACTTGAACTCATTCACTTGTTATTTTTGTAACAATGCAATTGTTTAGTATTTGTGTGTTTTATTTATTGGGTGTGCTTTGCCTTCGGCAAGGGCACAACCTTTGTTCTCTCATATATATTTATTATTTATTTTCCCACCCCTAAAAAACTTACATAGACACATAGTCAAAATGTTCTTCTTGGTCCCGATTAAGTTGCTTGTATTTTTATTTACGTCCTGTTGACGGTTTAGGCTTGAATTAAGTTTTTGTGGCAAAAAGTGCTTTGTGTCGAACAAGGGAACTCAGTGCTAGCCTTACGTTACAACGTCATCACACGTTAGCAACGACGCATAAATATGACGTTCTAGTAAGATCAGCGAGCCCTCAGTAGTGATGGGAAGTTCGGATCCTTTTACGGACTCGGTTCTTTGAATCACGTTTATTAAAAGGAACAAATCTTTTTTCGAGGGGGGGGGGGGGGGAGAAATTCCTGCATTTAAATAATGTATGACAGTTTTTATTATTTGAAATGGTCATTTATTCACACTAACATTTACCAATTATCACGGCAAACAATTGGGCTGCACTGAACTGTAAGTAAAGTACAAAAAAGTTATAATAACGAAACCTGTAATTATTACCTTTGAACGAATATCATTCACATCTTACTAAACCTAGTCACGCGAAAGTTGCCAAGCTACTGTTAAATATGTTCTGCATTTCAACAAGTAAGGGGTAACCTCTAGAATCACAGGAGCTTCCACTGTTCTCATAAAGTATCCCTGAAAACCTGTGTGCTAGCGAATAATTGATACAACCACACAAATACAAACTCCTATTCCAACTTTCTTGCGATGAAAGAAAGTGTAATGTGTTGCCTTTCAGAAGGTTCTTATATGTGTCTCACAAGTGTAGACTCACGATGTTCCGTACAAACTCGGACGTATAGCGACTTTAAATGAGGCTGCAACGGTCAAAAAATAAGGCTACAGCTAATCTGATAGCATCGTAGTTGCCGGTGTTGGACCGAATTCCCACTCCCCCGCAGGATCCCACCCCCCTACGCGTGAACGCGCACTGCCTTCCTAGCGTATTGCTACTTGTAGTTTGACGAACCGAGGCGATTTTTAATTCATGTTTCATCAAAATATAAGGTATGTTGTGAGTGTCTTGACTGAACTACAATTTTTGTCAAAAATTGCCACAGATGATCTTCAGACCAAGCCTCACAAAAGTTATCGTATGGATTTTTGATTTTCGAAATCGTTTGTTAGTTACAGCCAATCAAATTGATGTGGCCGAATTTATGTGGCCGCCATTTTGAATATAACGTTTTTTCGCTAACTCTCCTATAAAGTTTGTCCAATCTTCACCAAATTTGGCACAGATCATCTTCAGACCAAGCCCCACAAAAGTTATCGTATGGATTTTTGATTTTCGAAATCATTTGTTAGCCAATCAAATTGATGTGGCCGAATTTATGTGGCCGCCATTTTGAATTTAACGTTTTTTTCGCTAACTCTCCTATAAAGTTTGCCCAATCTTCACCAAATTTGGCACAGATCATCTTCAGACCAAGCCCCACAAAAGGGTTAGGGTTAGGCTTCTAACCCTAACCCTAGGGTTAGGCTAACCCTAACCCTATTTTCGAAATCGTTTGATAGTTACAGCCAGTGTGCGAATTACGGGGGGGTTTGGGGGGGTCTGACCCCCCCGATTAAGGCTCGGACCCCCCCAAAAGAGGTAAAAACCACAGGTCGGGGGGGTCGATACATTTCTATATCGTTCTTACCTGTGATAGTAAATATCACAATATAGTTACCATATTCATTCAATAACACAATAACAGGTTGGCCATACACAGAAATTTTGACTTTATGGCAGGGAATATCACACACTATTACACTGACTGCCATAGTCAAAATTCACTCAATAAACACAGCGCGAGTGACCAGTGCCCAATAAAACTCAAGAAACACCGCGCGCGAGTGACCAGAGTTGAGTCAGCTCAGAGGCACTGAGTTGATTGTCATTGTATAATTCGCACACTGGTTACAGCCAATCAAATTGAGCAACTGATCTGGAAAAAGGGAAGTGAGGTCATATCTTAGTCAATCTTTGATGCATTGACTCCAAACTTGGTGTATGGACTCAGGAACCTCTTATTAAGAGGTCTGAGACAGGTAGTGACATTTGACCTCTAGGGGGCACTACAATAGGCAGGATTGTGTGTTGACCAATAACTGTTGATTTGTTTGTCTTATTTAAGTGATTCCTTTGTCTCGTGATATCTTAGTAGATCCCGTGTCTGACACGTTAACTTGTGATACCAGCCAAATTGATGTGGCCGCCATTTCACGTTTTTTTGATTTTCTAAACCTTTTGACTGGAACAGCCAATCAAAGTCGTCAACCAAGCCACCATAAAAGAAGTGAGGTCATATCTCAGCACCTCTTTACTGCATTGACACCAAATTTGGTATAAGGACTAGGGACCCTGTTCTAAAGAGGTCCAATAGGTCATGCCATTTCACCTCTAGGTGGCGCTGCAATAAGCAAAAATCTGGCACCAATTATCTTCAGATCAAGCCTCACAAACGTTTTCACATGGTTTTTGATTTTCAAAACTGTTTTTCCGGTAAAGCTGATCAAAGTCAGCAATGAAGCCGCCAAAACAGGAAGTGAGATCATATCTCAGGAAATATTTGCTGAATTGACATCAAACTTGGTACAGGTGCTCGGGACCCTGTTCCAAAGAGGACCACAAAAGGTTGTGTCATCTAACCGCTAGGGGGCGATCCCTTGTCTGACACATGTTAACTTGTGATACCAGATGAATTGATGCGGCCACCATTTTACGTTTTATAAAAAGTTTTTTCCCTATTCCTCCAACAAAATGTTCCAATATTCACCAAAATTGGCACAGATTATCTTCAGACCACAATCACATTGACATGTCAAAATAGGACTGAATTACAGCTGTTTAAACTTGGGCCAAATATGACAACCGCTTGCCAGTTGAAAAACTGCTTATATTTTTACACAGTAACTGAACACAGTCATTTCCAGCACTGAGAATAGCTCACTAGGATAAATTGGTGTCCTGGCAAGGGCCACGTAAGAAGTTCAAATCCAGCCAAAGCCAACGAGCCTGCCATGTCACTGGTTTTTGTTTAGCGAGACTGTAAGCCACTGCAAAGGACCCAGGTACAACTAGGGATGGGTATCGAGTACCCAGCACGGTACCCAGTGAACAGATTCCTTGGAATCATCAGCCAAATTCTAACGATCCTGCTAACGGTTCTCTGTGCCGTTGCGCATGCGCAAACATTTATAGTTTATTCAGACTGCATCAAACATGGCAACTAATCAGAAGCGTTCTAAAGTTTGGTTGTATTTCACACAACAAAATGACAACAACGCCACTTGTAACGCGTGTAAAAAGTCTATTTCGTCGAAGGGAGGAAATGCCACAAATATGAAGAAGCATTTGAACACAGCATGGAATTAAGTTACTGGAATGTCATGTGTTCAATGCACGCAGCAGCGCAGCTAACGTTCGCGCTTCATAAAGGTGAGCTAAACTCCTCAAAAGTGATCACAACCACTTGTCACTGTGTGAAGCAATTTTCCTTTATTGTGTGTAGTCGATCAAGTTATCTTCTGTCCCGTCGTTTGAAGCATACATTTTTGCTCTGACATTCGTCTCCCATTATTGATCACTTCACGTTAATTATCGGAGGGCGTGTGTTATCAGCAAACGTTCGCGTTGTCGTGTTAACCCAATATTAGCTAAACTGAGCGACACTGTCATATTATATGATTTGACCTTGGCTGAAAATGGAAGATTCTATAGCTAAGCTAGCGTAGCTATAACTGACATAGCTTAGCTATAGAATCTTCCATTTTCAGCCAAGGTCAAATAGAAGTGTAGAAGAAGAGCAACGACAAAATGTAAATGTGTATGTATACATACTGTATATGGTGTGTAGCATTATAGAAAATTATATAAAAGAAAATGTATGTAAATTAACCCGTTTGTGCACTTTCCCCCCCCCCCCCTTGCCCAATAAGAATCAATAAGAGAATCGATAAGGAATCGAATCGATAAGCAGGAATTGATGGAATCAGAATTGTTAAAATCTTATCAATACTCATCCATAGGTACAACGCAGTCGCTAGCTACCTGTAGTCTAGCTGTATATAGTCATGGCAATCCTCACACAAACTATCAAAATTATTTTTGATTTTCGAAACGGTTTGATCGGTACAGCCAATCAAAATCTGCGGCAAAGCCGGCAAACAGGAAGTTGGGTCGTATCTCAGCAAATCTTTGATGGACTAAAAGCTGCATTTACTCAGAACCCTGTTCTGAGAATGTCTAAAATGTTTTTTGTTCATTTTACCTGCTTTACCTGTAAATACTGTAAGGTGTGTATACAAATACACTTGCAGAAGTTTGTCTTTCTATATCACTTACTACTGTAAACTAATTATGTATCCTTTTTTACATGTGTAAAGAGTGTTTGAACTGGATTCCATGGAAAGGCCCCATGAATGCATTTTCGTTGATGAAGCAGGGTTCAATCTGGCAAAGAGGAGAGGGAGAGGCAGGAACATAATTGGCCAACGTGCCATCGTGGGAGTCCCTGGCCAGCGTGGTGTCAATGGCACCCTTTGTGCAGCCATAAGTAATCGTGGGGTTCTCTACCATCATGCAACCCTGGGGCCATACAACACTGAACATCTTCGAACCTTTCTGGGTGGTCTTCGGGATGTTTTGCTTGAGCGTGAGCACCAGGATCATCAGCAGGCAGTGCATCCTGTGTATGTGGTGGCAGACCCAGCACGAAGACGCGACGCTGAGGCAGAATGAATTGTGTAAAACAGATTTTTCAGTTGCACAACATTTGAGTTTATTATGCTTTTCATTAAAAAAAAAAATTGACAGTACTAAGTGATGGTTACTGTAATATTTTCTTTATTGCAAATGGCATTTACGTACTATATATACAGTAATAAACAACATTTTCTTTAACTACATGCCCTGGATGCTGTGTTCTCCATTTTTTTGTGTTGTGTCTAATGATTGCTCCATAGTGTTTATATATTGATGGGTTGTGTTTATGATCTGAAAGCATGGTTTGATTTTGAGCACAGGTTAAATGGTTTAGGGGAGTGTTTGATTTTGCCAGAAGAGTCAGAGGTTTTGGAAATTGAGTTTGAATATTTGGTTTTGTGTTTACAGTTCTGAGAAAATGGTTGATTGTTTCAAGAAATGTGTTTTAGCAATCGAGAAAAACTGTTACTGTGTGATATGATATGTACAAAAATGTAATATAATGGCAAAAGTGTTTGTAACATGAGACAAATGTGTGCTTTTGAGACGTGTTTGTGATATTTTGAATGCAGTGCTTCATTTTGCAAGAGAAGCGAGGCATTTTGCATTTTGTGTGTGCAGTTGGTGGAGTTGTGTGTTAATTTTTGAAAAAAAGAGTACAAGTCCAAAAATGTGTGTAAGCATTTGAAAAAAACTGAAATAGAATAAAAACGACCGGACGAGTCGGGTAGCAAATCGGAAATGCAATACCACCTACATCCACCGGGGCCGTTGCCTCAAGCCGAGGGGTGGGGGTCTGAGCACACCCCACAATTTCCCCAGAAATTGTACCCTCTCTAGTTTTCTTGCTTGTTTTGTTTTGTTGGTATTGTAATGTATTGGACACATGGCTTTTATGCAGCTGCTGTAGCATTCACCGAAAAATCAGTTCCTGATTGACAGCTACACCATCTCCGCCGTTTCAGCTTTCGCCCGAGTTTGACAACTTTTGGTCCGAGACCTGATGCCTTTTCGTTTGAGTCTGACACTTGAGTGAGAGATCTGAGGATGTCCTGAAATGAACAATGTAAAACAGACATAAATAGTCCTACCCAACGCACACGTCATGCGCTAATTTGCATAAATACCACAACATATCTAAACATTGGATATAGCCAGGTGAAAATGTCTTCAGGGCTCTCAAGTGTCACTCATTGAGCATGACAGTCAATCATTTCGGTCTTTTGTCACGCACTCCCGCCACACATTGTATTTCTCACGCGGAAAAACTATAATATATTTACAGTTTTTTTCAATCGCTAACAAGCGCGGATACTTTTTCTAAACTCTTAACACAGACTGACACCTACAAAACACAATTGGCCAAATGGATAATTTTCTTCTCATAAACACATTTTGTTAAATATATACTAACTCTCCATTTCAAGACAGAACACATGTTTCTCTGCACACACTGACTTTACCAAAACACTGGAAATCTGACTCAAAATGAAATTATTCTGTCAAAGAATAACACAGTTTTCACTTCACAAGGTACATGCAGTCAATCAAAGTACACCAGGCTGTTGTATACTGGCTATTGTTGACATTATAAAAACTGCATAGACTTATGTTTCAGGTATTTGCATGCAAAACATGCAATCCATCTTTTACACTAAATTTCTTGATTGGGAACTGTATGTTCACATGTACAATAATGTTCACATTCAAACACATTTCAGTAAAAAGCAAATCAGTTTTTTTCCTTACTGTTTACTAAAGGAAGTACAGTAGAAACACAGTATACAGTAATAGAACAGAAAAAGTTTTACAGTAATGCTTACAGTGAACAAAATATCCATGAAACACAAGAGCATTAGTAAAAAAAACAAACAGCAAAAAGCCCAGATAAAAAAGGGGGAACAAAAAAGCACAAAATTACTGTATCTAATCCCTGCAATCTTTAGGGTTAGGCCACATGTTTTCATCAACATGGTCAATGATAGTGGCACGAATTTCATCACTGACTACTGTTCTTGCAGCCCTTGGAATGCCACCACCACGCATTCTTACACCTCTACCTTGCCCTCTCCTTGGGCCTGCTCTTCTCCCCAGCCCTGCTCCTCTCACTGCTCCTCTCACTGCACCTGCACCTCCTTCTGCATCTCTCACTGCTTCTGCACCTCTCCCTCCATCTCTCACTGGGCCTGCTCTTCTCCCCAGCCCTGCTCCTCTCACTGCTCCTCTCACTGCACCTGCACCTCCTTCTGCATCTCTCACTGCTTCTGCACCTCTCCCTCCATCTCTCACTGGGCCTGCTCTTCTCCCCAGCCCTGCTCCTCTCACTGCTCCTCTCACTGCACCTGCACCTCCTTCTGCATCTCTCACTGCTTCTGCACCTCTCCCTCCATCTCTTACTGGGCCTGCTCTTTTCCCTGGGCCTCTTGCTCTTCCTCTTCCTCATCCAGACATTACAGTGTTTGTATTTTTCTGTTTCCAAAAACATCACTCCTCAAAGTCCTTCTTTTATAGTAATTGAAGGAAATAACCCCTGCCACTGAGTCTAAGCCAGACTGGAATCAGCTGTGGTTGGCCCACTTTACCCAACATAAATCAGCTGTATGTCAATTTTTAAATTGTCTGAGAATGTCCCTGTACTTACTGTAAGTTGCTCTGGATAAGAGCGTCTGCTAAATGACTAAATGTAAATGTATCTCTGCAATAATAATTAATAAAGGCTGGTTGAAAGTACTTCTTCCTGCCTCTATGTATTACGTAAATGGATGCACTTGGGAAATTGCCGTCCCAGGCGGCTGCCTATGTCACCTATAGCAAGAACCGGCACTGCCTTGATCCCTTGATCACCCTCAATCGTTTTACATATTTTCTTGTTTATCATTAATGAGAGACGAGATTTCAAGCAAGCTTGATTAAGCCAACAGATTGGTGACGCTATAGGTCACTCATAACTGTCACTCATCCTGGTAATACAGATGTCACTCATCCAGGTGCAAACATTTGGCTACGAGCAGACACGCTCAGCATCTTCTGATGAGCTGAGTATCAGTGTAATCGTGGATGGTCAAGTCATTTGCTGCCCTCTGGTGGCGAAGATTAACAGCATACCCGCAACAACAAATATTACCATAACAAATTCTTAATGACGTATTTTAGTTGACAAATCCGACATCTTCAAGAATATAATATAAACATATATATACATATAAATATAATCGTTCAAAATACCTGAATTAAAAATAAAGCTATAACATTAAAAACAAGCTTTTTTAGAGACCATATGCTGAACTCATCAGTCTCATTGAATATGCTTACTTCACATGTCACAGTAGCATCTCTGGTTCACGCGTCACTGGGAGAGAGCAAAAATCATCACACAGTTTCAGTTGCCCCTGATAGCCTTTCTGTCCTTTGACTGTCCACTGGTTCGGGTCCACAGCCCATAGCCACAGTTTTGAACGATCCCCATGCCCTGGGTCCTGGTGACCCAAATAGCAGTCACCAACCCGCAGGTTCAACAGAGCCTTGGGCTGGTCTACATGATGTCATTGTGAAGGGTGTGGTAGTTGATGTATTTAGGACGGTGGCCTGGCTACCCTGCTTGGACAAGTTGGAAATTCTGCACTCTTCTCTTCTGTCAGAAAGGTCTTAGATGAAGTTTGAGTTGGGCCTTATCTTCAAGGCTTTTTCAATTGTTTCTGGAGTCTTTGCATGGTGCATAAACCCTATTTGACTGTGATAGTTTTGTAACCAGCAGAGGGAGTCAGTGATATACGTGAGACGACAACATTCTGCATCCTTCAGTGAGCTTTATTGTGAAATCACCCATAGGTCTCCTCAAATCTGGACCAATGAGGGCTGTCTAGCTTGATGCCATTGTGTTCTTGATCCAGGAGACGTAGTTGCACACTTTGGTGTAGACTCCAGGCTTCTTCTTCAGAGCACAGCCATGCCCCCAGGACACAACACCCTGCAGCTTCCCGTCACACACCATAGGACCACCAGAGTCTCCCTGGGAGGGTAGGGAGACAGAGATGGGAAGGAGATGAAGCACAGACACAAAGGGAGAGAGAACTGGTTGGGGGGGTGATTGATAGCTGTCCATCATTTCAAATGTCTAATTTGAGTGACCGCTTGATAAATACAGCTGAACGTAAGAATTACAAACTCATTCAGTTTCTGGGTGATGACGGTGTATGTTACCTGACAGGAGTCCTTGCCTCCCTCCAGGAAGCCTGCACAGATCATGTTCTCCGTGATCTGGAAAGGATAAGCGTTGAAGCAGGTGTCATCACTCAGCAGGGGGGCTTCCAGACACTGTAGGGTGTGGGGGTACCTCGCTTACAAAAGAAACATGAAATACATTGTTACAATACGCAGAAAGAGATTATTGAGAGAGCATTGTCTTCATAAAAAATAGAGCATGGTACTGATATTTTGTTTGATTGAGAGATGTTGTTCCGAGTTCTCAAGAAAAGCAGTTTAGAGACACTGTCGACTAATCAGGCCGTTACAGATGGGTAATTTTGATAAAGGATAATAGACATACTAGCTGTTTGATGCGCTGTCTGTGTGTAGAGAGGCAGACAACATAGATATATGTTGTCAGCTATAGATACAGACCATGGATGGTTGTTTATTTGTTTGTTTGATTTCCTTTTAATGTAAGTCTACAGTCCACGTATTCTGTTCTTTACCCCAAATTGTCTTTCGAAGGACATTAAACATCTAAGTAGATGTTAGAAAGATAACAACAACCAAAAACACAAACAAACTCGCTGGTCCCACTCACAGCCCTCATTGCTGGGGCGGAGGCTCCCCCAGCCAGAGATCTGGCAGGTTGACCCATCAGCAGCACACTGAGTGGGGAGGCTGGCAGACTGAACGTAGCTGTTGAGGGTGGCGGGGCGGCTCAGTTTGATCAGCATGATGTCATTGTCCTGGGTACGGGAGCTGTAGTCTGGGTGACGGATGAAGCTGCCTGACATGATGTGCTGCTCTGTGCCTTCAGCCTCCCAGATGTTGTGCTCCCCCAGGCGGACCTCTACGGGAGATCTGGGGGAGGGGGGGGGGGGGGTGAAGGTAGAGAGGGAGGCGCGGGTGGTTGTGGGGGTGAAGGTGGAGGGTAGAGGGAGATGGAGGATGGAGAATATGGGAAGGGAAAGATGTCTCTGCATCGATGTTATCACTGGCTTGACAGCCTGCAACATGTCGGCCTAGCTTACCTCAATTTCCTTCAAACAGACTACTCATTGTCAGTCACATCTTTCAAGAAAAGATCATGGCAAATATTTTTCCAGATATCATCCATTTTTTTATCATTTATTTATTACTGTAATTAAATCTTGACTTTATTATCATTAAATCCATTACCGGAAGAGTAAAATTCTAAAATACAATGGTGAAAGATGATCATGTTTCTCAAGTGAGTATCAGTACATCTTGTTCTAAAGCTAACAAGCCTGTCTTTATCTGGTGGGTTTCTTACTTTTGGTAGCAGTGTGCAGCGGAGAGTACATATTCACTGGAGAGGAGAGTCCCCCCGCAGAAATTGTAGCCTGAGAACAGGGACACCTGGTAAGGCACCGAGTGCTTCTCGCACTCGTACCCTCCTACGATCCTGTCATCTAGGGGAGCGGAGGAAACTGAGGACAGAAATGGAAAGTAAATATGAGAATCTAATCAAGGAAGGTGATACGACACAGCTTTCACAATGTTTGTTGTCTTATTTTTGTTTGTGTCCCATGTAATAAAGCAGTAGTATATAACTATTTGTTGTGTCTTTAATGCATCAGCTTTTACAATTAGAAATGTTACGATTAGAAATACTTTTTTTTTGTAACTAGAACAATTTTCTACTGTACCTGCCCCTGCAGAGACAACTAGAAGAAGGAGAATATTCATGCTTTTCTTCGTCTGTGTATGTTGTAGCCTGCAGGATTGGACTATGTTTCTGCTTTCCTTTCACGTACTTATATTAGTTCTCTTATCTCACCTTTCTCAAGGTCCTCCACAGTCCCAGATCCGAAAACACATGTTATATTTACCCTTGAATGTCCTGAAAACCACAGATTAAATTATTTTTGATCATTTTATTTATTTAACAGTATAAATAGAAAGTACAGCAGAAAATCAAGAATCAGAAGCACAGATCTAACAGTATTTTCTTTTAATAAAATATGACCATACACATATTGACAGAGTGATGAATGAAATGGAATGGAAAATCTACAAGGGGGCACACTGGATAAGCAGAGAAATAGGTTTGAATTACACATGAAAAAGAAAACTGCAAATTCATATCTTCATATTTGTAACACTTTCTGTGGGAGTTGCTGATATCAGGTCCACATGACTGAACATGTGAATGTGTAGAAGAAGACAGCTGTGGGCCTGTAATGGCAACTTTGTATTTGAGGTTGCACATTTGGATGCGTAATGGCATATTAGGTTGAGTAATCCCTCAAAATATACCACAAACAGAGGTGATTGATGATGAATGACTAAATCTGAGAGGTCCTTGTAAATCTGCTCTCTATTTCACTAGAGGACAAAAAATAAATTAATGAAATATTTTCAGTGTTAGTAGACTAACTGCGGAAAAGTCTAGTAACTCAATCAACATCCGCCATCAAATGTTCTGTGCTTGTAAGAGACTGAGAGTATTAAAGAGTTTGTGTTGGTGATGTGATGGCACAAAAAAAATGCCTTTGGTTTCATGATTGTATTATACTTTCCTGAAACAGAGTAAGAATGAAGAGGAATAGCTTTGCAGGGGTTTCGTGACTTGTCACTTTCATATGTGCCAGTGTGATCCAGAATTAAAGGAAACTTAGTTGTGACATAGCTGTAAAACCAGAATTCCGTTTTTTTTTTACTTTGTATTTTTCCATATCTGACAAATATCTTGACCTTCATCTGCACTCCCATTCCGTAATAGCGGTGGAAATTCTTTAAAATTAGGATCTATTTTGAGCCAGGCAAAGAGAAGTAGTTTAGGGAAACCATAGCTTTGTCACCATCGCTACCACTTGTGAGTTACAGTGATGGTGTTGGATAAACTGATTTAAAGATACTGAAATATAATTATTTCCCCAAACTACTTTTCTGAGAGAAGGTTAAGACGCTTTTCTTAGTTTCTTCAGACCATATCAACCATACATCTTTGCTAAGTCAAATGTTGTAGAAACACAGAGTTGCAGAGTGGGCCATGTTTGGGCCTAGGTGTTTATCAGCACCAGACAGGAAAACTTTTAAATGTGAGGGTGCACAGACCCCAACCCTGTGATTATATGCACTTAAGACTTAAATATAACGCGTTCCCATCTAGCACAGACAAGTTCTGCAGACTTCATGTACTCCACGCTGCATATCTTAAGGGTCTGGGGAGAAGAATGCTCCATTCATTTCTTTCTAAAACTATAAAGAAACAGGCCGTAGCCTCCCTCTTCAGTGGAATTGAGCTGTGGTTTATAATTCGGAACTTGCAAATGTAATTTAGCAATCCTGTAAGAATACAGAACAACAACTTCCTTAAACATGCATGAGAGTGTGCAGTTGAGAGTAACTGTGTGCAGTCAGCTGTTGTTGTGTTGTGCTTGTACTTTCTGCTGACCACACATTACTTAGTGGCACAGGTTCAAACCCCACCTATACTTCACTCACATTGTGTGTCTGAACCTTCTCCTCCTGTCTGGTGAAGGAAGTATTACCATAAATAACACAACAATAAGGAGACAACAGCATGCCTCTTTAAGAAAAATAAAACCAGTGGGTTTTGTTTAGTTTCTGGCAAGGTCCAAGTCAACCACAAACAGCGTCACAAACAGCGACAACCACAAGGTTGCAAAAACAGGAGAGAGTTTTATAATACAAAAGAAAAATGTACTCTCCTGTCTAAGGGTACTTTTTCTGAGGTGTACATGTGTGCAAAAGCCTTATTTATGAAACTGTCATGGGAGCGAGGAGCACGCGGATGCACACGTTACACTGGACCATGTGCCACCCAGATGCCTGTTCTATAGGGACCGTGCAAAACAGTGCACAGTGAATCTGGTCCACGGGCAGCGTTGTGAGCAAGTCAAATGTGGCACAGACGTCTTTTATTCAGACAGAGAGGTTATTGACCTTGACGGCAGGCCAGAGCCACTGCTATAATTTCCCCCCAATAAATACACACACGTCCACTTCCTCCGAACCGGCCCCTTGCCATCCTTCCGTTGACAGGGGGGGAACAACAACCCTGCTTCTCATCCCCATCCGTGTCCTCAGCTGGGACCCTGCTCCAACACATTCAGTCACTGTCCCATCCCCCAAATTCTAAATATACACCCTCTGCAGGCGGGGTCTGTCGCACACACGGCCCTGTGCCATGGATCTGCATGGCATGTGCAACACAGGCCTTGTTTACTGGCAGGCTGAGCCAAGCGGGATCACTCATATCCTTTAGGTCTGCACAGGGCCCCAGCACTGTGGTTGGAAAAGGGGACAAATATAAGGAAGTGGTTTAGGTTAGAGGGCCTCTTCATGTGTGGGGTGACTGAGGGTAAATTCAGCAGAGCCGCTTTTTGGTGGGAAGGCGGAGGTATAGTTGGTACCCATCTGACTTTAAAAATCCAAAATTCCTGAACTCCCGCACCCATGACACAACGGTACGATTTCCAGTCAGCACCGCAACTGTATCAACAAACCATGCGGGTAGAAGATTCCCACTGTGTGTTTGTGCTCTGTCTTCATGACAAGCCCTATGAAAGATTCTGGAAGCTCCAAGCATTCTACAACTCTGTTTTTGCTTTGGCCGGAGTTGTCAAAAGGCAACAAGCCTACAATGTTTGTTCCTCAACAACTCCAAAAGCACTGGGTGGTTCAGAGTGAGCTATGTCATTAGTATTTCACTGCCCTAGAGCTAGACTCCCAGTACATTCAGCCTGATCTCTACTGGTCTATGCCACACCCTCCCTCCAGCTGCAGAGAAGAATACACCCCCAACTCAGGGGTCACTCCCCAACACCCTCCCTCACCCCTCATTCTCTCTCCAAAAAACACTATTCCTCTCAAACTCCCATTGGTTGTTTTACACACCCAAATTGGTATTTGTGCAGCACAGCCTAATTACAAGTTTGGTTGGCAAATCAAGAAGTATGGCAAAACTTGGTCTGTGAGAGCTTACCTCAAACTATAGCTTAGGGTTAGCTATTAATATACACTCGACACACCAGCATTTTGAACCGCCTTGCTTAAAAGCTACACAGAATGGCAGGAGTACAATCAGTTTGAATAATACTTAACATGAAAAGGATCGCTAAACTGAAGGGGAAAAGAAAATAGCAACGACACTATTTATGCAGTCTAGACATCAATGGAGACAGACACATCCTTCACTGCTACAATGTTCATAATAAAAAAAATCGACTTTGTACAGTTTTAACAGAGCATTCCTTGGGTGGGAAGAATCAACCTTCGATTTCCGTTATTTTAACTGTTCCCTCCAGATCGAGAGACTTGCTTTTTGGTCTCTGTGTGTGAAATCGGAGTGGGAAGGTTCAGATTATGAATATTTATGCGTAAGAGAGAAAGGAAATGTTAACAGACATATGACTCTCCCCACGTCCAAACTGTAATGAAGTTGGTCCCAATGCGGGACTGCACTGCAGTATATCTCACTCAGTGATGTGCACGCACACACACACAAACTTGAGGCTTTAATTCTCTTCCCCCTCACATCTGGTGCATTGGCAGGACAGTGGAGTTCTTGCATGATACGAATTCCACAAGGACCGGGGGCTGGACAAAAAGTAAGTGCTTGTTTTGTGAAAATAGGTGTGATTGTCTGTAGCTTTTAGGTCTGACAGAGGTCTAGAGTGAGTTGGATAGTTGACAAAGATAACACTCTTACAACTTGTTATTACTCACAGTATGCTGTCATAGGTAGACATGAAGAGAGTCAATGTATCTCCACGGTGTGTGCACTGAGTCAATAATTCAATGTTTAAAAGACATCAATATTACTTAATTATTTTTACAAGAATGCCAGCACATAGAAACGTAGCCAAAGAGTGAAAGAAAACATTTCCTGGCCTGCCTGGACAACGGTTTGGGAGTCACAGAAACTTGATTCATTTAAACGTTCTGCTTGTGCACGTCCTGACCACGCTAAACAAGTTCCATCTG
The DNA here is from genome assembly GCA_023658055.1 of Thaleichthys pacificus. Lineage (NCBI taxonomy): Eukaryota > Metazoa > Chordata > Actinopteri > Osmeriformes > Osmeridae > Thaleichthys > Thaleichthys pacificus. The sequence continues at coordinate 4,069,910 of CM042871.1, read as the reverse complement.
CCAACCCAGCTAAAAAACACCCTGGACAGAATTCAGCCGAGAAATAACCCCACAAAGCATCGTCCAGACCCTCCCACGGCTGTCTCTCCTAGATGCACAGCATGTCTGTGAGGTGTGGGTGGACTGAGGAACGGCGGTGGACAACACGTGGGAGGAAACAGAACCATTTGGATGTTGATTCTAGGTTCTCTCTGCTTCCGCCCCTCTGAACCGTGTGAGTGTGCGTTGGGGAAGGGCTGTGTGCTCAGAGGGCAGATTTCTACGATCTCAGCAACAAACCCTCACCCACGTCTCATATCGACAGCTTGCACTGATTAGGTCCTTCCCTTGTTACTTGCTCAAACGATTATGTTTTGTTATGGGTTTGGTAGATGGAGGTGGATACATGAACACTGGAACAATACACCACAGGCCCAATCCACAGAGGCTGTCACTGTGTGGGTGTGCAACTATAAATCATAAATCCCACATTTGGTCCCAGCATGATCACTGTAAGAGCTTCAAACTTCAGCATCAGAGTGCTCATGGCCTGAAATAAAAGTACAGGTGACCTCATTTAAATATCACAAATCCTATGAAAAGCATTGAAGAGGACATCGTCATCACATGTCATATACAATAATATAAAACATGTCTGTCTTGTAGACTGGTTTATTGATATAGCTTAACCCTTGTGCTGCCTTCGGGTCACATGACCCAAAGGTTCATAACGAACCATCGTTGTGTTTACCCAATTTTACCCAATCCAAAAACAAATAAAAATAATTTTCTTTTAACCTTCGCAATGTGGGAGGTGTGCTTCACTTTGTTTTTGTATGCGGTAAAATTGTCGCAATACAACGGTGGGTCACAAGATAACACAAGGGTTAAACATGACACAGGATGTCAGTGAATGCAATGTGCTGCCTAAGTGAAATATCCCATTTCACCAAAGTTCAGTAAAAACGCAATGCATGCGTAGTTCCCCATCAATTAATAACCGCCAGTAACTGAGTTAGTTGTGTAATAAACCTCCAAAATTTCAACAGTAGGAAACTTCAACAGGCACACAGGACATCCTCTAGTCAGATTGCAAAATATAGCAAAATTATTGTTTTCGTTTGGGTTGAAATACTAAAGGATAGTAAAGCCGTGACACTTTGAGGGTTAGATGTGATAACTATTCTGAGACGTAAAATGTATCTGGGAAAACCTGGTGAAAATAGATAAACTTCCATAATTGATTAATTCACTGAAATGTATAGTTTGTCTTCTAGTGGTCAGGGACATTCATTTATTGTTGGGGGAAACCACTTCTTTCCAAACTGTGGTTATGAACATGGGCCAAATGGAACAGATGAAAATTGGCCCCGTTCTGTTTAATGTTTTACTTGCCAGAAATAATGTGTTACTTTACCAGTGCACAGTGGGTGACATGGGTCAGTTTAACAGAGATACATCACGAGGTTTGGCATGCCATATTGTTAGATCTTGGTATGCAAACTGTGCCATTTTTATACCTTTCACAGATGGAATACATCGATTTAGGAACAATAGTGTTTGAATATACCAGTCAGTACACTTTGTATGGCAATTGCTATAAAAATCACCATACGACTAGTTTAGCACATTTGACATTCTATTTCTGAATCAGAGCAGGCTGCTTTAAGGCTGCTTAGCTCGAAACCAGTATTTAAAGGGGTCATTGATTACTAAACCGATTTTACCTTGTCATAGTTAACAACAGTTCGTGGGTAAAATGGACATACAGTGAATCTCAAAGTCCATTGACACCTCTTTCCTATCTAAATTTCACAACTTGAAACTGCAGCTGTAAAACGATCGGTTTTGAAAAAGCGGAATTTGTGACGTCACAAATTAAGCATCATCTTTGTCACGCCCCAACATTTACATACAGACCAGCCCTCTGGTGTTCTGGCCCAGGATCTAAGACAGTAGTTTACTTGCGCGCTGCTCTGTGTACAACAAAGGAGAAAGTTTGAAAGTTTTAAAGTATTGAAAATGGACCATCGTAAATGCAGTGTTCCAGGTTGTACTGGGAATGCTGACACTTCAGAATTCCCAAGGAACCATCACTCGACTGGCATGGCTGATGTTTATCTATGAGAAGATCCCTGTGGAGTTCTATACTCATTTATTCATTCGCTCGAACCATTTCACAAAAGACAGTTTTGAATGAAAACCTTGGACAATTTAAAGAAGGCTTTGCTAAGCCTGCTGTTGCTGAAAAGAGGTGCTGTTCCAACCATATATGCTCATCACAAATGCAAGCTATAAGTATGATTTTGTCGCTAACAGTTAGCCTATTAGCAATGCTGATGTCTCCTGTATCTAGCATAGGTAGAATGCTAAATACGTTTCTAAACACATTAACATACCTTACTTAGCAAATGACCCTAGCTAGACTAGCTGTAGTCGGCATTAGAAGGGAAGCTTCCGAAATAATTGCCAGAAAACGAATAGCAGTCTAGCCTATTGAACGTCTAGATTATCTATTTGAAAGAACTGGAGAAAGGCAGGTGCTAGATATAGGATACATTAGCATTGCTAATAACTGTTACCGACAAAATCATACTACAGCTTGCGGTTGTGATGAACATAAGGTCGGAACGCACCTCTTTTCAGCAACAGCTTCATAGCAAATCCCAGTGTTTCCCCTACCATTATATTAGGGGGGCGCCCCGCCCCCCCAACGGCACCGCCCGCCCCCCCTGGAAGGTCAAGTAAAATATATATTTTATATATAGCGCCCAATCACAAAAAAAGTCATTTCAGGTTTCCTTTCCTATAAAACAGGTGTATAGCTTGCTCTTTTATTAAACAAACTAAATGGCCTTAGGCTATGTTCTTATTTACACGACGGCATGTAATTTCTGTCTCTACATGGTCCCCGTCCCCCCCGTTCCCCCAAAGCTGTAAACCTAGGGGAAACACTGAAATCCTGTTTTATATTGTCCCAGGTTTTCAAAACCGTCCTTGGTGAAATGGTTCGCACAAATGTGTCGAGGGTCGAACTGCACAGGGCTCTTCTACGCTACGGTATAGACAAACATCAGCCATGCCCGTCAAGTCAATGTTAGCTAGACTCTAGCTCATCTGCTTTTTATTAAAGCTGATTTGCAAGGAATGCAAGAACAGCTAGATAGCGAAAACACCTAGACTGTAGCATGTAAACTAGTTTAGCTTGCTATTTAGCCTAGTTTATTGGCAATGGGGATAACGTTATTTCATGTTCCTGACTGTTTCATTCACATAAATAACCTGTGTTGTCATGTAAATCTACAATTCAAGATGCATGTTTGTCCAGATCTATTTTTCAGCAAGATAGCTAGAGTTAACTGAAGCTGAGTTGAATCACGATAGTAGTGCTAACGTTATCCACCTAAGGCGATCCTGTTTGCTTCGACAACAGAAGTGGAAACAACTAACGTAATCATTTCAAATGATATCTAGTCAATCTGTTGAAAACAGTGTTGTGTAGACACAATAGATTTATTTGTACGTTTTTATTTCAAGTCTCCACCTTCGTTGTTTCAGTGAGTGCTGTTGGCCGTGTTGCGTCTTTGCTCCGCAGCTTCACTCGTTGTAAACCAACCAATCAGCGCACAGCTCTTCTATATATTCATGAGCATACCATAAAAGGAAAAAACCTAGCGTTTTTTTCCGGGAAAATTTCACTGGATGTATCAGGGGGCATAGAACAGCACCCGGGCCATTTTCAGCCCAACCAATGTTACATACCCTATTCGGAGACCTTATGGGGCATTCACACCATAGATATATATAAACACTTATTGTTTATATATATCTATGATTCACACTTCAGCGACGCAATGTTTTCCATTCATTTTCTATGGAGCCAGGCGAATCGCTTGCGTGGTGCATTGTGGGTAGCGACGCGACAGAGTTGAGATTTTCTCAACTTTATGCAAATGAGGAGCGATTTTCGCTAGCGATGGCCAATCGGAGTGTTTTCTTGTTTCTCGTAACGTAGCAACCATGGTAAACATTTCTAGCTTTCTAGGTTTCAAGGTGGAGGAGAAACTAATCGTTTGTGTGGCTGCTTACCCAGTCCTGTACGATACATAGCTGTATTCGTACAGAGATGTTAATTTTTTAAAAAACGATGCAAGGCGCAAGGTTGCCGAAGTTGTTGGTGCTTGTACTTTCAAATTCAGTCTAGTCACATTACGTAACTTCGTTCTGTGGTAACTTTTACTAGCTAGCCTGGCTGGAACCCCCTATCGTATCGACAGATTAGCAGAGACTTTGAGTAATATAATAAAACGTTTTTTAAACATGTCAACGTGTATGTCTATTAAACAGTTTTGTATTTTGTATATAAGTTGTATTTGTATCGATGTTGCGAGTACTTAAACCCAAGTCTGCACACTTGGCCATTACAACTACAACAGTGACTTTAGAGAACTACATTCTACATGAATCTGTTTGAAACGCCCCAGAGCGTGGTGAACTGTGGGAAGGCAAGCGATGGCAAGCGATTCGCGTCGCTGCAGTGTGAACGCACTGTTAAGGAACAGTGTGAAATACCCCAAAAACACAGTCAATGACCCCTTTAAAGCACGGCCGCCACTGTCAGTAGGCTATTGCCGGTATTGCCTACTTTCTCGCAGACCTTATGTCGTTTATTTCATTTTGAAGACTAAAGTAAACTGTAATGGAATGTGATGTAGTGAAGAATTAAATCCGCTGCGATACATGAAAACTCGACTTTTGAGGGCGATAGATTTGAGCGCATGTGCACGACTACAGTGGCAGTGCTCTAGACCCTTTTTACTGGGGGACTTGCCCTAGTATAAATTTGCTGTGCCCCTAGTAAAATCTCAAATTTCCGTTTTAACAATTTACTTTTTTAGTCAGTGTATTCATTTAGATTGATAATCCAGGAATGAAAGAAACTGTATCCCAATCAACGCTTGTGAAATCAACAGTTTAACTGAAAACACAAACTGATTTGTGCCCACAGAATTTAATGTCCGCGCACTCTTCTATAACTGCAGCGGCACAGAATCCCAGGTATCGACAAGCAAGTCAGAATTGAGTTAGGCTAAAAAAAACATTATCAAACAATATAAAGTTTTTAAGGCCTACCGATCATCTTATTTAGACTTAAAAATAATAACAACATGACTCCAAAATACTAAATTACATGGTGCTCAAAAAACTATTTGCATTCTATCAAACTTAGCCCCTGAACTGTAGGCTATTCACCTTATTCCGCCCCGCCCACTTTTTCCATCTTTTTGCACTTCCGTTGTATTGGCACTTCCGGTTTACCGGGGATATCATTCAATTCAATGGAGAACTGCCGAGAAGTCCCGCTGCTAAAATATTAAATAATTAGGTGGATTTGTGCCAGATATGCTATGTTCGTGTAGCCTGGTCCTAACCAGACTCTCGTACATTTCATTTGTACAGAGAGTCTGGCCTCGCTACACTGACAAGCGTTGACTTCCTTGTAGGCGGGTACTCTGTTGAAGTTTAAAACTATTGGATCTGCCCAGAGCCACTCTGATCTGCCATAACCAATCGCTAGCGTTCGCCTTAGTCAATTCCTTCACCACTACTGTAACAGAGCTAGCTGCCGTAGCTGGAAAATCAAACTTTTCCCGAACCCTGTGGGGAGGAGGGCCACAACATCATGGCCACCAACAAAACTCAGTAAAACTTGTTCTTGCTCTGGCTTTAGCTGTTGGATATTCGGCAGCGTTGCCACAACGGACCGAATGGCTTTCCTCGCATCTTTCTCCGCCGCCATTACAGAACTACAACTCAAACTAGCACACGACACCAACGTCATCGTTCTCAGGCACTCCCTCTGTTCGCTTATTGGACAGGTAGAAAATCAACCTGCAGAATCTGACTTACGGACCTCATGGCCAGACCTATGTACAGAAGCAAATACATTTGAGCGGAAGTACGTAGGACGGCAGAGCCAGGCTAATGTTCGTGTGCTACAAGTTAACAATACACCCTGTCACCCTGTTGCTGCGTTGTTTCAAAAGCTTTAGCCTACATTACATTTAGATGCACTGCAGCAGTTGTTTTGCTCACAGCCATGCTCATACATTTTGGTTATAATCTTGTATCTACTAATATCATCAATTTAGAACACTAAAACATACTACAATATAGCTAGTTTATCTCCTATTACACACTTTGTTGCAAGTAATACGAGCAGACAAAAGGAAACTTCGGTGGTTTTTAAATTTTATTCAGCGCCTTCAGCCAGGGACGCAGATCCTCAACTTTGTAGTGATGGGAAGTTCGGATCATTTTACTACATCTAACCTACATATTCTCATGTAAGTTAGTGCATGACATGTGCACCAGCAGATACTATTTAAAAGAAATTCCTGCATTAAAATAATGTATCATGACAGTTGGTATGATTTGGTCATTTATTATCACACTAGCATTTAATTATCACGGCAAACAATTACACTGCACTAAACTGTAGGCTAAGTGTAAATGTAAGTAACAAAACCAGTCAGTATGATGACTTGAGCGAATATCATTCACATCTTACTAAAACAGCGGCCACGCGAAAGGGAATGAGGAAACTGTTTCCTCTACTAAAAAATACAATGCGGGTCAGGTGAAAAATGATCCAAAGACTCGTAGAAAGACCGAGTCGGGAAATGAACGAATCGTTTGTTTCCTCTAGTTACCAGAGCCTATGCAGGTCACGTGAAAAATGATCCAAAGACTCGTAGAAAGACCGAGTCGGGAAATGAACGAATCGTTTGTTTCCTCTAGCTACCAGTACAGAGCCTATGCAGGTCACGTGAAAAATGATCCAAAGACCCGTAGAAAGACCGAGTCGGGAAATGAACGAATCGTTTGTTTCCTCTAGCTACCAGAGCCTATGCAGGTCACGTGAAAAATGATCCAAAGACTCGTAGAAAGACCGAGTCGGGAAATGAACGAATCGTTTGTTTCCTCTAGCTACCAGTACAGAGCCTATGCAGGTCACGTGAAAAATGATCCAAAGACTCGTAGAAAGACCGAGTCGGGAAATGAACGAATCGTTTCTGTTTACTTGGACGAGCCTATGCAACAGTCCCGATGCGCGGCCACGAGAAAATGAACGAATCACTCTTTGAGAGGAACGAATCGTTCACGAACGACACATCACTACAACTTTGGTTGGAGGTCGGTGCAAACTAAATATCGGCCCACAACACTCGGAGCTCTTCTTTCCATGGTCAAAACCAGGGCCGGCGTTTGCTATAGGCGAACTAGGCAGCCGCCTAGGGCGCCATGAAGAGAGGGGCGCAAAATTCCGAAGTGCGTCCATTAATGAACCGTCCCGCACCTCCAGCAGAGGGCGCCGAGGCGGGGTGGGGGGGGGGCGTCTCTTCGATTTGCACTCCCGGGACAGGGCCGGATTAAGACATTTTGAGGCCTGGGGCTAATTACCAGGATGAGGCCCCTATATCGCCCCGACGCACATCATGACACGCACACAAACCAACGCCAGGTGCACTGACACATCAGTGCTTTAAAGTCCACAGAACCACTCTATAAATATGATCAGTTTAAACATGTGACTCACAAAGCCGGATTAACAATTGTCTGTGCCCTGGGCAACAAGGCTCAAGCCCCCCCCCCCCGCAAAATTGTTTTGAGCTTTATGTAAAATAAACATTTTACAAGCCGTTTTTCAATTGGTAAAATCTTGTCTAGAGAAGGTGATGTATTTTTGTCTCTTAATTTTTCAGCCCCATGTACCTTGCGTTTCTTAGCCTGGTTTAGCCAAGGAGCTCTCCACCTTTTACTCATTTAAAAACTATTAGATAAATCGAATATAAAAGCATCATAGAATGTAAAGTAACAGCTAGCTGGCGTCAGTTGCTTGTAAAATGCATAGATAATGTTTAACAGTAACATCTCAATTTAGCTTGCACCCAAGTTAAAACATAGGCTATTTGAGTGTGCTAACATTAGCAATAACGTCAGCTAGTTTGAGGTGTATGCATAGGCTAACCATTAAATTAGCAGAACATTTCCCGTATTTAACAATGATTAAACATGGACTTACCTGAAAGTGATGCACGGGCACCATCTCGCAATCTCTTTCTTTCTTTTTTTCTTCCCCTGACTCCTGTTATCTTTTTAAGCCCATTTTAGAAAAGTTGACCTAGCCTACTGTCAAAGTTCGTCAGGCCACTAGAGGGAAGGGGACCCACAGCGAGCTTGGGAAATTGAGTGTGTAGCTATTAGTTTTTTTTTTTTTGGGGGGGGGGGGGGGGGGGGGCACCATCGTAACTTTTTTTGAGCATTTAAATACGCTATCTCTTGTTCTGCCTGTTTTGTAATATACGTGCCTAATATTTCTATACTAAAAATAATATCAGCATTATAAGTATTATGACTATGATGATTTTTTCAGTTGGCTAATTTTTGGTGCCCTCTCAGGAGTTGGTGCCCTACGAACAGCGTAGTGCGCGTTATGGGAGCGGCGGCACTGGCTACTAAACTACACAAACACTGTTTTGACGTGTTTTAACATAATATTTTGATCGAACGAGTTGCAATAAAGTACTCACATTAAGGAAAGTTATGACTGCGTTCATAACGTGATATAACATTTTAGTTGACATTGTCCAGGGCCCTTTAGATGTCCTGTGCCCCTGGGCAAGTGCCCAGTTGCCTTAATGGTTAATCCGGCCTTGGACTGACTCACCATCATCACATCAGTGATATTAAAAGGTCCGTTTTTGCTCATTCTTAATGCAAACTCATCAATGAGCTCTTCAAAGTCCAGTTGGCGCAGTATGTCATGCTCTATTAACTAGGCACCGAATCAAGGATTTGGTTTCGGCTGAATATTGGGCTTTTTGACGGGAGTCGGTTTCGGCTGAACCTTAGGTTTTTTTTCCACCGAACCCGAACTCTACGCTTGCACTACGATGGTCGAAATATTAGTGGCGCCGCCGTTGATTACTGGAAGGTGTTTACGTAGGTGGACCGTTCAATGCAGTAGGCTGAGAGAAAGTGAAAATGGAACTTGTGAGCAGAAAAAGTGTTGTAGCCTATGCAGTGGCGATTTCTGAAGTCTGCCCTAAAGTATATTAAAAAAATTATGGTCGACTATTTACTATTGTGTTAACATTTGAAATGCGTTAAGAACACGTTCATCTCGAAGACGAGTTTGTTCAGAATCAGCTACGTAGCAGGTCGACTGACTGATTTCCTTCTCATACAGTCCAGTAGCATCACAGTGCATTTCCCTGTTGAAGCCCAGCTTCAATGGACTTCAATGGGGCTGCTTTGAACAGTTTTTTTTATGTCCCGCCCACGGACGCTCAGTGTCTCTGGGGGTGAATGGAGGAGTGGGCTGGCCTGGACGCTGGGCTTCTGCGTGATGATTGGAGGGCCTGTCGAAAGACTGCATCTCCTTTTGATTGACAGCGATTTTGTACTATAAAAAGTCGCCGAAGCTATTCGAGCTCAGTCCTATCGCGGATGTTGGCCCCACTCTCGTGCTTTCTTTGACCAGACATTTTCGCACGTTATTTTTTTTTCACTCTGAATGTTTCTAATGTTATGTGCGGTGCCGTTGACTCACTCGACATCGGGCAAGCTGAGGCCCCCCTGATTGCGAGGCCCAGGGCTGCAGCCCCTGAAGCCCATTGCCTTAATCCGGCAACGCGGATGGCCGCGCCCATCGTGACTTACATTTACATTACATTTACATTTATGCATTTAGCAGACGCTTTTATCCAAAGCGACTTCCAAGAGAGAGCATTACAAAAGAGCATAGGTCACTGATCATAACAACGAGATAGCCCCAAACATTGCAAGCAGCCAAAACATGAAGTATACATTGTGAAAAAACCAAATAAGTGCCAATGGGGAAGAACCATAAGAGCATGCAGTTAAACAAGTTACAATTAAACAACATGAAACTCAAAAAAGTGCAAGAGTGTACCTGTAAAGGAGAAGACAAAAACAACAGTCAACAGTAAAACTATTTCACAGCGAGACTTCCGGAATAAGGTGAATAGTGGGGTTAAGAAAGGGAAGGTTTCTATAGTGCTTTGTGTTGCACACTTCTTGTTGGCAAGCTTGGAAGAAGAAGAAAAAATTATATGAATAATGAGGGGAATTGCCCCAGTAGCCTACAGCCAACAACGCCCATTTTACATTGCATGAATATGATCCTTACACACAACATACAATAAATACAGTAGAAAAATAGTTAGCTTAATAATTATTTTATGCATATTGTGTCTGACGATAAAGTTTGGCAATACTACTTTTACAGTGGTGATGGCACCTTTGTGCCAAGTTGTGCGTGCAGATATCATGACCATGTCAGTCCAATTTAGGACGGCAGTGGCAGTGATGGGAATAACCTGCCATTTCAAACTGACGACACAAAATTATTGACATAGCCTATGCTCTGACTTTTATTTCATGTTGTGCGGTACACAGCGACATGAAAAAAATTGCCAGATGTTGATCCAAACAGTCAACAGCGGCCAATTACACTTGACCACAAACAAACATGAGCTCACTCTTGTAGAAAGGAAAACACATTACTCTCAGGCCATTCGATTGAGGCGGGGTTGGCGGCTTCACACAACCCAACATTTTTCCTGCAGTGCTCACCTTATTTCACTTGTGTGCGTTCCCTGACAGATTCTAATGTGACAAACGTTCATGAGAATTTCACTACACAATATCAAAAGTATAACAAGGTCATCGGTGTTTTCAATGGGCACGTCTAGGCATGTTCTGTATGGAAAAACATTGGTGTAATGGAGCAAGAGGCCATCATTCGATATTTGGCTGCTTTGGAAAACTAGCTTACCCTTTACTTCTCAAACTGATGGTCCCCCCAAAAAGTAATTGCTGATGCTAATTTGTTTCCATCACGCAATCTTAAGCAATTGCGTGACGTCCAAAGCAGCTACACAGGGCTACCTGTGGTCTTCTTCAAGCTACTTGGTGTTTTTTACTTGAAACCTTTCTTCAGAGTCTATGACGTCACATACTTCGAGGAGGTAGCCTACTAGAAAGTCTGCGCTCCGATTTCTGTCTCAATCTGGGTTTGGCACCATTGACACATCTTCTTCGATCTCCTGCTCTGACTGGAATACACCCTGACCAAGGTATGCTTTTTAGATTGAGAAAATAACAGGTTCGTTTTTGGAGTAATTTATGCCTTATTTATTTGCATACCGTACTGTTGAATCACTTGCATTCAGTTATAAAATCATTCAAAGAAAGACATCAAGGCTACGATTGTGTGTATCTTTATCATGTTACCTTGTCTGATATTGCACAAGGTTTAAAATATATAAGCCTGCTGACAATGTAAACTAAAATTAATTGAGGTTGGATTCTATAGGACACGTTTTCTCAAATTTGAAGCTATAAAAACAACAATTGTTACAACCGTTACAACGTATGAATACTTAAGCTATTTAAACTCCGCCGTAGCTATGTTGATAAACCCCAACATATGTAAAAGTGTCAATTTATGTAAATCACTTTCCAAAAGAAATCTTGCAATTCTCATAAATTTGTTCTGTGTTGATGTTTTTTCCTTTTAAACATTCTGCCCAGTCTGTACCGAGAAACATGTCTCAGCAATTTCAAACTTTAAGGTTACTCAATTTCAGAGCACTTGACCTGAACGGCATTCTTTACTGTTGAGGATGTAGGATTGAGTCAAATGTCCTTCGAATTATTTCCTTCTGTAACCATAACGCTTAGGTGAGGTTCTCCCTCTGACAGTCGTCCAAGAATGAACAAATAATCAAAGAGCGTTTCTGACCTCTATCGGCCATAAAAAGAGAAACAGGTTTTGTTGCGCAGAAGCACTTTAACATGCGAATGTACAGTTGATAAGAATGAGGAGCAAGCAATAAAAAAGTATGTAGCCTATTGATTAAGTTATACAAGATATGTCATTTAAGAGAGATACATTTCCCTTGTCTTCCAATAAATGCTAAAGGTTATATTATTTAATTACATATAAACAGCAGCTGACAGTAGTTATCACTTTTCCAAGCCATACAGTTGTCTTATATTTCTCTGTCTTTTTTGGACAGAAAACAATGATGGAAATGGTTGTGACCAGCACCCCACTTTACGACACCTGGATGAACACTCTTGAAAACATTTCATCTCCCAACAACCAAACAGATGAGGAATATGAAGATGAGCTCGCGGACCTCAGGCACTCTCTCAACACCATGTCCCTCATCGTTTACTGCTTGGCCTTTGTGCTGGGCGTGCTTGGAAACGGAGTGGTCATCTGGGTAACAGGATTCAAGATGAAGAAGACAGTCAACACGATATGGTTCCTCAATCTGGCTGTGGCTGACTTCCTCTTCACTGCCTTCCTTCCCCTGAGTGTGACCTACACTGCTATGGGCTTCCACTGGCCATTTGGCAAGTTTATGTGCAAGCTCAACAGCACCGTCAGCTTCCTCAACATGTTTGCTAGTGTCTACATACTGGTTGTGATCAGTGCGGACAGGTGCGTGTCTGTGGTGTGGCCAGTCTGGGCTCAGAACCACCGGAGCGTGCGCAAGGCATCCTGTGTGAGCCTGGGTATCTGGCTGCTGGCCCTGGTCCTCAGCGCACCTTACTTCGTGTTCAGGGACGTGGGCGCTTCCTACCACGACGAAGACATTGTCAACTGCTTCAACAACTTCGTCTTCTCCGATGACTACGAGACACCCGCGGTGGTGGAGCTGCGGGCGTTCCGCCACCAAGCGATGACCATCACACGGTTCCTGCTGGGGTTCGTGGTCCCCTTCTCCGTCATTGTCTCCTGCTACGCCATCATCATCCACCGTCTGAAGAGAAACCGTACCCTGGCCAGCCACTCCGGCCGCACCTTCAAGATTATTGCAGCAGTCATCACTGCCTTCTTCCTGTGCTGGGCCCCTTACCACATCTTCTCTCTCATAGAGATGGTGAATCATATGTCTGCTGAGTTCAGCGACACTTTAGACCATGTGACCACCATCGGGATCCCAATAGCCACCAGCTTGGCTTTTCTCAACAGCTGTTTGAATCCTCTGCTGTATGTGTTCATGGGCCAGGATTTCAAAGACAAGGTTCGCAAGTCTATCCTGAAGGTACTGGAGAGTGCCTTTACTGAGGAAGTGTCTCGCTCAAACACTTTTACAAATTCAGGAATCACCAGTCGCAGCAAGGAGAAGTCTTTCTCCGATGCTGAGGTATAGAGGTTCATGGGAAGTTGAGGCAATTCTTTATGAACAATTGAACATTTCCGTACAGCTGGTTCGGAGGTTAGGTTTCAGATTCAACCTCATGTCATCTGGAATGAACACAGAGCAAGATCAACATCTGGAGTTGATAGCAACAAAATTGACTTGCAGAGTTTTGCGACTATATAATCTGATAAATGTCATGATTCTTTACTTAGTGAATGTGAATGTTAAAGCAGGAGGGATAAGAATATACTAATCTTGTCAGTGTCATGTTTATGTCCACATTCAATAGTTTCTATTGTCCAACGTTGAGATTCTAATAGTCTGTATTAACCATTTTCACATACTAAATGTTATAGAAATGTGTTTTTTACTTTGTCTGTTTGACATCTTTTCTGTGTTTTTTTATATTGATTAACAAACATCTCTATTCATTAACATGTTTGACTGGCAATTTCTTTACAATTCTAGGATCTCAATTCTATAATAAAAGCATTACCTCATTATCACTTATATCAGTTGACTTGACAGAATACACTCTAAACTATAATTCCAGGAATCTGCTGTGTGTGTGTGTGCAGTAATGGACTCTTGGGGCATGACAAAGGGCCCTCTGCGGTGGCCCAGTGTGCAAGAAAACGTGATGAAGTGCCCTCTGGGTGCCCTTCAAGTGGAGAAGGATGCGGTTATGAAATGCCCTTTATGCTACCCCTTGATGACAGTGTCACAAAGGGTGCCCTTTCCAGGAGAGAACATGTGATGCAGTGCTATATAGGGTACTCCTACTGGTAAGAAAACATGCTACACCGCCTGTGGATAAAATAAAATGTGATGAGGTGCAATATACAGTTGCAATCAAAATTATTCAACCCCCATTGCATATTAGGCTTATTCGCAAATTGTACAATTTTTCTGATGTTTGCAATAAACAAAGTAGACAAGAACAGTTGAAATAGTTCAATAAAACTAATATTACCATGGTTTTCATCCAAATTCAACACGGAATGCTACTTTTAATCACTACAGCAGTCTCAAAATTATTCAACCCCTTCATGACAAGCATCTTCAGCACTTAGTAGAGCACCCTTTGAAATGATTCAAATCCCTGTATCAAGCACACCTGGTGCAACTAATCAAGGGCTTCATTAATTCAGGTGTGCTTGAGATAGAACACATAAATACCTGGACTGGCTAGGGTTTTGTTGAGAGTGATGTTTGATTGCATGTTAGAAATTTCAAAAGAATTGTCCAAAAAGTTCAGAGAAGAGATAATTGCCTTGCACAAACAAGGAAAAGGATACAAAAAGATAGCAAAAGCACTGAATGTCCCTAAAGATAGTTGGAAGCATAGTTCGCAAGTTCAAAGTTGAAGGAACAGTGGCTACACTACCTGGACGTGGCAGAAAGAGGAAGCTATCAATCAAGCTAAGTGGTCAAAAACCCTCGAGTGACTGCAAAACACCTGCAGCAAGACTTGGTGGCAGCAGGCACTGAGGTTTCAGTTTGCACAGTAAGGTGCATACTAAACACTGAAGGGTTCCATGCCCGGACTCCAAGACGCACACCACTACTGACCCAAAAGCACAAGAAAAGTCGTCTCCAATATGCTGAAAACCATATAAATAAGCCACCAAAGTTTTGGAATTCTGTTCTGTGGATGCGATGAGACAAAACTGGAACTTTTCGGGCCTATGGATCAGCGGCATGTCTGGAGGAAGAAGAATGAAGCATATGCTGAAAAGAACACCCTGCCTACAGTGAAGCATGGCGGTGGCTCAGTGATGCTCTGGGGCTGCTTTGCTGCCTCTAGCACTGCAAAACCTGCAGTGTGTGGAGGGCACGATGGATTCAGTCAAGTATCAAGAAATCTTAGGAAAAAACATCATGCCATCTGTTATGAAGCTGAAGCTTGGGCGTCATTGGACCTTCCAACAGGACAATGATCCCAAGAATACCTCAAAGTCCACCAAGGCTTGGTTTCAGAAGAAGAAATGGAAGATTCTAGAGTGGCCGTCACAGTCGCCTGACTTGAACCTCATCGAAAATCTCTGGTGGGATTTGAAGAAGGCGGTTGCAATACACACACCAAAGAATATTACTGAACTGGAGGCCATTGCTCATGAGGAATGGGCTAAGATTCCTCAGGAACGCTGTCAGAAGCTGGTGTCTGGCTATGCATCACATTTGCAGCAGGTCATAACAGCAAAAGGGTGCTCTACTAAGTACTGAAGATGCTTGTCATGAAGGGGTTGAATAATTTTGAGTGTTTTGAGTGTTATTGTGTCGGAGATGTCATCGGTGAGGACATTATGCTAAGAAATGCAGAGTTACTGGAGCTGTACATGACATCACTGAGGAACATACAGAAGAGCAGGAGGAAGAGGTTTGACATAAAAAAACAGAACCGCAGAGCAAGAAGTCTCTTACTCTCTCTCTAGTCTGCCCAAAACTGCCCTAACTGTCAAAACGACAGTTAGGGCTTACTGTTATTGAAGTTCTGCAGCATATCCAGCGTATACACTCAGTGCAAGTGAAGGGGGAAGACATCCAAGACAGCTACCCCACAGTATTCAAAGGCTTGGGGCTTTTGAAGGAGTCCTACAAGGTCAAACCAGAGCCATAGAAAAGCCATTTCTATGGCTCTGGGTCAAACGAGGTATGTAAGGTGCAGGTGTCTGATGCACTCAAGTTGAGTATCTCAGAAGACTGGACAAATGAATACAGGAAATAAAGGGAGTTAAATAGTATCACAATATAGGAGGATACGAGACGATTAGCATAGCCTTCGCAAGCACAGAAATAGGACACTGCATGCTAGATAGCTTTTGTTTAGGTATTTAGATAGGGCTCCTAGAAATGGCCTTCTATTTTCCTCGTTCAAAGTTGCATGGCATTATACACTTTGGGAATATTGTGACCTCTGACCTACACTAGTGTCACAGGCCTTTCTTAATCGCACCTTACAAAGAACAAACTTATGGCTATGCAGGCATAAGAAAACAGCATAATGACAGTTTATCAATGATACAAGAAACATAATTAATAGATAGGTATATTTCTCTTCTGGACATAACCAAGGGTTATGTGCTCATGAGCTTAATATAGCAGGGTATAGATCAAACATTGTTTATTATATTCAGAGCATTCCAAACAGTATAAAAGTAATAAAGTAATCATTATCTTTAATTATTGTTAACTGATCTGTGGTTTAAGGACAGACCTCTTCACTTTACATTTATTCATTTAGCAGACGTTTTTATCCAAAGCGACTTCCAAGAGAGAACTTTACAAAAGTGCATAGGTCACTGATCATAACAACGAGATAGCCCCAAAACATTGCGGGTAGCCAAAACATGAAGCATACATTGTGAAAAGCAAAGAAGTGCCAATGGGAAGAACCATAAGAGCATGTAGTTAAACAAGTTACAAATTAAACAACATGAACCTCAAAAAGTGCAAGAGTGTACCTGTAGAAAAAGCAAGTCCAAAGATGAGGTGACTTAGACATTCACTGTCCTAGCCTGTCCTGCAGGAGAAGGTTGCTGCAGGCCGTCCCATCATCCCCATCCTTTACATCTGTCTCGCCACTGAATGGACCACAATATGGAGATTTCAAAATCTGTATAATAATTAAACATTTGTGAATATAATTTCACATGTTTTTTCACCAACCTCTCAATTGTCCCGCTGTTCAAATGTCCGTTGCCAATGTCTGTGAATTCAATCCCTTCAGTCTCTTTGCAGCAACAACACATTGGATCAGAATACATAACATGCTGTACATCCACCAATGAAAAAAAGTATTATGTGACTTGATCAATAATGTTCTCACGTATTTTGATCTTTCCCTTTTGAGTTTCGTCTGCAACAACAGAGAGTTTGTTGTCAAATCAAATCAAATCAAATTTATTTGTATAGCCCTTTTTACACGCAAGCATGTCACAGAGGGCTTCACATACGCCCCTAGAACTGCCCCTCAACCAACCTAAACCCTCAAGGAAGACAAGGAAAAACTCCCAGAAAAACTCTCAGCAGGAGAAAAAATGGAAGAAACCTTGGGAGGAGCAATTCAGAGAGGGGATCCCCTCCTCCAGAGACGGTTGGTGAGAGAGAGGAGCAGAACACAGGCTTAACATAGTCATACAGTGTCAATGGGTTTTTAAACACAAAAATCCATTGTTCAATCTTTATAGATGTAGGACAGGACCGGGAGACTCGCGACCAGGTCCAGCGTTGGCCGACCGACGACCAGGCAGGTGCTGACAGCTCAAACCCCCCACACCACAAGGGATGTGTGTGGTGGGGGGGGAAGGGACACACACACACACACAGAGAGAGGGGAGCAGGGATTAGAGAATGCCAGGAGCAGCTAACAGTTACAGTCATAATAGAATGAGGTGAGATCCCCACCGGTCAAGTGTGGACTAGTGCAGCAATTTAACTGAGCAAAGAGGGATATTTGATGCAGCCCCACACACCAAGACAGCGACAGCCCCCCTCGGTTGGAACATGAAATCTGTTCCAGGAGAGAGAACTCTAAAATAAGTTATACTTATACGAATAAGGATGAAAACAACCCGTCCCCCGTTGTCTCCAACCAACATACTTACCTTTAGCAATCGTAGAATTGACTAAACAAGAACGTTTTTAACCTAATTTTAAATGTCGAAACAGTATCAGACTCCTTGATTGAGACAGGTAATTTGTTCCAGAGAAGAGGTGCTCTATATGAGAACGCCCTACCTCCAGCTGTTTTTTTCTTAATTTTGGGAACCACCAGATAGCCGGCATCTTGAGATCTAAGTGTCCTTGCCGGGCAATAGGGTGCAAGGAGACCGGAGAGGTACAGTGGAGCCAATCCATGCAGAGATTTGTAGGTTAGTAGTAGAACTTTGAAGTCAGCTCTGGCTTGGATAGGGAGCCAGTGTAGAGAGACAAGAGTAGATGTTATGTGATCAAACTTTCTTGTTCTAGTCAGTAGTCTAGCAGCAGCATTCTGCACCCGCTGTAAATTTTTTAGGTTGTAAGTCTTAACTAAACACGCAAATATACTTATGCATTTTTGAAAACAAAGAATTTAAAAAACATACCTCTTCACCAACCAGTAGGTCACAAATTCCCCACCAATTAGACCAAGGACTCCAAAGACACCAAGGATGCCTGTGGGGACCAAATAACACATGTTGGAAAACTGTAAATAAGAGGCTTGATAAAAAGCTAGAATTAGAAGCAAAAGAACATAAGCAAGCCAGCATTATAGAAAACACAGCTATTACAAAAGCTCTGTTGAACAAGAGCATAGATGCAGAGTCAGGACTTCAGAACCTTTCTTTTATAACAGAACTGTATAAAGTGAACAGCTGAGATTAAGGGCACAAGGGGGGGGGGGGGTTGCTACCAAATCTCACGCCAAGGTTTTTGGAAAAGTTGGCAGCCCTGTAATTACACAACTAGAACTTACCATTCTGAACTTTGTCTTGAGCCTCCTCGAATCTTGGGCACACTAAATAAGAAATAGAATCTATTTCAAAGTCCAAACAGTACCTGACTCATCATAGTCAGTGCAACCCCCACATCCTTCCATGTGGATCTTGTGGCACACCTCATCAAGACGAACGATGACCCAGCAGGCACGGATCCAGGTGATTCAAACTGCAGTGTTGCATCTGCACCTTCTTAGTCCAGATTTGAATGTTATCGCAATACATGGCACTCAGGGCAATGCAGTCGGTGTTATTGAAGATTGCGCAGCTGAGATTCAGTTGGCCAGTTGCTGCTACAGACACGTGAATTGAAATCATTTAGAAAATGACTATACAATCCAGTACTGTAATTATAAACAATTTAAGGTAACAGACTCTTTGCAGAAATCAGAGTTGCATGAATACAGAACGCATGTATACTTTGAAATACAAAGAACGAAAGGAGAAAACATATTCAATAATTTGAAGGTTGAATCTGGCCACAACCAAAAAAAGGGATACTGACCATTTCTTTCCATTACTGGCTTGCACTGAATGACCGGCATGCAGATGGAAGTGAACAACAACACTGCAGAAACAAAATACATCCAAGGGAAATCAAAATGTAATGTAGCTATGACGCTTTATAATAACTACCATGGAATCCAAACTCACATACTGGAAATAGCACTTTTTGAATCGTTGTCAATATCCTTTTCAGCAGTCTTTTCATGTCAATCTTCCCAGAGGAGACTCCTGAGTTCATCATTGCTCCATGCTGGGGCTTAGCTTGCCGTCTGGGTCTCCTTCGACGCTTTCTCTTGGGTGAAGCTTTCTTTGGGGGTAGTTTCTCCTGAGTAACATCTTCATTTTGTCCCTCAACTACCATCTCAATTTCTGCGACCTTTCTTACCGGAACAACCCCTTCCTCGTTTTCCTCTTCATACTTTCTTTTCTCATCAACACTCTTAGTGCTGTCCTCTTCCCCCTTTGTAGATCCTGCCACCTCGGCACCACCATCCTCCATCTTTATTCTCCCTGCAGTTTTAAGTTGAGTGACTATGCCCTTTGCTGTCTCTTCTTTCCTTTCTGATTTCCCATTCTCCTCCTTATCCCCTGTGCCTCTTCCCTCTCCATCCTTTTCACTCCTAACCTCAACTTCCAGACCCCTTGAAGTAATTATTTCCACTCTATTTCCACTAATTTTCCACTTCTATTTAGCTCTCGACCAAGGCGGTCGCATTTTTCTCTCCCTCCCCTCCCCTGACCTTCCATGCTATCGTATTGTCTTGTCTTGTATACTCGAGAGACTCTCTCCGCATCACTCTCCGAAGCAAGAAACATGGAATTGATTAGCTGGTCTCTCAACGCAATTGACACCATCTTCTCGAAGAGAAGCTTGGGTTCGGGGGAACCTAACTGTCCTGACGGGACATTCGCAGCTGGCTACTCGATGGACGCATGGGAGAATTGGCGTGTCGTGTGCCTAGCGGTGCTTTCCGTGGAGGACATTGAAGACATCTTCCTATTCGGAACCATGATTACAGGCTTTCTGCTGATTGGATTGGGCGCTGCCCTGGTATATCGGAAAATTGATGAAACGGCTACAGCTGTCAAAAGCCCCCTAAGGCTGCCCGACATGATTGATGCGATGGGCAGAGCTGTTGGCGCTCAGACTGTGACTTTACAACGCAATATGGATAACATCATGGAGAAGTTAGCGGCTCTGCAAAGGAAAGTGGACCAACTTGGAGACCATAATGTGTAGACGTGGAAATTGAATTTGACTACTCGACCAAACAACAACCCCAATCTTATCTGCTTTCGGCCCCATAACCAGCACAGGCCTTGGCCAAGGCCGTTGCTGGAACAACAACTCCCCTGGAGAGCACTGCAGTGAGACTCTCTAGCAGAGCCGGACAGTAACGGAGTACATTTACTTGAGTACAGTAGGCTACTTAAGTACAATTTTGAGGGATCTGTACTTTACTCGAGTATCATTCTTGGGGAGTACTCACGACTTTACTCAAGTACATTTGAGAGGCAAATATTGTACTCTTTACTCCGCTACATTTCTATCCATAACCGTGAGTAGCCGTTACTTCAATTTTTTATTATTTTTTTTATCCTCAATTTGTCGTTTCCCTCTCAAACGTGATTGGATTGTGCAGGCACCACTGATTGGGACAGCCAATCAGCAATCACCTTCAGTTTTCCGCCAAAGTCAACTGTCAGATTAGATGAGATACGTTAACCATGGACGAAACAATGGAAGAAGACGAAGCAGGTCCATCCCGGGAATGTGTTAACCCGTGGCCCCACCTCGCCAGCCTATTTAAATTTTCCGAACAAGTGAATGATAGTTTTCGTTTCAAGTGTTTGCTCTGTTTACCAAAACAGAACTTCATCACCGCCTACAAAAATGCATCCTCCAATTTGCGGAAGCATGTCAAGGTACGTACATTCAACTTCCTTACATTTCTAAGCTAGATTCTAGCTACAGGAAAGTGCACTAAATGATTGTAAAAAGCTGCATTATCGCATCTAGCCATTCTCGGTTACGTTTGAGTAGTCGAAGCCACATGCACCCGCCAATTTGCCACCTGTAGCTAGCCATTCAGATAGCTAACTTTAGCCTGACAATAGTTAGCATAAGCCGAGGCAAGCTAATCGTGTAACACAGATAATCAACTGAAGTCCTTTCAGCTTCATGTTTTGACATGCCCCTGACAAATAGAAAGAACATACAGTGTATCTTTTCTAGTCTAAGATCGAGTATGAAACGTCTTTTTTACCATACAAAAGTAAAAGCCTAATTAGTTCAGTCGTAGACTATGCTAGTTGCAAGCAGGGCATTTCAGCTCTCTTGTTTCACCGGAGTGAATAACTAGAGCTAGCCCTACAGTTTAGTCTAAGGGGCTATTTGCTTTTTAAAAAGTAACAGTTCAGCTGGCCTAGACAGGATTACAATAGTGTTTGAATACATGAGAGATATGCTACCCAAAGTCTTGTATTTGCCTGACCTAATATTGCAGGACTTGTTAGAAAGACAGAAGCACCTAAATACTTTGCTCTACCGGAATCTACAGCGAGCTAGCAAGACCGCGCACACGAAACAGACGTGCTCCAAACCGCGTTAGCATTTGTGTAGCGCGTGCACGACAGAGAGGGAGAGGGACCTAGAGACTGTGCGTGTGTGAGGCAGTGTGCGTGTGTGCCTCAGTAGCATCCTGATTATATGGATATTTGCCGCGGGGCGAGGGCTTCAATTACCTCTCTCTTTTTTGACTATACATGTGTTTGCATCCCTGTTTGCTGGTCCCCGTAAATTAAAGTTAGTTGCACCAGTAAAACCAATTAAAAAGTTAGACTGGAGCCATTGGAAAATTATGAACAACCAGCACTTCATAATAAATAATACTGCTATGTAGACTACATGATGGGTATCTTTTCTAATATTTATTAGTTTTTTATAGTGTAAACTGAAATATTATACTGTGTTTTACAGAGAAGGCATGAGACACATCTGGAGGAATACTGTCAACTGACTTCAACAGCCTGCAAGAGGCCATCAGAAGGTGGAACAGGCTTCAAGGCGAAGCAACTGAAGCTGTTGGAGACCAAGCAGGTGTCTCAGAAGACGGTTGATCGGGCTATCCTCCGCTTCATCGTTCAAGGTCTCCAGCCCTTCTCCCTGGTTGAGAAACCATCCTTTCAAGACCTTATTGTAGAATTGCAACCGAGAAGTGCTGTCATGTCCCGCACAACTGTGCGGCGTTAGATTGATTCAGCTACATCTAAAATGAAAGAAAGTCTCAAGAAAGAAATGAAAAAGGTACCATACATTGCCACCACTACTGATTGTTGGACGGCCAGGAGAAGGAGCTTTATAGGTGTAACAGCCCACTGGTCGATCCTTGCAGTTTTGAACGCCGTTCAGCTGCCCTTGCTTGCCGTCAACTGAGGGGCTCCCACACATTCGATGCCTTGGCAGCTGTTTTGACCGACATTCATGCAGAGTATGAATTAAGTCTAAAGGTTGTTAGAACTACAACAGACAACGGGTCGAATTTCGTCAAAGCGTTCCGTGTCTTTGGTCAGCAGGACGAAAATAACAATGAAGAGTTAGTTGCAGAAGGCACAATCGAAGAAGAAGTAGGAGAAGATTGTGATGCATCTGATGGTGAAGAAGAGGTGGAACTCATTGATGTGGAAGCCATTCTGGAGGAAGATGATGGGCTTCAGTATCAGCTGCCGAAACATCATCGGTGTGCATGTCACTTACTAAATTTAGTTTCCACAGTCGATGTTGATCGGGCTAATACGACAGAAGCTTACAAGAAATTGTCCAGATCAGCCTTTTCTGTGTCAGGCACTCTGGAATAAAGCATCGAGGTCTCCTCAAAATGCAGAGCTTATAGAGGAACACTGTAAGCTTCATTTGGTACAGCCTAATTCAACTCGATGGAACTCGTCTTTCATGGCCGTGGAACGTGTGGTCAGAATCATTAGAGACCAAGGACAGGGGTCTGTGAGAACGGTCTGTGCTGCACTCAATGTTCCAATGTAAGTAGCTTATGTTAATGTATAATTGTGTTCTTAATTTGTTAGAATAATGCTTACCACATTATCTGCTGTAGGTACATAAACAAATTAATACATGTCCAGCATTGCACAGTGGTTCTGTATACATTTTGTTGAAATATGTGTTTGTTTATTTTCTTCTGTTTCTATTAGGTACAGTCCGGCTGACATAGCCTTTTTAGGGGAATATGTCACCACCATGAGTCCAGTTGCGAAGTCCTTGAACATACTACAAGGTGAAGTCAACGTTCAGATGGGCTGGCTGCTCCCGACAATCACCACCCTCACAACCAAGCTTGAAAAGTCCAGACCGTCACTCAGATTTTGCAAGCCACTTGTTGATGCTCTTCTTGAAGGTTTGAGGAAGCGGTTTGAGAGCATGATGTCAGAGCCAGAGCTAATTGCAGCAGCCATACTTGTTCCAAGGTTCAAAACCTCCTGGACCAGCAATGACACAGTCCTACAGCTTGGTAAGGAAAACTTTTTTTTGTTTGTTTGCTTGTTTTTTCAAAAACCTTTACATCCAACAATGATTCTATGCAGTTGCTTACTTACAGAGTAATAATAACAAAAATGTGTGTTTGTTGGTGTGATTCTGCTGTTTCTAATCAAGGCCTTAGTTACATCAAGACACATCTGCCAGAACACGATGAAGGTCTTCGGTCTCCTGGTACCACAGCATCCTCTTCTGATGAAGATGATGACTTCTTCTCCAATGTCAAGCAGACACATTCCCATGAGATAAGTAAGCAACTTGATGGATACCTAGCCGCTACAGCTGATGGAGTGAATACACTGGCCCCCTATCCAGCTGTGCGTAACCTCTCACTAAAGCTCAACACAGCCCTGCCAGCTTCAGCAGCGTGTGAAAGGCTTTTTAGCATTGCCGGTTTGCTTTTCACCCCAAGAAGGGGATCAATTCATTCACAGAATTTTGAGAACCAACTTCTCCTCAAGTTGAACAAGGACTTCATGACATTTGATTGAACTGAAGTACAGTACACACACACACACAAAATGTCCTGTGCTACTTCCACACACACACACCCACATACCCAAATCCTGTGCTACTTCCACACATACACACACACACACAAAATGTCCTGTGCTACTTCCACACATACACACACACACACACAAAATGTCCTGTGCTACTTACACACACACACACCCACATACCCAAAGTCCTGTGCTACTTACACACATACACAACCACACACACACACACACACAAATAATAATACAAATAATAATTATACTAGTGTTGTACATTATTTGATTTGAATGACAGCTGTTTGCCTAATTTTCAGCCTAATTAGTTTTCATACCAATCATTTATATATTACTTTTCATATATCAGTGTACAGTGTTATATAACTATGCCCATGCTGTTCTCATAACTGAAATCATTTACTTAATTACATTGTTTTGGTATTGTTTCTTGGGTAAGTAACATAGTTATTTTTCAGTGAGCAGTACTTGAGAGGTATGTTGAATGCAGTACTGTGCTGTATATCTTTGATATGTTGACACTGTAGCATGAGTAGTCATTGAGTCATGAGTTGCTGTGTTTGAAATGAGTCTTTCCCATGTGGTGAGCCAATTATTGTGTCCGATGAGATATAGTGCGAGTAGACACCACGCATTCTCCTTTGTCACAACATGTGAAGCCTTGTGTTACGCACTTGTTAGGCAAGTGAGATGTTAAATAAAGCAACATGGTAAAAAGATGAAAATGACTTGATTTTACTTTCAATTCCTTTTACATTCTCCAAGGTATTAACATAAACATTTCTATACATAAATGTACTGTAAGCACCGTGGCAGTAGTAATGCAATATTTAGAAAATGTACTCTTATACTCATGATACTCAAGTACTTTTAAAAACAAGTACTTTAGTACTTTTACTTAAGTAGACATCTGACTGTAGTACTTGTACTTGAGTAAAATTTAGCAAGGGGTATCTGTAATTTTACTCAAGTAAGGAATCTGTGTACTCTGTCCGCCTCTGCTCGCGTGCCCTCTCTCCCTGAGAGAATGGCTGGCATTATTAGAGTTGAATTGTGCGATAAACCCGCCCCTTGCTTCCAATTGGTGGCGCCCCCTCCAAGCCGATTTTGTCCCCCCGATTTCGGTCTCTGCCATCAGCATCGCTGCATTATACAACAATGATATCCAGTCAGAGTCATATTGTACCTTATGGTGTGTCTGCTTCCAGCTTTGATATTGTACATCAGCTCTTGTATTGAAACAAGCAATTGTTGGAAATCAACATATTTGTACAACGGTTGTGCTATACAGCTATAGTTAGTTTATTATGCATGTGCATGACTTCCTAATGTAACCTGATTTACAGTTTGATTGACTGAAGATAATAGAAGTAATAACCAGTTTTCCTTATTTGAAATATTTTTTGATTTGAGATAAATACACAATTCGATGCTATTGCACAAGTAAACCTCACTGGCATTGTCCAGCTTGCAAGAAATCAATAGTTAAAAAAGCCAACTTCGTAGTACATCTTAATAACCATGGTAAGTAAAACATCTAACTATTTAGTCATGATACACATAATAATAATTCAGAAAATTATTATTTGGGGGTTATAAAATATTTACTTTGGCACAAAGGTTACAGTGACATAAACCCCAAGAAAATACCCACAGGAGAGAGCAGCAGTTCCATAAAAGGCTAAAAAGGTGAGTGTTTGGACTTTTAAACAATTTTCATTTCTTTGCTTTAGGCTGTCAAAAGTTGAATAAATGTGTATTCTTCTTTTGTATAGTTTCCCAAAAAAGAAGTAGAGCCCAGGAGGACACTTCCAAAGGAGATGAACATAGCTGTATACCATGCAAAAAACATTCACATTGCAGAGCAATCTTCGAAGACATAACCTCAACATTCATGGTACCAACACTGAGCCAATTTTTTGTATAGACAGGAAAAGAGGTGTTTATTTTACGGCAAAAGACCTTAAAGGTCAAAGGGTACCGATTCATGTTTGTAAGTCCACTTCCAACTATTTCCTGTGAGGTGGACACATGCTGTGAATTCATGTCAATTGCTGAACGGAGTGGCCAACCAGGAAAGGAATGTGTCCACCTGTGCCGCGTTCAAAATGCAACAAACCATCCACCTCCAGCTTGGTTGAACCAAACCACACTGGAAGAAATGGTCAACAAAGGGTTAGTGTCCACAGCCCGAAGCGAAGAGTGTCTGGAGTTGGAAAAGGAGGCTAGTCTGGACGGTACTCTTTGCAGACCATGGATTTTCTGGAAGATTTGTCTACTACTCAGTTATCACTGGAAAGACTGATTCATGGTGCTTGTTTGGACGGACCTGGGTCAGCTTTGACACTAACACTGGACAGTGGCATTGTCAATGCAGGAAAACTCTGAATCCTTAAGTTTTAGCCATGTGGTGGACATTTCAAGAAAAGCCACACATGCTTGTCAATCAACAAGACTGTTGTACTGATTTCAGCCAAGCGCAGGATGACAAAATCAAAGAAGTGGGCAGTGGCACAGCACATGACTTTGTGCACACAGAGGCAATACAATGTTTCAGAAATTGAAATGATGACAAACTACCTGTTTGAGAAGAAACGGATACCTGAAAACATCGAGGGAAACTGGAGGTTACAGCCTGATGTGCCAGTACAGTTTTAACCTTCAGAGAAAACTTGTCCTTACTGCCCTGGTCCAACTCCTCCAAATCTGTCGCCGCCAAAATTGGTGACTAAAAATGCTGTCGTTTATGGACTCGGCTACATCAAGAAAGGTTAGTACAATATGTACCATGTATTCAATGTGCAATGTTACTGTCATTTAATAAATACATTCCATGTGTTCTTTCAGGGATCCATCTGCTGAATAAGGAGTGCCCTGTCTGTAAAGCAAATGTCAGATTTCAGGATTATCAAACAGGATTCCATAATTCATAGGGAGTCAGGTGGCTGAGCGGTTATGGAGTTGGGCTAGTAATCTGAAGGTTACTGGTTCGACTCCTGGCTGTGCCAAATGACGTTGTGTCCTTGGGCAAGGCACTTCACCCTACTTGCCTCGGGGGGAATGTCCCTGTACTTACTGTAAGTCGCTCTGGATAAGAGCGTCTGCTAAATGACCAAATGTAAATTACAATGACAAAGTCCTACTCAGCATCAAGCTTTGTAAAGTTCTTACATCTTCCCTACAGGTCAGTGTATCTCTGTTACAATGTATACAGAGTTTAATGCATGTATTCTGTTCATAAAAAAAGCGATGGTTCGATTTAATATTTTCTTTCATTTGATTTCACACAGAATCACACTGCGGTTGGGAGAAGTTTCTCAATACTTGAAGAAACCATCGGCACAAAACTACCACATGACAGTTTAAGGAAGGCTTTTTTCCATTACTTCGCAATGACTGCCTTTGGTTATGAGTTCTTCTGTTTACAGTGTGGACATCTCCCAGCAGTGACTGTGGCAGATGCTAATTGGAAAGTGGCTTTTGATCTTCCAGGTAGACATCTGATTTGTTTGTTCATTATTGTAATCTTGCTTGGACAATTCTTCTCGTCTTCAATGAAAATATGTCCTTGCACGAAAGAAAATCTGATAATATCGAAACCAACTCCGGTATTTTGCATAATTTGCAGTAAACCTACTGACAAGACCTGAAAAAACAGACATAAAACCAGAAGACCTGTGCATTGATATTCAGAAGACGTGGCAGAGACTTGAGAAATAAATTATAGCCACAGGAATTTGCCATGATAACATTTTTGGCTTCAATCTAGTTTGTAACCATATGTAACATTTTTTTTAGGTGTGTTACACATGTATCATTGTACTTGCCTTACAGGTACAAGATCACCAAACCCCTTTAGTAATCAGTTGTCATACTCCGACTTTGCACCCTGGATGGGTGCACAGACAAGAGCTAGCAATGTGCTCCCAAAAACTGAGCTTTTAAAGGGGTTTTCAAGGAAAAACAGCCATGAGAACCCCACCACTGCTTCAGCTACAGTGAATGAGGACATCATTCTGGAACTATTAGAGAAGACAAATGTAAATACAATGTAATTTGAATGCAAAGCAACTGATTGAAGACTATTCAATATAAATATTGTCCACTTGTTGTGAAATCCTATTTAATACAAACTTCTTGTAGGCAGCCAAGTCAGAACTTAGTTCTGTGTGTGAGAAATTGGGCGTCTCATCTGAGGGGACAAGAGAGGACCTCAGTAATCGATTGAAAGAGCTTATGCTCTACAAAGACATATATCCAAAGAAGTTTGTCAAGCTAATGAAAACTGGAGGTCAGTTCGTTTTTATTTACTTCCATTACATTTACTGCATTGGACAAAAAACTAAGACAAATGCTTATGCCTGTTTTTGGTTGTTGTTGTTGTTAGGTGGAATATTACACTTTTCCTGCCCTCACTCAGTGGTTTACTACTCCTCAACTCTTTGGTGGCAAGAGTCTGCGAGAGACCACACAGACGGTCGACTGAGTTTCAAACACGTAAATGTTCGGTAACAATAGGACTGGTGACACGATACTTATTATTAGTAATTAGCTTATTTAATAGCGGCTGAATCTGGAATGTCCAGCAGCTACATTGAGTCAGATCGGGAAAATGTTTGTACATTTATGTTTGGCTAGTTGTCAATCTCCCTTCTTACGTATGTATTTCTTTCATATTATCTCTTAAAACAGTGAGGTAAAACATCACACAAAAGGGTTTGATGAAAAACATTGTGACATTTATAGAAAAAGAAACGGTTCAAATTTCGATTAGTCGATTTTCAGAAGTGTTTAGTCGAGTCTTGGTCGACCAAAGAAAATCTTAGTCGGGGACAGCCCTACTGAAAGGTTTTACGTTCAGTAAATGCCTACCAGCACTTTTCCAGGTTGTGAAAATTGGCTGTATAATGTGTAGACTGTATCACATCAATATTTTGGTGTTAGTTTATGTTATATTGTTGGTGGGGTTTTGTATTTCAATGAAACATTTAAGGCCAAACACAGTTTCTTTATTTAATTGTAAAGGTTATTATGCTTTTATTGTTTCGGTGGTCCTATTATCATGCATATAATGTGAAGTGCAGTTTTATTTACTGAAGTAAATAAAAGCATGAACATTGCCTAAAATTAAAATTCGCAAATAGCAGTGTAAGCCAAAGCAAATTTTTATTTTAGGCAATGTTCATGCTAGATATGGATTCTTAGGTACAGCCAGGCCACAACTACAACCGTCTCGCATCTAAAACAACATCCCTCCCCGTCTGTCCAACTCCTACATATTGCTCAACATTATTGTCCGTCCGTCCATGCTACACGGACGGCCCTCTCAACATTCAGCTGCCATCGCCGTCCGTCCATGCACTGGGCTCCCCCTAGCGATGGACGTCCATGCTAAACAGGGACGGCCCTTAACATCCCTGCTGTCGGCCATCCGTCCATGTGAAAAAAGGCCTATAAAGTTTTGTTTCTGCTATCATAATTGGTCTACTAACAACTTTATTAAATGACCTATATATGTGTGTTGAACAGCCATGTCAATTTATGATGTTTTAATAACTGTAGACCTTCTGGCTCAATGCTAACTTTACTGTGTAAGTTAACATGTCGCCGGATCCATAGTCAAAAACGACTTTTGCTGGTGCTATAAGACTAAATGCATATTTAGCATAGCATGGTATTGCAACGTTTAGATTTGTCTCTGCTCAAAGTGGTTCGTGCGCAAAATTGGAGTGACTGGCGGCTCCAAATCCACCAATAAAACACTTTAAACTGACGGCTTAAAATAAATGAAAAAGCAATGTATATCAAAGAGTCATAACACAATGTTTAAATCTTTAAACAAGTCTTTATTAACAATTCACTAAATAATTAAAATATATGTAGCTATATCTAGGCAAACCCTAACCCTATATATATATTAAAGTTGTTTTTCAAGTATATATTGTCATGAGATTTTATTGTTGATTGGCCTACTTCTGTATGTAAATAAATATATGTATATATATATAGACTACACATAAATGCAATTTATACAAAATAACGTGACAAAAGTTATTGAGTCATGCAAGGTTGTAGCTACATTGTATGGTAGCCTTCGACGGCTCTGGTTTAGCTCAACAGCCTGCTAAACATGGCCGTCCCTCTCAACCATTCAGGTGCTATCGCCCTCCGTCCCTGCTAATCAGGGACGGCACTCTGAACAGCATCGCCGTCCGTCCTTCCATGCAAAGATCAAGCAGACATCGCCGTCCGTCCATGCGAAAACTCCCCCTAGCGAGGATGTCCATATGGACGTCCATGACACTCTGAGGGATTTAGCTGCCTCTCTATTGAGCTACACACAGTTCGCGCAGTAACTATCGTGGATGTTTGCATGCGCCACTACCCGAGAACCATCAGGTAGTAGCGCGTGCCAACATTTATTTTTGTTGCGAAACAAATATAGGGAAAGCAAAACTTTTAAAAATCACAATTCAATGATATCATGGTTACGGTATTTAAATATTTCTTACATTCCTCCGCGTACCACTAGAAGGGGGCACGCGTACCACCAGTGTGTTTGAGAACCACTGCTCTAAGAGATTGGATTCATGAAGCTTCAAGACACAAAAGGAAATTATGAAGAATTATCAGCACACTGTTGTAATTATGAAGATGGAGAAATGGTCATGGTTTATATGATTGAACCACTTAATCACCTTTTTTACTTTTATATGCTATATTATTGAAAACCAGATGCAAAGCTATTGACTGATTATTATTGCCACTAAAACATATAGAAATAAAGGCCAAATGAGGAAGTCCAGATAGATATAGTTTGAGTGCAAGAAAGAGAAGTATGTGTGTAGGCTTCTCCCATTTAGGACTACAAGGCCCAGATATCAAGAACTACAAGGCCCAGATATCATGGGACAGATTTATGACCTTAAACTATAGCCCTGTGCAGCTGGGTTTCAAGGCCAAACGTAGGCCCAGAATGGGAGAGACGTAGGAAAAGTACTGGTAATTCAAATTCTGTGACAATTGACCAATCGGGTGTGAATGCATACATGCATCTGTGACCAACTATAATGTACCAATGACAAAATAATGGAGAGTAAAATATATAAGTGAATGTCCGGAGAAAAATTGCAGTCTGATCCCGGGATCTTGTAACCTGGCTCTGCCGTCCTACGTACTTCCGCTCAAATTTATTTGCTTCTGTACATAGGTCTGGCCATGAGGTCCGTAAGTCAGATTCTGCAGGTTGATTTTCTACCTGTCCAATAAGCGAACAGAGGGAGTGGCTGAGAACGATGACGTTGGTGTCGTGTGCTAGTTTGTGTTGTAGTTCCGTAATGGCGGCGGAGAAAGATGCGAGGAAAGCCATTCGGTCTGTTGTGGCAACGCTGCCGAATATCCAACAGCTAAAGCCGGAGCAAGAACAAGTTTTGCTGAGTTTTGTTGGTGGCCATGATGTTGTGGCCCTCCTCCCCACAGGGTTCGGGAAAAGTTTGATTTTCCAGCTATGGCAGCTAGCTCTGTTACAGTAGTGGTGAAGGAATTGGCTAAGGCGAACGCTAGCGATTGGTTATGGCAGATCAGAGTGGCTCTGGGCAGATCCAATAGTTTTAAACTTCAACAGAGTACCCGCCTACAAGGAAGTCAACGCTTGTCAATGGAGCGAGGGCCAGACTCTCTGTACAAATGAAATGTACGAGAGTCTGGTTAGGACCAGGCTAGGGATCTTACTCATGTTTATCGGAATCATTCCTTTGTGTTGGATTCTAATAAACGCTTTACATCATACTCTGATGCCGTTTCCGTGCTGTTTTAAACTTTGATATTGGTTAAAAATGTAGATTATTTCGACAACAAAAACAAGAGGAAATCAAACATGTAATGACACTATATACAGCGGGTCTATTAAGTCTCCACTCCCTATTTTCCATTAAATATAAAGCAAACTTGTAAATATCAGATGTATTTAAATACAGCTAGTTCAGGCAGGGCAATCGGCCAGCGCGCGTCAGTCATCGGGGACGTAACCGACGCTGCAGCTGGTACACTGCAGTGCGAACGCACGGGGCGTTCACACTGCAGCGTTTTTTAACGCTCTGCACCGCTCGCCTTCCCACAGTGCCCCACGCTCGGGGGCGTGTTAGACAAGTTAATACAGAGTTGTAGTTCTCTAAGGTCACTGTTGTTGTCATGGCCAAGCGTGCAGATTTGGGTTCATGTACTCACAATATCGATCAAAATACCGAATTTTTACTAGTGCAAGATTACAGTAGAATAACGTTACATGTTACGCCACCGGTCACTCAACCAGTCGTTTGTAGGCTGGGCTAGCGAGCTAGCAGTGGCACAGAACAGTCATGTAATGTGACCAGACTGAATTTAAAAGTATGCTATAAAAACACACTAGGAACACTGACGACATCGGCAACCATGCACTATTAGTTTAATGTAATCTTTAAATTCAGGCTCGTCACATTAGTAACTTTGTTCTGAACAGAACTGGGTGTGCAGACACATACGAAAAGTTTATCCTCCATCTCGAAATTGTGAAACCTAGACATGTTTATCATGACCAACGGTTGCTACGTTACAAGAAACAAGAAACCAATCCAATTGGCCAACGCTAGCGTTTTCACGCTCCTCATTTACATAAAGTTGAGAAAATCCAACTTT
Source organism: Thaleichthys pacificus (assembly GCA_023658055.1). Lineage (NCBI taxonomy): Eukaryota > Metazoa > Chordata > Actinopteri > Osmeriformes > Osmeridae > Thaleichthys > Thaleichthys pacificus. The sequence goes on along the minus strand of CM042871.1, from coordinate 4,036,957 downwards.
CAACGCTCTGCTCCGCTCCGCTCGCCTTCCCACAATGCCCTACGCGAGCGTCAACGCCTGGTTTCATTGGAAATGAATTGGAAGCCGACGCCCCACGCTGCCAACTCCGCTGCAGTGTGAACGCACTGTAAGGCGTCTTACTCCACCTTCCTTTCCTCCGCCCACTACCACACCCATGTTAGCAGCGCATATCCATTGGGCCACGTCCGATAAGGCGTCTTTAAAAGACGCACGGATACGCACACACTCACCCCGGTTGTTGTATGATCAGTGCAGGGGATTATATCTCTATTGCTCCCTTAGAGCGCTTCCCTTAGATCATCCACTCCGCCAAAGTTAAATCTACATGTCCATGTCATGTAACAATAAATGCTCAAATCTAATACGTGATTGTCTTGACTGAACTCTTCTTTGCTGTTTTATTGGATTGCTTGACTAAAGGTCTGCATTCTGATAGGTCAGAAATTGGTTTGATTGCATTGAGGCTCGATTGCTCTACCTGTCTTCGATATCCCGGATGTTAAGACACCCTGGGGATATACATACACCCGTAGGTAACTCATTGTTAGATACACTAGGTTAGAAGCTAGCGGCTGTCACCATGTGTATTGTAGCAGTGAGGTAAGTTGTAGAATAGGTTGTGTCAGGCAGGAGTAGAGGGGTAGGGAAGCTCAGGGTCTTTTTGTATTATTTCTTTGATTTGACAGACCGCTGGCACGGCCATACTCCTAACCCTTTGGCTGTTGTATGATTATATATATGCATCTTGTTTGAGTATGTGCATCTGTGTACTTATTAAAACCTGTGCACGGATTTCACTCGTAACTGCCCTTCACCACTGTATGGCCTTGGGCAGTTACGTGCTCCTCCTCTCCCGAGCCATTGGAGGGGGCATAACAGTTGGGGGCTCGTCCGGGATCCAAGTTTAAGCCTTTGGTCTGCACGTTGGTGAGCGCAGCAGGTGGTTGGCTAGTTGTTGTGACATAGTGTAGTGGCTGGTGTTGTTCTGTCGACGATGGCTGAGTCATTAGTGCAGCTGTTCATTGCTGGGCCGTCTGCGGAGCTACTGGCGCAGTGCCGCAAGGTAGACCTAGTAGGGTTAATTGGCCATTACACCTTGGCAGTTTCTAAGAACCAGACGAAGCTGGAGTTGCGCAGTGGGATTTGGGATGTGCTAGTGGAGAGGGGAGTTCTGCCTCCCGTAGAGGCGTTACCTCTGAAGGCAGCACCTCCTAGCTGCCCACCAGGAAGTGAGAGTGAGGGAGAAGAAAAGGCAGAAGGTGGTGTTAAAACCCCATTCACGCTGCCCCGTTTCGATCCTCTGTCTAGTATGCTCAGGTGAAAGTGCGAATCGCACGTGTTCAGGCAGAGGAGCAGTCTAGACAGACAGAGCACAGTTTTAGACTTGAGGTCCACAGAGACTGGAGCATGAGTACAGGATGAGGCAGTTAGAGATAGAGGGGCAAGTTGCAATAGCCCGTGCTGGGAGGAGGAGGCTCCCGTTTTGGTAGGTCAGTCAGCTGACCAGTTCGATGTGAATAAGAATATACCTCTAGTTCCGCCGTTCAGAGAGACGGAGGTAGACTCGTATTTCGGCGTCTTTGAACGCATCGTTACCTCCTTGAAGTGGCCCAGAGATGTTTGGCCGTTGCTGCTGCAGTGCAAGCTGTGCGGAAAGGCACAAGAGGTTGTGTCGGCCTTGCCATTGCAGGACAGTTTGCAGTATGAGTGCGTGAAGACTGCAGTACTCCGTGCTTATGAGTTGTTCCCCGAAGCGTATAGGCAAAGGTTTCGGAACCATAAGAAAAGCCTGGGAAAAACACATGTTGAGTTTGCTCAAGAGAAACAAACGCAGTTTGACCGGTGGTGTGCCGTTAGCAAGAGCAGTGATTTCGCTTCTCTCCGAGAGCTAGTGTTGTTGGAGGAGTTCAAGAACAGCCTGCCAGAACGGTTGGTAGTGTACTTAAACGAACAGAAGGTAGCGACGTTGTCTCAAGCAGCAGTGCTGGCTGACGAGTTTGCCCTAATGCATAGGGCAATGTTTAACGTGCCCCGTCCCGAGGTGTTGCTGCCTCTAGCACTACACCAGCTAAGGGTGCTTCTTTACCACTCCCTCCAGGTCATCGCAGTGAGGAACGCAAGTGTTTTTATTGTCACCGGAAGGGACATATCATGGCAGACTGCAGGAAGCGACAGAGTAGACAGATCGCGTCTACCAAACCCATGGCTTTGCTCCAGACCACGTCTTGGGACAAGGGCCAGTCGTGCACGCCACGTCAGTCACCCGATGCTGGTTATGGGCCATTCACATTTGCCGGGTCAGTGTCATTGACTGGCGATGCCGAGTCTCTAGTTCCCATTCGGATTCTGCGTGACACAGGAGCTTCCCAGTCCGTCATTCTGTCAGATGTGTTGCCTTGGTCTGACAGGTCATATTGTTCTACTGGTCCTATGCCCAGTAGAACTCATTAGGCTACAGTATGGTAGCTAGCATAGACATTTGTAGCTCTGCTTCACAATATTGCTGCCTAGTGTTATAAGTTAATGTAATACATAAATGTTAATAAAGTATCAGACATATACATGATACAACACACCAGTAACAAATTGATAGTATGTGTTAATATACCGAAAATGTCAGTAAATCAAGATGGTGCTGCCAGGGCAGGACTTAGGGGGGTGGGGGCCCCTGGGCTTGAGTCATTTTCGGGCCCTACCTTCTATACATGACTTTAAATAGAACAAAATTATACATACACAAGCTATGTATGTTCTGGATAAATTGAGAATACAATAGAGATCACAATTCTGAACAAACAACTAAACAAAATACAATTATTTATGTTAATTGCTGAAGTCTATTTAAAATGTTAAAATAATCAGAATTATTACAAAAAACGTGGTTTGAATGAATGATTCAATTACTCACTCAAATACTTCATTTGTTTCATGGACGAATCAGCATTTTTTAACGAATCTCCTGAATGAACGATTCAAGGACAAATATTTTAAGTCATTATATCTGGTGAATGTCTGGGTGAATACTCGATTCTGATTGGCTGCAGGGGTGCTATCGTGCGCTGGCACCTACTAAGTAGTTCCAGCAAAACTGTCTTTTCACCATTCTAAATTATTGCGCTGGCTACATAGTATGAGCAAAGAACTATACTCTTTGGTATGAGCCTGTACAAAGTGTCTGAAATAACTAGCTAACCATAACAACAGGGACGCAGTCAAAGCCTCCGTTTACAATTTTCAAAGACTTTAACAAGCTAACATGTAATTACAACAATGAGTGACTTCAATATTTCTTTTAACCTATTTGGAAAATGTTACCTTTCTGAATTTACTGTGTCAGTGTCACGTAACCGCTAATCTCACATCCCATTCGCTATTCACCTCGCTAGTCAATTCAGACAGGCTGCGGCCAACACGACATGCCGATTATTTTGTTCGTAAAAATCTTGATTTGATTTGGGGACAATGACATGGCTGGATAGCTGGCTAGTATTGTTGTTAAACATACGGTCAAATTATAATTACTGTTTGGAGAATATATCAACTTTGATACTATCATCTCACATCCATTTGCTATTCAACTCGCTACTGTACAGTACACAGGCTGCGGCCGTACTGTAGCTTAGTACTAGTAGTAGCCTATATGTCCGATACCTTGTTCGTGAAAATCTTCATATTGATTTGGGGACAATGACATGGCTGTTTAGCTAGCTGGTCTTCTTGTCCAAAATATTGTCAAATTATATTTACTGTTTGTCAACCGTACACAATGTTATTGCCTATGAATCTTGCTAGCATAACTTATCTTTCTGGCTAATAAATAGCAGTCCTCCACTGCGCGTAAATGTAAACGGGCGGGGCCCCCTACAGTGCGGGGCCCCTGGGCTGGAGCCCAGTCAAGCCCAATGGTAAGTACGGCCTTGGGTGCTGCGGTCGAAACCATTTTAACAGGTTGACAGCAGGTGTTTTTTTGGAACTACAGCGAGCTACTTGAACCACGTGGTCACGTTTCGGCAAGATCAGAGAGTGTCGTAACTTTCTTTTTATATGGCTCTGGGCAAACCCAGTTGTTTCAAGTCCTCTGCTCTGTACGGCCGAAAGAGGGCAGCAATACGCCGGTTTTACGTCTGTTACCCGGTCGTAAATGAGCCGGAAGAAGAAAAAGTGTGCGCTAGCTTTGCGTGCTCTAGCTGGATATCAATACATCATAAAACTCTTGAGCGACCCATATTTATATTGAAAATGCTACGAAATACACATCAAGGATAGGCCACGATCATACTGGTAAGTGAATTGGACACCGATATCGTGCTAGAACATCAATGTTAGAAATCCACAATGGCTAGCTAGCTGTAGTCGTTATACGCGCTAGCTTCCTGTCTTTATTTTAGTTAGTGCTAGCTTTCGCTAGCTTGAAAGCTTCAGTGTCTAGCAAGTGTTATACTAAGCATGTAGTGAATATAATGTTTTTGGTGCAGCGTAAGCTAGAAAACTATGTCTGAGCAAACACATACTAATAACTCGTTTTCACTTTGAGTTTGATCTAACCCTTTTACTCCTGCCAACACAACAACGTCTGAACGCCACTTTGTAATCGAACGTGTTGTTAAACCGTACTAGCTTGCTAGCACCAACATGTTTACTATAAAGTAGCTACATTAGCTAGCTCTACAGTCATGCCAACAACTGGAAGACATGTTTTGTTCAACATCCAGATGTTCGAACATGTAGGCTAGCCAATTTACTAGCCCTAGCTGTCAGATTCACTTTGGTACTAGAGACTGGCCAAATGAACGATTACGATATTAATTGTATTACTGTAAAATACTAGCAAAGGTACTCGAGCTACAATACCCTGCATAATTATACATTTCCCCTCCTTTGGTCCTTAAGATATTACTGCGAAAAAATACTGGATTTTAAAATGCAACCAAACAACATGACCTATTTACGAGTAACCCATGCACGACCAAACTCATCAAGCCTGGTAGAGCCATTGATTACGAGGAATCTTTGCAAATGTGTTGTATTTTATTATCTGGCGGTAAATCCATGTTGTGCCCAGTGTGTTCAACACTGGAACAATTAAAGTAGTGAAATATGAGTGCCTATTCGAGGTAGGCTTCGCTGATCACTGTGTAGGGGTATTGTCATAAGTACCCTCCCCTGAGTATATGCTACTGCTGGAGGCAACACCCCGAGGCTCAACGTTGCCAGAGAGCATTGTACCAGACTTCAAGTGATCGCAATTATAGGATAATTGAAGCTGATATCAAACTTACGCCCTTGAAGTATAGGAATACTGGGTCAAGCAAAGGAAGTTAGTATAGTGCATTGTGTTGCACACTTCTTGCACACAGCAAACCTTAATGAAGAAAAAAAGCGATATGAGTAATGAGGGCCTTTGCTCCGATAGAGCTTTATGTCTAGCAACGACCCTGGCTCATAACTATTGCGGCTCATTTCAACACCAACAACCGACTGAGGAGCAGGCCCAAATCATCAAGTTACAGACCCCGTGATGCCGCGTGCACGTGATGCCGCGCGCACGTGATGCCGCACGCACGTGATGCCGCGCGCACGTGATTAAGATGTCACACACAGACAATCCTAGAATTATAGTGCCTCAAATAAACGCCGCCCTCGAATAAACGCAGAACCCCAAAAATCTGAAAACCTACCTTGTACCAGGTAGTTCATCGAAGCAAGCTAGCTGACTTCGCCACTTGCGATTGCGCCTTTCATTAAACCCAAGTTTGCGTGCTACAGACCTGTTGCTGCTGGTGAGTGCACTGCACAGCTTCCTGTTTGAAAGCTAAACTGTAAGAACGTTTCGGCATGCTGCTTCAGAACGTGCAGCTCCAATTTTACATTAGGCTTTGTGTTTGACCTCCTTGTCTATTCTTTGTTTGTCTATGGCCGCACTGCAGCTACAATTCACTAAATCTCTCTTACAAATTAAACGCTGCCTTCGAATAACCGCCACCCTCGAATAAACGCTGCACAAAAAATGTACATTGTGTAATAAACGCTGCAGCATTTAATCAAAGAAATATGGTAAGTATCCACTTTAAATATGGTCTGTTTCTTAATTAGCAAACCAGTTTTTCACCAAAAAGAAGAATGCAGGCCGGGCTGTATTATTGGCGTTTGCAATCTTTTGTGGCGTCTGCTTGTCTTGAATGAGTTTGTAATAGTCCTATAAAGTACATCGCTTTCTATAACATTTTCATCAACCATTCATCAGATCAATACATAGCATTGCAACTCCTCACAGTGTTGCGTGAGATGAGTTGTTCAATCGCTTAGTGTAGCCTACAGTCAGGGGCGGATTAAGGTGGTCAGGGGCCCCTAGGCTGCTCTTTGTGTGAACCCCCCCCCCCCTTAAACATTGTGCTTTACTAGAAAAATGTTTAGTGCCATACATGGTCCACATGCAAATAAGGTGAACTGGCATACACACACATTGAGACAGCCAACACTACAGTGTTTTCTTTACATTCCTACAAGTGGTGGACCACAACAGTAAGAAAATTACCACCACACCACATGGGTAAAATTAAAAATTTAACATTACAGACAAAACACAAATACAAACAAGCATAAGGCCCAGTGCTAGAATCAGCCCTTTAATGATGATCAAGAAACACTTGCAATACAACCAAAACTAACATCAACAGAGATGTAAGTGGAAAGAATACCAAATATAACCCTTTGCTAGCCTGGCTCTGTCCCTCTTATGTACTTCCGCTCAATTTTCATCTTGCTTCTGTACTAGGTCTGGGATTTTCGGTGTATAAGTCGGTTTTCGGAAGAAAAAAAATGTGTAGGTCGAATCAGAGGGAGTGGCTGAGAACGATGACGTTGATATCGTGCACTCGTTTGAGTTGTAGTTCAGTAATGGTGGCGGAGAAAGATGCGAGCTAAGCTATTCGGTCGGTTGTGGCAACGCTGCCGAATATCTATAAGTTAAAGCCGGAGCAAGAACAATCCTTGCTGAGTTTTGTTGGTGGCCATGATGTTGTGGCCCTCCTCCCAACGGGGTTCGGGAAAAGTTTGATTTTCCAGCTAAGGCAGCTAGCTCCGTTACAGAAGTGGTGAAGGCGTTGGCTAGGGCAACGCTAGCGATTGGTTATGGCAGATCAGAGTGGCTCTGGGCAGATCCAATAGTTTTAAACTTCAACAGAGTACCCGCCTTCAAGGAAGTTAACGCTTGTCAATGGAGCGATCCCAGACCCTCTGTACAAATGAAATGTACGAGGGTCTGGTTAGGACCAGGCTAACCCTTTGCCTCCACACCCCCAAAACAATTACAATGGAAATGTAACTATAAACAGCAAAGCAACAGAATACCCTGCATTCACAGTTCAACTGCAAGCTGATAATCGCTTTTAGCTTTATTAACCAACAGGTAGGTTACAGCATCTGCATCAGTGCAGAACACCGTTTTACTGAGGCAAAATCACAATATCAGTGGTGGAAGAAGTATTCAGATCCTTAAAAGTACTAATGCCACACTGTAAAAGTGCTATAATCCAAGGATAGCTACCTTTTTATAATGTTTTCTTTCTTGATTTTCTGGCAGAGAAGTCCTTAATGAGGCCGGTAAAATCCAATTTGCGCAGAACGTAATTTTCAATGGACATCAGAGACAGGTGATTGAGTCGGTTTTGGCCCATCGTGGATCGTAGTCTATTTTTAATTGAGTCCCAGTTTTGAAAAAGAGCGCTCCCCATTGGCCTTGGTTAGAGGCAAAGTCATAAATAGCCGGAGTGCTATATCAGCATTCGGAAACACTGATTGTAGTTTCCTTGCTCTTATAAGTTGCAGTAGTGACCTTCCTGAAGTGTCCTCATTTTCTTTGACGAATTGTCTGAATTGTCCTATTTAGTCCACAAAATCCTCTTCTAGATCACCTGCATATTTCATTCTGCAGATGAGCTGCTCCTATGCATAGATCTTGTAGGGGGATGGATGGGATCTCGTTCAAAAACCCAAATGTCTGCTGAATTCCTTTGTAGGAGTGATACCTCCTATCCAGCTCGTTAACGAGACGATCTGTGACGGCGATAAAAACAGTTGTTTTGAATTTGTCGCGGCCTGACCACCCTTTTCCTGTGTCTCTGTGTGTCCACTTTGTAGACTTGAGACAAAGATGGAGACATGTTTTTTGCATCATTCTCAAACTTGTCAAAATCTTCTTGTACACTGGCTACATAATCCCTCAACGAGCTGACCAAACTAACAGCATTCCATAAATCCAGGTCAACTCCCTGTAAAGCAGTACTAGTCTTGTAGAAATGCTGCAGTATGTTGTTCCACATATTACACAGAATGGCATTCTCTAGTTGTCCATCTTCACATACAGTGTCCTGGCTTCATCCCGTGTAGTAAGACATTGGTTTGTGTCATTACTGATATTTTGCAGCGACTCCTGGATTCTGGCATAATTCTGTTGCAGCGCTTTTGTCGCTTGCGCGTGAGCTGACCATCTAGTGTCTGAAAGGCTTTTCAAAGTCTCGATCCTCTGGTTGTCATTTGGCTGTAAACCCGCTGTAATTGTCTGCCAACGGGATGTGGATTTGGAGGAAAAATTTAAGTGTCTGCACCAAATAAAAAAAATCCTCTGTCTCAAGGCAGCAGTTAACACTATTAACACCCACTAAATTGAGTGTGTGTGCAGCGGACGGTACCCACTCAATTAATGGGTTTACCTGTTTAATACGCGCTTGTAGGCCACTGTAAACACCAGACATGTTGGTGCAAACACCTGCATTGTCGTAACATTGGCCTCTGCAGTTACTGATATCAATGCCCATGTCCTGTAAAACACCAAGCACATACTGGCAAAGCGACTCTACTATATGACTTTTGATCGGCAGAAATTTGATAAAACGCTCTGTAATGCAGCCATCAGGTGCCACATACCGTATGATGAATGTGAGCTGGTCGGTGTGCGTAATGTCAGGAATGGAATCAACATTGATCGAAAAGTACTTTGCCATTTTAATTTGATGGATTATCTCTGCGAGGACCTGTTCCCCCATCAGTTCAATACATTCTAGGCATGTTGTCGACGAGAGGTATGATGGCGTGCTTCAGAACGTGCATCTCCAATTTTACATTAGGCTTTGTGTTTGACCTCCTTGTCTATTCTTTGTCTATGGCCGCACTGCAGCTACAATTCACTAAATCTCTCTTACTAATTAAAAGCCGCCCTTGAATAAACGCCGCCCTTGAATAAACGCTGCACCAAAAATGATCATTGTGTTATAAACGCCTCAATGTTTAATCGAAGAAATACGGTAACATGCTTATTATCAGCTAAAATTCCACATAGCCTACCATTGTGAAATCTTCAAAAAGCCCACTCTGTGTCCATAACTTCATATTTTATTTGTTATGATCTCAGCTATCATCTGCATGTTGCAACAATGACACAAGCTTTCACTGTCACAGCCTGCAATGGGCGGATTTGGATGGGGTTGCTTTGCCACGGAAGAAAAGCTAATATGTAGCTTTCAACAGCACGTTTATGGGATCACAAGAAAACTCAGTTCAATATTTTGTAGTCAGCTCGCTAAAACTAATTATTACATGGCTTAATACTCGATTATGTTGGCTAGGGCTGGGCGGTATGGCCTAAAATATTTATCACGGTATAATTCGTAAGCACTGACGGTATCGGTATATATCACAATATATTAGTTATTCTTAAAATGTCATGACAATGCAATCCGCACTGCAGCGGCTAATCTACCGCACTCGGACGGATTTTGATTGGGTAACTCTGGTGTGTCACGAGTTGAATTTTCCAAATTTTGCAGTGTTTAATTGCCACGGAAGAGCGACTTCTCAGTAGCCTATGCGTTCAACAGTAGCCTACGTTTATGGGATCGCAAGAAAACTCTGTTAAATATTTATAGTGAGTTAGCTCTAACTATAAACAATTATGGATGAATACTCGATTCTGTTGGCCTGCAATAAACATTTCTCAATTCTAACCAACCTGGCATTGGATTTGTCAAACGCATTCTGGTAGATTCATTTTCGCGCACATGCACGGCTTTCAGGTGGTGAAAAAGATTGCTAGTGTTTCCACCTTTGGCTAGCACAATTCGATGACACAACTTACAGAGTAGGCTACTGTTTGTTGGTCGATGTCGGATAACTTGAAACCAAACAACTTCCAAATGACAGAAGAGGCCAATTTTTACCAATTCTTCTTTGTCCGGCAAATCAACCCCACTGGCTTTATTTTCAGACATCATTAACCAGTCCCCCCAGGATTTCGCAGGCCTTTTTTGTAATAGTTGCAGCCTGGGATGGATTTGTAGCCGGCCACACAGTCACTCATAAATACAATGTGACGAGGGTCAAACACCCTGACCTCTTTAAGGAACTCAATGGCAGGTTGTCCATCTGATATTTGTTCAGTTTGTCCTCTGCACTGTTGTATGCCTGTTCCACTCGGTTCAGAATCTGCATTTTGATGGCTACAGACAGGTCAAGTCCCTCAAAGTATTGAGCGCATGCTTCGTAGTGGAGTTCTTTGTTGACCTCCAACTTCATATGCAGATCCTCCAGGTAGTCAAAAACTTTGGTGACTATAGGGCGTCTGCTCTGGAAAATGTCAAGAAGTGCAACGATTACTTTGCACTTTTCTGCTGTGATGCTGATCTGGACCTGCAGACTTTCAGCCATGTTGGTCTCCTGGAGAATCTCGTGCAGTCTCTCCACTGATGCAGGTGTGGTTTTGCCACAAGTCTATGAATAGAATAACCAAAAAGCACATAGTATTTAATTTATACATCATTATTTTGTTTGTCTCTCTGTGTATGTGTTGGTCTGTGTGTCTTTGGTGGTAATTATAATTTGAAATGTATATTTGTAATACTGCATTATGAGCAAAGAGAATGCCACTTACATTGATTTCCTTCTCAATGAATTCCTTGTACAGTCAGAAGTGTTCTGAATGGTACTGCACTGCAGTGAACCACGAGTTCCATCGAGTGGCACATGGATTTGGAGCCATGGTTGCTTTGCTTCCTGATGGCATTTTTTTTGTCAGGAATTGAAGATATCTTTTGCGGGAGCCAGCATGGTAGAACATTTGGGAGAAACTAAGCGTGAATGAATTCAGTTGGTCAAAAGGTCTCCGAAAGGCACCGTCTATCAAATTCATGATATGAGCCATGCACGTTACATGCAATGAAATTGGGTATAAGGACTGCAGCGCAGCTGTATAGGCCTTCTTCATGTACGCTGCATTATCAGTGTTAAACACTATGACATCATCATTATCAATGCCGTACTCTTGAAGACACTTGACAACAGCCATAGACACAGTGGAGTGTCTGGAACAATGTGTCTGCGAGGTAGGCCAACATTCTTCCAGACTCATCCTTCTCCAGTGGTGCAATTAGAATGTTCAATACACATCTGCCCTCTACATCTGGAGTTTCATCAAATATGACTGCAACAGGCTTTTTGGCAAAATTAGTCTTGAGAGCTTCTTTCTCCTGCAGGTAGACGTCACCCAAGTATTTTTCCTGGAGCTGGTGGCACCCAGGTATCGCTCCACCATTGACAACCTTCTCTTTGAGGAAATGTCTTAATGCTGGATGGTCACTCTTGGAGAGTGGAATGTTTACCGCTGTGCATGTGGCTACCCAATCTTCACAAATCTAAAGGCATAAAGGATTAAAAAAAACATATCATTAATTATTTAATTACAACCTGTTAATTACAACATCAAGCAAGTGAACGTTAACATTAACCATGCACATTCAAAACAACTTACCTTGATTCTTTCAGCGCTTGCAATTGACCTGGATGCAACAGCCTGTGTCAGTGTGATTTGTCTCGTCGTCTGACGTCCTGTCCGCGTTTCTGCCATTCTCGCCATATGTTTTGCTGTGGCAAAGTGCTTGTCAATCTTTTATGTTCGATGACAATGTTGCATGTTGTGCAAAATAATTTCCCTCCGCTTTCGTGAAGAATGCCAGGGTACTGCTTTTCGCAACCTTTGGCAGTTATTCTTGTGGGCAAATGTGAGACATTCGATGCACACGTCTGCTGAAACTCTCAAACTCAATACGGAAGTAAGGCGGAAGGGAGAGAGTGAGAGGACACTTCTCGCTCAGTATTCGTTTGTGCAATTGGCTGTCAACTGGTTCGATGCTGCTGATTGGCGGCTCACTGGCATGTCCCTGCCAGTGGCATGTAGTTCCGATGCCACATCCCAGTTAAAGATGTAACCCCTACTGGAGAAAGTTGTGGGAGACGACAATGATTGGTCAAAGTTGCGGGAAAATTGCGGTGATTGGTTACAATCGTTGCGCTGAATTCGCAGGGAATTGTTGAATTTGCGTGAATTGGAGCAATCGCAACATCGCAAATTCCTGGAGGGTGTGATGAACGCTTGCTTACACTTGCAAACAAAAGCAGTTTACTCATATGAATGTTTGCTTCCTCTGGAGTTGCGCTAGCTTGCTTGTTGCCTTTCATTGGCTGGCACAATGCGTGCAGCGTCCATGCTGCATGTTTTTTTGTTGTTGTAAAAGATACAAATTTGAACTAGCCCACTAGGCAGTATCACTTGACTTATATTTTACACCAAACAGAAACACTTTACTTAATACATTTATTAATATATCATGATATCCATGATATTGGAAAATCCATATCATGGCACAACGCAATACCGGTATTCGCGTTCATACCGGTATACCGCCCCCACCCCTAATGTTGGCCTACAATAAACATTTCACAATTCTAACCAACTTGGCATCTTTTCTTGCATGGCTACACTAGGCCATGCTGCATTTTTTATGTTGTGTCATATAAAACCGAACGATAAAGCCTGAAAACAATGTTCTACTCCATCTGTGCAATACTGGTTGTGAGGATGTGGAAGATTGCTTGCTATGTTTGATTGCGATATTGCGTTAAAGTACTGTACAGTAGTCATGCTGTGCCTGGTATATTTCTATACCGTTCATACCATCCACCCCTAGTGTGCAGCTATGCAGGCGAGGAGTGGGCGGATCAATCTAAATTTTGGATATCGATACCAACGTTATCAGTATTCCCTTCACATCACAGTGGTTATGCAAACACTGCTCCTCTCGCTTTGCTCAAGCTCACTTTTCCCCTCCCCCACCTCCCCTGCTATGCTGGGAGTTGTTGCCAGCGTGCACGTGCAGTAACATGACCCAGCAGCACACTATACAAACAGTATTTTTGACAAAACTCTTTGTCCTGTGTTTTATTATGAGCTATCATGATCGATACCAAATTTTGCAGTATTACACACCCCTAATGCAGCCTTATGAGACCCCCTCTCCTGGCAATGCCCTTCCATGCTTTGTTCAACAGGATCAGAATTTGCTAATTGTTTTTTTATTCATTATTATAATCATTTCAGTGTACATTTAAAAGTGGCAATTTTACACAAGACTGAACATGTACATGGGGAGAACTACCAGTTGTTACCATACTGTCAACGTATCTTCATCATCATAATCATCATCATCATCCTGTGATGAAATGCATTCTGTTCGGGGTTACTGCTACTACAAGTTGAAATAGCCACTAACTTATACTTTGTATCATGTTAAATATAATTAAATCCAAGGTGACAGGTTACAATCACAAGCTTATAGGCCTATGCTAAATATGCCTTACCTGTTCGTAGTATGTTTTTATATTTCATTTTAAGCTGCTGCCAAGTGCGCTTTGCGCCTGTGGGATGCACCTATGTGAACATGCTATTGTTTCCACCACTTTTTCACCTTTAATATTAATGGACAGTGTGGTTAAACGTCCAATGTATGGACTGGCTACGGCATTCAAATGAATGCCTTGACTCGGCCAGCAATTGACCTATCGCTAAGCCCCGCCCCTCGAACTAAAACGGGCCAATGGCAATTTAGTAACAGCTGCACTCGGACATCTTCAGTTTACAACTCCATAGAGTAGCATTAGGAAAAGGGATTCTTCTCTTGTTTTATCGGGTTTGTTGTAATTTAAGTGTAAAACAATGGTCAAACGATGTGCATGGGGTACTAGTAGATGCAACACTGATACGAGGTATCATGAGAGGATGGGCAATGGGGTATATTTTATCCCATTTCCCAAACCAAAACAAGAGGGCCAAATGTCTCCGGTGGATAAAGCTGTACAGTCAACTCAACGTAACGAAGATAAACAAGGATGTCATTACATTATTGTCATTGACAGTACCAGTTTACTTTCACCACTGATGTTATGCTAGGCTTAGGCAAGTTATCTCTGGTTAAAACTAGCTAACGTTATTAGCTACGTATAACTTTTGGCTAGCTATTCACTAGCTAGAAAGTTAGGACACTGCCCTGTCAGGGACAGGGTAATGCTAGTAAATAAACTAATAAACGTAGGTTTACATCTCAGTGCCTATCCAGATTAGTTCAATTAAATGAAGGTAAATTAATGTAGCTAATCTAACCCTGCGGTGCATCAACAATACTGGTATTGCCAAGCATTGGATATCCACGATTTAGGATATCGTGAATGACCGTGAGATGAAGCTTCTCCCTCTTGCATTGAGATCTGTAAATTCTCGCCTCCAATTTAAGTTTGTCATCCACCATATCAACTTTTAAATTATGTACGTATCCCTATGTACGTATATAATGAAGTCCCTTTTGACGGCTAAAACTCTAGTCAGCTGCGATAGCTTGTCCGAGTTAGCAACAGTAACTAAGGGGGGCGGGGCTTAGCGATAGGTCAATTGAAGTGCCTTTAAGGTCCCGATCCACTAGGGTGTTTCTTTTCCGCTTTGCATGGTTTGCTAGCAGCTTTGTTCAAATAGTGGTTGTGATTGGGATTAGCATGTACTTCATTGTTGTGCTAGCTGTGTTATGCTTGCTAGTTTAGTTTTACTGGTCATACTGATGTTGCTCGTCCACAAATGCCCTAATAAAGAGATTGACAAACTGTGTGTGAATTGTTGTTTGTGAACCAGGAATGTGATGCTGCTGCATAATCATAGCAATAGGTATCTAACTTTAGCTAGATGCGGCTTTGATAGCTAGGAATGGATGACACATATTACGGGATGTATGAACATAGATGCCGGGTTGGTTGCAGTGTTCTTTCTAGGCTGCTTCTTCGTCTAACTTGCATGCAGCTTCAAACTTAAGCACAACGCCGATTTACGTCTGTTACTTTCACTATTCAACTGGTTCAGCCCTAAAGAACATACAGCGGGGTGTCGTAGAATCTTTTTACAGGCAATTATAATGTCAATTTTAAATGTCCGATTGAGTTTTCAGCATGATTGCGAGACGTTGTGTTACAAAGTGGCCAACCTCACTAAATCCAATGTAGAACAAATGAGGCTAGGTCTGTGGGTGGAGTAAATATTGTCTGTTTGTCTAAACATGGTCTAGCGTAAATGTACAAGTAGACGTTCCGATATAATCATTTTTGAAAGTGCCTATGATCCTGGAAATGTATAGTAATGATCTCGCCTTTTTGTTCCTTTTCCTTTCAGGATTGATTTCATCGGCCTCAGGAAGATGGTCTCTAGCATTTAATGTTTGAATAGCCTACTACCCCAATGGATTACCTTCATCAGACAGATGGAGGAGCAAATACCTACATCTGCACAGAATGTGGAGATGGGTTCAGGGTCTACTCTGCTTTGTTAAGCCACTTGACTATTCATGGACCCTTGGATTCATTTTCCTTAGATGGGTCCTTCAACGGGTTTGATGTTGCCCGTGAATATATGCTCCATGACAATGGCACACTTACAGTGGTTGACAGATCTGGGCAAACCAACGGCTCTTCTAACTGTAAATCGGTATCTCCGATTCTTGAAAATCCCACCCCGTCTGAAGCAGTTAACTCCTTTAAATCAAAGATCAAAGAGAGAGTCACTTCAAAGCCTCCTGTTGACAACTCAACCCCTAAAACGTATGGATGCGAAACATGCAGTGAATCATTCAGCAGTCTGCGTGGTCTACAACAACATCAGCAATATCGAAAGACAGAGGAGGGTCACAAGTGTACCTTGTGTTGCAAAGTATTTTCCGATAGAGAAAAGCTGAAGGGACACTTAGTGGAGCATGCCCATGAGCGATTTTACTGCTGTGGTCACTGTGGGAAACGCTTCCTGAAACTGGAGGGTTTCTATGTCCATCAGAAAGAGCAGCATAAATCACCTGGGTCTAAGTCAGTGAACAAGTCAGACAGAAATCAAGGAAACAGTGCAGAGAAGACTTACTCTTGCAAGAAATGCAATTTGCACTTTTTCTGGCTCTCGGACTTGCAGAGCCATTCACTCAGCCACTGCAAAGAATTCACTAAAAAACAATTTTCCAAACCCCCTACACCAGATGACAAAGTGCAGCCTCTGTTGAACGAGACATCTCACAACAGTCTGAACAACAATATATCTATCAATCTTAAGACCGAAGGCGACATGGCATCAGAGACTCAATCGTGTTTTAGACCTTACAGATGTGGTTTGTGTGGCGATCGTTTCCAACAGTTGGCCAATTTAAAACTGCATCATTACTCCCATCAAACAAAACGTGATATTGATCAGACTCTGCCGAAGGGGAAAAAGCCCACTGTCGCATCACCTTCAAAGGGTAGAGGTAGGCCCGCACATATCAAAAGACCCCCTGGTTCTAAATCACATCCTTGCAAATATTGCCACCGTGTGTTCAATCACTCCAGTAGTCTGTCTCGGCACATGAGATACCACAAAGGAACTCTTCACACTTGTGTATTCTGTGGGAGACATTTTCCCCAACGATGTGATGTCAGGAGGCACATAGCCATGTATCACAAAAAGGAACTGGAGAAGAAGCCTGGGTTGAAATACTTGGCATTGCACACCAAGCCAGAAGCTGACGCTGAAACTTTGATGAAGTCAACTGAACACAAATTTAAGAAGTATTCTGACGTTGCAGAACTAGTTGCCGATGATGAGCGGAGCACAAAGCAACAGTCTAAAGCTTCTAAGCCAAGGGTCAACTACAAGTGTCAAGAATGTGGGAAAAAGTTTGGACTGCAATGCGTTTACCAAAGGCACTTACGATATCATAAAAGGCAACCAACAAGTAAAACGTTTAAGTGCCCTCAATGCCCTAGTTTCTTCAAGCAAGCATCTGCTCTAAAGCGGCATCTTGACAATCACCCAATTCATTTGGAAGTATTCACAGATGAACAGAGGTCTCGAACGGGTTTCAGTCAGGACCCTGACCTAAAACAAGACCGGTACGGTGGCTTTGGAGGATGACGAAACCATTGAGGACATTGAGGGTGATCAAGCGTCTTCAGTTCTTTATGAATGCACAGAGTGCACAGAGACATTTTCTTGCTTGCAAAGATTTCTACAGCACCAGACTTCTCATGGGTCAGATAATATTAAGTAGTTAAGCGGTGTACCAGATATTTATGTTTCTTCTTATTGAAGTCAGTTTTTGCTGGTACTTTCCCAATGGTCAGATTGTGTTGCAGTCCTAAATTAATGCGTGTTATTGATTGAACTGTGACAGAAAATGAGTGACAACTCTGTAATTTCATCTAGTCACCCTGAATCAAATACGATCCCAAGTCTAGGTAGGTATGTTACCCCAATGTATGAACAGAGAAATTATTAAAGCTTTCTTTTCCTTTTTTAAAGGATCACTTGAAAGGATAATGTGCCTACTTTTATTGTGTGGATAATTTGTATGTAATCCTAACCCAGTCACCGACAGGAAGCTGACCTTTTGCCATTTGTGTATCTCTTGCAAACTGTTCCTGTTCTTTTCAAAAGTAATTGTGTTAAACATAGAACAATACAGTGTTTAAAGGAAGCAACAAACACTAAATTAGAATGGTTTTTATTTTTTGATAAGAAATTACTGTTGACAAATTATCATTTTAATAAAATAAATCTTAGCATTGACAGCTAGATACATTTGAACATGTTGTCCACCAGGTGTCATTATTCAAGTCACTAAACTGGTCAGTTTTCTATCTTGGACTACTTATTGAGTGACCATGGACAAATTATGTGGGTAGTCTTACAAAGTATTTTAAAATGATGCAGTTGCTACTCTTCCTCAATTCTTCAATTACATATGGTCTTTGACATAGTTGTTTTTGTTGTGCCCTTGAAATCCTGTATTCTGTCCTGTACTTGCAGTAGTCCCCTTGAGTACATTTTGAGGCATCTTGCAGGACATGTCTTCATGTATGTAACCAAACTGAATTGGTTAGGCTCACCCTCAGATTCAATCGCAGAGGCACTTCAGTTGTTTTTACAATGCATTTATTTGACATCTAAAGGAGGGGGGAGGGTGGAGGTGGGGGGGGGGTAGAAAATGGAGTTGGTCCACTGTGGTCTATGCATTACTACACTTGATAAAATCGATCTGACCTTCATGCAGGACAAAATGACAAGAGACAGATGATGGATTTCGGCAATGAGCATAACTTGCCATCCTTTTCTGTATATGGAGTCCCAGCACCCAAGATCCAATCATGTTAGGAATGGCCCTAAAGGAATGGAATGGAAGAAACTTTCTATTGGAGTTATCATTGTATGCTTTTTGGGACCATCATGACTTCAGCATAGTTATGTTATCAAGCAGACTTTGTATTCATCCTGAGACCATCCTTTTGAACAACTCAAAGGCGTGTCTGTGGCCAAATGTCTTGGCTCTGTTCCTTGGGTGACGGGACTGCTTCAGCCTTGTAACCTCAATTCAAAGTACTCAGTTGAGGGAGCGCTGAAAAGGTTTCTCAAAGAATACTGAAAACCGATTTGTGCTAGAGCAGTAGTGTTGACCCTCTTCTAATAAATGTAACTCACCCGAACACAAAATGTCACTCTGTCTGACATGCCTGTAGGCTTCTATTAAGCAATCAACAATTATGTGTAATACTCCAACATTCCACACCAACTCTAAACTGGAGCTTTGATCATGTGACATAAGTACCACTTGGGGTGAAACAGGCTCATGTCTGTAGGTTATCCTCACCCAGTTATACATGCAGGAGTTGAACAGACAGGATTAAACATAACAGAGATGGGGACGACATGTGAAGGGACTGTCTAGGACTTGGTCCCAAACATTAGGGACAGGGCTGCCAACTCTCACGCATTGGCCGTGAGACACTCATTTAAACCATTTCGCTCTCACGTCACACCTTGTATTTCTCACGCTGAGAAGGCAACGGCATCCAAGTAGTCCTGCTAACGTTGTAAACAGTAATGGACGAGGCGCAGATACACTGAGTGAAGCAACATAGATGCGCAAACACCCAGTGGGGGGGGGAGGCAAACACACATTAAATGTCGTCGGGGGGGGGGGGGGTACGCACCAAATCTCCCTCCAAGGTTTTTTGAAAAGTTGGCAGGCCTGTAGGGAACAATGTTGAACTATATACAAATGATACCATCATCACAATGTGGAGTGATCACCATTTCCTTTGACAATTTCTTAATAAACCTGGGTACAAATGTATCATATCAAAAAACCTCATGGGTAAAGGTAACTTTATCATTCTACATTTCAGGAAAAAAAGACTAGGCAGGGAGCCATTTTATCAGTATGATACCGAATGGGCCTTTGTGCTTTCAGTTTCTAAAATGGTGGACAGCAGAAGACTGCCTTCAGTCAGTGTTACTGGTTACCATGGTATTCAATACCCATTCAGAGAGATGGATCATCCTATACAATATGAGTTTCGTGTAAATACTTTGCATGGAATGGTGTGCCGTGGCAGCACTGTCCAGGGGATCACTGCTTGCCAACGCAACCGCCTGGTGTGGCTCGAGTTGCCGTGGCGCCATTTCACAGGCAGAAAATGCTGCTGCAGCAGCACTTGGTCCACTAAACCCGCGCCCCTAGAGGTAGAAAGGAAGTTACAAGGTAGATTGAGCGCAAAAACTGTATTACGCAGCCAAAGAACATAGAGGGCGGATTCTAAAAAGGTTCTTCTACCGTCCTATTGGTTCTTGATGATTTCCTTGTGCTCTGGGTCTAGGCACATTGTTTGAGAAACGTAAAAGAAAAACGAACACCACCTTTTTTAATAAGACGGTTTATTTAAAAAATGAGAGTATATTGTGTGTCACGAGAATATTGACTGCGTCCCGAAACATCGTGGAACCAGATCGAGGGGAACAACAGTCGACGGCGCAGCATCACAGTAGTGAGGTTCTGCCTGAAGTGAGTTGTTGCCGAGAAGCCATTGTGGTAGAAGACTAGCTGCTATGTAGCCTGGCTAACTGACACGAGCTAGTAGTTGGCTAACCTGCAGTAACTAGCAATCAACCATGTTGATTGCTAGTTAGCTGATAGCTGTGCCTTTCTAATCAGACAGTCCATAATGTCACTCAGTAACGTTAACTGTTGTACGTTAGCTAGGTATAAGCAACAACACGGGTTCTCCTGCACACTGCAGAGCCGAGTCCGTGTAGTCTACAGTTTCAACTAAAGCAGTAGTACTTCTAACTGTCGCTAACGTTAGCTAGTTCATGTAATTATACAAATGTTAAGTTAATAAGACGGGACATCTGCAATGATGCAGACAGGGCTAAAGAGATGTGTTCCTATCTCAGTGCAGAAACCGATTTATGAACTGTATCTGTAAAAATGGAACGCAGCAAGTGAGGCTAAACCTGTTAACATGCCATTGTAACATTCAGCAGTGTACCGTACAGTGACTGACTTCTGGATCTTCCAGTTCTTTGTACTGAAGACTCATGCAGATGGATTTACAGTGAGGCTTGTTGGGTGTGCTTGACTTTGACAAGGCGCAACCTATATTCTCTCATATATTATTATTTTCTAAAAAAGAACTCGATTAACCATAGTAGAACATTAGTTTCGCAGCTCGTTAACTTTCGGGAGATAGCTAGCCTAACTACCTAAAACTGCAATACAGCTGCAGAACTGCAATACAGCTCCAGAAACACCACAGTCAAAGGCCAGGGTAATTTACATTTAGTCATTTAGCAGACGCTCTTATCCAGAGCGACTTACATTAAGTACAGGGACATTCTCCCCGAGGCAAGTAGGGTAAAGTGCCTTGCCCAAGGACACAACATCATTTCGCACGGCCGGGAATCGAACCAACAACCTTCTGATTAATAGCCTGACTCCCTAACCGCTCAGCCATCTGACTCCCAGGGTAATAACTATTTGCTAATTTAACATTGTGATAAAAAACACAATTGTGAAATGTAATGTAAAATACGATATACACTGATATTATTAGTAGGCTACATCTACTTTTGGAAACAGTGGTCCATTTTTTTTATTTCACTGAGGCATTAGCATCATTAGCCTCAGTTGGTTGACAGTGGTCTGTGATGCATCCATTTTCAATCGTTAAAATAATAAACATGCCTCACGAATAAAGTTTTGTTTTAGGATTTATGACATCAGATTACAAGTAAACAATTTGTCGGTGAAATGATCATGACCTGTAGTTTTAAACCAGTGTAGCTCGCTGTAAAGCCGCTTGCACACTGCCCAGACAAACGCCGACCAACTCCAACCAACGCCAACTGTTAGATCACTGCGCGCTGTCAGTCGGTGTTAGTCAGTGTTGGTCGGATGGCTTTTCGAGTTTGACATCCAGTGGGGTCTGGTGGAATCATGGAAAGTCTGACCAATGTGCGCTGTTTTCCAACAAACGTCAACATCCTGAGAGTATATTCCATTGACAACTAGCTAGGGGTGCACGATATATCGATTCAATATCGTTTTTGCAATATCACGTTGTGCAATATCAATATCGAAAATGTCCCGAAAAGTATGCAATATTCTGTTCATTTTATGGAGAGATGCGCCGGGGGCCTGTGTGTTGTGATCAATTTAGAGCCTGCATATTTCATTGGCCAGTTGCCCTGTCACACATGCACACTTCGAAAGTGTGAGTGAAGAGGGAGATAGAGACAGTGAAAGAGGAGACGGTGAAAGAGGCGAGAAGCGAAAGGACAGAGAGTGCAAACTGCAAATTGTGTGTGGAGTGAAAGGAAAGAAATGTAGTAAGAATAAGAATATGAGTGTGGCTCAGGGAGACGACGAAATTATGGAGATTGAAGAGGAAACGTTAGTAGCCAAAAATAATGCCTCCTCGCCAACAGATGTTGCTCAGGCTAATGCACATGTAAAACATTCTGTATGGTGGTACAACGCGTAAGAGGTAATACAACCAACCTTTTTCGAAAACCACCAGAAGACACTATGATGAATGCACAGTAATATCCCATAAAAATCTGCCACAGTTAATGTGCCAGAGCTAGGAAAGCAAACATCGCTAGCGAGTGCTTTTGCTAATGGTACTAAGTACGACAAGAGCTCCAAGAGACATAACGAAATGCTGTAACATACTATTTGGCCAAAGACATGATGCCCATTTATACAGTCGATAAAGAAGGCTTCAAGAAGCTTCTGAATGAACTGGATAAAAGATGCCAAATCCCATCCTGCACTTATTTCTCACAGGTAGACTAGTTATCCCGCAACAGTGCAGGCACAGTTGGAAATCGGACAAATTTAAACCAGTTATGTCCTTCTGGTTCTCTCTGGTGTCAGTTAGGTGTTGAACCAGCTATGGTTGACATGCTAGTTTTCTTGAATCGTAATCTGTAGCCTCTACCAGTGAGTTGATGGGGGAAGGGCCCCATGCTTTCTAAAGGCTACACGTGTGTTGATGGGCCCTTTTTCTTATTACTTGTTAAACATGTCCTGTTCTGTGGACATGGTCTTTATTTATCATTATTTGTTATACTGTACCACCAGCAAAACATGTCCTGTTTTGTAGACATTGTCTTTATTTATTTATTCAGGTTGTACTGTCAGTTTAAATAAACCCTTGCGTTGTACAAAAACTTGTTTGTCTGAGCAGTGTGCAAGCGGCTTAAGCGACACTGTCACTGGTAAGAAAAACATAGAATTTCACTGCTGTTTAGGAAGCCAAACGGTGACAGTACATTTTCGGGACTCCCCTTGTCAAAGTCCCAGATTAGTTTTTTAATTGGTGAAACAATCTGACTACTAACCTGAATTTTAATGCCGCAGACTAAACCTTATGTAAATCTGTTCACAAAGGTCTCCTCTACAGGGCTGTGAAAACTGCAAACATTTTCCAGTTGGGATTTATGTCCGACGAGTAGGGCTGTCACGATAACGACTTTTTCTTGTGCGATATATTGCACCAAATTTAATTGCGATAAACGATATTATTGCACACAAGTCAATTGTAATTTTCAGTCCATTTTATGCCACTGATTACATAATGATCCAAACTATCGGTATCGGCATTTATAATGGCCGATACATGAATATATATATATATATTTTTTTAAAGGACTTTAAGTTTCATATCTTAAGTTTGTATTTTTATACATTTTATTTATCAGAAACTGCATTAACATATTATTTTAGTGAGGAAATAATAACAGGAGTCAGATGGCTGAGCAGTTAGGGAATCAGGCTATTAATCAGAAGGTTGCTGGTTTGATTCCTGGCCATGTCAAATGACGTTGTGTCCTTGGGAAGGCACTTAACCCTACTTGCCTCAGGGAATGTCCCTGTACTTAGTCGCTGTGGATGAATCAATCAAATCAAAATGTATTTGTATAGCCCTTTTTACACGCAAGCATGTCACAGAGGGCTTCACATACGCCCATAGAACTGCCCCTCAACCAACCTAAACCCTCAGGGAAGACAAGGAAAAACTCTCACTCACTCGTTCTGGATAAGAACTTATGCTAAAAGTGACTAAATGTAAACTACAAATAACTACTGTTAGGGAAATCAGTTTGTTTTGTTACGCGCTTCTGGATTTTAAAAATATTTTTTAATATCGGCTGATATCGGAATATCGGATCTTTAAATCACCAAATATTTGTATCGGTATCAGCCTTAAAAATCCTTTATCAGTCGGGCTCTAGTCGACATAGAGGCTCGTTCACGTTAATTGGCTCTCATCTCATTCGGCTTAAAGACAAAATGTTCCCACACCGGAGCTGAAGATTGCGGCTGACAGAAACCAAGTCAATTTTTACTTGTTCTTCCTAACTAGCTGTAGATGTCACGAAACAGAACACTTTCTAACACAGTGAGTTCACGCCTTCTCTTCATGGCTTGCAAAGACCGAAGCATGGCACTTAGCCCCGCCTCTTTTTTCCTCATAGCATTTAAAGCTACTGACACAGAAACGGCACTGTCCTGAGGAAAGGTCATTGTGGGACTGCTCGTAGTGGCTGTAATTCTGCACCAAGGCTGAATTTCGGGGAAAGAGACTTCAGATACAGTATTAGGGGACCACTAAGGCCTATATAAAAGCATCCAAAAACAGCATGTCATGGTATCTTTAATGCAAATTTTAGATTGATTAATATTGGCCGTCAATCACTCCCTTTCACTGTGCATCGTATATTCATAAATTGCCAGAAGTCATATTTTAATCACCATGGTTGACTTGATGACGATGATTGTGATGCCACAAAGGTGAGACTCATGATTGTACATTAACGTTAACCACACAGTTGATTAATCACTCACGGACCCTCCCCCCTGGCACACATTGGCCAACTATGGCAGACTCGCTCCCTTCTAATTTTTTAACATTAATAAAAATGTACTAATGTAATTTGCAGGTTGCACGTGCAAGTACTAATACTCGCATGGTCTCCAAAAAAAATCAAAAAATGCGGTAAAAATGACAATTTGGTCGCAGTCTGGAGCCCTGCTT
This sequence comes from Thaleichthys pacificus, assembly GCA_023658055.1. NCBI lineage: Eukaryota > Metazoa > Chordata > Actinopteri > Osmeriformes > Osmeridae > Thaleichthys > Thaleichthys pacificus. Next base: position 4,012,177 of record CM042871.1, on the reverse strand, counting down.
TCAGGTTTTGTGTTGGTGTGGTCAATGCCATGCCCTTATCTGTGTGAGTAGTAGGCATGGGACGGTATCAGATTTTGACTGTATGCTAATCTTGACAAAAAATATCACAGTATTGCAATTACAGCTCTAAAATATTTTTGTTAAACAAAATGTATTTAATTTTTAAACAACATATATAATTGTTTGAACAGCAGTAAACATGTCAAGTTAAAACACACCAACACGTTAAGACACGTTTTAGTCCTCCTCATCATATATTGAGGCAATAATGATAGCAAAGGCAGGTGCTCAGTGTTGCCAGATTGAAAATGGTGAAGTATTGTACCAAAGGCTCAACATGATCGTATTTGAAGGATAATTATCGTGCATCTGTCAACACTGTTAAGGCGGTCGACCAATGACAGTTCTCTCTACAGTCAGAGCTCGCGCAAGAAGGTGGAACGTAAGGGAGATACCCTTTCCAAACTTTTAAGGGCGTAATAACTAGTTTGTGAAAGACCCAGAGAAACACAAAAATCCCGGACGATTTTGGAATCCCTGCCGGACGCATTTTTTAGGTCTCGAAAAGAAGACAAGGTAAAAGAGGACGTCTGGTCACCCTATGTAACATTCAAACTGGTTGTCTTGTGAATGAGCGCGGGTCCTAAGCAAAATGGCACAGAATGTTGTCGCCCCGAAAGGCCACTGAGGGTTGAAATTTAGCAATAACAGGGTGCTATCTGGGAAATGTACAATTAAAATACTATTGTATTATTACAATTCATTTATCCTATATACACACACCATCAAAACCTACCTCACTTTACGCTGTCCACAGAGTGTAAACCTTTAGGAAAAGCGGGAATGGCTTCTGTCATGTTCTGTTCAGGCAGATCGCTAAAGGATCTTAAATAATTTCTTACTGAAATTTACATCATTCAGAGCCAATGAAAATAGGGGGGGCACGTGACAACCAATCAGATTCCAGGAGGGGCACGTGCCACTCTGTGCCCCTCCGTCGACTCCGCCCCTGTCTCCGTTGGGTAAAACCTGAAGGATTTCTTCACTTTCTGTCTTTGACGAGACATAAATTAAAAAAACAGCGGTATAACATTTATTTTTATTTTTTAGGTATTGATACTGTGCCTTTTTCAGACCGTGGTATACCTTTAAACTGGTAACCGGCCCATGCCTAGTCAGTAGTAGTGCCAGCTGTGTTGTTCCTCACTGGTTGTCGGTCTACTAGTGCAACCTGTGCTTTGTTGCTAGGCTCCCAACCCAATCGTTGCTGTGGGATGGCTACCCATGCATGCGATTAACTGGTTTTGACTTGGAAGGTTTGACAATCTTGATGGATCAGTTAGTCTGGTTCCTCACTAGTTGACAAACCTTTGGGTTTGCAACATGTTTTATATTTAAAAAAACTTTCAGCCCAGACATGAAATAAACTTCCTATTGCAAGAAACTTCCATGAGCACTTTTATCACAAAACTATTATTGTTTGGAATATTTTATATCTGGATGGAATATCAAATTCAGGATATTGGTATTGGGAAGAAAATCTAATTCTATTGGGCTTTACTAAGAAGCATCGCTTCTTCAATCAAGGCTTGAAGCCTTGATTGTGATTAAATGTGGTTCTCCTGGTGCTCTGATTGATTTGCAGAAAAAAATCCTAAATTGCACACTCTTCAACAAAAAGACCAAACTGCAATCTAATTAGTCACAGCTGGATAATAGTCTGTTGCATTGTCCCATTTGGTGTTCTGTCACACTGCATGCTTGCTGAGTAACTGACTGTCCTCCTCAAACATTATTTATAGTGCTCCTATATATCATCGTGTAACTTAAAGTTAAACTAATGAATGATCAATGCCGATTGCAGGGTTTTTCCTGCATAGAGAAAATGTTGGCGTGCGCCAAAGCCGTTTTCCCGAGCGCCAATGACAAATCCCGAGCGCCAAAGGCAAAAAAAAATCTGTGATGAAAAAAAGAAAAAGAAGCTGTGTTCATCACGCGTGCAATGCATGTCAGTGAATATGTTCTCAATAGTATGTTTCAAGTAGGCTACAGCCGAACCCTCGTTCTGTTTTGATCAATTGCATGTCTTCTTGTCTGATCAATACTGCAACTGTGAGGTGCGCGAATGGACAGAGTGGCCACTAAACTGTCGTTCCGCACGAATACACTTGTACAAATGCAAATGAAATTTCCACTCAAAATGCTGACAAAAGTTTGATTTACGATTTCCAACACAGCATCCATTGGTATTCTTAACCTGGAATGATAATATATAGTGCAGTGTTTCCTCTATGGCTAAATTTCTGCCGCCACAGTATCAGAAATCAGGCTGTACAACATTTTTGGCCGTCTATCAGCAGTGATTGTTAGAGTGCATGTCGGAGAATTGCACGGGGGGGGAGGGAGATGCAAAACACCTGGGAATAAATACATTGATTAGAAAAAAAAAGAATATTTTATTTTTTTATTCTTTGGAGCACCGAAGACCCATTTTGACCCAGGAAAAACCCTGGATTGAAGCCTCTCATTTGGCCCCAGGCTCACACACACCAGCAGCATGTAGCAGAGCACGGGTGTGATGTCACCTGCAGGCCTGCTTGTCTTAAAGACACAGACCCACTTTTATTGCTCCTTTGTTTTCTTATTTTTTTCACCCAAAATACATATGCCGCTGCTTAAAAAATGTGTACCCAGGTAATGTCACAGCACCGGTTTACCATGCAACACTTGTATGTTTTGTAACCTTTAAGTGAAATATAATGGTAACACAACAAATATCTTAAACCATTTGTTGAGACATTACCCGGTTACTTTTCATTCCTCTGACAAATCGTTAGAACATAAAACAACATCCTCTTGAAAATGCATTTATTAGTAATATCTGTAGGGGGTTTAATATTGGCCAAACAACCAAAACTAATTCCCCTATGTTTGAAGGAAGATGGGAAACTGAACAGTGTATTAACATGAACCAAATAATGCCAATACCAATGGAATTACAGTTATTTGACTCTATGGATTAAATCAGAGCAAGAAGGGTCAAAATAAGGTTAAATTAAATAGAAAAGGTTAACGCTCACCTACTCTACCATGATTATTGTAAACCAGAGATGGAAGGCAGGAGGTGAGGAAGGAGTAGGACAAGCCAGAGCTGAGGAGAAGGTCTCAGGAGATGAAGAATCCTCAGACCAATGCTTCACAATTTCATTTATACCCAAGAACAAACCAATTACACCATATGTTGACCCTTATCAACATATGACTAGCAATGCTACAGTAAATTACGCAATGAGGTGTGAGAGCCATCAAGTAGAGACTCCATACAGCAACTCCAGATTTTAGCATATGAGTGGTGGTGGCAGGATGACACTCAGCCTTACATTTCAAAATATATATTTATATATATATATAAATACAGAAATTGAATCAAGAGCTTGTGATCGAAATTGTATAGAATCGGGAAATAGGTGTTGATACACGGTTCCAGTCATTTCCATCCATCCTTGTCATTGCTGACCTCTAAGTGTAACTGATGATTCCAGTTGGGTCTTTGTTTTAATGGCATGCGTGCAACTTTATTCATAGCTTAATCATAGTTTTCTATTTAGATGTGATCTAAAAGATTTGTTCTGACATTTTCAGGTTCATGTATAGGTAACTTGGAACGCAACTTGGATCCTGTACGCATACCACAGCAAAAGTTGTGAGTATGGAAATTGAAATGCTTGCATCTTAAAACACAACCATCATAATTTTGTAACCTTACCATATCTATGTGTGCCAGCTTTTTGGGGGCTTGATGTAACTCAACCAACAGCTTGGAACCAGTGCACACATGCTACAGCATTCGTAAGTACTATTGGAATCCTTAGAGTAAAATATGCCATATTTACACTTGCATTTGCCAGTTTTGTCAAGTAGGTCATTTGATTTCTTATCAATGATGCCACCTTTGTATAATATATTTTCATTTATGCAATGCTATCTGCTTATAATATCTTTCAGGAATAGGTAAATGAAGATGGAGGTGCCATAAGCATTTGGAGGTCAAGTATGGCTCATGGATGGAATTCTTTTCTTCAGTCTCAATCATCACACTCAAGGACCTTGAGAGTGCCTTTGGATTCAGAGGAACATTTGGCACACTTGCAGACCTTCATTGAAAATCAAGACCTTACCAATCTAGTGGAATCGAAAGAGGCGCCGTCTTCAGAGTCGGACTTAAACTCAAACTTCACTGGCTGTCAATTGCGTGATGAAGGGCAACAACCAGGTCAGGAAAAACGGTTGAGGTGTGGAGAGGGCGCTCTTTCAAATATTGTCACTGGTACAGTAGCCCACTCACAAGGTTTACCATCATCATTAGAAGCAGATCTGCATGATGTTATCCATGATTGTGATATGTTAAATCCATCTCTTATTGAGGACTACTCAGTGGTTGGTACTTGCACAGAATCAATTGTTGGCAACATGAAGCCTAACTGTAAAGAGTTGTATGAGGAGTCAAATCTACACTCTGTAACACAAGGACATGACAGCATTAGGATCGTCCCCTCCAGTGAGGGTTTCTGTCCAGATGAAAGCTCAGAGAGTCGATCAGGATGGGCAGAAAAATGTACTGCCCCAGAGAGTGAGCAAAAAGAAGATTGGAAGGATGCACAGAAAAGGATGGAAGTGAAAGATGCTGATAAGCCCCCTGCTGTTTCACCAAGTGCGTACAAATTGGAGTGCCCAACAAAAGATTGTATGAATGAAAAGAAACGGGAAGAGGGTTGTTTTGAGGAAAGAGAGGAGTTGTGCATGATTGATGAACTTTCAGACTTCTCAGCAGCTGCCTCAGGATCCCCAAGGGCCTTAGAGTGTGATACAAAAGATGATGAGCCTAACACTTCACAGGACTCTGAACGGGAATGTGAAGACAGTGTGCTGCATGGCAACCTCCCACCTGGTGCCACTGAAAAACTGGATGAGGGTACCCAAGAAAGGGGGCAGCAGCAAGAGGTTGAAATGGAAAAGAACATGACAGCAGAACAAGTTTATGATACCATTTCTAAAACCTCTGCAAGCCAGTCTGTCTTCTGTAAGAGAGAAGTGGATGTTGTTGATGATAAAGAGGAATGGGTACAGGCTGAGGAGCAACTATCAACAAGACATGAAGATAAATGCCAGGACATATCCATGAGTGCCCCAGAGAGCTTGGCCACATTTGAAAATGAGGCTGAAGACCATTCTAATGGAAATATGTTGGTGAATGAAAAAGAGGCATGGGGAAAGCAAGGGGATCAATCTGCAACAGTCAGCTTCAGTGACCACAGTAAAGAGTTTTTGGAAAAGGAAGTTATGCCATCATCAACCCAAGGCCCTGGGAATTTGCAAGATGGCAACATCTCAGATGACCAAGATTCAGATAAAAAACTAAATGACTGTAACATAGATTTTCTATCGCACTGTGTAGCCCTGAGCAACTCAGAACCCCAATCCCAAATAGTCGATGACTGGATCAGCCCTATTAAAGAGACGGCTACTGCCGCAGTTTTTAAAGAAGACCAGACATCACAAGATCCCCACATGCAGCCACCTCATCTTTTCAGAGATGGTATAGAAAATGCAAGGGAAGCTTTTCAAGAAAAAGATCACGACCAAGACCCTCCTTTTTTGAATGTATGCTATGGTGAACCGTTGTCAAGAGAGGATTCTATCAGAGAAATTGAGAGCAAATGTGAAGCATTTTCTGAATCTAACCATCAGGTTGAAGGGGATTATACAGTTGTAAACAAGACGGAAGGAGAGGACACAAAGGATGTTGAGGACCCAGCACCTCAAATAAAAACCTTACAGGGCATCTCAAAATATTTGCAACCTGTTGTCCTGCTAAAGTCTTTGAAACCAAGTAAAAACTGTGAAGTGGATGAATTTCTTTGTGCCAAGTGCAAACATGCTGAACTAAAGGTGGATCATATAATTGAGCACCACCATTGTAACCACTCCCAACACAAGTTGCAGTTTTGTGCATCCTGTAATACCTACTTGACAAATACTGAGCTTGCAAAAGAACATTTGTGTGGTATTGCTGATGAAACCCAATCCATTTCCTCAGAATCTTCTCTACAGAGGCGAGCTTTGACCCTGCCTGGTGTTTACAAATGTAGATACTGCTTCAAAATGTTTTCCCTATCTGAAAGAACTAAATCAACATGAGCGAAGCCATCTGCACCAAACACCATTCAAATGTAACAGATGTGGCCATTGCTTCTCTCAGAAATGTGGTTTGAACAAACATAAACAGTTTGTTAAGTGTCAGTCTTCATGTGCACAAATACCTGTTATGAAATTGGCAGAAAGAAATACAGTTGAAAATACGAAATCTGCAGAACCTCCAACAGATATTCCAACTGAAAAGGCTTTTGGTAATCTTACGGATTGTTTTGTGAAGCTTGTGGATGTCTACAAGACAAACTTCTGCAATATGTGTTTGAAAAGCTTCACATCCAGAATGAAGCTGAAGAAACACAAATTGAATGTTCACCATAAAAAGTTTGAAACATCATTCACACATGTTGTAAAATCCAGCACACAAGAGAAGGTTCCAAAAGGAACTGAAACATGTGCACAATTTAAATGCCCCATCTGTCCACGAATGTTCAAATATTCCTACAACAGGGCCAGGCATTTGCGCGAGCAGTGTATTCGACAGTTCACGTTACAAAGCAAGGGGAGGGTTGGCAAGACATTTCAATGCCCATTGTGCCATGCGACTTTTCTTCATTCATCAAACAGAACCAAACACTTAAAGATGAAATGTCTGAAGGAATATAATAGCAATCATTTAAAGACAAAATCTGAGCACATCAAGAACATCCAGCAGAAAGAAAAGAAAAGTGTGCCATTGATGACATCCTACCAAAAGAAGGTGTTTCATTGCAATCTATGTCCTGCTACTTATGCACATTACTCCGGACTTTTCAGGCACAAAAAGAAACACGAGCTCTATAATAATTCTGGGAAACTTATCAACTATCGGAATTCCAGCCTCACCAATCTTTCAAAAGATACTGCTACTGAAGATACTCCGCGTTTGAAGAAAGACAGAAGACTGCCCATTTCCTGCCACGTATGTGGAAAGACCTTCATGACCTTTTTCTCTCTAAACAAGCATTTGCATGTGCACAGGAGTACGGAGAAGGAGAAGAACCTCCAACTAAAGCAAGAGTTGAAAAACCGCAACCAAATAAAATGCCCCTTATGTGATAAGGTATTTCAAGATGTCCATACACTGCTCCTTCACTGTTTAAAACATTCAACTGGGTCAAACTCACATCAGTGTCCATTTTGCAAACGTCACTTCACACAACGGCAGTCAATGCGTCGCCACATGACGATGCATATATTGGAGAAACCATTTCCTTGTCAGATTTGCAAGAAACGATTTTACCGCAAAGAGTATGCAATATCCCATCAAGAGAAGTGCTTGGGTCATACAGTAAAGTCTGCAGATATTGAGAGCAAGGATGTTGAAGTCGAGTCTGCAGTTATTGTGAGCAAAGTTACACCTCCCAAAGCGGTAGTTAATGAGGGCAAAGAACGTAAAGTGCACCGGCAAACGAAGAAAATGAATTGTTCGTACTGCCCCAGAGTATTTAACAGAGTTGGGCGCCTCACAGCACATCACAAAAGCCACAAGTTGAACATGTTAGTCCGCTGCACAAAATGCAACCAGTTCTTCGGGAGAAACAAATTCAACACACATGTTTGCCAACCTATTTCAAATGCTTGCAAGTGCTGTGGAAAAACTTTTGCCCGAAAATGCAACATGGTTTTACATGAAAAGACTTGTACCCAACTGAATAAGAACGGAGTGGGAAGAGATAAATTACTGCTTAAATGCCCCCAATGTCCAAGAAGGTTTAGGTACAGATGTTATCTTTTGAGACATCTTCCGTCACATACTAGAGGCCAATATGCATGCATGCATTGCGGTCAAACATATACTAACCAGTCTAGGTATCTACAGCATGAAGCTTTCTGTGATGGTGCCAAACAAATACAGACTAGGTTAATGCATTTGAACACAAATGCATTACTTTCAAAATCAGATTCCAGTGAGGCAAAACATCAGTCCCAAGCAGATATTGAGGGTCAATACAAGTGCAAGTTTTGCACAAAAGCCTTTATGAAATCACGAAACTTAAGAAGGCACATTCTGACACACACGGAAGTTAAGCCTTATCGCTGTAAAGCCTGTGATGGCTGTTTCTCCAGACATGATCATCTTAAACGGCATCAGATGCACTGCAAAGGCAAAAGTCAACGATTAGAATTGTGCATTGCCAAAGTCAGTCTTGAGGATGTTGGACGAGGTTGGCAAAATAAACTGAATGTGTTAAAGAAAGGAGAGCAGGACGTATTCCATTGTAGCTCATGCATAAAATACTTCTCAAGCCGGTCAAATTTACGTCGACATGTATCCATGTCACATGTTTCTGTGAAGCCCTTCCGCTGCAACCGCTGTGGCAATTTCTACACTTTAGAGAAAACTCTTAAAAAGCATAGAAGTAACAAATGTTGCTCGAAATCAACTCAAGCTGAATTTTTACAGCAGAATTTGGTCACAGAAAGTATCCCAAATGATGAGTTAAATCAAGCTCTAGAGAGTTTCCAACAGCCTCTGAAGAACAAGAGAAAATACGTCTGTAAATACTGTCCCCGCACTTTAAAATCTAGTGAGCAATTGAAGGTACACACACGCTTGCACACTGGAGACAAGCCATTTGGCTGTGCCAATTGTGGAGAGAGATTTATTAGAAGGGATTACTTAAAACGCCATTTGGTCAAATGCAACCTGATGGGTGAGCATCTCGATACGCTTTGTGAAAGGTGTGGTGTTGTGTTTTCAACAGACACAATTGAGAATCATCTAAAAGCCTGTACCATCAGACCTTCGGAAAACAGACTCAACTCCTGTGAGACCGTAACTAAGAGTCCACCAAGCAGGGGTTTTCCGTGTGCTAATTGCAACGCCCGCTTTCTGTTGTTCTCACAGCTCCAGCTTCACTTTCTAAACACACACAGAGAGGAGGCAAATCTAAACTCACCAAAGCAGGCCCTGCCTCTACATCAGCAGTTATCCAATGTGATGAACATAAAGGAGGAGCCTTTGGATGACGGTTATGGCAATTCTAACCTAAGTACAAATGATGATCTTGCATTCAATGAAAATGCAGATTCAGATAAGGAAGTGGATAAACCTTTTTCATGCACCCTGTGTCAGATGCGCTTTGTACGGAAAGGTGGTTTGAGCATGCACATGAGTGCACATTTGGGTAATTTCCCTTTTAACTGTAAGAGATGCATGAAAGGTTTTTGGAGCAAGAGCCAGTATCGCAGGCATGTTGCAAAATGTAGACATCCTGTGAGCATGATCAAAGAAGAGTGTAGCATACAATGCGACACTGAGGTCACTTCAGAGATGGGTTCACCTGAAAATGATACTGTCCTTGTCTTCAATCAAGGTTCCAAAACAACAGGCACAGGGGTTTTGCAGACCAATTTCTCGTGCAAAGATGACTTGAAGGAAAAAACTCAAGGACTCTCAAGAAATCCAAGGAAGGAAAGCTTAATGGACAAGACAAAAGTTGTCCAGTACCAGTGCTCGGAATGTGATCTAAGTTTCACAGATGGGCTACTTCTCATTAGTCATCTTGAGGACCATGGCCGACAGGAGCATGAGCAAAAACTTGCAATCTGCCAGAAGTGTGGAAAGAAATGTACCAGTTCCAAAAACCTAGAGAGACACATGAAGGTGCATGATGATGAAAAAGAATATTCTTGTCCAGAATGCCCAATGATATTTCTCTATACTTCTGAACTTGATATTCATAGAAGCTATCATGACCCAAATAGACCATTTGCCTGCATACAATGTAACCAACGATTTTGGACCACTCAGTCTTTAGACAGGCATGACATTGAAGAGCATTCAGAGATACACACTTGCCAATTTTGTAAGAGTAGTTTTACAGCCAAAAGTTCACTTGTTAAACATTGTAGAATGAGACATAACATCAAACTGACTACAGATGTTTCTGGTCCTGTCAGTGTAAAGGAAAAAAAGGATCCAAGTAATGAAAGGGTTGATACATACAATGAAACGGAAGGTAGTGGGGATAATGATTCTGACTCGGCACCCTACTTTCCATGCCATGTCTGTGGCAAGACATTCCTTACATCAGAAAGTCTCGAGGATCACCAACGGTGTCACCTCGGTGAGAAGCCCCACGAATGTGCTGAATGCGGCAAATGTTTTTTCCAAGCAGCACAATTGCAGCAGCACCAGCGGAGCCACAAATCTGAGTTTCAGTGTCAGACATGTGGCAGAGGCTTCGTCTCTCTCTTTGCTTTGCGGAAACACAAACACACACATGGAAGGAGACGTCCACACCGATGCCCAAAATGTCTACTCAGCTTCACGGGTCATTTACAACTTGCAGAACACATGGCCACCCATCGCGATGACAACTTTCCATGTGACATATGTGACGAGACCTTTTCCTGTAGAACTAGCCGCGCTGAACACAGGAAAGTTCACACAGAGCCGGAGAGTGGTGCATCTTTTGTAATTCCACCAGAAAAAACAACAATACCTTCCACTCCTTGTATGTCCTTTTCAGAAGTTGAAGACATGAAGTATCGCTGTGGAGTGTGCAGTGACCGTTTTAAAGACCCAGAACAGCTCTCGGAGCATGGATGCATGGCTGCAACAGAGAGATCATATTCATGCCTACAATGCAATAAGCATTTCCTGCACGGATCTCACCTAAAGAAACATCAACTCAGCGTGCATCAATCACAGTCATATATGTATTTATGTGATCAGTGCCACATGAGCTTTGCATACCATAAACATTACCTCAACCATTTAAAGAAACATTGTAAGAGAGAGTTTACAGCTGATATTGCAACAGACAATATGTTGGTTGCAGAAAAGATTTTCAAATGCCCAATTTGTCCCCTCAGTTTTGACCACGCAGTGGCACTCTCCAGTCATCTTTCAATACATTCAAAGACGGTTCACAAATGCAGAATTTGCAAATTGCCGTTTTCTTCCAAAAGCAAACTTGCCAATCATGAGCGCTGCCATCTGACTGCAGCTACAGAATATGAATGCACTGAATGTGCCCAGACCTTTTTGGGAAGTGATGCATTTCGCCAGCATCAATGTTCTCGTCGTCAGCGCGCGGATACAAACAGTGAACTTCCTCATACCTCTACCAGTAAGTCCTCAGTCACTTCAAAACAAGCAGTTGAAGAAGAGGAGGTGGATGTTGGTGAGGACTTCTTTAACTGCGTAGACTGCCCCGGTAGATTTTCCTCCAAACCTACTCTGCTGGAGCATCAAATAAAACATCATCCAGTTATGTTCAAGTGTGAACTTTGTGAGAAAACCTTTCATCTTAAGAAGTACCTGACCAAACACCAGCGTAGGCATCAGAAGAAGATGGAAAACATGCAGAGTAAGGGAAGTCAATTGATGTGCTCTGTTTGTCCCAAAGTTCTACGTTCAACGCAGGACTTGCAAATGCATATGAGAATGCATGCTGAACAGAAAATTGGACCCCATCGTTGTGATATGTGTTATAAATCATTCGGTCACTTGTCTCTGCTGAGGCACCACCAGGAAAGTCACATTGGCCAGGTCGTTTATGAATGCACCGAATGTGACAAAGCATTTGCTTTCCCAAATCTCTTGGATCAACACCAAAAGACTCACACTGTACCCAATATGTAGATGTTTTCATCCCTACCTCAAAATCTTTCCGCTGTTTTAATTGCTTAAATAATCATACTGATTGTTTTATATGATATCCTATGAGCCAAGTTAATTGCATTTAAGAATGACATGGTTCAAGAAATGTTTCGATTATTTGTTTCCATCTTAATGGATTTGCTTTTGTTCTGGTATGATATGTTGTGTATCTAACCCTTTATTCCCTGTTAAGATCCTTATTTGCATAGAGTTATTGTGTAAGACACAATCCATGTGTGCAGTTTTCATTGTCTTTTGTGATTTCTGAATGTTTGATCAAAAAATATATGGTAATGAACATGCCTACTTTGAGAGTATACTTTGAGATACCATGAGACTATCCATTGTGGACAGCATACATGGTAGGCTACTCTTCCTTCTATCAAAGTTGTTTGTGTAAATAATGTAAATTGTATTCTAACTTTGTTTACCCAGATATTTACTGTGGTATATCACATGCCTTATCTTGTCCCATTTAATCGACTTTGGTGTTACTTTTATGAATAATTAAAAGACCTTCATCTCTGTAATAGTGCCAGAAATCTTTGTGTGTATCTGCATAATAGAATGGGTTTTTAGGGAAGACAGTTTCCCACGATTGTCTTGAGAACCGGGCACTCTGCTAAATTCATATTTTGCAGGTGTCCTTTTTATAACGCTTTCAAAGGGTTCCCTTTATGGATGAAATGCTGGCTAGCTAACAGAACCACAATATCAAGTAGATACTTTCGTTATAGATCAGTGAATTTCATCAGTAAAATAGTGTTTACTGATGTCAAAACTATCTGCACATTGCAAATGTGCACAAAACTCTCAACACCAAATTGACTACGACATTATAATCACCAGCGCATCACGGACATGGGCACTATTCCTACCACTTTAGCCTCCTTGGTCAGTTTTTTAGGGCATGGATATAGCAACAGAAACAATGTTTGCATGAATTTAGTCTATTTTACAGCATTGCATAGCACAAAGGAAAAAATGCAAACATTAATATAAACAATAGGGCTGCAACTCACAATTATTTTAATAATCGATTAATTTGACAATTGTTTTTTCCGATTAATCGATGAATCGGATACAAATTGGGCTCAAGCCTTCGGCGAGCACAACCATTGTTCTCTCATATATATTTATTATTTTCCCACCCCTAAGGACCCCTCAATATTTGGACTACATAGACAACGTCGGGTGTCAAAATGTTCGTCTTGGTCCCTATTGCGTTGCTTGTGTAGGGATTTACGTTCCGTTGCACGGTTTAAGCTGAAATTACGTTTTTGTGGAAAAAAAGTACCGTGTGGCAGAAGGGACCTCCAATGCTAGCCTAACGTCACAATGTCAGCACACGTTAGCAACGGTGCATAGATACGCCGTTCTAGTAACACAGACGGCTATATCAGCGAGCCCTCAGCATTAGTACCGTAGCTAGTCTAGGAAAGTTCAGCGTCATGGAGCCGACCAGCTAAATACTTATTTAGCACTGCGTTGCTACCTGCATATACCTACAGCTGGCAGCTGTGCTCCATTTTGCTCCTAGATTCAGACCTAGCCCTGGTAAATTGTAGAGCTAGCTAACTACTACACTTCTGTTGTGTGGGAATCGCAGAAGCTAACCAGTCAAAAGACGTACAAAAATACAGGAGCACACCCCACAATTTCCCCAGAAACACAATTTCCCTGGAAATTGTACCATCTAGTTTAGTGTGAAATGCTCCCACACCTTGAATGACTTAGGTCATACTGATTTCCCTCACCATGTGTTTCAGAACAACAGAAGGACCCACAGACTTAGTTGGCTTTAGAAGGCTGTCACCAGGGCATGGAAGCTCCTATTGGGTAAACAAGGTGTCAATCGAAAGGTCAGAGTGTAGCAGCCATCTTGACACTCTCCAATCGTAAATATTCGAATACATCTCTTTCAATGAGCGATAGTGCGTGAGAGACTGCAAAAAATGGAATTGGTGAAGGCAGAATGAAGCAACACCGAAATCAGGTTTTAATAATCACATTTTATTGATTTTATCGATTCGTTGTTGCAGCCCTAATAAACATAGAAACACCCCTTACACTACATCAGGGGTCTCCAAACTACGGCCCGCGGGCCGAATGCGGCCCGCCCACGCATTTGGACCGGCCCTCTGAACTATGCCAGAGAATTAATTTATAAAAAATATTTTTTTTAAACTGTTCACACTGATTAATATGCATAAGTAAGTAAATGTTTTGATTTCAATAGCAATGAATATGAAAAAAGGTCATTACGATAGTAATAATGCTCTTTTAATAGGCTATATATCCCTTGATATGTACGGATATACGGTGCATAACAAAATAATAAACTAATCTAGCATAATAAATACATTTAAAATCAAATCTCCACAATAATACTGGTAGTCACTCCGGCCCATGTCATTTTCTGTTACAGACCGAGCCGGCCCCACATTAAAGAAAGGAAAAATTATCTGGCCCTCGCAGAAAAAAAGTTTGGGCACTACATAATCATTTGCATGAATGTGCCAGGGCATTGGCAATTTGTTTAGAATAATGAGAAATGTATTTTATGTTGTGCATAAGTGACTAAAATAAATGATGTGGCGTTTGAACAAGTACTTCAGAGATGACAGAGAATTTCAATTGTGATCTCAGAAACATGGGTAACAAAGCCACTGAGAAGACCTGTCATCACCAGCTGCATCACTGTGCCATAACTATAATTCCAGGAATCTGTGTGTGTTTGCCACCAATTTTACCATGGGTACTGAATCAGATTTGTGTTTATTCCCCAAGTGTTCACAAGCAAGGAATTTACTGTGGCGGGCAGGTGCATACAGTTAACATATAATAAACATATTGAATCTTGAAGTTATATCCTTAAATATAAATATAAAATGTGAAAAACTAAATCTGAGAGTGCAGTAGGGCTGTATGTGATAAAGTGACAGTGTCAGTTGAGGGCCTTGTTGATAAGGCAAGTTGCGGAAGGGAAGAAACTGTTCTTATGGCGTGAGGTTTTGGTCCTAGTGGACCGAAGCCTGCTGCCGGAGGGGAGTGGCTGAAACAGAGTGTGTCCAGGGTGGGAGGCGTCGGCCACAATCTTCTTTGAGTGCCTCAGGGTCCTAGAGGTGTACAGGTCCTCGAGGGAAGGCAGATTGCAGCCGATCACCTTCTCAGCAGTGCGCAGGATGCGCTGCAGTCTGCTCTTGTCTTGGCAGTGGCAGCAGTGTACCAGATGATGATGATGGAGGAGGTGGGGATGGACTCAATTATGGCTGAGTAGAAGTGCACCATCATTGTCTTTGGCAGGTTGAACTTCTTCAGCTGCCACAGGAAGTACATCCTCTGTTGTGCTTTCTTGGTGAGGGACTTGATGTTCAGTTCCCACTTGAGGACCTGGGAGAGGATAGTTCCCAGGAAGCAGAAGGACGCAACCGTGTTGACTGGATAGTCACACAGGGTGATGGGGCTATGCACTAATAGTTCAAGTGATCCGTATTTTTGTGTTTAACTGGCATCTTAATCTCCGGCTGCATCATATTTTTGTGTTATGATGAGAAACCTCCGATAGAACTTCCTGGTCCCAGAATGTAAAAACCATTTTAGTACCATCATGCATTATACAACCCAATCCATGCATTACATTGAGAATAACTGTTATTGTCAAAATTTTTAAACCCTGACAGACATTAGGGCATTTACATGTTTATTATAGGACAAGATGAGCTGATTTGACAGACTCAACCGCAGTATACGTTTTGGCAAGGGGGCTTGTTCTCAGGGGCGCCGCCAGGAATTTTGGGCCCCATGATAAAAAAATCTAACTGGGCCCCCTCTGCGCAGCTGTTGTCACCACAAATCTAGGACCTAACTGTCCCATCAAAAGCTTTACATAACTCTAATTAAAGGCGTGCAACTGTCTTGCTTCTTGTAGTTCAATACTAGTACTAGTACAATATTTACTGCTGGTGATTTGTACATGCAAGTCTGCATGTGTACATTATCATCATCTCTGCTGGCCAGTGCCCTCACAAAAGCCTCCCTGTCCCTGTCAGTCAAACCTGCTGGCCACAAACCTGGGTCAACATCCTTTTTATGACTTCTGTCTTCTTCCACCATGCATCTCTCACCCTCATCATCACTGTAACTTTCTTTCCCTTCTTCCTGTGCTTCCACACTTCTTCCCCCTTCTACCTCTACCTGAGAGGGCCCTGGCTCTGTTGGATGTACACAATGCATGTGATATATACATATATACTGTGATATTTACAGTATATATAAAAAGATGCCATAAACCAATAAATGACACTAATACTACAGAACATTGAACCAAATTACCTACAGTTCTGTATCACCTCCACTTGATTACATACGTTAGATCCAATAGATTTTTTGATGTGTGTGTGCAAGCTTCTCAAATAAATTCCCCTTCATGATGGGAATAATAAAGTATGTATCTATAGATGCCATTTAACGTCCATAATTCAATCTAAACGAACATATCAAACTGGATTATTTTTATATTGTCTGTAATTTACATGCAGGCTGAGGTAAGCTACTCACTGTTTCCAACTGTCCATCATCCAGTACAGACAGTAGTTGATTTTTTATTATTTCATAATGATCATTACGTGAGAACATATTTAGTTTGAATTTCTGTCATTAATAAATATTTTTATTTTTTGTTATGGTAAAAAGAGCAAGAGACAGAGAAATCCCCACAGACTCCCTGGAATGATGCTAACTGGTATGTCGTTAACACAATGTTGCTCACCGTCTTCACTGGGACAGGGAGGTGTACAGTTATGGGGAGACTGGGGTGCTGCTGACTCATCTGTTGTTAAGTTTGCTAAAAGGGGCAGGGAGTCGGGACAATTATTTAATATGAATATCTTGCTAAAAGTTTCCCTGTACTGATTAAGGCCGTGTTCACACTTGACTTCTTTTTTCAGAAAAAAGCGCTGCCTTTTTTTTTAAAGCGGCCGCCTTTTAAAAACTTCTAAAAAAGCGCTGAGCCCGACGCCTTTTTGAGTTCAATTTTCTCAACTTTTCAGAAAAGCGCTGGGTGACGTCAAGCGCCTTTTTGACAGATGACCAATCAGGACGAGGAGAGTAGGTACGAGTGTACCTTCCCTAGTAACCTTCTACCTTAGTTACCAGGCGGCTCCTCAAACGCCAAAGCTAAAGCAATTGCATTTTATTGGCCATAGTAGCTATCTGTCGATAAGTAACCAACGGATAATAATGTATCGCTAGAATGTATGATTCCCGTTCAGGTTACAAAAATTCTCGTCAGAAAGGCGCTTGACGTCACCCAGCGCTTTTCTGAAAAGGCAGAAGGCGCTCAAAAGGCGCTCAAAAGGTGCTGAAGGCAGCGCTTTTTTCTAAAAAAATAAGTGTGAACACGGCCTAAATGTTCATGAAATGTAGGCTAACACTAGTCTGTAGCTAGCTAGCTTATTTCACTATGGACAAGCCAACAGGTTAATATCACAGACTACTGGCTTACCCACCTTTCTTGGTGAAAAACTGGGTTACAGATTGAAAACCTCTCCTTTGTCTTTCCTCTCTTTTTTCTCTGAACTTTTTTGAAAACCTGATTTACATTTACTCGGCGACATTGTTATCACTATTTCTGGCGACTAGCGCGTCTACTGACTGCACCTAAACATCGTCAGTGATAAGTGCGCTAAGGCAGGAACAAACCATTTCATGCCGATACAGGGGGGTGGTGGGTCAATATGGATGTTTACTTTTTGGTCAATGGGGATATTTAACTTTTATTGCCAAACACAAGTAAAAACAAAGAGATCAATAATTGTATTATTATATTTGAAATATGTATATCAATGATGATGGTATATATGATATTTAATAAAATGTAATTTCATATTAGTTTTTACCTATTTAAAAAAAAAAGAACAGAACAGAAAAGCACCTTACGCACTCCAGTTCAGTAAAAGGCAGCAATGCATAGTCCCATTGTATTTGTTAGGTTTATGCTTGCTGTCAGTAGGTGTACACAGGTTAATCTAAATAATGGATATATCTACTTATAGGATTCCCCTCTACATGCAAAATATATTACACATAGTAAGCCTGTGTTAAACACAAAGCATTATTTGTCCACTTTACTAAATTCCTATGGGAGAAATTAATAGGATTTTCCTTCCTTTCCTTTTCCAGGAACCGGAAATCCATAAATGCCACTTTCGCGGGAGATTTTGGACTACAATATGACGACAGACGCATTGGCTCTCCCAGAAAATGCGCAAAGGCTCATGGTAGTTGAATCTTTGTGCACCTTGACTTACTGTGGTCTACATTACGGATACATTACAGCTAGTATTTAGTCAAAACTATTTACAACGATCACACAAATGGGATAGATCCACTTTGACAATACAATTCGTACTGATTCGACGAGCAACAGTGGACCCAAGAAAATTATAGAAGACTAGCGTTGTGTGTCGACGATGTGGCGCAGACCAAAGCGAATGACGTTTCTAGACCACTTCTAAATCAAGAGAATAATACATGTTTATTATTTTGAGAATTAAGGTTAGGCTGTGAAAGAAGAAGAGGAAGAGCAAATTATATATCAACCCCTCTGCCCTACAGTCTTTCCACCCCCTACCCCTCCTTGACTAGCGTAAGTGCTGGTGCCAGTGTACACACCCGCATTTTTCCACACGAAACTGAAGGCAGCGACGTGAAACAACGCTAAGAAGCATGAAGATTCCATTCCGAAGTATGGCTCTCTTGTCAAGTACGTTATTGGATAATCGATTATATGAAGAGTTGACATTTGACCAAATCTGTATTGTTAATTTGTTAACGTGTTAGGCTTTAGACTAAGACGGTAGCATAGCTAGCTAACACAGGCTGGTTTCCTGTCTTCGATACATTACTGTGGTTGCATTGGTGTTAGCAGAACGTTCTTGAAAGCTAGTCTGTCGTTGACGTCTTTGGGGAATGCTACTTTTATCTCACTCTTTAACTACCTAAATTATGTTAGCGAAGCTGAAAGTATTCAGCTCGTTACGCTGGTTAGTAATCAACTTATCAATATGGTATATAATGCTGTCTTGTCACATCACAGATAGCTAAGTAGCAATGCTAGCAAGCTAGTTAGTTTCTCAACCGATTATCACGAGCTATTAGTTAGCTATTAGTTGGCTAATAAGTTAATGCGGGCTTTGATTTGGCAACCTTGTTAATGTTCAAAACTCAAGGAGTCTAGTTGGCTACTACATATTTTCTCAATTGACTTCTCACTTAATTATCCCCCCAAATGGGACCATTGCGAATGTAGTACTGTCATGACGTATTTTGTTTTACAATTCTGTCTTATATTTTCTCTTTTTTTCTCTCTTCAGGATAGTAACATATCGGACTAATTCCTCCCCTCTTTATTCACTCTGATCAAAATGCTTGGGCTTCAGGGAAACGCCACCACTTCGAAAGTGTACAGCTGTATGGCATGTTCTGCTACTTTTACCGGACTGAGATCGCTGCTTGTCCATCAGGCATCCCATGTAAATGACTTGCATCAAGACAAGCATTTGGGTTCTTCAAAGCCATCTTCTAGTGCTCAGATTGGTTCCATGAACAAATCGAACCAGAAGCACTGCACAACTCCCACACTGGAGTCTCCTGCTTGCCCTCATTTTATCTGTGACTGTGGATGTGAGTTTAAAGACTTCAATCTTATGATGGAACATAAAAAGACTCATGTGTCAAAAACTGAAATGCAGCCTGGCAAAGCCACTGCTGTCCGTGCAGACGGAGACTGCCGTGAGCCTCATGCAGGCCTTCTAACCCATCCACCTCCTTTGCTCCAGCCAACCCTGAACCAATCAGCTTTCAGCAGTCCCACCATCCCTCCTTCATCCATAATGTCTAGTTCCAATTTCCCAACGATTGTCAGTGGATTTCCTACCACAGAAGTTGACTCTGGTCGGCTTATCCTCCTAACTATACCTTCAGAAGACACATCCCCACCAAATCCAACAGAGCACGGCCAGAGTTTGTCATTTGTTGAGCCCTCTTCACAAGCCATCCAGTCTCCAGTGGAAGTCAATCATTCTGTTACCAGACCTAAAAATAAGTCCATAATGAAGATGCTGGCAACAGCCTACATGAAACGTTTCCAAACTCCTCAACCTTCTTCCAAACACTGCAAAAGACACGTGATCCCTAAAATGGAGACGATACCAGTAGAGATAACATCCACATCAAAATCAAAGCTGTCAGCTACCCCAGGCTCATCTATTGATCAGCTTAGACGGCTGTTGTTGAAATCTAGTACCAAAACAAAAGCCAGTGTGTTTAGAAATTCCTGTAGTGAAAATATTGTAGTTCCGACTAAGTCATACTGTCCAGTTGTTGTTCTTGAGACCCGCCAAAAGCTTATTGATTTTAGCAATATGAGTGCACAGGGGAGCTATCAATGTGGCCGTTGCAGAAGAGTTTTTAAGGACTGTGATAGTTTGACTGTGCATCACGCCACACACAGGAAAGAGAAAGTGAAATGTTGTCGTCTCTGCAAACAACTGATTATCGGAAAATTGTCTCTCCCAGACAACCATACCTGCCCCATGTTATCAGACAAGGCCCTTTTTCACTCGGCAAAGAGTAAACTGCCCTTTATCAAAAGGACCTCATCATTCCATCATCAAAAGACCTACCACTTCAAGCAGCAGAGAGCCCTTCTACACTCTAATACAAGGAAGCCTTTCTATTGTCAGTTTTGCAAGCATAGTTACACCCGTAGATATAGCCTCAAAACTCACAAGTGTCTAGGGCCACAACTCTCCCATCATGCTTCAGTCCCACCCCTGGCTAAAGATACTGCACTAGGGACAAACAATGAAGCAAGACATATTGCGGACATTAAGGCAAGGCCTCAAAGTCCCACTAGCGTTGCTGTGGGTACTGATACTTTTCAACATATAAAGGGGGAGGTTATTACTATGGAGGTCGAATCAGGAGCTCAGCTCCCAGGTCTGGCCTGGACTGGCTGTCCCAGGAGCTTCTCACCTTTTTCCCCCAAACATCCAACAAAAAACATTGCGTCAGTAGAAATGGGAGCTTCTGCGGACGACTGGGTAGCTAACCAGTTCAAGACTGACCAGAGGGAGGGATCAGACGATGCAGAAAAAGCAGGTTGTTCTCGCCAAGAAGAAGATGGGCAGTGGACAATTCCTCTGGATGACGAGACCGAAGTGCTGATTGAAGCAGAAGATGCTGCAATCAGTGATGTAGAGCAACAGGAACCTATGTCCTCAGATATGTCCGTGTCTCCTAAGAATCAAATGCCGTTTTTCATTAAAGATGGTGTAAAACGTTACCCCTGTAACCATTGTCTGAAGACCTATAGTCGGGGAACTACATTAAGAAAGCATCAAAAAATATGTGGTTCTCTGAGGTCATATGTCCTGCAAGGTGAATTTGGATCAGTACATCAAAAGGTCAAAGGAAAGCCTATGCATGATTGCTTTGTCTGTGGCAAGAGCTTTAACCGCAGAGATAACATGATGGCCCATAGGAGGAAATGTCAGTTAAGGCGAACAGTGGGAGGGATGGATAACAGGCAGCATAACTTCTCAGCTAGCAAGTCTCTGTCACTTCTTGGCGCCAAGAGTGAGGCGTCAGACCCAAACCAGGGAGATAACGGTTCAAACTGGGGTATCATGTCATTGCCCTCTGTGCTCCCAAGGAGAGTGACGTGCGAGTGTGGGGCCGGTTTCACTTCTCCTCAGCTTCTCCTGGAGCATCTGCAGAAACATGCACAGGAGTCTTACACCTGTCCCACGTGTGGGGAGACTCTCGGTTCCTGGGCAGACTACGAGGTCCACTTACAAGTACACATGCAGCCACACAACCAGCTATATCATGGTGTGCAACTGCAGCGCGCTCAGCCTCTGCTCTTACGGTTCCAGCAACACCCACACCAGCGGCCCGCAAAGCAACCTGCCCTGAAGAAACAACCTTTTTCAGAGCAGTGCCAATCAATGCAACTTCCTGGAAATCAACTGTCTCTGTCCAAGAGTAAGCAACGTTGTATATGTATTCGATGCAACAATACCTTCAGCACTCGCAGTTCGCTGATCAAGCACCTGTCATTGAATCGGTGCAAAGGTACCCAAGGTTCTGTTGCTGTAAGGACAAATCACTGTTCCCGCTGTAATGTGGACTTCCCTAATGTTCTCAGTCTGAAGTTTCACCAGAGAAGTGGTGGGTGCAAGTCAGCCTTCAAACCCATGCGCTGCCCTGTTTGTGTACGCTGGTTTGGAACAGTAGAGGGGTTGCAGAAACACTTGCTCACTCACAATCAGTCAGATTCCTTTTCCTGCCTAGTCTGCCAGCGTGTCTATTCTAGCCTTAAATCGTTGAAGGACCACAGTAGGAAGGTCCATAAAATCAGGGCAGGAGACATAGTGCCAGTAACTCAAGTGACAATTTGATCTTTGTGAAAATCTGTATATGACTTAACTACAGAGTAGGTTTTGATTTTAAAACTCGGAACACTGCATAGTGCATAAAATGAAGTGTATAACACTTAATATTACTTAAAAGTAGACTCGATGTACAGTGTTTCTATTAAACCTGTAACTGTTGTGAAATGTGTTTTGAGCATGTGATTTTTTGTCAGCCTTCAACTTCAAAATAGTCCATTTTTACAGTTGTGTTCATGCAAATTTCTGGAGTTGTATAGTAGTTGGATGGTAAGTATCTTGTCTGTACACAGTATATGATGTAGCTTGTGTGTGCCCCTTGTTCAAATGTAAATAAAAGTGTTATTCAAAATCTACAATAGTGTAATTAGTTATTTATAATCATAGAAGATTCTGCATCTGATACCCTGCACAAACAGTGATGATATTCAAATTGCAATTTTTCCCAAAGGACAGAGTGTGTTAATAAATCTTCTAACCAATATTTTCCTAAATGGATTATTTTAGCAGATTCGTTGGAAGGCGGACAAGTAGTAAATTGAGGTTGTGAGTAGGTTGGAGACGGTTTGAGAGAACTAGCCCATCACTGACAGATGTATACGTACTCCTGTGATATAGGTGGCAGTATGCATTTTTGTCGGAGGACGTGGCGCCTAATCATTTTCTTTATAAATCGTATGAAGAAGACCTTCAAGACCGCCTGCCGGGGCCGCTGGGTGGAGTGCGTTTGTCAAACCTGTACATTTTTCTTTAAAATTATTGAATCGTATACTACGTTATTGAACAACGTACATTTAAATAGCAATACTTTTAGCATGACATAATATTCCTGTTGATCTTATTGACACACACGGAATGGTTGCTGACTGGACATCAGCTAGCTAGCTAGCTAACGTTAGCTAACTAGTTTAACGCTATGGTAAGAAACATGTCTGTCAAGCTGTAGCTAGTTATAACTACTGCAAATTGAATGTAAACGTCAGTGAGTTCGGTTAGTAAAATTAATAGTAGTGAATGATAATACTCTTTTGAAACGTATGTATGTATTGGTGAAATATGGCAAATCAATGACTTGTTTAGCCGGATAACCAAACGTTTGTATACTTTTTTGTACCTACTCAAAGCTTCGGGCATTTTTCATTTTTGTATGAAACATGCACACAGGTCCTTTATGACTACTGATAGTCCACTTGTATGTGGTTCATGTGCCTTGTCTCAAGTTGCCTAATAAACAGCATAAGCTTTCTTGGGTGGGGAGTAAGTAACGGATTTCTTTCTGTCCCTGCCTCCAGACAGGCTCCTGAACTGTGTAAACTCAGTCTACACACCAAGAACTCTTCATGATGCAAAAGACGCAAATAGAAAACGACAACCTTTCCACACATTTCGACAGTGTTGGATCAGACTGTGAGCTTGAGGATGACCTCCCCTTCTGCTTTAGCTGTGAGGAGTGGTTTCCAGACAGGATGTGGTTAGAGGAACACTGGTGTCCAGCTGTAAAGTACATCTGCACCTGTGGAACCGAGTTCTCTTTGTACATGGACATGTTGAAACACAGCTCCAACCATGAACCAGGTCATTCCATGCTGGATCATTCCACCATAAAGAAGCGCAGGATGGAAATGATGAAACAGAAAGAAAGGCAGGTTAGATGGTTTAAACCAGTGCATATACATTCTCCTTTTAAGCCCCTGAGTTCTCCAAGTGTGTCAACGGTTGACCTCTGGCCTCTATATCAGCCAGTGGTGCTGTTGAAGACTCTGCGGTGTTTTGATAAGGAAAAACCCTTCCAGTGTGCCAACTGCGAGGAGGGATTTACATCGAAGAACAATCTGATCAGGCACCACACTGTTCACAATAAAAGGCGAGTTCTAGCCTGTGTGCTTTGTGGTGAGCTTCTGCCCATCAGTAAATCAGTGCCAGTACCCCATATATGTCACTCATCCTCCACAGCCCTCATGGCCAGGATTACAGCTGCCCCAAAGGCCAGAAGCACAACTGCCCCAGTGGTCACAAAAACGACAGCTTCTACTGCCCTCAGTATCACAACTGCACTGAATGACAAGGTGTTTAAGATGGATGTGGGTGAGGAGCATCCTATTGGTATACCCGAGGGAGCACAGAAATATACCCTTTCAAAGCACCGAGTGTGTGAGAACACAATGCTTGAGACGCCTGGGAAGGAGTGCTTCAGATGTAGATTGTGTCAATTACCATTTCATACTGCTCAGTTGCTTCAGAGACACGAGTGTGAAAAAGCTTCAGGTTATGTTGAACGGCTGGCGTTGATGCCAAACAATCGCAGGAGAGTGAAGCATTCTCCAAGCCCCTACACTCAAAACACTGCTGACAGAGAGCTTCAAGTCAATATCCAAGCTTCCAGAGGTATTCAGAGGTACCACAACAAGGAGGTTGGGCCCAACTCAGCGTTAAAGGTGCCTGCTGTTACAATAAAAACAGAATGTGATTCAGACGATGACTGTTATGTGATAGAAAGCTCTTCTTCTAAACCAACTCAGCTGTTAAAAATGACGTACGCCTCAACCCTTTCCCAGTAAGAGATAAACATTAACAATAAACAATTCCTAATTTGCAGACACCACATTTACACTAATGATTAATGGTCATAGAAGACTGTCTTGTAATGTGCTACACAGCAAGGTTAGGTTACATGTCGTTTTTTAAATGTCGTGCCCTGAATTTGTTACACATTCCTTTAAAAGGACATAGGTTTGCACTATCAATGAGGTCTGCATGATTAAGATAAATACGTCAATGAATGGATTCATGACAGTGATTTAATTATTTTTGCAAAGTAACTGCAAAATGGACAGTTTGAGCATTGTTCACATGCTGCCTTGCTGTTTGTATGTGTTTTTTTGCAGTTATTTTTAACCCTTGTGTTATCTTCGGTCATTCTGACCCATCAGTCATTGTGACCCACCGTCGTATTGCGACAAATTTACCGCATACAAAAACAAAGTGAAGCATTTTCTTTTAACCGTTGGGCTGTCTCAGACCCCCCACATTGCAAAGGTTAAAAGAAAATTATTTGTTTTTGTATTGGGTAAACACAACGATGGTTCGTTATGAACCTTTGGGTCATGTGACCCGAAGGCATCACAAGGGTTAAATCGTTATTTCATTGCCTAAATTAAAGAGAATATTTCCCTCTGCTGGTCGTGTACTAATAAATTGGTTTGTCTTTGTTCCTTTGTGTCTTGTTTTCTATTCTCCTGTGTAATGAAATGCAGATGAAAAATAAATGTTCTGCTGAAATGCAGATGAAAAAGGAATGTGTTGCTGGCCTCTAGTCAATAAGATGCTCTTAGAAGCTTCAAACATTCAAGATCCTGTACATCGACACTGTCAGTTGCCGATTTTAGCAGTCAGAGAAACATACCATTGCCGGCGCACCCCAAATTACAAAACGAAGTTGCTTTAGCATGGCCACTGTTGATGATGACATAGACAACGCGACGCTTGTTCTTACTACTGTACGAAAAAAATAGATGGAAAAATTAACAAATGTGAGTACGGGATCAGCCTGCAATTAATATGCACGTTGCAATTAATCAACTAGTATTGTACGCTCCTTAATCCGTGCATGTTGATTGAAGTCATAACGTCGTCATGGCTGAAGGTGTTCCTGAATTGTTCTCATGTGAATCGTTATGGTAGCTGACTAGCTAGCAAGGTAGAAGTCGTTAGCTGCCAGTTGAGGTTCTCAAGGAAGCCAATGCGAACAAAAGACATATAACTGCGATTCGGTGAGTATGAATTGTACCACATAATATCTGAATAATAATCACACGTGTGTTACTATCTTTAAACCATTTCATTGTTTAATTTGTTAGGTGTGAAATGACCATGTTTTGAATAAAATAATTCTAGTATGTCAAGAAACCTACTCCCTACTGTATATTATGTATTCGCTGACATGATTATAGATTTTTCTTGGTTATGTAGCCTATAAGCAATTTGATTAAACACTCGAGCTATGACAGACTTTAAAGATACATTTGCAGATATTAAGTCCCCCCTACCCTACGTCTTTTGCCATTTTAGTACATTTAAGCAACATGTACAATTAAAAGCATCTGCCGTTGCTTCTTTCGTAATTAAATTATTGGACATTTTAGCGATGACTGACAAAGTAATACCAATCATACATCATACCATATGGCCTAAGGGGCCAAACTATTAAATACAATGTCAAGTCTTCACTTGACTTTTTAAACTGTAAATATCTTATCTATTTGTCTTAGCTAAAGCCTGAAATGGGAAGTAAGATGTCTTTCAATAATGGAAACACTGAAGAGAAAAACCGACTCAGCATTTTCTATAGTTTTCTGTGACCATGTAAAGCCTATTGGTCAATGTAATGAAAAGCACCTTTGTAAATCCCAGAATAAAGTAGAACGTATGTAGTTGTAAGTCAAATGTCACAAATCTTGAAAGTTGACAAGCTATTTATTCTAGATATTTCTAATATGGTAGTTCATTCTCAATCTGTGTTGGCTGTGTTTTTTTAAATGTATTATTAATCTGTGACTACATTGTGTCATTGTTATTTATAGACATCAAGGGAGATGACGGCCTCCATGTTTTAAAAGGAAGACACTGCAGTTGTGGAGTTAACGATAAGTACAAGAGAAATCACAACATTAAGGAATCACACAAAGACCCAGACAAAACTTGACAAGGCTGGAAATGAACGTGTGGTCAAGCTTCTCCCATTAGAATGCCACATTGTTGATCCTATGAACATGAATTCTATCTCTGAAATGCATGTGGATAGGCCTGTAGAGGGGCAGGTACGTAGGAAACGTGGCCGCCCTCCCAAGAAATCTAAAATGCCTTTACAAACCGAACCATGCCCTCCTAGTTTACAAGGAACAAAGGATACAGATACATTATCTGCAACAACAAATGTTGCTCCTTTAAACACAAAGTGTGCAAAAGTTGTCAATGGCAACTCATGCAACACACCTGATGTGGAACCTTCTCTAAACCATGAACGTATTAACTCTGAAAATCCTATCTGTGACTCATCCAATCACGATCTTAAACCTCCAGATTCTATCCCAGTGCCACAGAAAAGGAAGAGGGGTCGACCAAGAAAAACTGTTAACACAGCTATAGGGGGAGCAACGGCAGATTCTGGTACTCCTGGTGTGGGGGCGCCTGTGAAGGAATCCACAAAGTCCCCTCCTCACTCAGGTGTGCACGATGCGACACAAGTCCACCCTGGAGGGAGACCGAGGAGGACGAGAGGGATACTGCACAATCTCACCCCAGAAGGAAGGGGACCTCCAGAAGTTGAGGTATCTATATCCAGTGGTATTTCAGAGAGACCAGAGATGAAAAAAGTAAGCAGACATCAAAGTACCCAGAAGGATAGTAAGGTGTTGAGCAACTCTGCCAGCTTTGATGACAGCAGGGTGCCTGGAAGAAGGAAACAAATGGAGGAGGATGGCGTGTTGAAAAATATAATTACTGATCCTCAACCTGTGGTGGGCCTAAAACGCAGAGGACGACCTCGGAAGAAGTCAACAGTCATGAGGCAGGAGGCGCTGATAGGATTACAATCAAATGAGGCAGCTGTGACTCCCCAGGATAAAAAGCAGTGTGGTCCCACAACTTCTGTCAACACCAACCCTGAAAAGTCACTCAATTCCGGGATCGATACAAGGCCAAAGTTGCCCGGGGATGTTTATTCTCAACAAGCTGTTAAATCTCTAGATGCCGTAGGCTCTCATGGAATAAGGTCAGCTAGGAGTGGTGAAGTCTTCTCTAAAGTGAAGATGGAGGAAATTGAGTTGGAACTAGACAATGATCATCAAATGTCAGATTATTTACAGTGCTACACAGACACCACTGTGAAATCTAACCCTGTTATTAACTGTGATGAAACAGAATTTGAAAAGCCATTCAAAATTGACAAACGCAGAGGGAATTTCAAAATACTGAGGGAGATGCAAGAACACCAGAAAATACCTCAGAGCACTCACTTTGGTAAAAAGGCTCGAAAGAAAAAAAGGTCTTGGTGGGATGACAGAGGGAATCTCCAAAGTAAGATCTCAGCGACAGAATCTCAACCTGACGGAGCAAAAGCTGAACCCTGTAACTCCAAGTCTGAATCAGAAATCCTGCCAGGTGAAAACACAGCTAGTCACCCAATCAGAAACGAAAGAAGACTAGAGGAGGAAACTGTAAACAGACTTAAAAGTAGTAAACGCAGGACTCGGCGGCAACAGGGCGACCCATCAAAGCGCGTGGAATGTGAGGTCTGTGGTCACACTTTTAAATACCAATGTCTGTATATTATTCACAAACGTACTCATACAGGGGAAAAGCCTTACAAGTGTTCTGATTGTGGCAGGGAATTTGCACAGGTTTCTAACTTTAACACGCATAAGAAGAGACATAAGTACACCTACCAGTGTCCATATTGTAAAATCAAGATATCAAGTGCGAAAGAGTTACGTATTCACTGCAAGATGCACAAGGCCCAGAAATCTAAGACTAGGGACAGAAAGCAGATTCAAAGCGATGTCACTCAAGAAGTCAGAGATTCTTCAAATAACAAAGCTTACCCTTGTACATACTGTGGGAAAGTATTTCGCTTTACGTCTGCGCTTAGGATTCATTTACGTATACACACTGGGGAAAAGCCATTCACTTGTCAAGTATGTGGGAAAAGCTTTACTCAGGGCCATGTCCTGCGCACTCATATGGGGACACACTGGGCTGTGAAGCCTTATTCCTGTAATCGATGTGGAAAACAGTTCTTAAAAATTAACATTGCAGAAAGGCATGTATGCTGCAGATACACTGTCAAGCATGAAGAACCTTCATTATCTTACACATGCCATGTCTGTAAAAAGACGTTTTCCAAAAAGAGTCAGTACAATAACCATTTGCAAACCCATTCTGGTGCAAAGCTTTTCTGCTGTTCGTTCTGTGATCAGCTTTTTGGTGATTTGTCCGAGTATAATGCACATAGCCAAGCATGCTCTGAGGAAAATACTCATTCATCCCTTCCAAGTGTCAAGGATCAGTCAGCAGCAACACAGTCAGATGCTCCTTCACCTTTCCTCAGTCAGTCAGCACCGTATCCCACACCACTCTCTACAACATCAGCCTCCTTACAGAGAAGTGAACCCTTGGGGTCACTGAAACGCAGAGGCCCCCAGACCTCACAGACCCGCCCCAAAAAGATTGTGTCCTCTATCCTACCCTTCCAAACAAGCATCATACCCTCCCATCATTTCTCCCACTTTGTATCCAAATTAAACAGACTGGATCAGAGATCGGACCCCAGGAAGTACTTATGCCCACGCTGTGGCCGTTTGTTCAGACACATGGGGCGGCTCAGGGCACACATGCTTACTCACGCCCGTGACCAGACGTACACATGTGGCCGCTGCGGCAAGACCCTGGAGAACTGGAGAAAGCTCTGGCAACATCAGAGCGTCCACCGGCAGAAGACTGGACGGTTCTCCTGTCCTCAGTGTGGCCGTGGGTTCCGCTTCGTGGGGTCCTATAAGAAGCACATGAAGGAGCACCTTGAGTACCGGTGGATTCAGCAGAGGCCCAATAGAGCCTTCCCCGGCCTCGCACGGCAGCCCCTGCTTCTGCCTTATCAGTGTGAGGAGTGCGACGCAAGCTTCGAGGCTCTAGATTTGCTGTTCAGTCACCAGCTTGGCCATTCCCCCTCACAGTACTCAGACAATGGCTGTGACACGGAGTATCCTTCAGACACTGAAGACCACGACGCACAACAAGGCATAACTTTAACCCTTAGCCCTCACACAGTCAGCTGTGGAATAAACTCGCACCCTGGACCGCACCATCCCTACCACTACCCCTCCCTACCTGGGAGTTCTGACAAACCCTGTTTCCTGTCAAATCACGCAGACCCACTTTATGCCCTGTCACCACAGACAACTGCTGCCTCCCTACTCCCAAGTCCCAATGTCCCACAAGGCCTCAGACCTTTTCAAACCGACTTAACTCCCACCAGCTCCACTCCGGGCCAACAGACACAGACAATGGCCAGACTACACGAACAAGAAAGTATTATATTTGGGAAGCCAGTTCGAAAGTATGAAAAAACAACTAAAGTCAACAATAACAGTTGTTCTTTCATCAGGACAAGGGAAACCACAGGTGTTGGTGTTAAGTGTGTGGAGTGTGGCGAGATGTATTCTGTCATATCAGACCTGTATGATCATTACTTGCAGCATGCCAGGGGAGAGTTGTGATGTAGAAGTACCCTCCCCCTCAATATCCCAGGTCAATCATGTGTGCCTCTTTGTGATCAGGAACGCTTTATGGTCAAATGCACAGAAGGTTTGGTTCTATTTTCAGGTCAGGAGTGTATAGAGACCCTTACTTAGAGGTTAATGCTAGGTTTGATTTTTGTATGCTCGATTTTTATCATGGGGTGCAGGTTATACTACACTAATGACAATGATCATTAAAGAAAACAAGATTGAGTTAGTTATGAATTGAACATTCTCTACTGAAAATATTGTGAATTGAAACTGTCTTTTTTACTTTTAACTTTTTGTCAAAGAAAATTTCAGAGAGCTTCAGCCATTGTGTAAAACATGTTATGGTATTATTGTTCAGTATTATTTGCTAGTTATACAAGACACATTTACAGAGAAGATTAACTGGAGTTTTCTACTTTTTTTAATTTATTTTTTAGTTTCTAACATTGAAATTAGTTGAAAATCAGCAAGCCTACTTCGTCTGGCTATCTCTCAGTTTGTTACCCCACAGAATGTGAAGGACAACAATAAAGTTGACTTATTTCAAAGAACAGAACTGGAAGTTGGTTTCATGGAAATACTGTGGGTTGTGTTGATCGATAATCCGTTGTAACGGAAACCCTTAACAGGCACTTGAAGCACCATCACAACATATCCATCCAGTCCTTCACAACGGTATTTTGTAAAGTTTTGACAGTGTTAAATTCTGACGTTACGACAGTGCCATACAGGGCTCTATGCATACGTCAAAACGCTTGTCAACGCTAACATTTTTAAACTTAATTTTTTTTAACTTAATGACTTTTTCCTCTTGATCTTTTTAGTATTCTGAACAACATAACACAAGTGGTATATTTTGTATGTAGATTGTAACATGTATGTCAACTGAACATGTGCATGAGGTGGAACCGTCTTTGCAGTCCGATGCTGAAAGAACAGCTGTAGGGAACGTGATGGATGATTTAATCAATGATACCTCGGGGTGGTGACCTGAGCTCTGTATTTTGGTATATTTGTGAATAAACATCTAATGAAAATATGATCTGTATTGTATGTGATGATGTCAGCGTTGTTAATATACAACTGGCACTGAGTCTCTTTAAAGGAGTATGGGGCGGCATTAAATGTACATATTTTAATGGTCATTGTTAAACAAGAAGATGAAAATGATAGAGGGGATGATATTCGTTACTTTCAAACACATTGATAACAAGGACACACAACCAGGTAGGCCTACTGCATGGTCTGATTGAATTTTAGGCACCTCATCATAAATGTAGGCCTTAGAGATAAAAACTGTTTTAACTAATAATTTTAAGAAATTTTGAAAAAGTTATATCAAACTGATAAAGATTATCTTCCTCCCATTCTACTGCTGTGATTTCCCACCATTACATTACTGCTCATTTGACATGTAAATAGAGGTTGCTTCACAGTTGCATTCATTCCATAGCCTGCTGTCTACTGTGTAAATGCTTGTTTAATACTCATTGTATTATACATTATAATTCCGTTTAAATAATTGTTTTAATTAAACTTTCCTGATTGCCAGTTTACCTCAGCCAGTCTCATCCTTTTGACATTTGGCATTTTTAATAGCCATTTATTATGTAGGCCTATTCTGCAGGTTACGACTTGTTAAATTGTGTCATGAATTGTATTGCCTAGGTGAAATGATTTCATGGACACAGATTAAGTTAAATTTAGGACAGAATATTCCAAATATATTTTGGTCCAGTAACATGCTTAAACGTAATGTATGTCTGTGAAATGATCTTAGCATTTTAGCATAACTTTAGCAAGTTAACCATTTACTGATCAGACCATCAGTAACAAGAGATATCTTGTTGGATGGCAGTCTCTGCTTAGTATTTATTCATTTCAATTGTGCACCAATGCAATATACTTTTCCTATGTCATACTGTAGATTAATCTGGTTATTGTTTGAATGGCATGACCAGAGTTCTGGACTGATGAGGCCAGAAACTTGCTCCAGGGAACCCTTCAGCCAGTGAACAGAGTGACATCACAGAGGAAGTTCCATTCTACAAGCAGGGGGTGGAGGGAAGGTGGATGGAGCAATACTGTCATTATTGTTTGTTATTGTATTATAATATATATCATCTTGAATCTACCCCCAGAGTCATCCTTGTGTCTCTAACCTTTCAAACATCTAGTTGAGATCGATTGAGTGCAAATATGCAGAGATTCCATCTTTACTTGACCTGATAATGACCTCCGGATGCTGGTTTGATTTCCAACATCAACGCTGAACTTTGCCAGAGGACCGCCGTCTAATCTGGAGAGGGCAGCGATGAGAGCTGAGGGTTACGTGTTTTAAAGATCCCATGACATGCTGTTTTTGGATGCTTTTATATAGGCCTTAGTGGTCCCCTTATACTGTATCTGAAGTTTATTTCCCGAAATTCAGCCTTGGTGCAGAATTACAGCCACTACGAGCAGTCCCACAATGAGCTTTCCTCAGGATGTGCTGTTTCTCTGTCTGTAGCTTTAAATGCTATGAGGAAGAAAGAGGTGGGGCTAAGTGCCATGCTTCGGTCTTTGCAAACCATGATGTCTCGAGGAAAACCAATATCGCGCTCACACGGTCGTAGCCCATTTTCTCATTGGTGGGCCAAATTCTCTGTGCGGGCAAAGCAGAGAAAGGGGAGGTAACCTTTGCTCTTATGACGTCATAAAACCAGCATTTTCAAAACCGAGCGTTTCAGCTTTCATTTTCTCAAAGGCGGAGAAGAATACCCAGGGCTTGGTTTACACCTATCGAAATTTCTAGCCACTGGGGGACCAAAGACAGGCTAGGGGAACTCATATTCATGTTAAATAACCTCCTAAAGTGAACATTTCATGTCATGGGACCTTCAAGTCTACAGGTTATGTCTGTGCTCTTAGTGAATTTTACTTTGTGTCTGATATAATTAATTCAACAATAGTGCGCAAAAGTCAGAAAACTACTGACATTTTGGAACCCGAAATGCCCAGTCTACCCTTCTAACCCCAACCTGCTCTTTAATATTTTGAACTGTACTTATTGTACACATTGCAATGACCTAAATGTAATATTTGTGAAAATCATCTCCCCCTGCTGGTGAAAAAGGCTAAATGGTGGTGGACTCATTGCTCACAAGTATGGGGCGCCGTTGGTTAAAGGTTGCATGTCCGTTAATCCTGCTCAATTTTCGCACATTTAGCACAAATAAATGCAGCAGAATTTTCAACTGTCACTTTTTTAAACATTTAGAGGGACCTGTTAAATGTAAATGCTAAATGCTAAATGCTAAATGCTAAATGTTAAATCTAAATGCTAAATGCTAAATGTTAAATGTGAATGTAAACGTTAAATCGGTCGCCGAATGTAAAGCTATATTTAGAAAAGAGCCAATAGCCGAGCTCCTGGCAGTAGCAGTGCACAAAGCCCCGCCCATACCTAGATCAGTGGGTGCAACGTGGGCGACAGGACTCAAACACGGCTAGTTATTTCCAGTTAGGAGAGATCGAACGCCCGTTATGGCAGGTGTGAGGGCAGCACTCTAAGGTGCAGGT
This sequence comes from Thaleichthys pacificus, assembly GCA_023658055.1. NCBI lineage: Eukaryota > Metazoa > Chordata > Actinopteri > Osmeriformes > Osmeridae > Thaleichthys > Thaleichthys pacificus. The sequence goes on along the minus strand of CM042871.1, from coordinate 3,978,074 downwards.
CTACCGGCGGTGCCGTCCACATCATTAATGGTAGTTGTTTTAATTTGAACTTCTTAATGCACTTTGGAGGAAGTTACCGTTACCTAATCCTAGCTAGCTAGCTAAAGTTAGCTAACATTTGTCAGGGTGACTCGGATGCTAAAGACTCGGATGCTTAGTTAGTGCGATCGCTCATTACAGTACCTTAAAACCCTTCAAAGTCAGTTGACGCTTGAGAAAGACAAAGCGTTATATCTCCCAAACCCTACATGCCAGAAACTAATGGCTGTGTTGTATCCCCTTAGAACGTTGAAACATGTCTTTATATGGTGGAGGAAGACCCTGGATGAGACCATGGGCTAGTAAATGATCTTAAAACACCGACAATGTCTATTCTGTACAAATAAAGATTTTACATAGAAGTCCTTAGATTCTCTAATTTTCCTCTCTGCCATGAAGGCTTCTCATCAAGGCCTGTTGTCCAGCTGACACATACTGGAAAGTTGCATCTGAGTGGCTTCACAACTCTGGACACTGGTAAACTATTCACTCCACCTTCCATGTTCTTCATCCACTATCTACTGTTTGAACAATAAAACACTGGCTTAAACCTACTAGTTACCGTCATGAAAATGATGTACTTGATCCTGACTCCATATCTTCCCTGCCAGACTTTCCTCATGGCGCCTGTATGGCCAAAACAGCATCCCAAAGTCTACCTTACCCTGGCTGGGAAAATTACATTGGAGGACCCGACCCTTTCCAGACAGGTAAACTTATATCATCAGTAAACTGAATGGGAAACTCACACTATCCTGCATCTGTACTTCTTTGTCTGCCATGGGCAATACAACAAAAAGCAAAAACAATTTTCCGAATGAACAGTTTGGACATGTTAAATTCCAGAAAGTCAGGGAGACTGCTTGTTTCTTGTTGTGCAGCCTTTCCTAAGCTTAAAGCTGATAAGGAGGCATCCATGAGTGAGGAGGAACCTGAGAGGTTCCACAGGGAGGAAGTCTTTGAGAAGGAACTGCCCCTGGTGGATCTGTGGAATGCCTACGATTTTAATTGCAGCAGGCGCTCTGCCCCTGGTGGATCTGTGGAATGCCTACGATTTTAATTGCACCAGGCGCTCTGCTGGACGACTGCAGGTAACTCAGACATACTTGTCTTGAGGACTTCTCTGATTTTTTGTCAAACATTTAGTCATTTAGCAGACACTCTTATCCAGAGCGACAGTAAGTACAGGGACATTCCACCTGAGGCAAGTAGGGTGAAGTGCCTTGCCCAAGGACATAATGTCATTTTGCACGGCCGGGAATTGAACTGGCAACCTTCAGATTACTAGCCTGCTTCCCTAACCGCTCAGCCACCTGACTCCCTAACACTACATACGCACACACTCACCCTACAGTAACTTGTGGTGGTGTGGAAACACACTTGTAATGAGTCAGCCCCATCTGCAAGTTAGAAGCTCTAATGTCAACCTTCGAACAAACAATGTCCTCTAGGTCTATTGGTATGTTTGGTTTAGCAATTAGGAGACTGATGTTCAGTCCCCAACATATTGCATTTATACCAAGTGATTTTTCTCTTTACAGACCCAAGAGGAGGTCTGCCAGCTAATCCGGATCGTGATGGACAACCGGACCCAGCTGTGGTGGGGAAAACATCTCCACATTGACCTCCTGAACCCTGAGGTGAGAGAATACTAAGGACAGAACAGGCCAATCACCAGAGGTCTGGTTAATCCCACAGTTCCTGGATGAAACTGAATGTATTCCTGTGTATCTTTCTCAGGGTTAGGTGGCTGTTTCAACAATTGAACTGGAGGTCACAGGGGTGCAGGTAGGGCTGGGCGATATATAAAAATAATTGATATCTCGATATTGTCAAAAATGTTACGATATTCAATATATATCTCGATATGTTTGCATTTGCATTTAAATAATAAAAAAACTCGATTTTATTTTGCCCCCATTAGAAAACAACAAAAACTATTTAGATAGAACAGCTATTGTTACAAAGTACAAAATGTGTAGTGCAAATGTAAGCAGTTGCCATAACATGGTACTTGCAACTTGACAAAATGGACCTGACATGGAACAATTCATGCAGAGGTCCTTATGTGACAGGACAAAAAGAGAGCAAAAGAGAGTGCCTGTGCGAGTGCAGTTTTCAACTGGTGCACATGCTCTTTGTGAGCATGTGCCCAAACGGTGTCTGTGTGTGTGTCTGTGTGTGAACACAGAGGAGCCAGACGGGTTTTTTTATATTCGACATTCATGTTATTTTCTTCAAAATTATTGCGATATTATCGCTAACATTCAATATATTGCCCAGCCCTAGGTGCAGGTCAGTCAAGCACCTAATGTTCACAAGCCGACAAACGCAACTTCAGGGTTTTCAGCTTTACAACCATTGTTCTCTCACATGTATATTATTGGGTGTGCTTTGCCTTCGGCAAGGGCACAACCTTTGTTCTCTCACATATATCTTATTATTATTTTCCCACCCCTAAAACTCAGTCAATATTTGGCCTACATAGACAACCTAGGTGTCAAATGTTTCGTCTTGGTCTCGATTGCGTTGCTTCTATTGGGATTTACGTTCCGTTGCACGGTTTAGGCTGAGCTCATGTTTTTGGGGCGAAAAGTGTCTTCTGTCAACGAAGGGTAGCAGTGCTAGCCTACGTCACTACGTCAGCACACGTTAGCAACGACGCATGGATACAACGTGATAGAGACGTTCTAGCACGCAAATTGGAGCTTGGATTATGAGTGAAAAATGCCAACCCCCAAAATTACCAACCATTGGGTCTTGTTGAGAAAGCAATTTCGAGTGGAACTGCCATCTCGGATTTTTTATTTAGGTTGTGAAAGTCTTTGTAATTTGAGCGAGTGCGGGTCGCCCGTGAGACTGCCTAGGCGGCAGCCATGCAAGCGTCATAGTAGTTTAGTATTTTCGTAGTTTTATAGTTCGGTCAATTCTACACCACAACACAGAAGGAGGGCAATGTTATGACGATATGACTATTGTGAAGACAGCCAGAAGGTGAGATTTTAATGTAGGTTGCTGTAAAAACTTTGATTGGTTTGCTACGTGAGAGCCCCGTCAGCCTCCGTTGACGATTGCGTCAGCTGTTGTCGATCTTTGATGAGTATTTTCTTAATTTCGTACCAGGGTCAATTCTACATCAAAAATCAGAAGGAGGGCAGTGTTATAAAGATATGGCGATTGCGAAGACAGCCAGCGCGTCAGCATATTTTTGTGATTTGTGTAAAACTTGGAATTTGAGTGACACCACGGCTTGTTTTGACGTTAGCCTCAGTCAGACTCGGCTCACCCACTGGCAGTGTGTAGTACTGTCTTCAATGCCACAGCTAAACTTTATGTCAAAAGAAACGTTCTCATTTCCGGCGCTTTCAAACAATCAGTGAAATGTGGAGCAACAGCAGCTAGCTTGCCTCTAGCAAACTTATTTTGAATTAGCCATTTCCCCCTACATTAATGTCAAACTTATTTACGTTTTGGGGGGCATATTTTCAGTTAGCAGACGGTACTGTTTGAATCGCGATTCCATACTGCCAGTGACAACGTTGTTACAGTAGCTTGTTTCAAAGGGGGTTTGCAGCTGTTTCAAAGGGTGTTCTTAATGAAATATGCAATATGAGTAGGCTAAATGCTTGAAAATATCACTAGAAGGGAAAAACTTACAACCGACGCAAGCAGGCACACCCTACAATTTCCCCAGAAATTGTACCCTCTCTAGTTATTATTTATTTTTGCCCCCCCTAAGGATCCGTCAATATTTGGACTACATAGACAACGTCGGTGTCAGAAGTTTCGTCTTGGTAGCGATTGAGTTGCTTGTATTTTTATTTACGTTCCGTTGCACGGTTTAGGCTGAAATTACGTTTTGGTGGCAAAAAGTGCCACAGGGAACTCAGTGCTAGCCTACGTCACACCGTCAGCACACGTTACCAACGACGCATGGATACAACGTGCATAGATGTGCTGTTGCACAGCGAGTATCGTGTTATGCCGTCGTGTACTAGAAGCACATGTACATTTAAGCAAATTAAGACTTGCATGTACAGTAAGTTTTGTCACATTAGATAATGTATTTCAACTCAAGCTTGTGTGGTGCGTCGCTGTCTTCAATGCCACAGCCTAAACTTTATGTCAAAAGAAACGTTCTAATTTCTGGCGCTTTAGCCATTTCCCCCTAAATAAATGTCAAGCTTATTTACGTTTTTGGGGGCATATTTTAGCAGATGGTACTGTTTGAATCGCGATTCCATCTGAAATACTGCCGGTGACAACGTTGTTACAATAGCTTGTTTCAAAGGGGGTTCTTAATGAATTAATGCAAGATGTGTAGACTAAATGCTTGAAAATAACACTAGAAGGGAAAAACTTAAGGGGACGGACCCATCTGCAACCGACGCAAGCAAGCACACCATACAATTTCCCCAGAAATTGTACCCTCTCTAGTTCTTGTATAATAGGCTACATGATAGCCAACTTTAGGAGGACTATGTTTGTGTGATGTGTAGCCTAACTCAAGCTAATCATAAACGAGGCAGTATTTCCATGTAACATTCAGTCATTTTATTTCAAACAAAGAGTGAATTAAAATCTTCTGCCAGTCTCCGCTACAGGTCCTGTCTGTTGGCCCTGACAATTAAGCACAATACATCATTAAAAAATAAATATTATGGGATTCTAGTTTTTTTTGTCACATAGCCATGTGAAAGGTTGGATATGGAAGCTGCAATCATGATTCATTCACCTGGCTTACTTTGAATGGGCTGCCGGGGCGTGAGTGTCTCCGCTATGAGGAGCTCCACAGCCTTCTCTCCCAGTCCCATCTTCCACTTAATCACAGCGTCTGCAATTACAAGTCATTAACTTATTCTCAGCACCAATTTGAACGTTGAACGCTGCGTGTAAGCCATAGTTCATGGCATCTCCAAACACCTACCACTCTCTTTCGGAACTCCAGCACCTTAAGGCGCTCCTCAAGGTCTTGGGGTTCAGCCTGTGTTTGGGCCACCTGTAGGTCCATCACTGGCACCTCTACAGTGTGTCTGCCCTGTAGTCGCTAGTGTTTTGACAAATATGTATCCCCCCCGCCACGATCAGAACAACTTAGGTATGCCTTACAATGAGTTGGCAAAGCTTTGAGTATTTTTTTGAGTGTCTTATATGTGCACTTGCCTGGCTGCCAGCTGTTTTCCTGGGCCCCCAATGGGTTCTCCTCCACCAGACCAGAGTTGACACCTAGGGGTATTGTGAAGGAATGATAACTATACTGCTAATCGATGCTGCTATACCAATCACTACCGCAAGTATATAAAATGTGTAATGCTTTATACTAAAACATATATCCAATTGTGATCAATTGATTTATTAAAAAACAGATTCGATCAGGCAACAGGATGTTTCTGTGTAAAGTAAGGTTGTGCTGAAATGTATCAGTATAGTAAGATTGTATCAGTATAGTAAGAGAATGTAACTTTGGTGTATGGGCAAGAATGCCAATGTCAGCTAAAGTAACCCCCCAACTAAGTCCCCTTATGTCTGCCGCAGGGCATGCTGAAAACCAAGAGCCCCGACCGTTGTTAATACAACATAAAAACTAAATTTTCCATTAACGATTAGTTTGAACCATTGTAAAAAAAAATGTTTTACTTTTGTTATTAGTAATTAATTGGTTATTCTTTCTTAATTGGTCATAGTTCACAAGTAGTTCTCAATGAGGATATATTTATTTAGAAATAATCAAATACCTACCAAGGAACTACCTTTGTACTAAATTTGCTATTACTTCCTGCTTAGTTAATCTTGGTTCCATATTAGTTAATAGTATTAAGTTCGGTGTTAATGTAGTACTACCTATTACTTCCTGCATAGCTGCTCGTTAACAACGGACCATTATTCTAAAGTGTTACCCTTATTTCTTTCCAGAGCTGTATATAATGGAAATCTAGTTAGCATTTTGTTGTGTTGCAAGGACAAGTGGCTCATGGTGACAATTCCAACTGTCTAAAATGACTTAAATCTTAAAGGTATCTTGGTTTTAAAGAAATATACAATTATATCAACAGAAACACCAACATCAAATCATCACCAGTGTCATAACGTATTTTACTCGCAGCCCAAAGGAAGCTAGCTTACTTGTGATCCCAACATGGATTGTGGGGATCACATTGTGTGTATTTCCAAGGAAATCCGCTATTGGAGAATATGAAGAACAACCAGAAGCCTAAAGGAAAGAAATACTTCAATTTTCTCAACAAATAAACAAAGACATTTTAAACAAGCCAATGCAACACAGAGTAAATATCCATGTTTGTGTTCAAAGTCAGGTCTTAACACATAGTTTTACAGACATAAAATATTGTGCAGTTTTAGTGTGTGACAACTATCTGAAGCTTTCCTTCTCATATACCATATGTATTTTCACACACAAGTTACTAATTGAGAGAGTTGCTGAACCTATGGAAAGGTATGTCCTTGGTTAAACACATGTGACATGGACACCGTATATATAAAGGGTGCTTGACAGTAGTTTAGGTACTACAGACAATCATGAAGGTTTTCATTCTTTTGGCTCTGTTTGCTGTGGCATGTAAGTACTGAGTATCTGTCCCTGTCTATTGTTTGAGTGCATTGAGAGAACACTAATATAAAACTATGTTTCTCCTTGATGAACCATCTCAATTAAGGTGGTTGTAAATGTTACTTTAAATTGAGTTCTGATTCTCCATTAGTTGCCGCTCCAATTGAGGATGACAAGATTGTTGGAGGGTATGAATGCAAGAAGAACGCTCTACCTTACCAGGTGTCCCTGAGCTCTGGCTACCACTTCTGTGGAGGTTCTCTGATCTCCAGCTACTGGGTGGTGTCTGCTGCTCACTGCTACAAGTCGTAAGTGTATTCACATGTGAGGGAAGTCGGGGAGTCAGGTGGCTGAGCGGTTAGGGAATCGGGCTAGTAATCAGAAGGTTGCTGGTTCGATTTCCCGGCAATGAAAAATTACGTTGTGTCCTTGGGCAAGGCACTTCACCCTACTTGCCTCGGGGGGAATGTCCCTGTACTTACTGTAATTCGCTCTGGATAAGAGCGTCTGCTAAATGACTAAATGTCTAAATGAGGGAGACGCATGCTGTAGATTTAATTCTTTAGCTTTAAACAGTGCAAAAAACAACTGACACCTAAACACCTAACTGATCATCAAGCTTTACAAACTAACCCTTGGGTCATCTCTGCCCCTCCAGCCGCATCCAGGTGCGTCTGGGTGAGCACAACATCGCTGTCAACGAGAACACCGAGCAGTTCATCAACTCTGCCAAGGTCATCAAGCACCCCAGGTACAGCGACCGCAACCTGGACAACGACATCATGCTGATCAAGCTGAGCAAGCCAGCTACCATCAACAACTACGTGCGCACCGTTTCCCTGCCCTCCAGCTGTGCTGGTACCGGCAGCCGCTGTCTGATCTCTGGCTGGGGCAACACCCTCGGCAGTGGCAGTGAGTAGTAACAGGAGAGCAGAACACTCAGTTGTTGTTGACTATATGTCAACAAACAATATACTATATGTTGTTGACAATATTTCAAAGTGTATATTCAAATGCATCGTGATTGTGTAGTAGACTGGCCATGCGACTATCTGGCTGCTAAACATTTTTCTTGTTTCCATCAAAGCCAACTACCCTGACCGTCTGAGGTGTCTGGATGCCCCTATCCTGAGCGACAGCAGCTGCAGGAACGCCTACCCTGGACAGATCACCTCCAACATGTTCTGCGCTGGCTTCCTGGAGGGAGGCAAGGACTCTTGCCAGGTAAGAGCTAAGTACTGATGTAAAACCAAGTTATAGTAGGTTAAACATCATCTCTTATGCTAGTCTGAGGGGAAATCTCTCCACTCATCCTTCCATCTCTGCTCTTTCTGTCTCTCTCCGTCTCTCAGGGTGACTCTGGTGGCCCCGTGGTGTGCGGCGGTCGTCTGCAGGGTGTGGTGTCCTGGGGATACGGCTGTGCCCAGAGGAACAAGCCCGGTGTCTATGCCAAGGTCTGCAACTACGTCTCCTGGATCCAGAGCACCATGTCTTCCAACTAAATAATCTGGACTGCAAGAAGCATCTGCTCTAGAATAGGTAATATTTAATGATAACATCTGTTATGACAAAATAAAACTTTGTTAACCTCAATGATTACCTCTTCATGGCTTGTGTTCATTGCAACAAACAAAACATACCAGTTCTTTTGACCACTAAATGTCTTTACTGCTACTTCCATTTTTTGCAGAAATTCCCTTTTTGCACACCACCTGCCTTGATATGTAGACTACTGTATACTACAGACTAGTGTTGTTTTTGGCGGCCTGTTTTAATTTTAGTTTTAGTCTAGTCTTTGTGTCAAGCTGTCATTTTAGTTTTTATTAGTTTTAGTCACGTTCATACTCTTTTTAGTCTAGTCAAGTTTTAGTCGACTAAAAGTCTGAGCATTTTAGTCTTATTTTAGTCAGATTCATCCATTACTATTTTCGTCTAGTTTTAGTCGACGAAAACTGATGACATTTAGTCTAGTTTAAGTCAATGAAAATTGTATTTTAGTGTCTTTTTAATCAAAACATAAGTAGTCTAAGCAGTAGTCTCAGGAGGCATGTTAATGCCAAAACCATTTGTTTAATGCAGGGGTGGGGAACGTCCGGCCCGCGGGCGGTATGCGGCCCGCGAAATCATTTGGTACGGCCCGCCATGGCACTGCAGGAACCATATTATTAGGTGCATTATTCGTTGGCAGCAGCACCATTTTAATATGTGGAAGAGGACCGTGGAGGCGCGCAGCGTTGCGTACCAATGTACTCAAAAATTTCGCTCGAGCGCTCTGCGCGCTCGCATTAAGTGTGGAATTCCCTTCTAGTAAATCAAACCCAGAATACGTTGTTGGTTTGGGCTAAGCCACGAATGTTTACAACGTATGGCTCCGCGCCTGATTAACACTCAGATCGATAAGCAGTCTAAAAAATTGTAGCAATATAAAAAATTATACGATCCCTTTCCATAATCATGATACCCCCCAAGAAATGTTCGATGCACCCCTAGTCAAAGCAGGCTGCATCCGTGCCAGCTAACATCACAAATCCTCACCAAAGAGAAGCAGTTCCAGCCATCACATTAGGGGTGAGTTAATTAAATGTTTGACCAAATATAGCAGGCACATTTTTAAGTTGATAATTCTGTACGGCCCCCGAATGATTTTATAAATATCCAAATGGCCCTTGGCAGAAAAAAGGTTCCCCACCCCTGGTTTAATGTATTGGTCTAGAATAAGGTATTCAAAGTCATGTTGTTGATGCCAAATTCAGTTCAGTGTGATTGCTATGTGAATGACAAAACTAGCTACAGTATTTGGCCAACAAGGGATGCTTAGTACACATGCAGTCAGTCAGGTAGGAACTAAGAACCCACTTTACACTGTCTCATACAAATACACACGCACACACACAGTACACACACTAGTCACACATGGTAACCCACTTTACACTCTCTCACAAACAAACACACATACGCTAGTCACACACGTTTGTCTCAGACTCTCAGTCGGTTTCAGCTCAGTAGCTAACGTCTAAAGCTAACGTTAAAATGAGACACATTAAGCACAGCCTCATGAGTTAGCTAATAATAATAACGCGACTAAACTAGATGAAATAACGTTATAACATTTCGTCTCGTTTTCATTTTGTAAACTACATTTCGTCTCGTTTTTATTCGTCAACGACATTGCATTATACATTTAATTATAGTCATCGTCACATGACCAGCATTTACGTTGCGTCTCGTCTCGTTTTCGTCACTCGATAAAGGTTCGTTGACGACGATATTTAGTCATAATTTTCGTTGACGAAAGCAACACTACTACAGACATACCTCTGTCCAATGGTGTGTGTGAAAAACAGGATACGTGAAAAGAAAAACAAACTTGTGCTGGGTCTTTAAAAATGTACAGTATATTGTTGAACTAAGTAAATATTTCATTTTTATAAGCGATTGTAAGCTATTTAAATAATTTAAATCTAGTTTGCAAGCTGTGTTGCAAGGACAAGTGGCTTATGGTGACACTTCCCACAGAGTATTAAAATAACTAATAGATAGATAGATACTTTATTAATCCCGTGGGGAAATTCAGGTGTCTCTCACAGCTCTCATATTTACAATAATAACAGACGCCATGTACAGACAGTACGGTACAATACAAACAGACAATACAATAAGTTATGTACAGAGTAGATAAAATAAAATGTATATTGTAGATGTATAGTGCAAAACAGTGTATGTATTAGATGTAATGTAAATGTAATATCATAAAGGTTTCTCGGTTTTAGTTAAATATACTATGAAACATTCTGAAACACAGTTTTCAAAACATCACCAGTGTCATAACTTATTCTACTGTCAAGCTAAATGAAGCTAGCCTACTTGTGATCCCCACATTTATGTGTTGCGTTTATTTCCAAGGAAATCTGCTATTGGGGCATACAAATAAAAGAACAACCACATAAGCCCAAAGGAAAAAATAATATTTTTAAATTTTCTAAAAAAAAGAAAAGAAGTTGTAAAAATGCCAAAGCAATGCAGAGTAAATGTTCATGTTTAGAACTTTTGCTGTTGAAAGTCAGAACCTAACACAAAGGTTTACAGACTTCAAATATTATGCAGAATATGAAGTAAGAGTCTGATCTATCTAAGGCTTTCCATCTCATATGCCATATGTCTTTTCACACACAAGTTACTAATTGAGAGAGTTGCTGAACGAATGGAAAAGTATGTCCTTGGTCTAAGAGATAGGAATTGGACATTGTGGTTATATAAAGGGTGCTTGACAGTAGATTAGGTACTGAGGTAACTGCAGAAAATCATGAAGGGATTCATTATTTTGGCTCTGTTCGCTGTGGCATGTAAGTATGGAGTATCTGTCCTTTTAAGTTGTTTAAAAGAACTGACAGAAAAATAATATAAACTAAGTCTGAACTGTGTTTTTCCTTGAAGAACATCTCAGTAAAAAGGTTGTTATATCATTCTCCGTCAGTTGCCGCTCCAATTGAGGATGACAAGATTGTTGGAGGGTATGAATGCAAGAAGAACGCTCTACCTTACCAGGTGTCCCTGAGCTCTGGCTACCACTTCTGTGGAGGTTCTCTGATCTCCAGCTACTGGGTGGTGTCTGCTGCTCACTGCTACAAGTCGTAAGTGTATTCACATGTGAGGGAGACGCATGCTGTAGATTTAACTCTTTAGCTTTAAACAGTGCAAAAAACAACTGACCTAAACCCCTAACTGATCATCAAGCTTTACAAACTAACCCTTGGGTCATCTCCGCCCCTCCAGCCGCATCCAGGTGCGTCTGGGTGAGCACAACATCGCTGTCAACGAGAACACCGAGCAGTTCATCAACTCTGCCAAGGTCATCAGGCACCCCAGGTACAGCGACCGCAACATGGACAACGACATCATGCTGATCAAGCTGAGCAAGCCAGCCACCATCAACAACTACGTGCGCACCGTTTCCCTGCCCTCCAGCTGTGCTGGTACCGGCAGCCGCTGTCTGATCTCTGGCTGGGGCAACACCCTCGGCAGTGGCAGTGAGTAGTAACAGGAGAGCAGAACTCAGTTTTGTTGACTCTATGGCAACAAACAATATACTATATGTTGTTGACAGTATTTCAAAGTGTCAATTCAAACGCATCGTGACTGTGTAGTGGACTGGCCATGGTAATATCTGTCTGCTCAACATCGTTGTTTTGTCCATCAAAGCCAACTACCCTGACCGTCTGAGGTGTCTGGATGCCCCTATCCTGAGCGACAGCAGCTGCAGGAACGCCTACCCTGGACAGATCACCTCCAACATGTTCTGCGCTGGCTTCCTGGAGGGAGGCAAAGACTCTTGCCAGGTAAGAGCCAAGTACTGATGTAAAACCAAGTTATAGTAGGTTAAACATCATTTCTTATGCTTGTCTGAGGGGAAATCTCTCCACTCATCCTTCCATCTCTGCTCTGTCTGTCTCTCTCCGTCTCTCAGGGTGACTCTGGTGGCCCCGTGGTGTGCGGCGGTCGTCTGCAGGGTGTGGTGTCCTGGGGATACGGCTGTGCCCAGAGGAACCAGCCCGGTGTCTATGCCAAGGTCTGCAACTACGTCTCCTGGATCCAGAGCACCATGTCTTCCAACTAAATAATCTGGACTGCAAGAAGCATCTGCTCTAGAATAGGAAATATATAACATTAACATCTGTTATGACTAAATAAAACTTTGTTAACCTCAATGATTACCTCTTCTTGGCTTGTGTTCATTGGAACAAACCAAACATTCCAGTTCTTTTGACCATTTTAAATGTCTTTACTGCTACTTCCATTTGTAAAATAATTGCTATTAATTAACTAAGTGCTGTGAGAACCCACACTTGTCCCAAACAAAATCAGTAATGATGACTGATCTCTTGAAAATTGAGTCAGTGTTTCCGTTATCTGGTAATTACCGTACTTTGACCAGAAAAAATGTGTGCCAACAGATTTTAATCTCTCCGGTCTTAATGTCTGGTGAAAATGAACAATTCCCTTAACCACAGTTAGAATTGTATTAAATAGGCTTTAATGACATGATGACTGCGCTCCATGTTTATGGGGGTTTAACTTTTGCAACAACTTGCTAAATGTTTATTTATGAGTTAGGCGACCTACGAGTTGTCAAATCTGCTTAAAATATTCAAAAGTCTCGGGGAAGTGATGATGAATTGTCATTGATGACAGGTGCAAACACGCCGGCAAAGAAGAGGCCAAAGTATGGAAAAGTATAGTAACAGACAGGCCCGGTTCTAACCCACTTTAGTAGGGGGGGCAATGAGACATTTGGGGGGGAACAGAAATGCAACTCCCCAAAGATCGTGTCATTGTTATGCATTTTAGCAGTTAAAGCTGTCAATTTGACGCAATCTGAGAGAAACTTTGCGTACAAATTGATAGATCTTTGTGTGGTTAGTCTGCCAGTCCTTTTGTTCTGAGCAGCTTGCGCCATAGTTGAAGCGGAATATGGATTGTTTGAACTGGGGTGGGATGGTTGCATGGGCGGATCTACAGGGGGGCAAGGGGTAGAGCCTTGCCTCCCCCTCAGCTGCCCCTCTAACTTTGGTGATCCAAAAACTGTACTTGTAAAAACAAACCGCCACTATGTCCACAAGCTTCTCAAAACTTTGAACTGAACAATACATTTATACAAAGTGAAAATGTTAATTTTTTATTTTAAATCCATCCTATTCTGCCCCTCAAATAGCCTACTTAGCTATGTCCTTGCATCAAACGTGCAGAGCGGCGTTCACACAGGCTGGCTCGCACACAGCGAGTCTGCTGCGGTGCGGTGGCACTGCATCCCGGCAAAGACTGGGGCGACTGAGCTTCCCCCAAGCCTCTGAAGGTGAAATCAATTTCCCCAGGTGAAGTTTAAACACACATGTTTAACTTAAGGTTACATTTGTAATGAATGTCATGTATGCTAAAGACGATTCAGCATCAGCAAAAACTGCGAGTCTATTACGTTTGTCAAAAGTCAAATCGCTCCCTCGTGATATTGCAAGAACCCTATGCCCTTTGATCAGTTTCGATTTTGGTAAAGAAAAGAGAACAGCTTAATATAAAATCTTGTTTGTATCCATAACGTTTAGGCCTACTGATGATCGCCTGTTTCGCCGACGTTACATTAGGCTACAACACATAATACAGTGCCAGTTGGGAGATCAATAATTGTTATATGATTAGCTAGAGCAGTCCTATAAAATCCACTTACTTTCATCATTTGTGAAACATTTTGCTGCAAAGCACTACAACCGTCGCCTTAAAGATCCTGTAAAGTGGAATTGAAAACGAGTTTTAAGTACACCACACCACAGAAGAATGTGTTATTGACTACTCATCCAAATTCGAATGAAAAAAACACAGACAAGTATGTTAAATTAGGCTTTGAAATCGTGAGAAAATCAGCACTCTTCTCTGCTTGAGACTGGGGGGGCGTGTCGCCTGAAGGAGCTGAAGCTCCGCCCCTCGCTGCCTACCACCCAGATAATGGACGCTGCGTCAAGCCGAACAAAACAGTATAGAATTAGAATTTATTTGTTCAATGAGTGAAACATACAAATGCATATAAATGAAATGTTCCCCTGAGCTGTAACACAGGAGTAAAAATGGACACCAGAGACAGCAGACATTTGCTACCAGAGACAGCAGACATATGCTACCATTTCACCAAAATACCATCATTCTACATCGAGTAACCTAATATCAAGTTAGCGGTTTGCACTAACTCATAGCAGAGATACTTCTGGAAAAGTGATCTAGTATAATTATAACAAGCACACAGAACTGAGTGATGAACTGCTGGCGGCGGTGGATGGTCCAGGTGCGACCGGAGGAGGAACGACCGGGAGGGCGATGCTCGGTACGGCTCCGTGCTGCAAGAGAAGCCGTGTGTCCCTGAACCCCGTCTGTCTCTGGTCCATGTTAAAACTATCCGCCATGAAATGGTCACTGCAGAGGCGGCTGTTGGAGTTTATCCGAAGCTTTCCATGAGTGTGGCTCTTCACAAAATCAATCCACCTATTTTTCCTTTCCTCATCAATAGGGAAATTAAATAGCGTTGCAGCGCAGCTGAAGTTCTTGCATCCAGGGAAGATGCAGTTGCGGGTGAAGGGAGACATCCTGAAGCTAGCTAGCTAGCTGATGTAGGCTACAATAACAGTACAGCAGGAGGAGCCATTCAGTGATCTGACGTAGATGGGTCAAAATGACGTAGATAGGTAATATTTTGGCTCCGACCTGATCTGAAAACGGAAGAGAAACTGTTATACGGTCTAACTCCACATTTCAGTGCAACAAAGTTTTCGCGCTTTGCACATGCTTTCAGGAACTAATTTCACACGTATATAATGTACTGTACGGGGAGTCAGGTGGCTGAGCGGTGAGGGAGTCGGGCTAGTAATCCGAAGGTTGCCAGTTCGATTCCCGGTCATGCCAACTGACGTTGTGTCCTTGGGCAAGGCACTTCACCCTACTTGCCTCGGGGGGAATGTCCCTGTACTTACTGTAAGTCGGTCTGGATAAGAGCGTCTGCTAAATGTCTAAATGTAAATGTACTGAGAAGCAAATCATGGAATTTGCTGTACAGGATCTTTAAGACGAGTGGTCCTTGCTCTAAAGGACCTGTACCGTCTGCCTGAGGGCAGGAGAGTAAACAGGTGGTGGCCTGGGTGAGAGGAGTCTTTCAAGATGTTATTGGCCCTGCTAAGGTAGCGGGAGCGGGCAATAGATTCCAGGGAGGGCAGTGAGCAGCCAGTGATTTTTTGGGCTGGGTTGATGACCCTTTGGAGGGCTCTCTTGTCTGCTGCAGTGCAACCGGAGTACCACGCCGAGATGCAGTAGGTTAGTATACTTTTGATATTGGTGCGGTGGAAGGCCACCATCAGACTACACTCCAGGTTGTTTTTCCTGAGTACTCTCAGGAAGTGTCGTCGCTGCTGTGCCTTTTTGACTGTCTCTGAGGTGTTGGCAGAACATGAGAGGTCATCTGATAAGTGGGCTCCTAGGAACTTGAAGGTGTGGACCTTCTCCACACAGTCCCCGTTGATGTAGAGTGGGGCCGGATCTGCACTTTGCCTTCTGTAGTCCAGAATTAATTATTTTGTTTTTGTGGTGTTCAGTGACAGATTGTTGTCTGAGCACCACACTTGTCAGTTTCTGTACTTCATCTCTGTACGCTGATTCGTCGTGTCCTGATATGAGCCCGATCACGGTGGTGTCATCAGCAAATATAATGATGGTGTTGGTGGGATGGGTCGGAGTACAGTCATGAGTGTACAAGGAGTACAGTAGTGGGCTCAGCACACAGCCTTGTGGAGAGCCAGTGCTTAGCGTAATGGTGGAGGAGAGGCGGGGGCCGAGTTTTGCAGTTTGTAGGAGGTTTGTGAGGAAGTCCTTTATCCAGGTGCAGATGGATGGGGAGAGGCCTAGTGCAGTTAATTTGCTGACTAGTATGTCAGGGATGATAGTATTAAAAGCTGAGCGGTAGTCAATGAAGAGAATTCTTATATAGGTTCCACGGAGTTCCAGGTGGCTCAGTGCGGTGTGGATGGCTACCTCGATGGCATCTTCCGTGGACCTGTTTGCTCTGTAGGCAAACTGATGCAGGTCAAATGTGGGGGGAAGGGTTGATTTGATGTGCCGTGAAACCAGTTTCTCAAAGCACTTCATGATTACAGGTGTAAGTGCAATCGGTCTCTAGTCATTCAAGATGTTGATGGCTGGTTTCTTAGGAACGGGGATGATGGTAGCTGATTTTAGGCAGGGTGGGATGGAGGCTAGAGAAAGAGAAAGGTTAAAGATCTTAGTGAAGACCCCAGGGAGTTGGTTGGCACAGGAATTGAGTACCTTTCCAGATACTCTGTCAGGGCCAGTGGCTTTCCTTGTGCTCACTGATTTGAGCACACATCTCACCTCGTGTTCTTGTAGGGTGAGCGAGTGGCTGCTGGGGGTTGGTGGAGTCAATTGTGGTGGGCCTGGTGACTTCGAAACGGGCAAAGAAGTGATTAAGTTCCTCTGCCAGTGAGGCATCAGCATGGACAGTGCTGGAGTTGCTGTTCTTGTAGTTGGTGATGTTTTGGATTCCCTGCCACACTCTCCTTGGATTATTATTAGTGAGATGGTCTTCGATTTTTTTCCTTGTAAACCTTCTTGGCATCTTTGATGCCTCTCTTCAGGTTGGCTCTAGCAGTACTAGACAGGGCCTTGTCACCTGACCTGAAGGCGGAGTTCCTCTCCTGGAGTAGGGTCTTGACATCGCTTGTCATCCAGGGTTTCTGGTTAGGAAACACCCGTATCCTTTTGACTGCAGTCACACTGTTTGTACAATGATTGATGTAGGACAGTACAGTTCCTGTAACTAACCACCAGATGTGAAGAGGCTGCAGGTGTCAGCTGTGGGTACACACCACAAAATAATCAGGCTGATTTTGAGCCAATCTCCCCACTTCCGACAATCCTAAATAATGTCCCGATTATCTTGATGGTTCTACAGATTATTTTATCAGATTATCCCTTGGTGTGAAGTGTGTTATATCGCAATCCTCATGTCATCATTGAAAAAGTGTTACTTGCTTTTACAGTAATACAATATGAGTCTCTACCTTTACTTTGTAAGCCAGCAGAACAAACTAGTTAAGATGATACATTTATTTAAATTCTGAGTGATTTAGTGTCACTAGAATTTCTTATGTTCTGTTAACATCACTTTGGAATGCTTGAAAAACTTTTTATCATCAATGCACAAATAAACTTATTGTAACACCTGGTTAGGTATTGTAGGTGATGGGCCTTTGTTAAGGCAAACAGTTCAGACAGGAGGTAGGCGGCTGATATAGATATATGAAAAGCATATTAATTACATATTTCCTTAAAGCCGCACGACAACGTGCACAAGTGCTGTCACTTCAAACAGACAAACAGAAAAGGGCGAGACTAAAGCAGCGGCTAGACATAGGCTACATGGACAACATCATTAACATAACTAAACAATCCAAAACAGTTACATTTCACAGGGCTACCCTAGACACGTTTAAAAACACTCACCCTCAACATCAATCGGCAAACATTTGCCTGCACCCGCGTGCTGCCGACAGTATTCAGCCCGCAATTACCCGTGCCTCCCATTAAGTGGCCCAATTATGACTTGCGCAGGTAGTGCACCTGTATATCCGTGTCCTACCTGACACATCTGGCCTCATATGTTCCCCCCTGGCTTAATAATGTCACAATGGCATGTTACTAAGGGATAGAGCCTTGCAATAATGATGTCACGTGTACAACTTGAGTTTTAAGTAATTGTTCCAGAATTTTCAGACAGAGCCTGAAAGAATAGTGTACAACTTTCTTATAACAGATAACAATAGTTAATAGTTACATGAATAGTTAGTATAAAAGTTAGTTCCTAATTGTTTACATTCATTAAAAATGGCTCAATGGGTCAGGCCCAAGTTCTCCGAAGTGACCCAGGGGTCTCTTCGGAGAAACCTAAAAAGGAGATGGGGGAAAAAAAAAGATAAAAGGACAGTCATTTGCACGATTTTTCTTCCTGTTCTTGATGCTGAGCTGTGTTGGAAGACCTTTGAGAAAGTCTGCATCTTCAACATCAAACAATGACACAGATTCTGGTAAGTGTTTGAAGGAGCCCTTGGACTGAACTAAGTTCCCTCTCAGCCGATAGCTGTGTTACACACCATCTGGTGAAGGCAGTGTGCGAATTATACAATGACAACGGGGGTCAACTCAGTCCCCCCCCCCCCCCCCCCCCCCTATTGTTTGTAGTCATTTCTTTCTGAAATAAAAAGGTTGTGGGAATCTCTCCAGATTCTGACAAGCAATGAGACATCTTGCTTGATATAGAGCTAGCGATAGCTAGCTTTTAAGTTGGTGGTTAACCATGTTTCTATCATTAACATTCTTGTGAATATTCTACAGCTAATTTCCATTACATATACATTCGTGACAGATTTTTGGGGTATTAGATAGCAAACTTGCCTTTCTTGCACTTTCTCACGACGCAGAACGGACCGCTACACTGAGGTGATTCAACAAGCTTCTGTATTGCACACTGCCTGGTCACTCGCGCGCGGTGTTTCTTGATTTTTATCGGGCACTGGTCACTCGCGCTGTGTTTATTGAGTGAATTTTGACTATGGCAGTCAGTGTAATAGTGTGATATTCCCTGCCATGAAGTCAAAATTTCTGTGTACCGCCAACCTGTTATTGAATGAATATGGTAACTATATTGTGATATTTACGATTACAGGTAAGAACGATATATAAATGTATCGACTCCCCCGACGTGTGGTTTTTACCTCTTTTGGGGGGTCAGACCCCCCAAACCCCCCCGTAATTCGCACATGGTCAATGCCTTCTTGTGGATACTAGTTATCAAAGATGATCAGAACTCAGAAATGATAAGTACCGGTATTTAAAATATCAAGTATGAATAAATCAGATTTTATTGTTTCTCTTATCATTTTGACAGACACTGTATGTTCTGGAAATCTCCTGTCAAAGCACGTGTCACAGAGAGTTGGCATGCTGCTCTTTTGCGGGGGCCCAAAATAACACTGTCATAGCATTACAGTCCTTCAGATATGCACGCAGACTCTCAAGTCTCACGCATTTCGCTGTGACACTCACACATTTTAACAATTTCTCACACACAAGTTGAGAAGGACAATTTTGATTAAGGAACAGAAGGGTAAAATTTAAGAGCCACTGCAAATTTTACCCTTCTGTTCTTCACTCAAAATTGTCCTTGTTTTCAAATCATCACCAGTGTCATAACTTATTCTACTCGCAGCCAAAATTAAGCTAGGCTACTTGTGATCCCCACATGTATGTGTTGTGTGTATTTCCAAAGAAATCTGCTATTGGAGAATCTGAAGAACAACCAGAAGCCTAAAGGAAAGAAATACTTACATTTTCTCGACAAATAAATAAGACATTTTAAACAAGCCCATGCAACGCAGAGTACAAGTCACGTTTTAAACTTTTGTTGTTCAAAGTTAGGTCTTAACACAGGTTTACAGACATAAAATATTGTGCAGTTTTTGTGTGAGTGACAACTATCTGAAGCTTTCGTTCTCATATACCATATGTCTTTTCACACACAAGTTACTAATTGAGAGAGTTGGAAAGGTCAGTCCTTGGTTAAACACATGTGACATGGACACCGTGGATATATAAAGGGTGCTTGACAGTAGTTTAGGTACTTTAGGTACTACAGACAATCATGAAGGTTTTCATTCTTTTGTCTCTGTTCGCTGTGGCATGTAAGTACTGAGTATCTGTCCCTGTCTATTGTTTGAGTGCATTGAGAGAACACTAATATAAAACTATGTTTCTCCTTGATGAACCATCTCAATTAAATGGTTGTAAATGTTACTTTAAATTGAGTTCTGATTCTCCATTAGTCGCCGCTCCAATTGAGGATGACAAGATTGTTGGAGGGTATGAATGCAAGAAGAACGCTCTACCTTACCAGGTGTCCCTGAGCTCTGGCTACCACTTCTGTGGAGGTTCTCTGATCTCCAGCTACTGGGTGGTGTCTGCTGCTCACTGCTACAAGTCGTAAGTGTATTCACGTGAGGGAGACGCATGCTGTAGATTTAATTCTTTAGCTTTAAGCAAAAAACAACTGACCTAAACACCTAACTGACCATCAAGCTTTACAAACTAACCCTTGGGTCATCTCCACCCCTCCAGCCGCATCCAGGTGCGTCTGGGTGAGCACAACATCGCTGTCAACGAGAACACCGAGCAGTTCATCAACTCTGCCAAGGTCATCAAGCACCCCAGGTACAGCGACCGCAACCTGGACAACGACATCATGCTGATCAAGCTGAGCAAGCCAGCCACCATCAACAACTACGTGCGCACCGTTTCCCTGCCCTCCAGCTGTGCTGGTACCGGCAGCCGCTGTCTGATCTCTGGCTGGGGCAACACCCTCGGCAGTGGCAGTGAGTAGTAACAGGAGAGCAGAACACTCAGTTGTTGTTGACTATATGTCAACAAACAATATACTATATGTTGTTGACAATATTTCAAAGTGTATATTCAAACGCATCGTGATTGTGTAGTAGACTGGCCATGCGACTATCTGGCTGCTAAACATTTTTCTTGTTTCCATCAAAGCCAACTACCCTGACCGTCTGAGGTGTCTGGATGCCCCTATCCTGAGCGACAGCAGCTGCAGGAACGCCTACCCTGGACAGATCACCTCCAACATGTTCTGCGCTGGCTTCCTGGAGGGAGGCAAGGACTCTTGCCAGGTAAGAGCTAAGTACTGATGTAAAACCAAGTTATAGTAGGTTAAACATCATCTCTTATGCTAGTCTGAGGGGAAATCTCCACTCATCCTTCCATCTCTGCTCTTTCTGTCTCTCTCCGTCTCTCAGGGTGACTCTGGTGGCCCCGTGGTGTGCGGCGGTCGTCTGCAGGGTGTGGTGTCCTGGGGATACGGCTGTGCCCAGAGGAACCAGCCCGGTGTCTATGCCAAGGTCTGCAACTACGTCTCCTGGATCCAGAGCACCATGTCTTCCAACTAAATAATCTGGACTGCAAGAAGCATCTGCTCTAGAATAAGTAATATTTAACGATAACATTTGTTATGACAAAATAAAACTTTGTTAACCTCAATGATTACCTCTTCTTGGCCTGTGTTCATTGCAACAAACAAAACATTCCAGTTCTTTTGACCACTTTAAACGTCTTTACTGCTACTTCCATTTTTTGCAGAAATTCCCTTTTTGCACACCACCTGCCTTGATATGTAGACTACTGTATACTACAGACATACCTCTGTCCAATGGTGTGTGTGAAAAACAGGATACGTGAAAAGAAAAACAAACTTGTGCTGGGTCTTTTACAGTATATTGTTGAACTCAGTAAATATTTCATTTTTATAAGCGATTGTACCTTCCCTAGCATGTACCTTCCCTAAAAAGGCGTCCGCCTTTTTCCTTTTGCCATAGGGTGGCATGTAAAAAAGGTGCTGGCAGTTGAAAAAAGCAGTCAAGTGTGAACACGGCCATAGGTCATTTTTTGGCTCCGCCCATTAAAACCTGATCTGAAAACAGAAGAGAAACTGTTCTACGGTCTAACTCCACATTTCAGTGCGACAAAGTTTTCGCGCTTTGCACATGCTTTCAGGAACTCATTTCACACGTATATAATGTTCTGAGAAGCAAATCATGGAATTTGCTTTACAGGATCTTTAACAAGCTGCTAATGTTCTTCTGCTACAGGTAGTCACGCGTTTTTGTGACGTTAGTGACGTTAGTAACATCAGTGACTGTGGCTAGCAAGTTAGCCACCATTAGCTTAACTTTTCGCCACAAAAACTTTATTTCAACTTAACCGTTAAACGGAACATAAATAAAAATACAAGCAACACAATCACTACCTAGACGAACCTTTTGACTCCAATGTTGTCTATGTAGTGAGTCAGATGGCTGAGCAGTGAGGGAGTCGGGCTAGTAATCTGAAGGTTGCCAGTTCGATTCATTGGCCGTGTCAAATGACGTTGTGTCCTTGGGCACAAGGCACTTCACCCTACTTGCTTTGGGGAGAATGTCCCTGTACTTACTGTAAGTCGCTCTGGATAAGAGCGTCTGCTAAATGACTAAATGTAGTCCAAATATTGAGGGATCCTTAGGGGTGGGAAAATAAATAATAATAATCAAAATATATATGAGAGAGAACAATGGTTGTGCTCTCGCCAAAGGCTTGAGCACACCCAATAATAAAAACATATATGAGAGAGAACAATGGTTGTGCTCTCACCAAAGTCTTAAGCACACCCAATTAGATTTCCAGAAGGTCATAAAGAAAACAATAATGAAACAGAGGGAGGGACGACAACCAAAAGGTTGTTTGCAAGCCATGATGTCTCAAGGAAAAACCAATATCGCGGTCGCACGGTCATAGCTAATTTTCTCATTGGTGGGCCAAATTCTCTGTGCGGGCAAAGCAGAGAAAGGGGAGGTAACCTTCCCTATTCTGACGTCACAATACCAAGTGTTTCAGCTTTCATTTTCTCAAAGGCGGAGAAGAATACCCAGGGCTTGGTTTACACCTATCGACATTTCTAGCCACTGGGGGACCAAAGGCAGGCTCGGGGGAACTCATATTAATATTAAATAACCTCCTAAAGTGAACATTTCATGTCATGGGACCTTTAATATATAAATGTGAGAAATGTTTGTCCTCTTTGGTGTCTGTAAGGCTTGGTTAGTATGCTGTCCAACAGTGAAATAAACAAACTAGAATGGCCCTCAGAGTTGTTACAGCAGGGACACAGAGCACTCAAAGAATCCATAAAGCCAAAGCCTCCTTCCCAGAGGAGCCAATTGTCTGCTTTATAACGGCCGATCGGGTGGTTGCACTATAGGAGAAGTACTGGGTAAGTCAAACTTTTCAATATTTTTTTTTCTGATTTGACTGGTGACTCTATACATGCGGTCACTGACCATTGAAAGTGCAGTTATGGCTCAGTCTTGTTAGCCCGAAATAATTGCCCTCTGACGTAACCAACATGGCTGCCAGGTCACACTGTGTCTTGACTTGTTTAAGCCATGTAATACGTTACACTGCTTAGCAAACAGTTTTTTCCAAGTACCACCATTGTATTTGAACCACCATTTTGCCTTTTTCACCAGCAGGGGGATCATTTTCACAATATTACATTACAGTTTTTTACAATCGCTATGACAGTTTTTTCAATACCTTTAACAAGTTTCCTAAACTCTTAACGCACCAACACACCTACCACACACAATTGGCAAAACTGTTATTTCATGCTCAAAATCACACATTGTAAACTAAACTCAAACACTAATTGTCATAACATAAAAATACTAAACATGACACCATGTCTACCAAACACTAACACACATTCTTTTTTCACAGGAACATTTAGTCAATCATAGCACGTGTGTCATAAAAAACACTAACATCAGATGGAATTACAGAAACTGCATTCATTTATGCAGGTATGTGTCAGGTCTCACAGTATATGGATCATAGATTGTGTTTGCAAAGCAGTTTCTTTTGAAGCCTCTACATTTTTTGTTGGGTTTTGTAAATGCATGCATTTAGTTTCTTTTGCTGTATAGATTCAGAACAAAAAATGAATGACCCATCTCAGAGTAGCTTTATAGAATGTATGGTTACTGTACTGAAAAAAAGAAGACAGAAACATAATTGCTGCATTTGCAACAGGACATTACTGCAAGAAATATGCAATATACTGTAGCTTCCATTTACAGTATTACCCTAGCTCTGGCCCTTCTCTGAGCGCCACCACACATTCTAACTCCTCTCCCTCTCCCTTGTCCCACTCCTCTCCCTTGTCCTGGTACTTGTCTCCCTCTCCCTCGTGCAGGCATTACTGTATTTTTACTTTCTTTGTGTTGTTCTATATTGTTATTTTTCCACACAAGATCAGCCCAAAGAGGTCCTCTTTACTGTATATAGCATATGGTCATGCGATTGAAAGAACCTCAACACCTGAGTGTTTCCTAGTTGGGAATCAGCTGTGATTTACAGTATTTGCATAACTTCAGCTGTTTCTCAGTAGCAATGGAATAAAATACAGGGGATATATTTGTGTTTCAATTCACAATATAAACATCTGTTCACTTTGACTTTAGACAATAATTTAGGTTTTGAACATGATTTTATCTGTTTTGATGACAGTGTGAAAGCATTGGTAAATTGGGCAGTAAAAATCGATAGTTTTGGTTTTGGTTGAGCTTGTGTGTAAAAGAAGTTCAAGCATTTAAAATGTGTGTTTACTCTATGCATTTTGTGTCAAAGCAACAAGAAATGTGTTAATTGTACAGCCTACACAGACGGATATTGTGCTAACTGTGTTAAGAGTTTAGGAAACTTGTTAAAGGTATTGAAAAAACTGTTTTAGCGATTGTAAAAAACTAAGTCATTTAGCAGAGGCCTTTATCCAAAGCGACGTACAATGAGTACAATTAGAAGTATTAAAGAGCAGGTTGGGGTTAGTCAGGTAGACAGGGCATTTCGGGGATCGAACTCCCACTTTTTTTGTCTAGGAGCCGACCATGCTAACCACTAACCAATCCTGTCCCAAAACGTCAGTAGTTTTCAGACTGTTGTCCACTATTGTTGAATACATTGTATCAGACACAAGGCAAAACGCACTTAGAGCACAGACATGACCTGTAGACTCCACACTTAACCCTGGGCCCCCTTTTCCCGTCGCTGCCCTCTCACAGAAGTCCTGTGGCTATCTCAGCCAGATATTTGAAAGGTTAAAGAGACAAGACACAAGGATAACTCTGGGGGCAGATTCAAGATTATCTATTTTTTTATTTGATTTTTTGATCCAATAAACAATGACAGTATTGCTCCATCCACCTTCCCTCCACCCCCTGCTTGTAGAATGGAAATTCCTCTGTGATGTCACTCTGTTCACTGGCTGAAGGGTTCCCTGGAGCAAGTTTCTGGCCTCATCAGTCCAGAAGCAAAACTCTGGCCATGCCATTCAAACAATAACAAGATTAATCTACAGTATGACATAGGAAAAGGATGTAATGCAACTGCGAAGCAATCTCTATTTACATGTCAAATGATCATGAGCAATGTATGGTGCGAAATCACAGCAGTAGAATGGGAAGATAAAGTTAATATCAAACTGATAAAGATTATCTGAATTTCTTTAGATTATTAACAGTGTTTATCAAATCAAACCATGCAGTAGGCCTACCTGGTTGTGTCCTTGTTATCAATGTGTTTGAAAGTAACGAATATCATCTCCTCTTTATCGTTTTCATCTTCTTGTTTAACAATGACCATTAAAATATGTACATTTAATGCCACCCCATACTCCTTTAAAGAGACTCATTGCCAGTTGTATATTAACAACGCTGACATCATCACACACAATATAGATCATATTTTCATTAGACGTTTATTCACAAATATACCAAAATACAGAGCTCAGGTCACCACCCCGAGGTATCATTGATTAAATCATCCATCACGTTCCCTACAGCTGTTCTTTCAGCATCGGACTGCAAAGATGGTTCCACCTCATGCACATGTTCAGTTGTCATGAAAAAAAATAACGAATAAAATAGCCGAATTGACTAATGTTTTGACACGTCAGAACTGTTTACAAAATACTTGTCAAGTACTGGATGGATGTCACGCTTCAAGTGACTGTTAAGGGTTTCTGTTAGAAGATTATCAATCCAGGCAACCCACAGTGTTTCCATGAAACTAACTGCCAGTTCTGTTATGTAAAAACGTTGTTGTCGTTCACATTCTGTGGGAATACAAACTGATAGATAGCCAGACGAAGTAGGCCTACTGATCTTCAAACTAATTTCAATGTTAGAAACTAGACAGAAAAAGAAAGTAGAAAACTCCAGTTAATCTTTTCTGTAAATGTGTCTTGTATAACTAGCAAATAATACTGAACAATAATACCATAACATGTTTTACTCAATGGCTGAAGCTCTCCAAGATTCAGCCATTGAGAAGTAAAAAAAGACAGTTTCAATTCACAATATTTTCAGTAGAGAATGTTCAATTCATAATTAACTCAATCTTGTTTTCTTTAATGATCATTGTCATTAGTGTAGTATAACCTGTACCCCATGATAAAAATCGAGCATACAAAAACTCAAATAAATAAGGGTCTCCATACACTCCTTACATAATACAAAAAACTAAAAAAAGATTTAAAAATTCTGTGCATTTGACCATAAAGCGTTCCTGATCACAAAGAGGCACACATGATTGACCTGGGACATTGAGGGGGAGGGTACTTCTACCATAGGTTCTACATCACAACTCTCCCCTGGCATGCTGCAAGTAATGATCATACAGGTCTGATATGACAGAATACATCTCGCCACACTCCACACACTTAACACCAACACCTGTGGTTTCCCTTGTCCTGATGAAAGAACAACTGTTATTGTTGACTTTAGTTGTTTTTTCATACTTTCGAACTGGCTTCCCAAATATAATACTTTCTTGTTCGTGTAGTCTGGCCATTGTCTGTGTCTGTTGGCCCGGAGTGGAGCTGGTGGGAGTTAAGTCGGTTTGAAAAGGTCTGAGGCCTTGTGGGACATTGGGACTTGGGAGTAGGGAGGCAGCAGTTGTCTGTGGTGACAGGGCATAAAGTGGGTCGGCATGATTTGACAGGAAACAGGGTTTGTCAGAACTCCCGGGCAGGGAGGGGTAGTGGTAGGGATGGTGCGGTCCAGGGTGCGAGTTTATTCCACAGCTGACTGTGTGAGGGCTAAGGGTTAAAGTTATGCCTTGTTGTGCGTCGTGGTCTTCAGTGTCTGAAGGATACTCCGTGTCACAGCCATTGTCTGAGTACTGTGAGGGGGAATGGCCAAGCTGGTGACTGAACAGCAAATCTAGAGCCTCGAAGCTTGCGTCGCACTCCTCACACTGATAAGGCAGAAGCAGGGGCTGCCGTGCGAGGCCGGGGAAGGCTCTATTGGGCCTCTGCTGAATCCACCGGTACTCAAGGTGTTCCTTCATGTGCTTCTTATAGGACCCCACGAAGCGGAACCCGCGGCCACACTGAGGACAGGAGAACCGTCCAGTCTTCTGCCGGTGGACGCTCTGATGTTGCCAGAGCTTTCTCCAGTTCTCCAGGGTCTTGCCGCAGCGGCCACAGGTGTACGTCTGGTCACGGGCAGTGAGTAAGCATGTGTGCCCTGAGCCGCCCCATGTGTCTGAACAAACGCCCACAGCGTGGGCATAAGTACTTCCTGGGGTCCGATCTCTGATCTAGTCTGTTTAATTTGGATACAAAGTGGGAGAAATGATGGGAGGGTATGATGCTTGTTTGGAAGGGTAGGATAGAGGACACAATCTTTTTGGGGCGGGTCTGTGAGGTCTGGGGGCCTCTGCGTTTCAGTGACCCCAAGGGTTCACTTCTCTGTAATGAGGCTGATGTTGTAGAGAGTGGTGTGGGATACGGTGCTGACTGACTGAGGAAAGGTGAAGGAGCATCTGACTGTGTTGCTGCTGACTGATCCTTGACACTTGGAAGGGACTTTAAAGCTGTCTTTTCCTCAGAGCATGCTTGGCTATGTGCATTACACTCGGACAAATCACCAAAGGGCTGATCACAGAATGCACAGCAGAAAAGCTTTGCATCAGAATGGGTTTGCAAATGGTCTTTGTACTGACCGTTTTTGGAAAACGTCTTTTTACAGACATGGCATGTGTAAGATAATGAAGGTTCTTCATGCTTGACATTGTATCTGCAGCATACATGCCTGTCTGCAACGTTAAGTTTTAAGAACTGTTTTCCACATCGATTACAGGAATAAGGCTTCACAGCCAAGTGTTTCCCCATATGAGTGTGTAGGATATGGCCCCGCGTAAAGCCTTTCCCACAGACTTGACAGATGAATGGCTTTTCCCCAGTGTGTACACGTAAATGAACCGTAAGTGCAGAAATGAAGCGAAATACTTTCCCACAGTATGTACAAGGGTAAGCTTTGTTATTTGAAGAATTTCTGACTTCTTGAGTGACATCCCTTTGAATATGCTTCCTGTTCCTAGTCTTAGATTTCTGGGCCTCGTGAATCTTGCAGTGAATATGAAACTCTTTTGCACTTGATATCTTGATTTCACAATGTGGACACTGGTGGCTGCACTTGGAGCTCTTCTTATGTGTGTTAAAGTTAGAGAGCTGAGCAAATTCCCTGCCACAATCAGAACACTTGTAAGGCTTTTCCCCTGTATGAGTACGTTTGTGAATAATATACAGGGATTGGAATTTAAAAGTGCGACCACAGACCTCACATTCCACATGATTTGAAGGGTCGCCCCGTCGCCGCCGAGTCCTGCGATAACAATTTTTGAGTCCGTTTATAGCTTCATCCTCCAGTCCATATTCTGTCCTTGAGATCTTACTTTGGAGATCCCCTCTGTCATCCCACCAAGACCTTTTTTTCTTACGGGGCTTTTTACCAAAGTGAGTGCTCTGAGGTATTTTCTGGTGTTCTTGCATCTCCCTCAGTATTTTGAAATTCCCTCTGCGTTTGTCAACTGTGGATGGCTTTTCAAATTCCGTTTGATCAAATTTACTAACAGGGAATTCCGGCTTCACAGTGGTGTCCGTGTGGGATTGTAAAGAATTTGACATTGGATGATCATTGTCTAGCTCCAACTCAATTTCCTCCATCTTCACTTTAGAGAAGACTTCACCACTCCTAGCTGACATCCTTATTTCATGAGAGCCTATGACATCTGGAGACATGACAGCTTGTTGAGAATAAACATCCCTGGGCAACGTTGGCCTTGTATCGATCCCAGAATTGAGTGACTTTTCAGTGTCGGTGTTGACAGCAGTTGCGGGACCACACTGCTTTTTATCCTGGGGAGTCACAGCTGCCTCATTTGAACGTAATCCTCTCAGCGCTAGTGCCACCTGCCTCATGACTGTCGCCTCTGGTTTCTCTGAAATACCACTGGATATAGATACCTCAACTTCTGGAGGTCCCCTTCCTTCTGGGGTGAGATTGTGCAGTATCCCTCTCGTCCTCCTCGGTCTCCCTCCAGGGTGGACTTGTGTTGCATCGTGCACACCTGAGTGAGGAGGGGACTTTGTGGATTCCTTCACAGGCGCCCCCACACCAGGAGTACCAGAATCTGCCATTGCTCCCCCTATAGCTGTGTTAACAGTTTTTCTTGGTCGACCCCTCTTCCTTTTCTGTGGCACTGGGATAGAATCTGGAGGTTTAAGATCGTGATTGGAGGAGTCACAGATAGGATTTTCAGAGTTAATACGTTCATGGTTTAGAGAAGGTTCCACATCAGGTGTGTTGCATGAGTTGCCATTGACAACTTTTGCACACTTTGTGTTTAAAGGAGCAACATTTGTTGTTGCAGATAATGTATCTGTATCCTTTGTTCCTTGTAAACTAGGAGGGCATGGTTCGGTTTGTAAAGGCATTTTAGATTTCTTGGGAGGGCGGCCACGTTTCCTACGTACCTGCCCCTCTACAGGCCTATCCACATGCATTTCAGAGATAGAATTCATGTTCATAGGATCAACAATGTGGCATTCTAATGGGAGAAGCTTGACCACACGTTCATTTCCAGCCTTGTCAAGTTTTGTCTGGGTCTTTGTGTGATTCCTTAATGTTGTGATTTCTCTTGTACTTATCGTTAACTCCACCAGTGTTTTCCTTCTAAAACATGGAGGCCGTCATCTCCCTTGATGCAGATCCTTTCTTCAGATGTCTATAAATAACAATGACACAATGTAGTCACAGATTAATAATAAAAATTTAAAACACACACAGCCAACACAGGTTGAGAATTTTCCTTACTATCATTTTAGAAGGACCTGCACTACAATAAATATATTGTCAACTTTCAAGATTAATGACATGTGATTAACTAATTATTCACTAAAAGTATTACTTTCAGTGTGTAGTGTCCACGTTTTTCATTCAATTGGATTTAGAGGGTCACTGGAAACTGCTTGAGTCTGTGTAAAAATAATTGTCATCGAACACCTGACCATTTAAATAAGTACAAATGTTTAAAGATCATGACACGTGTGATTCATATTCAGATATTATGCAGTACAATTCATACTCACCCATTAGCAATTACGTGGTCATATTTTGTTAGCATTGGCTTAAGAACCTCGTCGAACTGGCAGCTCACGTTTTCTAACGTAGCTCTCTAGCTAGTCTGCTACCATAATGATGAACATGGTTAAAATGATGAGCCACCTTTAGTAATGAAGCTTTACTCAAAACGCACGAATTAAGAAGAGTTGATTAATTGCAACGTGCATATTATTTGCCGCCTGATACTCTCCTACTTTTTACGATTTTAGTTCTGTTGCCGCAGAAAGAACAAGCGTCGCGTTGTTAATGTCATCATCAATAGTCGACATTCCAAAGCGCATCGTTTTTTAGTTAGGGATGCGCCGGTGTTGTGCCAAAAAGTGACAATCCGCCCAAAACTTATTGTGACTGTTTGGTCTCTAAACACTGCTGTAGACGTAGAGTCGTAGACTATATAAACTGTGGATAGCAGTGTTTAGCAGAAGGTCACTATTTTGCCATGACACAGGCTCATAACATGCTGTGCATTTAGAGATATTGGGCAAATAATTAGCTGAGAGTCAGGTGAATGAAGTACTTCATGGTTGTGTTGTTTGGTTGGCACATACATTATTGGTTTGTGAGATGGAGTGATTTCATAACGACACTGACTAAACACAATTTGCTTATTCTCTGGATTTTCGAAGCTTCCGCCTAACATAATCTAGCCTGGGAATTTACAACTGTATAACTCGAGACAACTATATCTCAGTATGCTTGCGCCTCATCCATTAATTTTATATCATATAATATATATAATATATTTATCATATATAATCATCCCTTACTTCTCAGCCTCAGAAATGGTTGAAACGCGTGAGAAATACAAGGTGTTGCGTGAGAGCGATAAATAGCTGAAATGCGTGAGTCTCATGGCGAATGACTGAGACTTGAGACTGACTTAGTCTTTGGCCACACAGAAGTGATGTAAAAGTATCAACATGGTATAGGCTACTTTCTTTCCAGGCACAATTTTAGAGTATGGTCAAACAAGTAATATATCTGTGTCTTAGTCACAGAGAAACCCAAATTCCCAGTATTAGCCTAATTTGCGTCTTTTTTTTTCTTTTACCAGGTAGTACTTTAGTTTAAATTAAAATTGAAATGAGAATATCCAATAGGCCTATCTTTGGTAGCATTGGTTTATGTTAAACATCCCTTTAACATCTGACTTCAACTAATCTATGGATTGCAATCTGTCTGACTCTGCTGCCATTTCTAGTGAGAAATTTTAAATATGATTTAAATATGATCTTAATTTAAGCTAAGTGGCTAGAAATGCCTAGAATGTAGAACATAATGAGAAGGAACACCTGTGTTCCACATCCACTGTTAGATGTCTGCATGTGATCACAAGGTTTGTAATGATTGTGCCAACTTCCCACCCCACCATTGACCTATACTAATAGGGACGTTTTTTACCCTAAATACTAGAAGTACAGTAGCATACAAATATGTATCCTCCTCTCTCCATCTCTCAAGCATGTAGGTTTCAACACAGTAACTAGATTTGAAAATGAAAACATAACACTACTTCTAATAGTATTGTTATAAACAAAACAAGTACACTCCAAATAACCACCTGCTGTTGTTATTTATTGTAACTGTGTAGTAAGTATAAAATAAATTGAACATCCAATATATATCTGTCTCCGTGTAACACATGTAACTCATTTTCATATCGTATTTGGACTAAGTTTCAAGGAGGCCAACATATACGCTACTAGAGGGCACACAGGTTTCTCCGTCTTCTGAGAAAACCTTTTGACAGGGCATTTGTGACGTCATTATTCAGCGACGCTCAACGGTTTGTGTACAATTTCAAGCCTGATAGGACCAGCTGCATGCATCAAACGTGTTTTTGTTTTGTTTTGTCTCCGTCTTGTACTTATCGAAATGTGAGTAAAACTTAACATTTCTCATCAGACAGTCGAATCAAAGTTTTTGCTAGTTATAACTTACTGGTAGCATACCCTTGCCAGCTCGTTGCTACATCAGCTCCCTGGCTAATGTATGCGGAATGCGCAACCATTGCGGATGTGGTGCAGAAAAAAAGCGCATCGATGCGACAGAACATAATGGGTGTATTAAGTCTGATTTACCGGTTGAATACTGTGAGCTATCTCTAATAAGATGATATAGCTAAGACGTGTACTATTGTGTATTTTTCTGTTACAGACTTTATATTCCCTTCCTTGTCGATGTTCCTTGACTGCCGATTGTGGCATGAAGATTGCCGCTGGGATGCAGCATATTCGACTTTTTGATGGTCCTACAAACATTCCTACTTCTTAAATATCTCTGCTGATTAATCTCTCGTTTAATTTATTTTTATAAAAATGAATTGCTGGACTACTTGTTAGCTTTCAGCGAATATACTCTCATATAGCAGGGTGAATGTCCACCCCATTGACTATTTCTGCTCAAATCATCTTAATGTCTAATTAGTTTATATTCCACTGATCTCAGTTCCTGATCTTGTTATGAGATGATCACAAGACAATCTGCTTTAAGTGTAGGCTTATGTAGTGGTGGGGTGACCAACAAAGTGGATGCCCTCCAATAGCTTTTTACTGCAATTGTGCAATTATTACATTTAAAGTAATTATGTGTGTATGGTGAAAATACCTTTTTATAAAGTATATCAACACCACTGGGCTTATATTTGTACAGCAGTTTCCTATGAACATGTGCCGTGCCCTGTGACAGCATAGAGCCAGTCAGTTATAACCTGCATGCAGATACACTACTGCAGTACCTGCAGGCTATGTATGTATTTAGCAGACGCTTTAATTCGAAGCAAAACACTACAGGAAGGGATTTGAACCTGTGATCTCTTGATCTGCAGTGAAGTACTCTAACCACTGAGCTAAACCCTCAGACCCTGTGTGAATGGACCAGTTAACCTGCCAGGCAGTCTGTCTGTGACCTAGGCCTGACTCATGACAGAGTACTACGAGGAAGGTGGACTGCTGTATGAGCAATCACCTCCCATGCACATCAAAGTGGAGTCTCCAGAAGGACCCTTAGGAGGGGCAGTCTCAGAGGACGGCTTCCCCAGGGAGGATGAGGACTCCGATGGGAGCTGTGACCACAGCAGTGGGCTGCCTGGGGGACTTCCCTTCAATGTTGTTGTGGTGCATCCCAACATCATGGCTCCTGGCATGTCCTCAGACGACCTCCTGTCCATTGAACAAAGTAAG
Organism: Thaleichthys pacificus; assembly: GCA_023658055.1. NCBI lineage: Eukaryota > Metazoa > Chordata > Actinopteri > Osmeriformes > Osmeridae > Thaleichthys > Thaleichthys pacificus. Next base: position 3,944,619 of record CM042871.1, on the reverse strand, counting down.
CTGTGTTTCATAAACAAGTATATCATAGTGAAACGGTAGAAATGGATATAAGGTGGTCTTAAGCCACTGTAAAACCAAATTTAAGAGACTCGATGAAATTATTATTTGTATGCATGTCTTTCTGTGTGGTAGACAGAGGTGTCTCTTCTGCGCTAGCAGCAGGTGGTGTGGGTAAACGGAAGAGCCGTTTCAGCGGAGCTGAGCTGGAGGTGCTGGTGTCGGAAGTCACACGGTGCGAGGGAGAGCTCTTCGGCCCAGCCGGGAGGCTCCGACGTCGGGAGAGAGAGCGCATTTGGGCCGACATCCTGGAGAGAGTCAACGCCGTGTCCAGAGTCCCGCGCACCCTCCGGGAGGTCAAGAAGCGCTGGGATGATTTGAAGAGACGCAACGGGGGCAGGCTGGCTGACGCCCGGCACCGCAGCTGCTACCTGCCCTCCAGCAGAGGGGCTTCAATGCTGGGCCGGTCACAGGCCAGTCCCAGGCTCCATCAGAACAGGCAGAAGCAAAGCACCAGAGGAAAGACCACTTTCCAATGCTTCACAGATTCTGACCCAGGTAAATGTATGTTATTTGTTATAAAGGTAATTGGTTTGATATTGAACGGAATTACTTTGTCCATATAAAACTATTGATCAATAAGTTAGGTCATTCCAAATTAGGCCTTGCCAAGTCCAAATTGACCTTTTTTGCCATCATAGTACTTTTTCTCAAATTCTCAGTGACCACGAATACTTAATTTTGAATATAAACAAATGACACAGAATCCAAATATACATAATTATTTTCAAATCTATTCCAGCAGGAGGGGGTGAAGGGTCTGAGAGAGATGGCTTGGACAAAGAAGAGGATGTTGGTGAGCGGGAAGGGGAGACAGGAGAGGCTGATGAGGGTGCAGAGAGCAGCATGGAGGATAAACTGAGCTTAGGTCTTGGACTAGGCATAGGACCACCCCCGGCCTCAGAGCGCTGGCTGCCTCCCTCTCCTCTCTACAGTGCCCCTTTCCTTAACGGGAGCCCTCAGCCTAGTCCTCAGCCCTCCCTTGGTGCCCAGCAGGGTCCCCTAGAGGCCCCTCCTCGTGGCTCCTGGCTGGAAGACGAGCTTCGAGGGCTGGGGGATGCGGCTCTGCAGCTAGGCGACCGAGTGGAGCAGAGTCTGAGGGAATTCGGAGAAGGTTTTCGACGCGACATGAGAACACTAGTTGCCTCACAAGAAACGCTGGCGCACAGTCTACAACAAAACAATGTCCTGCTGCAAAGGCTTCTGGGAGTCCTGGAGGCACAGCAGCAGCCTCAAACACAACAGCAGCAACAACAACCAAGGGTTCAGCAGACGCAGCCAACTCAGCAGCAGATTCCACAGCAGACTCAGGCACAACAACAACATGGACAACAGTCACAACAACACATACAACAGTCACAACAACACATACAACAGTCACAACAACAACACGTGCAACAGTTGCAACAACAGCTGATACAACCGTCACAGCAACACCCACTGCTACAACAGGCAACACAGCAGCAACCACAACCAGTACAGCAGCAGCCACAGGAGCATCAGCAACACTTTCAACAACAAACCTCTCAACCTCATAGTAGTCAGCCAGCTTCAGCAATCCCAACATTGCCACCTCCCCCAGATATACTGGATGGTACCTTCCATCCTGACCCACCCGTGGGGGTGAAAGGAACTGTCCAACGGCCTCGGCGGGGGAGAACTGTAGATCATAGGAGAAGACGGCGGCGCTAGAGATGTGTGTGTATATTTTACAAATAATATCCCATTTGTTCACAACTGCAGGGTTCTTCACAGATAGCGAAATGTATTAAAAACAAAGCTATGGATTTGGATGTTTGTCTGTCCACAAAATAAATATTGGCTAAATTGCAGTGTGTCCGGTTCCACAGTCAGTGGTACAGTAGTTGATCATCAATTCAATTGGATGTTAATGGTTTAGATGCTGAAATACAAATATATCTGCTAAACTGGGTTATGGCACTAAGCCTTTGAATTAATTTGTGCTTTGTGCAAAAGCTTATGTCATTTAAAAGAAGGATTTTATTGCAGCGATCGTGCTGGGCTTATGTACTGCATGTACAGGATTTATGTTAATGTACTGATTGAGTTAGTACATTACAAAAAAGCAAGTCTAGTTTCCTACACATTTTAAGTACTGTACATCAATTAATGGAAAACAATTCAACTCGTTTAACACTAGTTAATGTGTAGAGGCTGTGAGGGAGTTTACTGTGTGTTCTCTAGTGACTCCAGGAAAATCATGCACTTTATTGGATTCATGATTACTTAATGTAATAAGGTGCTTTTCAGTGTCCAGATGAAGAAAACAATATAATGAATAAATCATATTAATCACTTAACCCGGCACTGTCTAAATTGTATATAGACAATCGTTACATTGACATAAAGCACTTACATATATGTTTTTTAATGCTCTGCAGTCTAGGGTAAATCATCAATTATCAATCATAATTTTGCATGATTTGTGGGGAAAAATTAAACCAAATGTTTGACAGTAGACAGCATTGCACTGTAGTTTACCATTCAGGTATAATAACGACAACATGTTACTACCAATATTTCCCAGTATAGTTCTTAAATAGAAAATCATCTTTCGTGATGCATTTTTAACAAGGTTAAATGAAACTAATATTGGTTTTCATGGATTAAATGTATTGATCGTTCTATTGGGTACTGTGCAGTGCACTCTTATATTGCATGCATCTTAATGTGTAGATAGTACAATTCAAAAGGAAACTGCAAACAAACATTTATGTACCATTTTGATTTTTTTTTAACTTTGTACAGTAGATAGCTAAAATCTGTTGACCCAAAATGTATACCCTAATGATTAATAAAGTCAACTCTAAACAAATATTCCCAGAGATATTATGGTACATTATTTCAATTTTCCCAATGTGTGTATTTCTCACCAGAGCTCTATAATAGTATGTAATGAGATTATACCACACCAACACACACATTAGACTGCGTGAGAATATTTTTGCTTCAATTCTTGAAATGACCTATTTTAATTTTAAACTGACATTTGCTACAACTTTTTGATAAAAGCACAAGATGAGAAAAGGAGAAACGAAGGCTGCATTTCTAGTGTTGAAACGGGGCCCGCTACGTCACAGCACATTCGCTTTTACTGCTGCTTTGTTGACGAGGAAGAGAGCCGGGGTGCATGAGTGTTAAAACATGGCCGCTGTGCACTCACTCGAATCACAGGTTAAGCAGGGTATTCGTATCGAGAAACTGGAAGAACCTGGGGTGATGACAGACCAGTGTGAATCTGAAAGTACATTTGAATGGGCTGAGAAAAGTGAAAGCGTTGTAACTTTCGAGAATTCGTTTAATAACCGAGAATGCGGTACAAGTGGCGATGGGTTTGCAGGACAGAATGAACCTCTTAGCAATGCTACAGCTGGGGATGATGTTGTGAGAAAAGATAGTTCAGTGGTCGATCTAACATGTGATGATGAAAAGATTAACAACATACACTTATCCCCCAAAAAACTGCGTTTCGACTGGTCTGAAACGGAGGATGATCCGGAGGATGCACGGGAGTACTCGAAAGAGAATGGAATAGACAGTAAGTGAGCTGGGAAATCAATTATTCACAGCTAGCTTGCTAGCCAGCTATATAAACTGGAATTTAGCTACAAATCATAATATCTATTATGGGTTGCTTCTTAAAGATTGCGTGTGTTAGCGGTCTTTCTCAGTGCTTAAATTAATGCAGTCTCTTCCACTTTACTACTACCGCAGTAGTTGTATTTTTTTCCTTAAATGATCATTTTGCTTAGCAATTATATACGTAACACTTCATAGAAATCTATTTTGTTTTGTTTTGCATTCACAGTACGTAAGGATAACATGGAAAAAGCACTTGAAAGTGAGGATGTTTCAAAAGCAAAGGACCGCGGTAAAGACACATTAGATTCTGATGAAGAAATAAGTCCAGTGGAGGTATTGTGTGACGAAGTGAATGACAGAAGAGAGGAGAAGATGGAACATGGAAGGACAGGATTGGGAGAAGAGAAAACGGTTCAGACAAGAAAGAAAAGGCTTGTATGCAAAGAGTGTGGAAAGATATTCACACGTCGGGAGACTTTTAACCTGCACCGCCACTTCCACACCCATGAGGGTGAGCTCGCCTCTCTCACCTGCAAGGAGTGTGGCCTTAGCTTCCAGCATCGCAGCACCCTCATAAAACACCGGAGCGAACACAGAGAAAAGGAGGAGCAGGCCACAAACCAAAAACCAAAGGGGATTCAACTCATGACTTATCCGCGTGAGCGCTGTAGAATGACCTTCTCTGCACCAGCCAAGTTGAACCAGCGTGTCTACAACAGTGTTCCAGAGAAGCCTTACCGCTGCCCTTTGTGCCGCAAAGAGTTTTTCTTTAAGTGCTCCATGACGAAGCACATACAGTCCCATTCACTGGATGTCCTCTTCCACTGCCAGGAATGTAACAAGGGCTTTACGAATGGCATTGCACTGCGCTGCCACCAGCGATGCCACTCTGCCCTCAAGCCCTACGAGTGTCCGGACTGTGGCATGGTATTTAGACACTACTCCGTCATGGAAGACCACCGGCGAAAGCACAAGCAGCCCACCCGGCCCCACCAGTGCCACATCTGCAGCAAGACTTTCAAGTATGGCAGCCTCTTGCACCAGCATCAATATTTACACACAGGCCAGAAGCCCTTCCGTTGCCAAGACTGTGGGAAAAGGTTTGCATTCGCCCAGAACTTGAAGGCTCACTGCCGCCAGCATAAACGCTGTCCTTATGCCTGCCCAATCTGTCCCCTCTCTTTCCCAGACCAGGAAAGTTTACAAACCCATGTGACCAGTCACAGTAAAGTCAGAGGGCCAGACAAGGAGAATACAAACCAAGACGTGGAGCCAAAACGCATATTTAACTGTCCCCTCTGTCCGCAGACGTATCTCAAGCCTGCAGACCTTCGTGGTCACATGCTCATCCATGAGGCTGAGTATGAGAGACTAGAGAACGGAGTCAACAAGAACTGGGAGAATGCGTACACCTGCCCCCACTGTCCTCTCACGTTCCCTGACCAGTTGAGTTTGTGCACCCACCTGTCGACCCACGGGCCGCCTCCATACGGCGTCAGGACTGTGCGGAGGGAGCTTGAGATCATGAGAGGTATCCCACTTCAGAGTGGTGTTGCGTCAGAGAAACAGAGGGGGGAGGACATGAGTAGTAAGCCACTAAAGTGTCCAGACTGTGGCAAGGCCTTCCGTCACCGCTCAGTGTTAGAACTGCACATGCGTATTCATTCCAAGGATAAGCCTTACCAGTGTAATGTGTGTCACAAGTCCTTCAGATTTAATAATTACCTGCAGCAGCACCTCATTATCCACACAGGTGAGAAGCCATACAAGTGTCCGGATTGTGGAAAAGACTTTGCCTTTCTCCAGAACATGAGGACTCACCTAAAGCTTGCATCAGCAGAAACCATTTCGGTGCACTCAGTGCCGGAAAGGCTACAGTGACGAGAATCAGCTGCAGCGCCACATGCTGTCACACAACGGTGACAAACCCCACAAGTGCCAACTCTGCGACAAGAGCTTCGGGATAGCGTACCTATTGCGCGACCACATGAACACCCACACAGGTGAAAGACCCCATCGCTGCCAGGACTGTCACAAGTCATTTCCTTGGCTTAGTAGCCTTCTGGTGCATCAGAAAATACACACACGTAAGCACCAGAGCCAAAGCCATCCTCACTCTTTTCCATTAGGTATTAGAATTAGAAGCAGAGGCCGGAGGGGCCCAAAATTCTGGCCCAAAATGGCGGGCGGGTCGACTATGGTTATTCCCCCAAACTATTCTCCCTATCAAGTTCCAATGTCTAAAGGTGCTGAGTGGGAGAGAAAGTCAGTCCAGCCACAGGTAGCCAAGATGTCCACCCAGGTGGATTTACCAGGCCAGCAGCTGCAAGAGCACTGGATGCCTCAAGAGGAGCCACCGCCTGTGCAGTGGCAGGTGGAAGGCGGGCAGTTGAAGCCTGTGTCAATGCCTCAGCTTCTTAGATCAGCCCAACAGCAGCCCCAACAAAGGCCGTCAGTCAGCCCGTCTCAGCCAGCCCCACAGCAGAGGAGTCCAGGATGGGCTGTCACCACCTCGTCACAGCCTGGCCCAAGTTCAGCTCTCGAGCCTCGTCACCTACGAGATGGCGGAACCACAGAGTTTGCGACCAAACCCCTCACGGCAGCTTTGCCAAAGTACCCCAACTTTTCAGACCTGAGTGAGATGGAGCGTCAGAGGCATCCCCAGACCGTGGGTTGGGGTAGCACACCCACAGCTGTACAGTTAGCCCCCTCAAGCTCATCTCAGCATAGCTTTTCTGTCAACACCGGTTTACCGGAAGTTGCAGCACTTTGGAGTGTAAGGCCCACTCCGGTTGTATCAACTTCTCAGAGCTCACCAAGGAAGCTTTGTGAGGAACCTCAACGGTCAAGATGGCCGGGTGTCCTGGTGTCGGCACAAAATAGTGGGAGTGAGTTATGCATGCCTCCTAAAAAAGCTGACACGAGAGTATGGAGTCTTGGTTCCCCTCAGGCTTTGCCACAGACAGTTAAGCAGTCAGAGATTCCTTGGAATGTACTGGAGCGCCAGAGTCATTGGTCTTCAGGTTTAGCCACCTCAGCTCAAATGGGCCAAAACACAATTTTGTCAAATTCAACGCCATCATCTCCAGGGATGGGAAACATCTTGAATTCACTGGGAATTCCAAAGACTTTAAGCTCCCCTGAAAAAACAAGTCAAGAGTTGCAGTCACAGCAAAAGCAACTTCCCTTCGGCTGGACCAATGTACCAACGTCCACACACAAGGTTCCCCTCCCACCTCAGTATGACCTGCACCGTTTTCCGCACGGGGTAGGACCTACAGTATGGGGTTTCCAAACCACTCCAGTTGGCCCTCAGATCCTGCATGCAGGAACAGTCAAGCCAAGGGTTGGACAGCAGCAGCCAATGATCACAAGCACAGGCATCATCATAAATCAGACATCCCCTTTTATGTCTTCTCCACTTGCTCGGTTTCCACCTTTCGCTTTACCCACCCCTCACCCCCTTCACTCTGTAGCAGTCGGTTCCCTTTCCAGACCTCCACACCCAAACATTTTTTTTACGCCCCAGGCGATCATGAGTGAGAGACCGCATATTCCACAGGCACTGCAGCTACCTCAGCTAGCCCTTCAGACAGAACCTCATAAAATTGGGGGTTGTGTGCCTTTTGCTCCAGACAGGCTTCTCCAATGCATGATCTGTGGTTGTTCTCTTCCTCGTGAGCTCGATTTGCAAATGCACTACCTGCAGCATGCACAGGGAGAGATATGACAGCAAAGACTGAATAGTTGCTACTGTACAGACTAGTGTTTTGGAGGAAGAGCAATTGGAAAAGTTTTCATGTAACATTGTGTATGCTGTTTTAGCCTAGACGTAATTTACCCTGGTTTCACTTTTGTTCACAGGTTTATTTGGTTTCATTGGAAAATGCTGGGTGTAATTTTTTATTTTTTTTACTTCATGTATTTGTGTTACTTTTTAAGTATTTTGGTTTTATTGGATTTCGCATTCCCTACCATTATTCATACTAGACAAGTTTGAGTGTTGGGTACTTGGGAACCCTGATGCATTTATGTGTATTGTGCTCAAGTCTGCATGTTTCTGGTTCTTGATAATGTCCAGTGTCTTGTAATTCACAAGTCATTAAGAGAGCATTTATTTTTCATACTAACATACAGGTTGAAAATGAATACTATTTGTGTTGAATGGCAATGATTACTGTTGACCGTTGTACCATATAACACATTTTATCCAAACTTGCTTTGGTCAGGTTATATCTGGGTTCAAATTGATTTAAAAAAAACAGGCCTGAAAGTGTTGGTCCTTTTTACTAATATTGTCCACATCTGTGACAGGAGAAAACTGAGGATAACAACCTCTAGCTATATGTCTTTAATTAAAAAAATATATACATATTCTGTGTGCATTTTATTTTTACCTGTGTTTTAAAAAAATCTAAAAATCAGTCAGAACTCTTTAAAGTAATTGAACTATGTTAGCCAAACTCTTAGTTCAAGGAAAGCCGAGCTAAAATATCCTGTCCTGTGTGGTTCTGATTCCTATTTTCTCCCACCAGAAAGTTTGGGGATACTTTCTAATTCTGAAATAATTACTGTGTATCCTCGCCCACTGTAGCCTACTCCACATATCTAAAAATAAGCATACTCCTAGTCCAGGAACTCCTGCCACATTTTTACCCATACAATCACAATGATGATGTACGAGTTAGAACTGAGTTAGTACCCTACTCGTGAAAGGAAGGAACATTCTGATATGAGACGCACCCTATTCTGCGTCTATGCACGCGACAATACAGACTTTCTCATCAGTTGTTGCTAGCCATGTTGTTAGCTAGGCTAGAGAGGCTAAATAGCTAACCAGATAGGTATCTAACTTGTTTACAAGAAAATACATTGTTTAGGTAGGTGAGAGCCACTTGGAAGTAATACGCGGACGTTGTGTGGTTTTACCATATACATGTGGACAATAAAATAACTGAATAAATTGCCAACGCCGATACAAGCTCTGTGGCCTAAACAAGACCATCACTGAACTGGGTTAGTTAAGACGAGGAGTGCCACGCTGAGGCTGCAGGGATGGACGATGTCACCGCCATCGACATTAAAGAAGACGGAATTGCAGGTGATAATTCGAGCAAGGAAGAACATTCCAAGAAAATGGCTGAAGACTGCGGAGTTGCGGGTTCCAATGAAGATAGTACTGACTGTAAGTAATTACGACTGGGAATGTGTCTGGTATAGAAACCTAATTTAGCTGTGTTAGCTAGGCTAGCAGTAGTACTAGCTACATGTATTCACTTCGTTGCTAGCGCGTTAACCTACCTCTAACGTGGTGGGTTAACTGACTGGAGTGTTTGGCGGCTAGCCTATAGCCAACAATCAAGCTAATGCATTTCAAGCTATTATCGGGTTGTATAAAGGCCTAGCACCTACTGTACATTGACATTGACAGTTGCTTTAAGCAAGTTAATATACAAAGGTGGTGGATCGTCATACCCTAACGTTTACTAGTTTACGTTAATGCACACAAGTTTGTGTGGTTGTTCAGTGTGACATCGACCTAGCTTGCAATTAAGTGTGACAAACAACAAATGCTATGACAGCTACTATCAGCTTCTCAAATATGCGTTTATTTGCCGAACGACAGCTCGCTCGAGTAGCCTGAATGCACTAGTCTCAAGTGGGAGGTGTAAATAAGGCCAAGAATGAAGCTCTCATGTGAGGACAACTTTTGGATAAATATCCAATACCCTGGAAGGGTATACGTTCAAACCTTCTCACCGAGTGTGCAGTGGTCTGCCTCGCAGAAGAGGTAGGCCTATACATGACTTAAGCTTTAATCCTCATATACATATGGTTGCATCACAACGCTAATTAAAATGCCAATTGAACAACAGGGAATTTGGTCTTAGCTGTGCATCTGTGGGGTCAGTGCACTCCTGTGGGGTCAGAAAATACCACACCATCCATGCACAGGGCTGTGTTTTCCAACATGTAACCTAGATGAAGGTATGTTTATCTTAAAACATTGCACTGCAAGTTACAACATTGTTTATCACAATTACACTGACAATTCCAGGATATTGGAAAAAATAGTTAGACAAATATAATTTACAATACATTTCTACGTCTACTCATTTTGACTTGGTTTGAATGGGAGTAGAATACAATGTTGATATTGGTTGATGATAATTTGTCCATGAGGTATTGGAGAGGCTTTTTTAATAGACATATGGAATGGAGTGCAGAAAGATTAAGGTGATGTCTTTTTAAAGTTGGTAATTATGATTTGTCATAAAAAAAATAGATAGCCTATGGGTAAACAAAATTAGTCATCTTTGTCAAACACAACCACTTTTTTCTGATCAGTTTTATCCTCTGTACTGAAACTACCATTTAAATAAAGTATGATGTGTTTGTTTTTTTCTTGTTCTTTTGTGTGTAACAGGAGTCGACCTGACCTCGTATTTTCCGCTTTCTATTTCTAGGGGATGGGCTTTTCCGCTGTCTTCATTGTGGAGAAGTCTTTGAGGAGGAAGCAGGCTACCTGGAGCATCAACATTTGCATCCCCATGACAGCCCTATAGTCTGTCCGGACACTGTTTCTCATTTAGATGGCTTGCTTGTCTCAAAGGATGACGGCCAACAGACATTATGTTGTTCCCTGTGTGGTCGCGTATTTTCAGATTCAAGGGGTTTCTACTCTCACATGATGAAGCATCGTACTCAACGTTCCAAGGGTGACTCTGTCACTCCAGAGCAAAGCTCGCCGGGGACTAAGCAAAGCATCTATAAATGTCAGGACTGTGGTAAATCCTATGCTGCAATTGGCCATTTCCTTAACCATCAGCGCTCACACAAGCAAGCCTCTAAATCTGTATTCCATCTGCTGGCACACCTGAAAAAGAAGTCCTTTCAATGTCACACCTGTGGTCGCAGTTATTCCCGTGCGTCGGCTCTCGACGCGCACCGCCGTTGCCATGAGGTGAAACTGATCAAGTCACGCAACAGGGGTGGAGAGAAGAGAACGTCCACCGCTGAGACCGTGGTAGAAAGTGAAGACAAAGACGAACCAGGTCAGTCAGACAATACACACAATCTTTATCAGTGCCCATGCGGCAAAACCTTTAATGCCCCGTCTGGTCTGAGGACTCATCAGCGGTTCAGCCATAATGATAAATGTACCCCCCCCAATAAAAAAAAAGAACCAAAGAGGCAGTTCCACTGCAGTGAGTGTGAAAAGACCTACAGTAGCCGCGTCGCCCTAGTTAGCCATCAGCGTTGGCACAAGAACCGTTCACGCAACGCAGGCAAAAAATTCCCGTGTGAGGAGTGTGGAAAAGTGTTCATGACTCTGACTTTTTACTACAAGCACCAGCGTTTGGCTCATAGTGAAGAAGAGACCCCAGCAAAGTCATTCCTTCATCAGGTTTGCCAGCTTCAGAAGAAGGCGTTTGAGTGTCAGGATTGTGGCCTTAGGTTTTCCAGGGCCTCTGCTCTCCAGTCTCATCAACTTTGTCACAATGACGTCTTCAGGGAGACTGAAACGCTATCCACGAAGCCAACCTCCCCACTACCTCAACGTGAGCTTTTATTACGCAACAAGGAAGAAACCGATCACATGGTCACTTCACAGGACACCATTCACAGCCCTGTAACTGAGAGAGATGACATGTATGTCAATGAAACTGATGAGGACATGGAATATTACGATACTGGGGATTTCAATGTAGAAGTGATCAGTATAAGTGCATCTGATGGTTCAGTCGAGGATGAAGATGAGACCCTTGAAGACCTGAATCCTGATCTTGAATTACTGTGTGAATCAGACCAGGAAGGGAAAGAGGAGATGGAGACTGGCTTTTGCCAGACAGATATGTCAACAATGGCACATCAGTCCAAAGAGGGCATTGATCTTAAAATTGTCCAGATTGACTTTGAATCATTTCAGGACCACAGAGTAGAGGACCAAGATGAGCAGGGGGATAAAATCTCATTTAATGTGGAAAATGATAAAGAGAAGACTCCCATCCAGCCTATGGCTGTTAAAATGTTCATTTGTGACATATGTGGGCATGAAACAAAACATCAGGCAACACACTACAATCATGTGAGAAAACATGAAGATCGAAAACCCTATAAGAATGTATTGTACCAGCTTGCAGGACTGGAGAAAAACACCTTCAAATGTGAAGAGTGTGGGAAATGTTTCTCTCGTTTGTCTGCCCTACACTCGCATCAACAACACCATCCGAAAACCAAACCACACCAGTGCCCCGATTGTAAAATGTCTTATACGCATTCAAGTGGATTGTACACCCACCGTAAAAGCTGTCAGGCTAAACGGGAAACCCAGGATTACTCTTCTGAAACAAAAAAGGAAGTGTTCAACCCAAAGAAGACTCTCTTAGGCCCGAAGGTTTATCATTGTGAACCGTGTGGAAAAGGGTTCTGGTCTTTAGGTGCCTATTCCCACCACAAGCAGCAACAAACTCAGTGTTCAGATTTGAAGGAGAGGAAGGTTCCGTCAACTCCATCACTGCATCCTGTCAATGGTCGTCCACGTGTTCAAGTTGCCTGTCCTGTGTGTGGAAGGAAGTTTCGTCATCGAGGGATAATGAAATCTCACATGCGGAAACACGAAAACGGAAATCATAAATGCGAGCTTTGTGGCAGGTCTTTCCGTGTCTTCTCCAGCCTTCTCAGGCACCAGGTCGTGCATTATGACAAACTCCTTCCTCCTCCCATCAAGTCCTTTCAACATCAAGTAGAACAAGTGAAGAAGAACACATACAGCTGCCCAGACTGTGGAAAACTCTTCTCTCGTGCTAAGGCACTTCAGTTTCATATGAAAAGTCATGGTTATGAGACGAGTTACTCTCCCTCATCACCCAAGTCGGCTCTCGAGATAGGAGAGCTACAATGCTCAACATGCCATGCCCATTTCAGCAAAAAGTCCTTACTGCAATCTCACCAGAAACTGTGCAGAAAGAAGGAACTTAATCTGAGCCGGGCTAGTGATGCCATTCTTCCTTCGTCCTCGCCTAAAAATACTTCCAAGGACAAGACCCTGAAATGCCCCACCTGTTTGTCTTCTTTCAACAGTATTCTTTCATTGCAATATCACCGTAAACAATGCAGCAGGCAGTACAAGAAGGCAAGTGATGAGGGCATGGATGAGAAGCAGCAAGGGGCTCAAAACAAGCCTCATGATAATGATGATGGAAATGATGAACTCTTGGACGTTAAGGGAAAAAATAAGCGACAACATTTGGATAAATCTTCCTCGTCCGACATATCTGATTTGAAATACAAATGTAAAGACTGTGAAAGAAGCTTTGCAGTTGTAGGAGCGTTGAATTTCCACAAGAGAATTCATCTAAAGGGTCACAAGTCTAAATCAAAGATAAAGTTGCAATCGTACGCTGTCCATAAGAAACTTAACCAAGGGGAGCAATCAAAAGGACAGTTTGTCTGTTCCGAATGTGGTAGGCGCTTTGTTTCCAATGCAGCCCTTGGCACTCACAAAAGATGGCACACGGATAAGAAGTTTGCTGGGTCACTGGTTAAAGATGAAACAACAAATTCAGTCGGACACAAATCACTTGATGATGGCCCATTTCATTGCAACAAGTGTGGAAAGGGATTCTTCTACCTGTGTGTGCTTCGTCGTCACCAGATATACTACCCCCCATGTCAAACCAAAGGAAAACCTAGAGCCAGAAGCTGACGTGAGTGTAGAAGGCAACAGTAAGACCTCCTTTTCCGAATTTGCTTGCCCAGAATGTAACAAAACATTTGTGCGAGGCTCACTTTTAGCTGCTCACTATGAAAGTGAGCATAGCATATCCTCTGGCCATGCAGATCTTCAGGGACACCAGTCTCAAGGCAGGTCAAAAAAGCAGGTCCCAAAGCAACCAGCTGTGAAACCCATCAAATCTGAGGATACTCCATCCCAAATACTCAGAGCAAAAGCTCACCAATGTCCTCATTGCGACCAAAGCTTCATGAAGATACGAGGCTTGCGTGCCCACAAATGGCAAGCCCACTCCAAGCGCTTGAGGAACAGGAAGCGTCCTTTGGAGTCCACACACACTGTTGCAGAAAGAAAAAATGTAAATGCCAAGAAAACCGACATGGAGGTGGTCACAAGTGGCAACACAGTTGTAACGCCCAAACAAGTTTCTGCCAAGAAAAGAAAAGTTGGAGGCAAAAGAAGAAGGAGGGGTAGGGCCAGTCTCCCACCTCTAAAATCGATCCCATGCCTGGATTGTGGAAAGCGGTACAGCTCGACCGGGGCACTCTATAATCACAGGAAGACGTGTGTAGTGCTCAAGCAGGATATAAAACCAGTGAAGACTGTGACTGAGGACCACTCGCCACCGACTCGCTTGCCCGAGCCCGCTGTCAAATGCCTCTTTAAGTGTCACAAGTGTGGCAAAGCGTTCCCAACTGAAGAGCAACTAGGTGCTCATAAGGACCTGGCTAAGAGCCGACCGTTCTGTTGTGCCCTCTGCTGTCGTGGGTATTGGACAGAGACCCAGCTACAACAGCATCTTGCCTGGCATGATGAGGTTCGCCGACGCCTCCCAACTGAGCTTCGATACCGACTTAGCACCACCATGACATCCGGCCCCACCCAGCTAAGCAGCCCGCTCAATGATAAGAAGCCTTCCCTCAAACAATCTCCTATGCCGACACCTGTCCCCCGGTCACAGAATAGCCATAAGTGCCAGCACTGTGGCAAAGCTTTCCTCTCACCCGCTGCACTGCACAACCACGAAGCTCAGCACAATAGCAATGACTCCTACCATTGCTCCCTATGTCCCAGGACCTTCAGTGAGATCAGGGATCTCATAGACCATCACCAGGAATGTATGGGTGATGACAAAGGGCAGATGGATGCCCATGCTGCTGTCTCTTTAAGAGACACAGATGGCCTTACTTGTCTTGAATGTGGAATTTCTTTCAGTCAAGAAATTGAGTTGCATCATCATTATATTGAGCATGCTCGTGGGACCTATTAGAAAAGGCAGAATTCCAGGAAATGACAGACATTTTGGGACAACTAATATTCTGGTGGATTTGGATATTCCATACAGGTTATAGAGTTCTGGGTTTATTGCTACAAATATTACCCTGTACTTAGCTCAGACCTAAAGCCCCATCACGTACTCTCAAACACTGGACTAATGAATATGTAATATAAATTCTGACTTGATAGGTGTCCTCTTAGTGTGCAAATACATAGATTATGATGAAGGATCATTAAGCATACTAACACCTGCTTAGTTTTTTTAAATGGTGCTTTATTTTTCTTATGTTGAGATTCTATTACCTCTTAAAGTAAAGTTGTTTGTTTTTGAGAAAAACAAACCTGTTTGGATTTAGCTTGACTGAGTATGCAATAGGGGAAAGTTCAAAGATTCCCAGTTTCAATAGCACTTGACTTTTTTTTGTAAATAATTCAAGGTCTGGCTTCAACCCCTATAGCCTATGTAATTCTATAGTTGGTTATAGTTTTGTTATTACTACTTCTTTGCCTTCGTTTTCTTTTGTGTAGTATTGAAACTAAAATTGAAACTAAAATTGTACCTATGTTGATAAGATGTAACGTTTTCATGATGTCACTACCGCGTCTTACTTTCGATGTTATTTCACTAAAAGCGTTAGATGGGCATCCCATCCAGCATTAATATAGCATTAGTTTATGTATTTGTGTTACTGTAGGTTGCTACCTGTACCTGTTCAGATTAAATCAGTACATTTTAATGTTGTTTTATTTCCCCATCTTCAATATGAACATATTTTGATTAATAATCACACGATATTGGCCCAATCCTTTTCTATACATACTGTCACATTATTAACACATTTTGCCGCAATGAAAAACATCCTTAAGTAAATAACTTGACTGTAGTTATTTGTGCCTCTGTGTTTTTATTGTGTCAAGTCATTTATTGGTTGAAAGTAGGTTAGGGTTGTGTGAAATAAGTCTCAATATGCTTTCAGTTTGCAATTTAGTTTACTTCTATGGCCAATATGTTATGTTGGTTAAGATGCAGAGGTCTATGCTGAGAAAATATGACAATTGGGGGATGGAGGGGAAAGAGAACTGGAACGCCATTTTGAATAACTGTAGATTAAATACATGTGATTAGAGTTGCAACCAAATCCCTAATCAAGCATATAACATTGAATGTTAGTGTCTTTTAGAAATGACTTAATCAAGTGTAGGGTTTTTTTGAGGGGACAGTGTTTGAAGCTGGGCGTGTTGGTCCCATCAGTGAAGAGAACAACCACAGCTCTGTAAGTTTGGGTTTTCTGTTGCAACATTATTCTAGTATCAGTAGAGGGTGCTGAAGTGCGTTCTGTAAGATGCTGATGTTGCATGATTAATATCTACACCTCATATAGTAAACCATTTAGGTGACCAAGATCCAAAATGGGTGCTTTGCACAATACAGGAATGGGGGTGGAAAAAGTACTGTTCTTTTATGTTTGGAACTGGAGTTAAGTGTAATGTTCTGTATTTTCTCTTCTCCAGTGAACCTGAGCAGCATGAGGTGCCATGACTGTGGTGAGCAGTTTACCCGCTGGGAGGCCTTCAAGACTCACCTGCGCATGCATGTTCTGGAGGAGGAGGAGAGCAGACGGCCGATCACAGAAAGACCAGGGAAAGCCAAATCTCAGAGTGACGTAGAAGAGCCTGTTCCGGAGAAGGAACAGGAAGCTTCTTCCCCGGAAGGTGATGCCGAGCAACGCTCAGAGTGCAGCGACGTAGACGTAGATGGTATTGAAAATGAAGAGGACTTTTTGGAAAGTCCCTGGAAAGTGAGACCATCAGAGATTGTAAAGGTCCATCCCGTGTTTACCATGGAAGGAGAGGATAACCAATCAGTATTCACCAGCTCCCGCAAGGTTTACGCTTGTTCCATCTGTGGGAAGGTGTACTCCTACCTGGAGTCATTTAGAAACCACCAGACCATGCATGAACAGCAATCCTCAAGAAACCACGATCATAAATGTCCATACTGTGGAAAATCTTTTGTTCGTCCATCACTCCTGCTGGCCCATCTAAAAGTGCACAAGCCACCCAAACAAGGTGATGACCCCATACCCAATTGTGGCCTGTGTAAGAAAGAATTTAGCTCCCAGCAAACATGGCTGGTCCATCTTGAACTCCACAAGAAGAAGCCATACTGGTGCCTCTCCTGTTCGAAAGGCTTCAGGGATGAGCGCTTACTGAACAAACACCTGCAAGGCCATGACCTTAAGCGTCACAGGTGTGACATATGCTTCAAAAGCTTCCGTGTGCCCGCGGAGCTGCGTTCCCACTACAACACACACACAGGTGCGAAACCTTACAAATGTGCGTTATGCAAGAAGAGGTTCTCCCAACTTGGCAACCTTATCACACATCGGAAGAGGCACATGGGGGTTTACGGCGGATCCAACAAAACGCCTCTGGGGAGCAACAGTATAAACAAAAAGAGAAGGGTATCTAAATTGACGAAGCTGATTTTCAGTGGGGTGTCTAAATCACCAAAGAATGTGGGAGAGGAGGAGGATGGGAGTGAAAATGATGCCTCATGGTTACCAGAATACAGCTCTGACGAATCTGGGTCAAAGTCTGCTAAATGTTCTGAAAACGTGTCTAATTGTTCTGAAGAGGAAGCGACAACAATGGTGTTGGAGAAGTCAAACATCGATCACAAACAGAAGGACTGGGAGTGTTTTGAATGCAGCATGGCGTTTGATCTGGAAGATGAATTACACCAGCACTATATGAAACACGCCAGGGGAGAGGTGCCGGTTTATTAACTGTTGTGTGAGAAGCAGTTTGGAGCGCAGATAGTCTTCTGCCACACTCTTGAATGTGAGAATAGGTTAAATTCAGTTATTTCTTTTTCTTTTTTTTGTAGAAATACCAATTAATTCTAGGTTGAATTCTAGGTTGAATTATCTTATATTTTCAGGTAGTGGAATGCTGTGAAAAGTTATGTTTTGTGGTATTCATTTTAGTTATGTTATTTCAATAAAAGATTGTCATATTCTAGATGCAGTTTTGGTTTCCTATATCATTTTGTGTAGTGTACTTTGAGAGACACATTTAATTTTTCTACCAGCATAATGTTAATTTACAGCATATGTTACTTAATTTTGTGATCCCTAATCCTAAATATTTGACCGCTGTTAGCCTTCTTTCTTTCTGCTTTCTTTTTATTGTATTTTTGTGAAATAAAAGGAATTAATTTGAAGCTGTTATTGCAGTGCGTCATTTATATTTATATATATATATATTATACAGTAATATTTTCTCAGGTTGTCTATATGATTTGCATTGCATATTTTTACATATATTTTTGCATGCTTACAAATTAAAACCACACCATTCTTATAGACGACTTTCCATTGTTTATATAATAAAGTAACTAAACTCCTTTTGAATTGGCAGTGCAGATTTGAGTTTTTGTGTCACCGCTAGAGTGGTATTAAGAATCTTTCTGAGGGAGTAGGTTGCTGGAGTCCGAGTTCTGGGAGTCAGAGACCGGATTGTCTGTCTGTGGGCTGACCAAGTTGACCAGGGGGGAGACATCTTTAGTCTCTGTCTCCTCGCTTCTCCTCCAGGCACTGTTGCAGTTGTTCTGGTTACTGTGTTGGCGGAGTAAGATTTTGCTGCCAAAGTATTTTCCACAAGAAGTACATTGCACGTGTTGAGGGTTGCACCTAAATGGAGTACAAACAAATACACAATGCACAATCTCTGGACAAATCTCCACAGTAGTCAAACTACAATAAACACATGGCTTACAACAGAAACATCCATAATCTATGTTAACAAACAGGTTTTACCTGTGTTTCTGGATCGTGCCAGGCGAATGGAAATTACGAGAGCAAGCCTGGCACACGAGAAATCTTTTGGAGCTGGTGTATGGTTTCCTTGTTTTGCGAATACTACTACTATTGGTTGTCCGAGCAGGACCAGGGTTGGAAGAGGTAGCACCGATTACGTTGCAAGGACGAGATACTAGGTGGGCATAAGCCTGGTGCTGGGCAAGCTTAAGTCCTCCATGGAATGTCCGGGGGCACATGTTGCAGCGGTGTTTGTGTCTTGCTTTAATGTGATGATGCAGCAGGTAAGATGCTGTAAATGTGAGTTTACAGAACCGACATGGATGTAGGATCTGAATTTCCTGGTCAGACCCATGTAGCTGTGATGTCTGGGAGCGGGGAGTTTTCTCCGATGTTAATGTTAAATAGTGATAAACGGGGAAGGCGGCCAGGCATCTGTCTGCTGGCTGAAGAGAGACAGAGTTGGAGGATACGGGAGAATGTTGGCTCTGCGGTTGCAATTTGGAGCCAGTGGGCTCATTCTCTAGTGAGGCTGGGCGTGAGTTAGGCTCTGGAGTGTCAGAAGAAGGGGAAACCGTCAACATTTCCTGGAAAGACTCGGACGTTGCGTGGCTCACTGGTTCAATTTTGATGGAAATCTGGAGATGTTTCTGTTTTATGACAGAATCCGTAATCGCAGGGCAATGGGCACATCTGGGTGGGCTCCTGCTTGCCATCCAGCCACAGTACTGGCAAAAGATCATTGGATCTATAGGCCCAAAGACACAGAATGTACTGATGAGCAGGAGAAAGCAGCATATCCTGCTGACCAAAAAAGTAAATCAATATTTTTATTGGATGTATTCAGTCATAATTTACAGCCCTGAAATTAGGCTACTCTGTTTTGGAGATTGAGAGGGGAGGGCTGCATTACAAACTTGTGAGGTGATATGTTGTATGTTCAATACATACCATGTTCTAGGCTTTTTGGTGGTCCACTTGGAATCGACATTCCTTGATGTAGCCTAAGTATCCAGTATTTAGGTAAAATTATAGTTGAAGCTATGCAAAAAAAATGCAAATCACACAAAATGCATGTCTCAATACCTCACATTATGTTTTTGCTATTGTGTTTGAATAGAACCCTAGCTTTATCATACAGTACAATGAATTAGCCTAGATCTGACGTAAATGGTTTGTTACTTGACAACTGTATAAACGCTAGCTCTTGCTAAATCAATTCCAAAACATGAGTGGTGTAGGATACTAATTTGACTCATACTGTACTGTTAGTGTGTACATTAATAATGCATACGACCGTCGCATATAAGTATTCGCCTGTTGCTCTGCAAGCAATAGCAGCAAAAAAGATTGACGTAGCTCTAATTACGACACAGTAAAGAAATAGTTGTGTCCAAATATTACTGCCAAATTTGACTACTGTACCTGCAGGTGAGCAATTTAATGAGTTGATATAAGAAAGCGTGGCCTCAAATTAGGTTGACGAGCGGGCAGTAGTATATAGAATATTCCTTTGTCAACATGTTAGCATTTTAATTTAAAAGTTTGTATTTGTAGTTGCTAGGCGTTATTTTGCAATTCGACATACATACATTTGAAAACTTCGTGTAATTTCGCGGTAACGCCGTGTTTAGAATGTCTTAATGGTTTATGATCATAATGCTGAAACAGATTATAGACATCACTCTAATAATAGTCTTAATCCCATATCAAATAAACACGTTTTAACACATTTGATATCCATTATATACACATTGACAGATTTGTTGCAGCCTTCGAGGCAGCTCTCTTTATTACTTATTGGCAGTGTCCAGTCATGATGGATTATTGTGGAGGGAAAGAAAATCCGTAAAACCACTGAATTCAGGCCACCGTTGTCACTCCTGCTTGCTTGCGTTTAAACCTTGTCAGGTTCATTTTAACACTTCAATATAAAAATACAGTGATCAAATTATGAGTGTGGCAGGATTAATTTATCTGCTTTTGCAGATAATGAAATTAAAACATTTTACAACCAACAGGCCTAAAAGAACTTAAGTAACAATTAAATCTCTACATAATTCTATACTCATTCAGTAATATAATTTAGAACTTAATCAATAATTGCAGTACTTTGCTTGACAATTCATCACTTCAAATGACTCCGAAAGTTAATAAATACATTATTCCTTTAAAAACAATTGGCCATTCAGACATTCACACCAACATTGTGAATTAGACATTTTCTTGGGCGCTTTTTTAAATAGTTATTAAAAATGTTAAGATTTCATTTTCAACCAAGACGAAAAGATGAAAGAAAAGCATGACAAAACATAATTTTAGAGAGGGGCCTCGTCACTCAACATACCTTACACACATTTCACACAAGCACTTCTAAAAGAGCCATAAAACACAACACAATTATAATTATGGTTTAAAATAAATCAATTATAAAATGCTGAAATCAACATGATGCCCAGTAAGACAGGTTTAAGACAAAATTAACATATTTTGGTTAGTCTAACTAACGGTGAGCGTATAGTGGATCGACAACATGCCTTGTAAACCTCACATTTACCAAAAACCACTCCAAACTCTAAGTCTTCCTGTCAACTCATGATCAGTTAAAACTCCCACGGTAAAAACAAAACTCAAACCCCTTTCCACTAAAAGCCCCCCCCCCCCCATTTTTTTTGCCCCTGATTTTGAAAAAAACACTCCCTCTCCCTCCCTCCCTCACCCATGAATTATCTCTTGCTACGTCCGGCTGGCTTCTTCTTCTCCTCCTCCTCCTCCTCCTCCGGGTGGCTCTTCTGGTGGGCCTTCATGTTGCTCTCCCGACCAAAGCTTTTGCCGCAGGTTGGGCAGGAGTAGCGGCCAGTGGTGTGCACCCGGGCCTTATGGGCCTCCAGCTGCTCAGGGCGAGCAAAGCTCTCCTCACACTCCTCGCAGGGGTGGGCCTTCCTGGGGGCGTGCTTCTCCTTCTTGTGGGCACGGAGCTCGGCCAAGGCAGGGAAGGTGAGCTCACACTCAGGGCAGCGGTGGAGGCGGGATGCATCAGCCTTGGGCTTCTTCTTCTCCTCCTCCTCCTCCTCCGCAGGGCCTTGGCCGTCGCCTGCAGTAGCGGGCTGCTTTCCCGTCTCTTTACTTGCGGCGTGCTTCTCTTTCTTGTGGGCACGGAGCTGGACCAAGCCTGGGAAGGTGAGGTCGCACTCTGGGCAGCGTTGCTGGCGGGATGGAGCTGCTTTGGGTTTCTTCTCCTGCGCTGAGGTTTTGCCGTCACCCGCAGTAGTGGCCTCCTTGCCTGCAGCTGCTTTGGGTGGACGTCCTCGACCTGGTTTGGCTTTCGGCTCAGCTACAGCAGCTCCAGCGTCTTCCGTGTGGTTGCTACTTTCCACCTCTTCCTTCACCTCCTCGTCTTCCTTCTTCTTCTTCCACTTCCCCTTCTTCTCAACGCCCGCGGCGTCTTCTGGTTTGAGGGCCCGTGCGCGCTTCTTGGAGGCATCGCTGCCGTTGCATTGCTGGTCTCCCGCATGGTTTTCCTGGTGCAGCAGAAGCTCAGCTTCATTCTCGAAGCCCCGGGCACATTTCCCACAGCGATGGGTCTTGGTGCTGTCATCGGCGTCCGCTCCTTCCTCTGCTTCGGGACGAGGGTGCTGGGCCAGGCGGTGGGCACGCAGCTGTGCAGGGTTCCGGAAGGTCTCGTTGCAGTCCTTACACACAAACTGACGCTCTGGACATATCTGTCTCCTGTGGGCTGTTAACTGAAAAGCACAAAAAAAGAAAACGAAATGGGGAACAAAGGGTGTGAGTTAAAGTTAAAACGAGCTAAACATCACATCTTTTTCCATTTCAACATTAGGCCATCGGCGTCCACATCCTCATTTGACACAGACCTCAGAAAATGTACGAAAGCACTCGTGACAGTAAGGGCACTTGAAGGGCTTGTCTTCCTTGCTGTGGGTGGGCTGGTGCTCTGTCAGCTCTTCAGAGGATGAAAAGGTGCGGTCGCACACATAGCAGGTGAACAGCGTATCTCCCTGTGGGGCACAAACAGACATGGCATAAGGTGTGTCACAGAAAACAAAACCTTGCCAAAACATGAACTCACATTTCTTATATTAGTTAGTTGTACATCCAAAGACAGATATATAAAATATATGTATTCTGTATGCTAGTAACGCACACATATGTACATACATAAACACTATCTATACAACTATATATAAGTATATATAAACACATGAAAACAGGTAAGGGTAGGATACCTGCTGAAGCTGCTGCTTATACTCTTCCCGATGGCTCTTCTTCATGTGCCTCTCCTTGGCTTTGGAGTTGCAGAAGGTGATGAAGCACTGGAAACACTGCAGGTTCTCATGTTGGTCTGGAAACGGAGTAGACTATTCAAGTTATGACAATTCACTGTAGACATTGAAAATGTGTCGTCTCTGTACTGTGTAAATGAGAGAAATGGCAGTAACAGGACTGCTTTGCAAGGAGTGGGTAATACGAGGATCATGTTGTTTAATTGTAATTTGTTTAACTACATGCTTTTCTGGTTCTACCAATTTGCACTTATTTGCTTTTCACAATCTATGTTTCATGTTTTGGCTACCCACAATGTTTTTGGGGCTATCTCGTTGTTTATAATCATTGACCTATGCACTTTTTGTAAAGCTCTTTCTTGTAAGTCACTTTGGATAAAAGCGTCTGCTAAATGAATAAATGTAATACATGATTTTTGTTACTAGTCTGGGGTAAGTAATTGAAGTAGTCCTAAATAATTTGAATTAAAGACCAACCCAATACCCTTCAAACTAAGTTTGCACATTTAGTTGATCAAAATATCCACGTAATAACTCACAAGGTTGAATGACAGTTGGTGGAAGTGGTGGCTTGGTGGTGATGGCCGGGTAGGGTTTCTCAGGTTTAGATGGAGGTTCCGCAGGGGGGTCCGGAGCTCCCCGTCCCATTACTATTTCCTCTACGTTCAAAATGCCCGAGTCCATCTTTAGATGATACAAACACCCTCTGCTGATGACATAAATGACAAGAAGCAATCAAGCAATGATTTGCTAGTTAGTTTAACTTGAATAGCTAACTAGCTAGCTAGCTTCACAGGAAGCTGAACATGTCTGGAAGCATGCTGACTGTAAAGCTGCACAATGATAGTGACAAGCTAGGCTAAGCTCACTTGTGCCACATTTATCACACGTCTTTTATGTGATAAGCCCACTGGATTTAAGCAGCCACTAAAAACAATCAAGCTAGCCAGCCAGCTACCTACCGCACAGCCTACTTTTGTATCGACAGTTAGGGGTAACTAGCTACACTCCTTGCTACTGTAGCAACAGACAAGAGTTTCCGCCAGATGCGGCTAGGCTAGCTCCTGCTGGTACAGGACCGACACGGAATAAGGCCCTGCTATGTAGCGCTATCTAGCTAACTTATTTGGCTATCTATCAAGTTTGAACATTAACAGTTATAGACTTTACCCAAAATAATAAGACAGTGCAGTGGGAATAGCCATTCCCAATTAGCACCACTGTTAAGCAGTAAGCTAGCTAACGCTACAGCAAGTTTGTTAGCAATAAGTTTGTAGCTACTTTGTGTAGCAAACACTATGTGCTAACGACGGCTAACTAGGGCTAGCTACAGTTCTTTCAGACTTTCATTTGCATTTAACAAAATAGAATTAGTTAACACTAACTAACTTAATTAAATAACAAAATACCAATAGATACCCACACTTATGGATAGCGTGTTCTCGAGCGTAGTTTGTTAACATTTAAATTGTTGAAATAAAGTTAGCTAACCAGTTAGCCACCACCAACCTCAATCGTTGTGTCAGTTTTGGCAAGTAGCGTGACGTCAGCACAGACAGAAAAAGAGGCTGGCGGACTTTTAGGTCGGAAGACATGCAAGAGGCATTTTAGGCAAACGCTTAAATTCGCGTTTAATGTAAACAGTAAACGCATCCATATTTCAATTATGGCAGAGCCTATGACACAAAAATAACACCTCCGGCCGTAGCATATTTAAATATGTGAACGAAGCGACTTTTAGCCAATAAGCATGAAACATCTCACTTCGTTAAGATTCAGGCATATTGTTTTTAATTTTTTGAAGTTATGTTCAATTAAATTACACAGTATTTCGTGTATAAAATATGGTTCATAGCTGTCAAGAGGCCACACACACACACACACACAATCATCTAAATGTTTCTTGCACTATTTTGGAAACATTTCAGGAGTGAATAGTCTCCTGATAATTACTACTGTTCAACATATTCACATCATATGTTCAATGCAAATCTAACATTTCTCTCAAACATACACAAGACAATGATAGGCTACACCCAAAAACCTGCTGACCTCTGATAAAATGGAGAAGAACTAGCTGAAAAGCATCTTCTAATAAATACCCCAGGAGAAGGAGAGTTACATTTAGTCATTTAGCAGACGCTCTTATCTAGAGCGACTTACAGTAAGTACAGGGAAATTCCCCCCCGAGGCAAGTAGGGTGAAGTGCCTTGCCCAAGGACACAACGTCATTTGACACGGCCAGGAATCGAACCAGCGACCTTCTGGTTACTAGCCTGACTCCCTCACCGCTCAGCCACCTGACCCCCTGTCTTATTGGGAACCATAACAAATATTGTACAGCGGCAATAAAATGACAGAAACTGGCACCAAAAAGGCAAGATGGTGAAAGCGTGCAAAGAGAAATACTGTGTGACAGAGGAGAAATGAGAATTAAAACCATTTAAATAACACATGATTCAATCTGGTTCATAGAGATAAACAATGATGGTAAACAATCAGAAAAACCCATGACTGTGGAAATTCAAGAAGCAGTTGTGGTTGCGAGAGATACAGAGAAACACACAACACTTGAGGCACCGCACCCGAGATGTTCGCTCACAGCCTCCGAAGCGACACCTGCTCTCTTCTCCCTCCCCAACCTGCTCGGGCCAGTGGCCCGAACCGTCGTACCGGGTGGCTGCATCTGGCAGAGGCCCTACCTGCATCAGACCAGGATTTGGAAGCACACCTTGGGTATGCACTGTCTGAGCTGGTGGTTGTGGAGGAATCGAGTCCTGGGTGTCTGAGGCACTGGAGAGGATGAGGGCCTTGGAAACCTCCAACCTGAATGCCATGAGGTTCAAAGGCTCCGGCTCCGGCCCAGGACGGCGGTCCTGCCGGTAATGCAGCCATGAGTTGACCAGAGCCACATCTGTAAGGTACCAAAGGACTACTTGGGGCCAGCGGGATGCGGCCGATGCTGACTGCGGGGTGCGGTAAAGTTCTCTCAAGTCTCTGTTAAGACGGGCAGCCTTTTCAGCTTTTTCAAAATTGTCGACCAAAGATGCCATATATGGCTGCCCCTTACCTACAGTGGACAGGATGAAGCCATGATGGGATCTGCGGAGCATCAATTTCCCATCTGAACTGACAAACTCATCCCCAATCTGCCCCCGAGCTCCACCCACTTTGCCTGCACTATGAACACCTGACTCAAGGAGGCGCTCTAGCATTGCTGGGGTTGAGAGCTCTTGCTTACAGAGATACACCATCCCATCTCTGGGAACCATTTTCTCAACCGTGCCCTCTTTGTCAGACAGATCCAAACTGAGATCCAAATGTAGGATCATACCAGAGGATCCTAGTAAGACAGTGCTGTTCAGGGAGGGCTGGTTGTCATTGTGGTTGACTGCCCTAGCTGTCAAAGGAATGGTATATTGGTCAATTCCATGGTCCCCCTCTCGCCTTAGCATCTCACATCCTGCCTGGATGCGGTTCAGTATGGGTCGGACCCTCCAAAGGGGATCCATTTTCATCGCACAGCACTTTTGCTGATCTGCACACCTTTGTACATTTCTAGAAGTGATTGAGTTTCTACATGTCGTAAACTTAGCACTTTGGTCATGCATTTGACTTTGACTGGTATGACTTTGGCCACTCGTGTCTGATCCAGTTGTAACTGGGCCAGCGATGAGATGAGTTGGAGCGTCTTGGGCTCTGTCCTCATCACATCCCGTGTCCCTAGGCATGTCAGTGTTACTATTGTTACCAGCTCGGCTTGCACCTCCGTCATGTCTTACGTCCCTAATGATGTCAATGGGTGGAGATGCTAGCTTTAGCTTGGAGGAAATCTGTGAAAACCGGGAGGCCGACATGGCCTCAGCAATCAGTGGAACCTTGGTGAAGTCCTGCCAGTAGAGCTTCAGACTGGGAAACTGAAAGAAACGAGTTAATTAGGTAGTTTAGTGTACAAAATAAACAATTATTTCATTTCCTCCCATTGGTCTTGTTCATTGTAGTGATTGATAAAATGCATGATATGACTCAGTGGGCACTAACCTTTAAAGTTCCCATTGCAATGTGGATACCAACAAACTGACAGACTTCTTTGGCTGTGACTGGGTTTGTCAGTTTGGACATTTTATTTGTACAGTTGGCAATATCTGCCCAGGTATCCCAGCCGAGATACCTGAGGAAGTAATCAATGGGCTTTCCACAGCCATATCTTTCTCCATCTCTTTGTGCATAGGATGATCCAGTTGTGGGTCTGGAATGAGCCTGAGGCTCACAGGTCGACATGCTAAAAGAAAACCAGACATGGACTGTATGACACAAGGCAGGAAGATGATCAAAGTATAATAGAAGTTACTTGAAAGCCTGACTTAAATATATAACGATGTGATATGCAGTCCAAGTGCAGAGGAAAATTGGACAAAACATAACCATCAATGTATACATTATTTTCATAAAGACTATGCATTGTATAACAAATATCTATGAAATAAAAATCCAATACTTGATTGTTGTTGTTTCATTTGGATGATGTTGTCCATGTTGATTTTGGAAACCCGCCATAAGCAGGGCTTCTGAATCAGGTTGTGGATCAGATAATTCCATATCAACAGAATCTTCATCATCAGAACTATTCAGGAGAAATTCTAGAAGCTCAGAAGTGTCCTGCTGTTCAAATTCGAGTTCACCTGGAAAAAAGAGAATGTCTGAGGACAAGTACAACGGACATAACAAAGTTATATTGCCCATGTGGTTTTAGTCAAGTAAATGTTGAAAACATCCTGCAAATTATACTCATCAGACATTTGAGTCACTGTAAAACATCAGAACGTACCCTCTGCTGTGTCGACCCCTTCTCCTCTCGCTCTGGTCCCCTCGTGCTCTTCTGCCGAGCTTCTGTCATCTTCAGTCAAAGGTTTAAAAAATAGTTTTCAGTTAGGCCCTAACCCTAACCCTCTTAACGCTAGCACTTAGAAATGTTTATCACAGGTAGGGAAACAATGCTTACACAGTCTACCAAAGGTTGGCATGGCCTGGTGTTCTACAAACTGGTCTCCCTGCTCCACTGAGGAGGAGACCCCAGGGTGACTCTGAGAAGGCTCCAGAAGAACTTCTCTCTCCTCCTGCTTCACTGGGTAGAAGATGCACTGCCTGACACTGGAGTCAACAGAAGAGGCTTCGATCCGCTCACCCATGTCTGGCTCTGTAAAACCACAGCACACAGTACACACAAGACATCAGTACTGAGTACTTCAGTAAGAGATTGGGCCTTTCTGTTTCAAAACGTTCCTCTTGTACTTACGTAAACCGTTGTGAATGTCCACCTGCTCCACACTCCATCTGATCTGCTTCTGCCCCACTGCGTCCAGAGGATCATTCTGTGAAATGGTCATCTCCTGCTTCACCAGAACAGACTTAATACCCTGTTGGTGCTGTGGCTCTGAATGTGGTTTAGTCCGAAAGCTGTGCAATATAGAAGGTGAATCAGAGCGCTGCTCCTCGTCTTCCCCCTCTCTCCGTCTCGAGGTAAGGAACCTCTCCAGTATGATGCCTGGAGACTGGACGGTGTTTCTGTCCTGCTCCCCCACTCCTATTCCCAAACCTTCCTCTGACTTCAGCACTTCCTCCACACTGGTGGTGACCGACTCCAGCTCAAAAACGACCTGCTCCTCCGGTGACTCCTCCAGGACAGAGGGCGCGCTTGGTGCAGATGTGGCAGGAACAATGTCTCTGTGGGGCTCCGGCCTAGAATCCATCTCTGGCTCGACACTTGAAGCTGCCACACGACAAGGTTGCGGAGCACCAATTTGTACTTCATCTTTCATCTCGGAATCAACAGGGAGCGAGGGCTGCTCACAGACAACCTGGCATTCATCTGTATCTTTGTCTGAACGTACCCGTCTCTGGCTGTCTCCGTCTAAACGTCCCCTTGGGGTTTTCCTTCCACGCCCGGATCCTCTCCTTCTGCGCCTAGCCACATTCTTTGGAGCAACTCCCTTCTTCTCCTCTTCTTTTCTTTGGACTAGTATCTCCTCCTCCTCTTGCTTGATCTCTGGATGCTCTGTGGAGCTGGAGGACGACTGTGTGCTTGGCCTCGTTTCAGCTGTCTCGACGTTTTCATTCGGATCCTCATGTGCAAGGGGTTCAAGGGTGTTCTCTACTTCGCTTTGACTCAATCTTTTTACAGTCTGACCTGTGGCACTCTTTTGAGACAAGCTCTGGCCTTCTCTTTCGTTTTGTTCCCCTACAGTGACTAAATCCACTTCCAAAAGTAACTCCTCCTTAATGTCATCCTCTACTGGAGCTTGGTGTTCAGAAGTATAATCTGGAGTTAGGGAAATCTTACGGCTCTCCTGCACATGGCTCTGACTCTCTGGGACATCCTCCCCTGCCACATGCCCGCCAGACTCGGCGTGGAGAGAGGTGTGGAGAGTTTCTATGGATGTGAGGTGTGGAGGGAACTGGCCCGACAAGAGGGGTTTTGCCTGGTCAGATATGAGAGGACCCGGGGAGACAATCGGTGGAGGAGAGTGAGATGGAGTCGAGTGCTCTGGAGGATCGCCATGGCCCTGAAGGCTCCTGTCTTCACCTCCGTCACCTTCGGCAAGAGCCAAAGCCAGTGAGGGGGAGGGGTTCAGGGCTGGGAATGAAAGGCCTCGCCCTTCTTTGTCACTTGAGGCCGTCTCTCCCACTTCTGCTTCCATGTCCCAGTCTGAAGCAACGTGCATGCCAAATGGGTTTGGATGCACTGGAATTTCAATCGATTTTGTACTCCCGTTTGGAGCCTTGCCTAGGTTGGGACCCGTAACGCCCTCAAAGATGTTGCCGTTGGTGTAAGTCAGCTCGGGGCTTTCAACAGCATGCATGGCTGCCTTGTGTCCCTGGAGGGAGGAGACCTCATTGAAATTGGCCCCGCAGTCGTTACACTCAAGGGCTCGGCCGGAATGAGACGAGGAGATGACTCCCTCAGTCTCCACCTTGGAGGTCCCACTGCGCTTTCTGGGAGCTTTCTTTGGCTTGGTGGACTGTGAGTCGGAGGACACGGTGGTGAAGAGAGACGTCAACAGAGAGAGTCCTTTCTGGTTTTTCTTGGGCCTCCCCACTTTTTTCTGCATCCCAACACTTAGCATGTTAAGGGGTTTCCCACCTGGCCCGTTCCTCCTCTGTCTGAGTGTGTTGCCTTTACTTGGAGAGGATTGGGACTGAGGCTCCGGAGGTTCATCTGAGGCCTGCGTGGCATCTAATTTGTAAACTTTTAACTGGGGTTGTTTATGGCCTTTAAGTAAAAGTAAGGACTGTTGTGCTAATTTGGGGTCTGGTATATCTAGTGAGAGAAGGCTTGTCTTGTCCTGGTCAGCCTCTTCTACCTTTCTCTTCTTCTCCTTCCTGGGCTGTTTTCCATCCTTCGTTTTCTTAGGCTGGCCTTCCTGTGGATGTGTCTGTGTGTTTTTGATTGGTGGCTTTGGCGTGA
The DNA here is from genome assembly GCA_023658055.1 of Thaleichthys pacificus. Taxonomy (NCBI): domain Eukaryota; kingdom Metazoa; phylum Chordata; class Actinopteri; order Osmeriformes; family Osmeridae; genus Thaleichthys; species Thaleichthys pacificus. The sequence continues at coordinate 3,914,355 of CM042871.1, read as the reverse complement.
TGATGGTGTCTTGCTCAGTTGACTGCTCTGAACCCTCGTGAATTGCATCTTTATTCCTTTTCATTTTCTTTTTCTTAGATGTTACTTGCATTTGTTGCACTTGCAAATGATTGAGCGTATTGGTGCATTCGATTTCAGATTTGGATCCCATCTTCCTTTGTTTGTCATTTTTTTCTTTCACCGCCTTTTGTTTTGAAGGCACTTTTTTGTCTTCATTTGCTGGCGTTGAGACAAACATTTCATTTTGGTGTTGTGTCTGCTCTTCTCTCTGAATCAGCTTGACCGGCCTGGAAGGTTTTGGCTTCTTGGATTTTCTCTTTTTCTCTTTTTTCTCTTTAGGGCCAAACTTGACAACTAATCTACCTTTTTTTGTTTTTCGCCGTTTGACAGGTTTTTCAAAATTCTGCATTGCCTCCAAACTAAGCTGCAACGTAGCCTGTTTTCTTTTCCGTACTTTTACAAATTCTTGAACTGACATATTTATTGGTAGTTGTGAAACCGTTTTAAGCTGTTTTGTCTCTGGTGGAGGAAGAGATGTCTGTGACACATTAAGTTTTACGCTGTTTACTTCAGGATGAAACCCCTGTTCCCCTGCATCCTCAGGCATGACAAGGCCCTTCTCCCTCTCTCCATCTTCCAATGGATGTTTCTCAGTGGAGTCCTGTACAACTTCGTCCTCCTTCTGCTTAGCCGAGTCAGTTTCTAGAGTGGAAATTACTTTAACTCCACTATCTGTTTCTGTATGTGAGGCTTCCCCAAGTCCCTGATCACTTTCATGTTCTGAAGTTTGAGTAAATGTGACTGTCTGTACTAAAGAGGAAGTTGTCAGCTCTAACTCAACCGTTGGGGTGAGAGTTGGGACAGGCATCATTTCACACTGACCTATTAGAGATTGGCCAGAGGTCTGCTCCAGTTCAGTGATTGGCACCAGAGAGGATTCAGACATTAGCCCCTCCTGTACGGTTGGAGGCGGTTCCATATCCAGAGTCGGTACCAATGGCGTGAGTTCCAATACAACTGTTTGCTCTTGGACTTGTTCCAGTTCAACCCCCTCACTCTTAGAGACGTTACGATCCACAGAATGACCTTCTGCTGTCTGTCCAGTCTCTGCCGGTTCAAGAAGCTGCTCAGGTCTCATCTCCCCTCTGTGTGTTAGCACCTCCTCAGCCTCAACTATTGTTGGCCCTGCATTTTCCACCGGGACAGCGTATTCATCCGCCTGTGTGAGTGAAAGTGACGGGTGCTCCATTTGTTCGTCTAGTACGACTGGCTGTATTGTATTCATTGTCTCTGTCCCCTCACAAGGCATGGCCGTCAATCCCAGTTCTAATGACCCAGTCTCTTTCAACTCCACTAGCTCCAACTGTGGAGGAGATAGATGTAGCTGAAATGGTTCTCCGATGCACTGGAACCGCTGCAGGTCCAGAGGCTGGGCGTGAGGTGGTACCTGCCCCAGTACGACCACCTGGTTGACTCTCTGTACGTTTCCCAAAGACTCGATGAGTTTGCGGATTTGTTCAGTGTCTATGTTGTCTACTTGAAGGGGTCCAAGGGGTTCCAAGTGTGGGAAGAACATGGGGGCTGGGGTAATAATAGGCATTCCCAGTTTCACCTGTTGTCCAGCTAATGGCTCTGTCGGATGCTTGCGTTTCATGTGGTGCATTCGTGTTTTGTCGCTCTTAAAGGTGGCCTTGCATGTTGAGCAGGGGTATTTCACTGCAGACAAACCTAAGGTGACAAAATATAAGAAGTTAATTATTATAGTACAACATAAAGCATGGCCATTTAAAACACACTGCAACCTTATAAATGATGAGACCGATTTTCAATTATTCAAAGAAAGGCATTTACAAATAATGACTAAGGGATTACATTGTTGTGATTAGATAACATGGCAAAGCGTCATCTTTGATATAAGCGTAGAAGAAGCGTGTCCGTCTGATTAAAGCTTTCAACAAGTTTCCAGGAAATCAAAAAGAGGTGGAGCAGGTATTTTCTCATCTAAACTGTCGTTCAAAATCACTGAGCTAGGTTAATTTACATCAATTGAATATATTGCTATAGTAAAAGAACTGAAATTGAAATAGAGCTCAAAACTGAATCAATACTTTTTGTTATTATATATCGGCCACCCAAGCACTCGCCAATATTCCTACAAGAATTCTCTGAACTATTATCACTATGTGTCACCAGATATAACAAAGTAGTTCTAAATAGAGACTTAAATATCCAAGTAAATAAAAAAGCTGACCCAAGAACTATTGAGCTCTTAAATCTCTGACAGTTTCGATCTAACTCAACACATAACAGATCCGACACACTGGCACGGAAACACACTAGATAAAGTAATAACAACTGGACTAAACATTAACAATATTTCAATAACTGATCTACCCCTCTCAGACCATCATTGTATACTTCTTGATGTGGAAATCATCTTAACAAAAACACGGACTATGGACTAAGAATTCTTAGTCCATAGAAAACATATAGACGATGGAGCTATGATGACATTTTCCAAGCAATTTGCTCTATATGAGCCAACTAATCATGAATGCTCTCTGAATGAAATGGTAGAGAACCTCAATGATGCACTATTATCTGTGTTAGACTCTGTTGCACCACTGAAAACCAAAAATAAGTCTACAAGCAGAACCTTCCCATGGCTGAGAAATAAATATTTTAGTGAAACGAAAAGAAAATGCCGCGCAGCAGAGAGAAAATCTTAGTAAACCAATCACTATCCATTACAATATCTTTAAAGATGCACTAACCACCTATAACAAAACCATCCGTCTAGCTATTTTTTCAACATTAGTACAAAAAATGTCAGTTCTTTTCTCCACCATTGACCAGCTGCTAAACACTGTCCCTGCCCCCCTCTATCTTCAGCATGCTTAAACACTGTTCCTGCCCCCCCTCTATCTTCAGCTGCTAAACACTGTTCCTGCCCCCCCTCTATCTTCAGCTGCTAAACACTGTTCCTGCCCCCCCTCTATCTTCAGCTGCTAAACACTGTTCCTGCCCCCCCTCTATCTTCAGCTGCTAAACACTGTTCCTGCCCCCCCTCTATCTTCAGCTGCTAAACACTGTTCCTGCCCCCCCTCTATCTTCAGCTGCTAAACACTGTTCCTGCCCCCCCTCTATCTTCAGCTGCTAAACACTGTTCCTGCCCCCCCTCTATCTTCAGCTGCTAAACACTGTTCCTGCCCCCCCTCTATCTTCAGCTGTTAAACACTGTTCCTGCCCCCCCTCTATCTTCAGCTGCTAAACACTGTTCCTGCCCCCCCTCTATCTTCAGCAGTTAAACACTGTTCCTGCCCCCCCTCTATCTTCAGCAGTTAAATGAAGAGCTTGCTCTGTTCTCCAAGAACAAAATAACTTTGATCAGAGCTAGTATCATTACTAGTGGAGGTGAAACTCACATCAGTAGATCCTGCAACATAACCATGAGCACATATACCTGTATCACACAAAGTGAACTTTCCAAAATCGTCAGCGAATGTAACTCCACATCTTCAGATATTGATCGTATACCCACAACATTCTTTAAGCGAGTGTTTGATGGTGTCTCAGGTCCGGTGCTAGAGATTATAAACACATCCCTTAGAACTGGCATTTCCCCAGATGCCTTCAAAACAGCTGTTGTAAAGGCTGTGGCTGAGCGGTGGCTGAGCGGTTAGGGAATCGGGCTAGTAACCAGAAGGTTGCCGGTTTGATTCCTGGCTGTGCAAAATGACGTTGTGTCCTTGGGCAAGGCACTTCACCCTACTTGCCTCGGGGGGAATGTCCCTGTACTTACTGTAAGTCGCTCTGGATAAGAGCGTCTGCTAAATGACTAAATGTAAAGCCCCTATTTAAGAAACTCAAATTGGATAACAGTATACTTGCAAATTACAGACCAATATCAAATCTTCCATTTATTAGTAAAGTATTGGAAAATATATTATTAGTCCAATTAAATTCCTTTCTGGAAGAATATAACATCTTGGAAGTCTCAGTCATAAGAATATTGGTGATGCGGCCTTTGTCAATTACACCCCAAAACTATGGAACAAATTTCCCATAAATATAAGGGAAGCAAACACGCTAGACATTTTCAAAAGACTGCTTAAAACCTATCTTTTTACCAAAGCATTTAACAAATTTTGATCTCAGAAGGGTTTTATTACTTTTATTTGTTGGATTATTGTTTTTATAGATTTTTTTGGATTCCCGCAAAGACTGCGGCTTGTGTTTTGTTAGATTTTATTTATATTGGGAAACCACAAAGACTGTGGCTCGAGATACCGCAAACACTGCGGCTTGTAATCAAAAGGCTTGAGCAACATAGGTTCTGAACTGCTCTACAAAAAGGCCTGTGTTCAGAAGGGTTTTATTACTTATTATATTGTTTTTATGTAAAGCACTTTGAGCTGCAATTCTTGTATGAAATATGTTATATAAATAAAGTCTTATTATTATTATATTATCAACACTCCTCACCATTTATCTTCTGCAGTGCCTTCGCAGAGGAAGTCTGGATCTCCTCGTTTCCTTCCGATCCTTTCACCGAGTGTGTCTGCTGGTGTTTCTGGAGAGCCTTGGGCATGCTAAAACGCTTGCCACACTCCTTGCACACATATGGCCTCTCCCCCGTGTGTGTGCGGCTGTGATATTTCAGCAGGGTCAGAGTCTTGCAGGGCTTTCCGCAGACTGAGCAGGTGTAGCCATGCTGACCTATGTGGACTTTCTTATGGAGGGTGAGCTCTGAGGATCTGGAGAAGGCGTCGCCACAGATGGGACACTTGAACGGCTGCTTCTCGGTGTGGGCCCGCTGGTGGGTCATCAGATCAGTGGAGTTGGTGAAGTGGCGGTCACAGACGTAGCAGGCGAACAGGGCATCCCCCAGTATGCACTGCTCGTACTGCGCTGGGTGGCTCAGTTTGAGGTGGCGCTCCCTGCTCTTGTGATCGCTGAAGATGATGTGGCACTCCAGGCACTCCAAGGAGAGCTGGGCAGCTGAATGAGGAAGAGGTGGATGAGTTACAAGGACGTCACATCAAGGCATCGCAACTCTGCGTGACACTGTCAAGTTTGTTACTAAGGTACAAGTTCAGGGCTTACACAGCAATCAGAAAAACAATCCTTACACGTTAGAGGCATCACCACGGACTTGGACATGTCCATCTTCAGAGGCTCCAGTCTGTCCTTCTTGGGAGGGATGAAAAGTTTGCGAGGCACTATGTTACACACTTTCACCTCCTCTACATCCATAGAAGAATCGAGAGCGCCCTCCTCACGATCATTAGACTCTATAGAGACATCTGACAGATCAGAAACCATCTTAGTGGGACAAGTCAACTCTGGTGCGCTCTCCAAATCTACCTCCCCGGTGGTAGATAAAAGCTCCAGCATTGCTTGAGGGTCTATAGATCGGGCCCCTGTCTCACTGTCTACTGGTTGAGGGTCTATAGATCGGGCCCCTGTCTCACTGTCTACTGGTTGAGGGTCTATAGATCGGGCCCCTGTCTCGCTCTCCATCGGCCGTGTTGCTGTCTCACTCTTAGCTCGTTGTTCTAGCCTCTCCATGGTCCAGTTAATTCTCCCTGATTCCGTTACTTGACCTGGGTGTGGCAACCCTGCATGGAAACACAGAATGTGAAACACTGTAAGCTACCAAATAAAACAGAATCAAATTTTAAAATGCTGAGAGGGTTTAATTAAATGTATGCATTAGGCTCGATAGTGAGCTTCATCCTCATGTGATCAATGCAATGACTTGCGATCACACGGTCGGCTCAAGAAGACGGTAGCAAGCATAACAGGACCTTTCCAAGCCTTGCAGGCGCCAATGTTAAATCTGTACCCAGCTGTCGCCAGTGAATGGATTTTGTATAACAAAAGACGAGGTGGACGATACAATTACTCGCCCATCATAAAAAAAACCCCGCTAATGTGTCACTATCAGAATGATTTTTCTATGCTATGATGAACCAGGAAATGAATGAATCCAGAATGAATGAATGAATCCAGTGGTAATAGCATAGACGTATATACATGTCTATGGGTAATAGTGCTTTATTAGCTCTCGCGAAACAGCCAACAATTGATGATTATGATGCGTAGGTTGCACAACACCCGTAGGGCCAGTTTAAATGCAAATACTTGTGGCCGGCCGTTTAGCCAGTCGAATTATCATTGCGTTTAACCTCAGTTATAAACCAGCAAGTTTAACAACATTACCTCTGTGGGATTCGTCAGTCCATCTACATATATTTACGTCGCTTCAATTCTGTCTTCTCGCACAAAGCCACCGAGGAGGCTGGCTACAGACATGATGACGTAGGACCCGCACAACTCATGGGGAAAAGTGGGACCTGTAGTTTTTCCTTAATAATTGCTGCCTCAGGAGTAGTTGGCTGTCAATTTTAAATATAATGTATAATACATTGTGATAGTCAATCGTATGAGTAGTATTAATAGACACGTGTTGAGATAACTTTAGCTAAAGCCTATTAATTGTCTCCATGTAGTGTTCAGCCATAAGCAAGAGTTGATCTGAAAGAGAGGATGTGAAACTATTGGGGATCATACTACGCTTAAAGTAAACTGCCATTTCTAAAACTGTAATGTTATTTTGTTGACAGTTTTATCCTGTTTAATCGGAATTTTCCAAATGTTTTGCACTCAATGTCAGAATCAGAATCAGAATGGGATTTATTCGCCATGAAAGTTTGCACAGACAAGGAATTTGCTTTGGCAGGAAGGTGCATACAATAAACATATATAGGGACCTAAAATTTAAATATGTGGACTATCTATACTAAGGGTACATAAACTAGCAGTACTAAGTGGAATTAGAATTAAATTAAATATACAATAAAATAAAATATAAGTTGCCGTAATAAGTTGCTGCAATGTGCAGTCGATATTACCTACCAGTCTAGTGTCGCAGACTCAACCTGTGTTCGCAACACGGCAAGCTCAAACAAATTTTAGGTCGCGAGAATGTTGATGATTTCAACAGATCTAATGTGCAGTACCCCTCCAGATCGCTCTCGGTGCTCTAGCGTTTGCACTGCTGCTGCACCGATGGCTTTTGTTGCCTTTTTACCGCGGAAGTTCGATCCAGAGGTATCCAGTGGCAGTGGAGAACAACGACAAGTGTTACCGAACAAGCGCTGGATTTTTTATTGTTGCCTGGTTCGAACACAAAGTTTTATTCAGATAACCATCAAACGAGAAACATGATATGTTCAATTGGCTGTGAATCGACAGTGTAAATATCGTAATACTATGCAATGTAGGCTAGCCATCATCGTTTATCGGACGCGTGCACTTCTGATTTTCCATGTGTGCCCACCAAATGCAAGCTTGGTGGCTATATATTAGCTGGGCGTTTGGAAAAGTACCGTGTTTTCTGCATGAGAGGTGAGAAATGGCTGATTGTATCTAGTTAACACGGTTCGTTTAACAGCTAGCTAGCCATTGATTTAAGCCCACAGACTAACCTACAGACATTTTTATGCCACGCTGGTATTTATGGACCCCTCCCTAGTCAGCTAACGTAAGCACTGTATTGCCGCAGCCACAATGTCTTTAGAGTATACCATCGATATCCAACTGACAGAGCTAGGATTCCCTGGCATATTTGAAGCGGAAGAGACACCTGTCAAAGAAACACACGATGCTACATCGTCGATTAATGCCTCTACCTCACCGGAGCCTCCAGTAGAAAACCTTCCAACACCCAGTCCATCTCCTCCTCGTACACCTGAGGCGAGTCAAACGATCAGCGAAGAAGAATCGGAGAAAGACGATGGGGGAGAGGGAGATGACGGACAGGGAATAGTCAGAGGAGCTCAACATATAGAGACGGGTACATGTAATGCTGTAAATGGACAAGAAGAGGAAAGTGGTCTGGAAACGGAGGACACTGACGACAGTGGGGTCTCCGAAAGGGAAGAGGAGGATGAAGATGATGATGATGATGAGGAGGATGATGGGCTTCCCTCAGGTAGGCTTATGGCATACACATTTTCCGTTGCATGTCCACGCTCACATTTAAATGTGCAAATTTGATGCTTAAACAACAGCTACCCATTGGGCCCATTTATTTATTAGCCATTTTAACCATCCCCATGTTCATTCCAGTGACAGAGTCAGGTGGTTCTTCTGAACACCGCTGTGGAGTCTGTGACCAGGTCCTGTCCTCGGAATTCCAGCTCCGGGAACACATGAACCTGCACACCGGAGAGCGCCCGTATTGCTGTGCCGAATGTGGCAAGCGCTTCTGCCAACTGGTAAACTACCGCTCTCACCTGCGAACACATGCCCAGCCCAAACCCCTGGCCGCCGACTGTTGCCGCATCTGCCGCAAGACCTTCGAATCGGTAAAGGCCCTCAAGCAGCACCTGAGCAACTCCCATTTCGAACCCGAGTTCTACGAGTGCGACGTGTGCAAGCGCATCTTCACCAACCGGTCCGGGTGCGAGGACCACATCAAATGGCACAAGGCGGTGATGGGCAGCCACGTGTGTCCCACCTGCGGGCGCCACTTCCACCTCGGCCGCTCGCTCAAGCGGCACATGCAGAGGAAGTGTCGCAAATGGAGCTACGTCTGCTGCGACTGCCCCCTGGTGTTCAAGAGCAAGAACGCCCTCCTGAAGCACAGCTTCACCCACCTGGGCCTGCTGCCGTACACCTGCGTCCAGTGTCGCCGGCACTTCCGCCTGGCGCGCCACTACAACCAGCACAAGTGCGAGCCCGACCGCATCCAGTGCGTGGCCTGTCTGGGAGTGTTCACCAGCCAGGACGACTTCCAAAGGCACAAGAAGGACACCGGCTGCTGGGGCCACCAGGGCTCCAAGGGGAGCGAGATCCGCTGTATGGAGTGCGGCGAGGGCTTCGCCAGCATGGAGGAGCTGAAGAACCACGCGGGGGCTCATCAGAGGGTGCTGACCTGCTTCGTTTGTGGCAAGGGCTTCCGGTCGTCTCTGCTTTTGATGTCCCACATGGGCGGTCACGCAAGCCAGAGGCCGTATCTGTGCCAGAAGTGTGGCGTGGGATTTCCCCACCAACAAGACTACGACTGCCACCTCAAGAACTGCGGAAGCATAGTCCTTCCAACGGTGAGTTTTTCAATAGGGATGTTTTTCAAAAATAACGGTCAGTTAATAACAGTACAGGTCAGGTCTTCTGTTGCTAAGTGTTGTCCTTGTTAGGGGGAATATACACAATAGATTTGTGTATGTAGGGCAGTTGTTGATTGATTATTCTTGTGGAGAGGGACAGTTGGGGGTGGGGGTGGCGGGGGGGATCGTTCTGAGTATTAATATTCTCCCCGTTTGTAGATGGCTCCAAAGAAACCTCAGACGACAACCCAAGCTGCTGCTACTGTGTCCCCTCCCCAGCATGCCCTAAAGGCTCCCATCCCTGTCCACAAACCTGGCCCGCAGGTTCCCATCCCTGTGTACAAACCTGACCCGCAGGTTCCCATCCCTGTGTACAAACCTGGCCCGCAGGTTCCCATCCCTGTGTACAAACCTGACCCGCAGGTTCCCATCCCTGTGTACAAACCTGGCCCGCAGGTTCCCATCCCTGTGTACAAACCTGACCCGCAGGTTCCCATCCCTGTGTACAAACCTGGCCCGCAGGTTCCCATCCCTGTGTACAAACCTGGCCCGCAGGTTCCCATCCCTGTGTACAAACCTGACCCGCAGGTTCCCATCCCTGTGTACAAACCTGGCCCGCAGGTTCCCATCCCTGTGTACAAACGTGCCCCAACTGCAGTTCATAAGCCTGTGCAGAACGTTCCTGTCCCAAGTGCATCTGCCTCAATGATCCCTATGCCGGTTTATAAACCTGCATCACCGGCCCCCGTTCATGTTTATAAGCCAATCAAAGCAATGCCAACCGTTGTGGGAACCCCAATCACCCTCCCTGCAGGAGTCTTAAACAGTGTCCCTGCCCCGGGGCAGGAAGGGGATGGGTTGTGGAAGCTCTCCCTGGATAAGAATCCACCTCCTGGGGTGAAGCTAGTGGTGTTCGTCCCCACCAACAGCCGTCTGGCCTCCGGCCTGTCTGGCTCATCCACCGGTCCCGAGACCCTGGCCTCTTCGGGCTGTCTGCCCAAGCCTCCTGTTATGGTACTCCCACCTGCTCCTAGAACTGGGCAGGGGGTGGAGCACACCTTCAACCCTGTGCTGAATCCATCACCCGGTGTATATCAGCACCCGGACGTCCCTCTCGATTTGGTCAAAAAGCCTGGGGGGAACAAGCAGGAGCCCAGTGATATTCTACCTCTCGATCTGTCCATGTCCTCCTCACCCAAGGCAACACTCCCCGGGCCTCCACCTTTCACCTTCCTCCCTTCCATTAAGAGTGAAAGCAGAGACCTGGGGTCTTCAGTGGAGCCCACTGGCTCTGCTCTGGACCTGGTGCTGGTAAAGAAGGAGCCTCAGTGTCCAAGGCCCAGCAGTGGGGAGCAGAACCCCGACACGAGGCCCTCGAACGAGGGGACGGAGGAGCTGCAGGAGGGGACATGTGATACGGAAGCACGGAACGGGAGGAGCCCAGGCTGTCCTCTGGCCGCGGTGAAAACGGTGGACCCAAAGTTGGAAAAAGATGGGCATCCGACAGGTGAAGAGGGAGGGGCCGGGAGGGTTATGGGGCGGACGGGTGAATCTTCTCCGTGTAAGGGTGAGCTTTGGCCCTTCGAGCTGGCGGTACAGAGCAACTTGCAGCGAGTGGGAGGATCTTCGCCCACGACACAGCCCACAGTCTCTCCCTCCCCCTCCCCTCCCCTCTCACTCGGCCGCGCAGCACAGCACGTCCCCTCCACATCACGCTCTGATCCCTCACCGCCAACCAAAAGAATCAAGTTAGAGGAAAGTCCAGAGAAATCGTCATAAATCTCTACCCGTTTGTAGAAGAAAAGTAAACGTTTTTAGCTGCTGAGGGAGACAGAATCACCCTAGACACTCCTGCGAAAGGAAACACTATATACTGCGTATAGCGCTATTGTAGTTGACACACAATATGCAAGTAAAAGCTTTGACCCAAGGGTTTATAGAGATCTTTTTCTTACTAGGCGTATTATTGAAAACTCCATTAGTGTTACCTCCTTTTATCTTGCATAATATTCGGACTTTGTTATTGAGTCTATATTTACAGTGTTCAATCAGTGTGCCTCGCTATGGGAGTTCACACCATCTAACTATGGTTGTCGGAAGGGGAATTGTGGCGGAGATGCTGAAGCTAATATGGGACGCATGTGCTGTCAACAGTGTCCTGCACTCAATGTCGCAACCCTGCATTCCAAAACATTCGTATTTCAATGCAACTTGACTATCACACTGTAGCTGGGATCTTACATGACGGCAATAACGACCAGCACATTGAACAACACGTTGTTCCAAACAGTGTGCTTGTCCTACTGTTTACATTGTCTTGTGTGATCAGATAACTTTGTTTTTAATGTATGTTTCTTGTTTAGCCAATCCTCTTTGAAAACAATTGTTCTGTTTAATTCCATTCCGTAAACTGCTGTACAGGACATTTGATCTCTTTTTGTTTAGAAAGTGTCACGGTTTGGAGGATTCAGTGTAGGCTGTAAGTGTGGGTGTTATTCAAGACTGTTAGTTTTCAAAAAAATTGTGCTCTTGTCATGAATGTCCATTTACATTTGAGGCGTTTTTGCACTGTGTATGTTTGTATGTGTTCTGACTTGATGATAAAGATGACATGTTACGATGAAGGTGAGTCAGTGATGAATGTACTGTAACTTTAATAAAATATAGTTGAAATCAGCTGGTTCATTTATTTTTACCGTTATAAAGCTAAGGTCAATACCAGTGGTGGGGACTTCATACTTACCAAACTAGTAGTAGTTCATAATGACAGTTGTACATTTTTATAGCATACACACTATCTAAACTCCGTTTACAATTTGTACATATCGTACATGTACATTCTTCCACATCTTACGAATACAAAACTACGAATGCTGTCACATGGTTAAGTAGCCCCGGAAATGATTCGCAAGCCCAGCCTTTGACGTTGTCGTTTTATAATATAAGCAAAAGTGGGTGCGGGACAATCGTAAACATAATCGTAATGCATGCATTTTGCGGTTTATAGACGTCTTATACACATGTTGCTCTGAAAAAGGCAATATAATCTGGATGCTCCATTTATATTTAGAAACGTTCGTGAGATCGCTTTACTGTAGGCTACATACCACATTCTTATGAAGCCTACTATGGACAAAGACAAGTTCGCTGTAAACGTAGGTATACGCATATTCCCATTTAACATTAGCCGAAACCGTATATATTGATTTCAAATATTGTTATATTTTTTTAAAACATAAAGTGCATACAAGAAAAAAAACAGCTAAAGTGTATTATTAGAGGCTGTAACTGGGAGAAGGTTTCAGGCTATTGCCAGCCAAGTGCAGACAGCTTGTGCGTAAGGGGTACTTGCATAGTTAACACCGTTACACACATCTGTCAGATACCTTATATTCTGTAATACATCATTGCTATGTCACCTTCTTCTAGCCAGCTCCCTGCACCTCCTGGTTGGAGATGCAACAGTTCATTGGCGACCTGATTTTGTCAGGTAGCGGATCCAGCCAATCAATGAAGGACTTGAGCCAACAGGAGTTTCTTCGTGTTGCCTGGGAGACGACAGGGAGCGAGGCCCCGAGGCAGAGAGACACACCTCCAGCAGCTGCACATCTACCACAACCCAGGAAAGTCCAGGATAAACCAGCTACCTTCAGTCGCCATCTCCAGCCCGAGTCTGGAGAAACAGCTGGAGAGGCCAGAGACAGTATAGGAACACGGGGTGAGTCATTATGTGATCAGGGAATCTCAGGTTTGATGCTGGAGCTTTACAACATCTCTAATTCCTGTTGTTCTCCGTCTCGCAGTCCAACATCACGCCTGCACCTGCCCTGGCTGCCCCTACTCCTCTCCCCCTTCCTGCCTTCCCTCCACCCATCCCCTGAAACCCAGAGACACCCTGTCCACCCGGCCGCAGTCTGACTCAACGTGCCGCCCCAAGGACCTCAGCTGTGCTCCTCCTCCGGTGAGGCGGGCCCAGCGGGAGCCAGGAGAGGAGGAGGCCGGTGAGCCCAGCAGCACCACCTCCTCCCGGGCCGATCCCAACCATCTCCAGAGGCAGGAGGCCGGAGCTCAGAGCGACAGCGACGGCCCCGACACCCCCGCAGCCAAGGGCTCGACGGGCCCCGTGTGCCGCCTGCCCACCTACCCCTGCCTCTGCTGTCACCGTGGCTTCCAGACCTGCGCCCAGCTCCTCCAACACCAGCAGGGGGCGGACTCTGCCTTCTCGCAAACCCACGCCCATCACCATTTCCACCACCACCACTGCCCCTTCACCTCCTGCCTGCCTTGCCCCTCCCTGGCCCGCCCACACTCCCCCTCTGACCAGGCCCCGGCCCCCTTCCCCTGCCTGTCCTGCCAGCGCTCCTTCCCCACCTGTGCCCAGCTGCTCCGTCACCAGCACTGCCACACGCAGCAGCAGCAGGAGGACGAGGGCGGGGCCTCCTCCGGCCCGTCGCTGCATCCCTGCATGCATTGCGCCGCCTCCTTCCCCAGGCCCTCTCAGCTCCTGCAGCACCAGCGCTCCCAGCACGCCCACAAGCCGGCCGGCTTCCTCTGCACCGAGTGCGGCAGGGCCTTCAACTCTCACAGCAACCTCCGCATCCACCTCAACGTGCACACCGGCGCCCGGCCCTACTCCTGCCCCGACTGCGGCAAGAGCTTCAGCCAATCAGGGGCTCTGAAGATCCACAGACGGATCCACACCGGGGAGAGGCCTTACACCTGCGCCTACTGTGGCAGGGGGTTCCCCCACCTGGCAGGGGTCCGCGCCCACCAGAGGACCCACACAGGGGAGAAGCCGTACCGCTGCACCCAGTGTGGGAAGTGTTTCACCCAGTCTGGGGCTCTGAAGATCCACACCAGGATCCACACAGGGGAGCGGCCGTTCGTCTGCAGCCTCTGTGGGAAGGGCTTCTCCAACCGCTCTGGGATCCGCTTCCACCACCGCACCGTCCACGGCCTGGTCCCTGAGCCGGGGGCCGGGAGGGGACCCGGGGGTCCCAACAGCAGCTCCCCCAGACTGGGCACTTTACCGGCGGTCTCCGGGCGTCCGAGCGCCAGCCTGGCCGTCACTTTTGGGCTGAGCACGTGCACGGGCTCCAGTACGGACACAAACCCCCGAGTTCTCCCCGCCCCAAGGCTGGATCCTCCTGGGTCTGGTCTTTCCTCCAACTCCGCTTCCAAACCTCCGCCCCACCAGCCCCTGCCCCACTCCGCCTATGTGAGGAGCCTGTCCAGGAGGGCGGAGCCGTACAGTGGGAAGGAGCCGTCTGGGAGGGCGCTGATGTACGCGTGTGAGGACTGCGGCCTTCGCTTTGCGGATGCCCCATCCAGGAACCGCCACCAGAGTCAGGAGCATTACTCGACCGAGGAGGGAGGAGGGGAGGAGGAGAAGGAGGGGGGGGAGGGGGCGCGAGGGAGCATGAGGGAGACGCTCGGAGGGAGTGAGGGTATGAAAGGTGGAGGGAGTGAGGGTATGAAAGGTGGAGGGAGTGAGGGTATGAAAGGTGGAGGGAGTGAGGGTATGAAAGGTGGAGGGAGGAGAGCATTCTAAAAACTGTTTCTGGACAATAAACAGCTTTTTAAAATCATGACTGGATGCTCACAGGCTTACTTTCAGTGGAAAGCTGTTTAGTAGATTTATTATGAAGTACCGTCATGTTATTACAGCTTGTTGTGCCTTTATTTCTTGGGGGAACAGTATTAATGTAATGTAGAGGCCTGTTTTCTACAGTTTTTCTGTATCTATACTGTACCACATATCGCTGTAGTGCAGAACAAAGAGAAGAAATTCCGATTTGTGTTAAAGGTCCCATGACATGAACATTTCACTTTAGGAGGTTATTTAACATTCATATGAGTTCCCCTAGCCTGCCTTTGGTCCCCCAGTGGCTAGAAAGTTTGATAAGTATAAACCAAGCCCTGGGTATTCTTACCCGCCTTTGAGAAAATGAAAGCTCAAACGCTCCGATTTGAAAATGTTCCTCTTATGTCATCATAAGAGGAAAAGTTACCTCCTCTTTCTCTGCTTTGCCCGCCCAGAGAATTTGGCCCGCCAATGAGAAAATGAGCTACGACCGTGCTAGCACGATATTAGTTTTTCCTCGAGAGACAACATGGCTTGCTAACGACCGAAGCATGGCAGTTAGACCCGCCTCTTTCTTCCTCATAGCATTTAAAGCTACAGACACAGAAATGGCACGTCCTAAGGAAGGCTCATTGTGGGACTGCTCGTAGTGGCTGTAATTCTGCACCAAGGCTGAATTTCGGGAATGAGACTTCAGATACAGTATTAGGGGACCACTAAGGCCTATATAAAAGCATCGAAAAACAGCATGCCATGGGACCTTTAATGAAACCTACATTTTTCTATAGCTCTTATATGCCATCTAGTGGGCAAATGTTATCACAGCGAATACATTTTTATTGTTTGCATCAAGCACAATTCTTAAGTTTAAGAAAGACCTGTAATTGAAACTGAAGATAGAAAACATAAAAAGTATTTATTTATTTCATTTTGATATCGTTTCTCTTCGGTCCATCCAACATTTCAGTACATATCTAAAAAGTTCTCTGACATACATTTTGTGATTTAATAATAAACTTTTGTCTGTGAGACAACAAGAAGTTGTCCCTGTCTTTTCATTCAATATGTTGTGCTATAGCACCTGATAATAGCACCTGAACGTTTATGTTTACAGCCATGTTGGCTCCTATACTATAATAATCCTACTGCATGGTGGCCCAATGATCATCCTCTTTCACAGCACCAGTGCGAAGAACTCAGAAGGATTCTGGAACCTGGTTGGCCGGGTCCTGCTGACGGCTGACCTATAAGAGCCCCGGCTGGTACGTAGCCAATCAGAAGGCAGTCTTGAGTGCGTCTGTTTTCCACCAGGCTGCTGTGGTCAAATTGGCTCCTCGTACGTGTGCTGCAGCGAGGGGTCAGAGAGCTGGGGCTCAGCGTAGAGCACACTGTCCTGACAGGGCCCGCCCGCGTGGAGGGAGGGGGTGCAGTAACCGTTGGGCAGCTGTCTGTGAGCGGGACAGTCATACACAGCTTGGCTTGCCCGAGACGAGCCACTAGAGGGAGCCCTCACATGAAACCTGTGAGGGGTGTTGTGTCCGACCCCCTGTGGGGTTGCCAGGTTTGGCTCTGGCGGCTGATCACCGAACGGAGTGGCGTACTCTGGCTCTGGAGGGAGGGGTTCGGTGTACTCGGGCAGCTTGCCAGGGGTGTCGTAGTGGTTGAAGGTGAAGGGCGTGGTGTAGCCCTCCTCGATGCTGGGCCGAAACGTGGAGCCGAGCATCTGTCCCCCAGCCGTCAAATCAGGTTCAGCATAGTCTGAGGAGCGCACACACAACAACAAAGATACATTAGGGTATTTTTCTATGTATAGAAACAATATGTGTGTGTGTGTGTTGGGGGGGGGGCATTTTTCAGAGGAAATGTCGGGGAGAAAAATAGGGGATGACATGCAGCAAAGGGCCCTGGTCGGAGTCAAACTCTTGCCGCTGCGGTAAGAACTTAGCCTTCAGGTACACGCACTTTATACCATGTGCAGCCACCAGGCACTCTGTAAGTGTCTTTCTTAAAGTGAAAATACCACCACGCTTCAATCACACAATATAAACTACTCTACAGTCCATGATTCTAATGATGTGAAAATCGTATAGCAAAAGAAAACCAGGGAGAAGACCCACAGTACATTCTGTGAGAAACCCCTTCACCAATGTGTGGGGTGGGGAAAAAAGCCATTCAAATTCAAGTGTTCCTTTGAATCTTTTTGGGGATGAATCTTGGAACAGTCCTCCCTTCCACCCAGCAGGGCCTCCTATCAGGGCACTGTTGAACTGACTGGACACCAACAAAGCCCTCTCTAGTGACTGGTTTGGAGGGTGAGCAGAGCGAGGCCTCAGCCTCGAGGCCACGCCCAATACAGCTGGGCCTCAATGCCTACCCCTTAACCCGCAGGGAGCCTTCGGAGCGGGAGCTATTTTAATTAGGCCGGCTTTAGAGAGAGCTGGGATTGTCTTAGCCACTGACCCTCTGTCCTGGTTATCACTGAACCTCTCAGTGGAGGGCCTCCTCGTCTGGGCGGGGGGGATGGGAAGGGGGGTCGGCAACGAGGGGGGGGGGGGAAGAGTGCCCTTTATCAGGCTCCAATTAAAGGGTCTCTTTCAGAGCGGTTCTGCGGACCAAAGAAAGGAATGTTTATACTGCAACTGGGCGACGGGCTAAGCCCAGGGTAAGAATGGAGGACCCGGGGAGAGAGCTGTTTGCCTGTCAACCGTGGACGGGGCTCCTAAAACTGGCCAGCCAAGCCGGAGGATGTGAGGGAGAGAGGGATGGAGGAACACAGGCGAGTTTTGGAGTACGGAGAAGTAGCTGCCCTTCTCCACGGCCCGGGGACTGCAAATAATCCTTCATGTCTGGCAAACAGCTAAAAGGAAACTGGTGAAGACAAGTTGATGAAAAGCTTGGGTTGCGTGGGGTCTGTCTGTGAGAAGGCTTGGGCGGCTCGGTGGAGAAGGTGGTGTTTGTGTGTGGTCCTACCATTGAGAGGGGGGTTCGGGAGAGCGTCATGGACGTTTCGCTCCAGAGGGTAAGAGATAAGCTCTGACTCCGGGCTGGGCAGACTCTTTCCCTGGAAACTCGGGCAGCCTACAGTACACACACACACGCACACACGCACGCACACACACACACACACACGCGCGCACACACACACGCACACACACACGCGCACACACACGCACACACGCACACACACACACGCGCACACACACACACACACACACACACACACACGCACACACGCGCACACGCACACACACACACAGTTAAGTGACTGACAAAACAGCAACAGGAAAGCAAACAGCAAAGGAAAGCTTTAAAAATACCCCCCATATTACCTTTGGCTAGAGAGTACTTCTTCATATGTGCTGCTTTTCTTCTGAAAATAGAAAATAAACAAACATATATATACAGATCTATTCTCCCCAAATGACATTAGGATACCATAACTACTATCTAGAACTGTAGCATATCATCAGCTCCAGGTCAGACTGTATTTACAGTATGTGTGTGGACCAGAGCAGGCTGATGAAGAGGGCAGTGTTGCAGAGAGGCACTGGACTGTACCTTCTCTTCCACCAAACTCCTGCCAACAGACAGCTCACACACAGGATCAACCCCAGGACCACGCCCACCGCCACGATCACTGGCTGACTGGAACCTGCAGGGGCACGAGGGCCAATCAGAATGCTAGTCTGGTGTTGGTGCCAAAACACCAAACAACAGATATAAATATTTAATTCTATCTGGTGTATTAACCAAAAACTAAGCTACAACAATAGCTTCATATGCTACAGCATTGCTAGATAAGTATTAAAAGAGCCCCAAATCGGTTGGCCTTCTTCTGACATTCTCAAAGCGGGACCTAACACAATGCAGCACAGTACAAGGAATTTGACCATGCAGTGAATATCGAACCTTTCTTTAGAGATACTGTCCAGTCATCCTGCGACCAAGTGCTCTTTAGCACATGAGCTCTGTATAACGAAAGTATACGCTGTCCATCAGAGTACAGACACACATACTTTTACCCTTCACGATGACCGGACCGTCAGTTGGAGCTGGTTGGGGGAGCGACGTGGTCTCTACAGCCACCTTCAAGGCCGGGGAGGCTGGAGAGGGAGCAGAGGACACCTCTCAATATCGTCCTTACGGCCCTCCGACGCACAAACACAGTGAGCTAAAGGCTCAACAACATTTCACGGTAAGGTTTGTGCTTCTTGCTAGTCCTTCAGACTCCAGGCTCTTGCCAGGCTAACGGACTAGCCATGCTACACCAGGTCATGGGCCGAGGCTCACTGGGCCTGAGGCTTACCCCCAGCGGAGCGATGCCTGGGAGACAGGCGGGAGACGGGGCAGCCCAGGACCTGGACGTGGGTCGAGGCACGCCCGTGCCAGCTGCTGGGTTGCAGCCGGAGATACCGGGCCACCACTGGAGGAAACAGGCTGTTGAGCACGCTCAGATGACCGTCGGCGTGGGCCTCGAACACCTGTCGAGCAAAGAGGCCACGTGGAACGTTAACAGAATACAGACGGGGGTCATCTCCAGGGTGACTGAAATTCACATCCCTGTTCTACTGCCACCTACAGGCTCGGTCCTAGTAAATAGGCTGCGACGTGCAAAACGTGCACCTTTTTCTCTCTGCTCTGCGCGGCTTTGTAAACCTTCCAGGTCTTTCTGTCTTTGCTGAAAAGGAGAGTGTAGGATTCTATGTAGGAGTCTGGCGAACCGCTGGTTATTATTCCTGAGGAGAGAGAATACTGTCAACATTCTAAAATGCTTTCTCAGTGTGAAAAAAACGCTGTCTCTTTTACCGTCCAAAACAGAAAAGGTTATGAGGTACTGCTGACTGACCTGTGACGGTGCTTTTCTCAGCCAGCTCCAGCTCCAGCCAGGGCTCTGGGTCATTGCTGTCTGCTGCCCAGGGTAGGAACTGACCTGCAGAATCCATGTTTCTGGGGGACCAGATAACTCGTTGACCCAAACCATCCACTGTCTCCCAGAACGAAGACGCATTGAAATCAGACACAGTCAGATCACTGTTACACTCTGTTGGAATAAAAAGGAAGCATGGGTCACTTGTTAAGGTATGTGCAACAAAGTAAACAATTGAAATTAAAGATTTTTTTTAGATAAGATCGATTTTTGTGAGTAAAAATGATTCTTAATAACACATCAAAGTAATTATTCAGTGTTTACCTTGGCTGAAGAGCAGTTTCTTCTCAGACAATGACCCCCTGTGGAAACAACCGGGTTTGTGATCAAACATCTCCACAGTGTGTAAGCAGTCTGTAAGCAGACTCCACAGTGTGTAAGAAGTCTGTAAGCAGTCTGTAAGCAGTCTGTAAGCAGTCTGTAAGCAGTCTGTAAGCAGTCTGTAAGCAGACTCCCTGCCTCCACAAGGCAGACAGATACTTAGACAATGCCCCCAGTCTTCTAGGTGCCCTGTGTTACTCCAGTACAAAAAATGATATCCCTACATCTACCAGGTCCTTGTCAATGGTACCAGATCAACGCACATCTTGGAAAGGATTCCGTTGGCGAAGGTGGAGTCGTACAGAGTGAGGCTCCTCTCGCGGCTCACAGACACCTGGCCTCCGAGGCTGTCGGACATCACGCCGGCGTGGACCGCGGCCTTGCACAGCACCGAGGTCTGGATCCGCAGGGGAGAGCGTGAGGGAGAGAACACACACACAGTGCAACCGCAAGTCTGCCCGACCCATCTCTGTCTTTCCCTTCTGTAGCCTCTTAACCCCTCTCTCCTCCCCTCCCGTTCCCTCCGGAATCCCTCCTCTCCCCCACCCTCCATTCCCCACTCACACACAGTTCAACCTATATCACAATCATGTTACAATTGTCAATATTTCTAGTATAGATTGAGGGGCAGAAGTTGATGGAGTGTGTGTGTGTGTGTATGGTGGGGGGAGTGTTCGGAATCAGATGGAACCCGTATGCGCTCCCAAACATCTCCTGTTGGAACTATTCCCAGAAGCCTTTGCAGGCCGGTCTGCTCATCACGTCAGCACGGGGTCCTAAACAACCTCGGCTGAACCCATCCTGTGTACTCACGTCTCTGTAGCCCTGTCGAGAGTGGCCATGGATGTCTCCCGTGACGTCTCCACACCCGGCGGGACAGTACACGCTGAAGAACAGGAGACATCGCGTCAGAGGCCGCGAGCGCTTCACAAAGAGAGGACTGGAGTTAAGAGTACCCGAAGCGGTTCACTTACCTGAACCGCGGAGAGACGAAATGCGATCCTCGCTTCACACACGAAATGAGATCTGGGATTGAAATCAGACAGCGTGAATG
Organism: Thaleichthys pacificus; assembly: GCA_023658055.1. Classification (NCBI taxonomy): domain Eukaryota; kingdom Metazoa; phylum Chordata; class Actinopteri; order Osmeriformes; family Osmeridae; genus Thaleichthys; species Thaleichthys pacificus. The sequence continues at coordinate 3,893,353 of CM042871.1, read as the reverse complement.
TTTGAGAGTAAAACACAGACGCACACGAACACACACACACAAGCACACACACAGTCCTCTGGTCGGAGAAATGGTGGCCCACTGCGTAGATGTGACTAAGGCTTTAGTTGTTGTGCCTTTCCCTGTCCACACAGTAGAGAGGAGGCCCCTTGTGTGATCACATGGAACAGAGAGCAGTTTGTGCGTCTGACTGTGAACTCGGCCCTGGCTCGGGACGTGACACAGCAGGGCTTCTAAACAACCCAGTAAACAACAGGAAACTGTAATACATACAGGAACTGTCTGAAATGTTCTAAAAGTGTTCCACACTTCAGCTGACCCCCACAGTTTGGAAACCACAGAGCTCATTTATGTGTGTGCAGCCGTTTGAAAACAAAAATGAACCCTCACACCAATAACCCAGGGATTATATCAAACTTGAAAATAAGCAAGTCCCAGGCAACTTAAGGCGGGGACAAAAAGGCCAAGCTTTGTCAGCATCTCCAAACGGTAACGCGAATGTTTGCTTAGATCTCGTACCAAAAACCGCACACAGTCCACCGTAATGCTACGCTACAGCGCTAAGCCCCCGTGGATGTGTGGATCTACTGTGCGTCCTGAGACACCCCCAGATATGTACTGAAGGTTTGAGAGAGTGGGCTGTCGGTTTCATGCTGCTGTGCTCTGGAGCCTTAGCTGAAGTGAAGGGAGACGGAGGGAGTGCATAGCTCTCCACCCACTCAGAGATGCAGCGAGGGGCCCCAGGCCTCCCTGCATTCAGCCTGGGAGACGGAGTCTGCTCTCCTGGCTCCTGAGCAAACACTCGGGAGGGGAGATAGGGATGGGAGCTGCATTCCAATCAGCACGGACACACACACACGTGAACACACACACACGTGAACACACACACACAAGTGTGAGCACACACGGGAGCGTGAATTCACAAGTACACATGCGCACTCCCACACACACACACACCCACAAACACACACACAAGCACTTGAGTGTACAACCACAAGAACACAGCAACGCATGGAAACCAAACAGCAGTAACATGTGTGTAAACATGTGGAGGGATAACAGTACTAAGCACGACACTGGAGGCAGCATGACAGATTCCACCTCTGAGCTTAATGCAGCAGACTGTGAAATAACAACATGTTTCCCGTCACTGCGACACCTCCGTAATGCTTGTTTACGACTGGATTTGCTGAGCAGAATTCTAAGGATTACACTGTAACGCCACTAACATGTCAATGAGCCTACAAACAGTCATTAGGACCCCATAGAGTGTTCATCGTAAAACACTGTTTACAACCAGGAGTTACGAGAACCACTGGCACTCAATGCCACCACAGAACGAAACCAGTAAGATCATTTGCACACTTTTTCAATTGTATATATTTATATAATGTTATAAATGTTATATATTTAAATACTGTATATATACACAAGGTATCATCATTCATCCCGAGATACTTCTTGAGAGACTTCTTAAAGAGACTACTTGAGAGATTAAAGGAAGTGAATCAATCATGTATTCCTTGATTCAGTGGAAGGACCCATTTGGAGCCGTTGATTGATTGTTGCTGAAGTGTTGTTGGTGAGCAGGAGGGTACCTGGGTGCTGATCAGTGGTGTAGGACAGCAGGAAGCCTCTGCCTGAGCGATGAGGCCCAGAGTTGAAGACTATCGTCACCTCATTACTGGTCACGCTCATGTTCTTCTCGGTGCCTCCCAGTTTACCACACAGGGGCCCTGGCAATGACACACACACACACACACACACCCACACACACACACACACACACACACCCACACACACACACAGTACCAGTCAAAAGTTTGGACACATTATCCCATTCCAAACCTTTGACTGGTACTTTAGGTGACCGAACACATACACACATATGTACATATATACATATATATCTGTTCACACACACACATAGACACGCGTGCACATACTGTACACACGCACACAAAAACATGCGAATATTCTTTCACACACACACACACTCATAAGCCTAAACAGGCTTGTTCTGCGCACACAAACACCTAAACTTGTCTCTGCAGGACAGAATCAAGTGACAGATTTAGAGAGAGAATCTTGGCAAACACACAAACCACATCCCTTCCCCCTAAATAAAAACAGCTCACAGGCCTTAAGGGGGTTTTACTGAACATGCGTGTCTACTGTAGTTTCATGTCATGTTTCTGGTGGCGCTCTGATTAAGAAGGAAACCACACAGCAGCCCAGGTAGAGCCCAGAGGAATGCAGTAGGCAGACTGCAGGCGCTTGCTTGTACGGACACATGAACTCCACAGCGTCATGAGGTAGGATGAGTGGAATCTGATAATAAAACGGTATAATAAGTGGGGTAACGGAATCGTCTCTGCCTCTACAACCGTCATCCAATACCTCAGAGAGCCGTCACACCCCCGTGCCCGTAATGTGTGACTGGATACGCCGGCCTGGCAGAGTTGCATGCGGTGTGAGTTCACGTGCGGATTTGTGCTACTCCTGCAGAGGAACGAACGATGTTAGCTTTAGCGATGTTAGCTTAGCAAGCGAGAGACGAGTTGAAGTGGTGCGCCTCGAGCCAGGGGAAAGTGTGCTGCAACTGTTCGGCGGTTGAAATTGGTTTGAATAGAGTGATTATCACAGTGGCATAGCCACAAGGGGGACCTGGGGGGGACACGCCCCCCTCATGCACATGTCCGGCCCCCACAGATTTCTGATTTCTTACAGTAAAAAATGAATGAATTATATACAATTATCATAATTATATATATAGTATATTTTTAGTATCCCCCTCGTTTTAAGATGAGACCCCCAAAATTACATTCTGGCTACGCCTTTGGATTATTGAATACCTCTACTCTACAGATAACCTCTACCATCCAACCATTGAGACAACTTATGATGCATTCAATGTAGTCACAGATACAAATCCCTTAGAAGCAGCTCATTCCGCCAGGTGTGTCCCCCCCCCCCCCCCCCCCCCCCCTTACCTATGCTGTGCGTCCCGTCACCGGCAGTGATGGTGAGAGACCCGTTCCTGCAGCCGGGGCTCTGCTCCACGTCAAAGTCCCCAAACAGGAAGCGCAGTGTTTGCCCCTGTGGTGCCCGGAGCCTCCATCTGCACCAGGAGTCCACAGGGTAGGTGCCCGGGTAGTGCTGGGAGGCCAGGGTGCCACTCTCTGTGCCCAGAACCGTGTGCCCACAACCATTACCTGCACCAGGTGGAAACAGCTAGGGTGAATGAACGCTGAGATCTGGGTATTTAACACTGCAATGAGATTAGGTTGTTTACGTTTATATTCCTTTGGCCGCTTGCTTTGTCTAAAGCGATGTACAAATAGCATGCAGGGATGTGAGTTATCACATTTGAGTCTGAGTTGAATTAAAAACTCACACCAGATATTGTATATAGAGTTATTTGCAATTACATGTTTTATATGGTGTCTAACTTGTACCTCAGTGTTACTGATGCAACAAAGTCGTTTTGGTATGCTTGGAAGCTTGAAGAAGTTGTGCAATGAATGTTTTGGTTTGATAGAATATAAAGGCTTTGTTATGTCAAGTTTACATACACACAAACAGGCAGTCACTCACACACACACACACACACACATACAGACAGATGTCTGTTGCCAACAAATCCTGGCGCAGGGTTAGCTGTGTCTGGTGTGTAGGTGTGAGAAGAGAATGACTCCATGACTGGTCATGGATTCTCGGGAGCTTGTTAGCAGCCAAGTTCGCCAGCGCACGTCAGAGTGGGGGTGCTACTGATCATGTTCATTAGACAAGGAGGAGAGTATTTACGCGGATGTTAATAACAGGGCTCTTGCCCGGGAAAGCTGAGTCATCTGAGAAGAGCGCGCTCAGTGGAGCAAGAGGTGTTTACAGTCCTGAGATCACAACCGCGAGCTGACCCAAAACAACTGAGCTTCGGTACAACTAACCCAAGGTACTCCTGAGAGCTAAGCCTTACCATCTACGTACAGAACTACGATACCTGACTGAAGTGCACTTCTTACTGAAGAATAGGGTAAACAGACTTTTGAAAGGGTCTCTCAAAGGCTGACACAATAACTCAAAGTTGACACCATTGGTACAGAAGCTCAACATCCTTCGAAACTATTTTGCCATTTTAATTGGGTGACTGTTTCAAGTAACATGTTGCGGAGCATGACTAAATGCATCCTCTGTCTGCCTGCGGTTGTCATCATGACTAACACTCAAAGTGGAATGGAAAAACAAATATTTGAAAGTCGGTGGATTGCCGTTGTTGTATATGATGATTCAGGGCGCTGTGGGGGTGTTGGGTCGACAGCCTGCCCCAAAGTCGATGACCCTTACCATTACTGGTTAGAAAAGGGTTCCTACAACTGTGTTTCCATATAAGGTGACATATCACCGGGCGACGTTCCCGTCCTCTTCGACATTTCATTAGAAAGCGTCTCCTGTCCTGCTCCAATCGCCTCCACCGGGCCTCTCTGTCTGACCCCCTCCCAGCCCCGACCCCACCATTGCCGGCCTGCCCCCTCTGCCCCTCACCCTCTTGTCCCCCAGGATTCCCTGGAAATGCCAGAGCGACACGCCGTAGCCGCGGGCAACAGAGCGTGGATCTGTGTCACCATCCGGTCGGAGGCCACAAGAGCAGCATTCCTGGTATTGTGGGGGTGGTTTGGAGGTTGGCAGTGTTCCTCCTGGTCTAGCCTGGCCAGGCCTGGAATCAGCAACCCCACCATCACCCCACAGGCACTGACCTGGTCTGTCTGACAGCCAGCCTGTGGCCCTGTCCTCTCATCCAGGGACTCTCTCTGAGCCTGGCCCCTTAGCGGGGGGCCCTGTGTGAGCTTTGTTCCATGATGAAGACACCCTGCCACTCCAGAGATTAAACCGCAACTCTACACTTCCTGGTCTGTCTGGAAGGCTTAGATGTCAAGAGGAAAAGAAACCAGCTGCTGAAAACAAACAGGATTTTCTTCCAGCCAGTAAAGGTTTTTCTAGGGAGAAACGGGGTGCTAAGCCTAGGCTTCTCCATGGATTCATCCGGAAAGAAACTGTAACAAAACTGTATTGAGGCCCCCGTCTTCTTGGCAGGTCTTTACAGGCCTGGCCTAGCAAACAGGATGCTCAGCAGTGTGACCTGTCACTGCCTAACTCTGCCGTGTCAATCACAGCAAGGCAACACGTCCGTGCTGGGACCAGGAGATGTGTTTTCCTCCTCCTGTAGTCTCCCGTTGCTTCATCGCCAAGTTAGTCAATAGTTCAACTAATCCCGACTGGGATGTTAGTCATGTTCCTCTTTAAAGACACTCAACGAGGCATTGAGTTGAACGTGTTCTGTGGGAAACTGTGTCGGCAGTGTTTGTGAATGTGGTCCCAGTGATTCATATTGACCCCTTGCCCTTGCCTCGTCTGAATTGTGAAACGTTGTGTCAACAACAGCATGCAGACTGTCGCTGTGGTCTTCCTTCCTGGAAGGGTGGGTGTATGGCTCGACTCTCATCTGTAGGTCAACACAGATGATAGACTGGTATCCTCTGTGGAAAGCTACCATGACATCACGGTTGACTTTTGAACTCAGTTTGAATCTGGACTGTGTGCTACCAGTGCCTCAGACTTTAGCAACATTTATCTGTGACATTGTTCTCCACCTAACCAAGTATGGTTAATTAACCCTAGATTTGGAGGATGGTTAGATGGTCTAGATTAGACATGTCAAAGCAATATTAAGGCTTTAAGTGCTTGAACTGTATACAATTTAAAAAAAATTCTTCTCAGTCTGTCTTCATTCAGAAATGTTATTTTCACATTGTTAAGTGTCTATGTAGACACTCTGTAGGCTACAATATGTTTGGTGTTGAACCAGAGGTTAAAAAAAGAATTGTTAGTTCAAATCTTTAAGAAAAATGTATATTGACTGAAAATGTAGGCTACTGCGGGTCCACAGTCTATCGTTATTCAAAACGATCTGGAATCAACACAAATATGTTCACACACCTTTCAGTGTGGTACATGTGCATTAAATTGCCCTTATTCATGCAAGGCTCATTAAAGTACAGTATATATAACCTACATTTCCACGCATTTTTCCATAATAAAATGTATATCATGCTATTGATATGATAACAAAGGCTCTTGTAATTGATTCAAAACATATTGTTTCCACTGTGTTACTGAGAATGTTTTTTGATCGCTTTATCCACAAATTTAAGGACATAATTAAGTTAGATGCAAATCTTACCCTCTTGACCGTTGACTGTTCTTACACTAATACAGATCCACAAACTGCCTAAAAGAAACTGCACAGCATCCCTGATATATTGGGACTGGGCGAACATGATCTCGTAGCGCTCCACAAGGAAGGTAAGGTGCAACTTCTGAGCTGGGAAGCCCGACTTTTTCAGCTCTATACAAGCTAGAGTTACTTAGCTTAAGCTACAGCGTTACTTAGCTTTGGGTACTTGCGATTGGCCACAATCCAATGAAGTTATCGCTCATTGGTCCACCCATATGTCATTTAACTGAACTTCAAGAATTCCTTTCCCATATTAGGGTCGGTTGTACTCGGGTTGTGTTTACGTTTAATATCTTTGACCGCAGATCTAAGATCAGTCGGTATCGATTTTCAAGTTTGACTGAGGACCGAGAACACTGGTCCTAGACCTGTTGTTGGTGATTCTCTTAACAATCGAAAACATAAATAATACGTGCCTACATTTTGAGACTCAAATGCTTAGACATGATTTCTCAGAGTAGTTTAACTTGACTGTCCTCAGTTTCTTTGCGCCTCATTTGTCTTTGCACTAATAGGCAACCCTGCCCTATAATCACCTCTAGAAGACCGCCACCTCCTGGTAAAAATGTGTGCAACACAGTAATAACCAAGCGTTGAATGCATGGTGCTGTAATCTGTTTAATAACGACTGGTCACATATGTTTGCATGTATAACCAAATAAAAGCATATTGTGGTAAATACTAAAACACACAAGTAGCCCTCAACGTGATGCACCCCATTAAAAGAACGGGGTCCATTCTCCGTGTATTGATTTTAGACCATTGCAATGTTCCTGAGGCCGAGCATTTTTCTATATCTGTTGTAGAATGTTCTGCACTGGAGCTCAAACAAGCCGTGCGCTCTCACATAAGAGCAGTTTGACCGATTTACACATCGCGTGCGAACAAACCGCTTCTCGTGACAGCGGGACAGATGCTTCTCAGGCAAATGCTGCCTTCATTGCAGGAAGTGTAACGAAGCAGTACGGCGCATGCTCTGGAAGCTCTCCACAAGCGAAGGATGCGTTATTCTCTCCAGTAAAACCGTAAGTAAAACGCCGAATAATGAGTTTAAAAGGTGCATTGTTGTTTTACGTTGATGTCAAGCTGAAGTGTGGAGATTTGTTGATGTTTTCTGTCGCTTCCCCTGGCATGGGTGGCGTGCGCCGTCGCGCTGTTATGTTGGTGGTGGTGTGCGTGCGCTCGCACCAACAGACGTCAGTGAGAAAAGGAGGGAGAGAGAGAGGCACGCAAATGCCTGGAGTTAGTGCTCTGTAGGGCTTCTTCCTTGGCTCAAATGAACGTGTTTGTCTACCACATCATCCAAGCTTAACGATTCATTATCTTAAGTATTTACATAGTCTACGTGTCACTATTTTACTTTGTAACTTCATTAGATATAGGTTAAATTAAGTTCTGTTCTAGATAATGAACATGTATATTGTATAAGAGTCGATGTAACTGAATCTGTTTAATCAGATATATAACTGGTTGCATGCTTTGGAGTAGTTGTCCCTTTAACCCATCTTTCTCCTCAGTCATCCCCTTTAACCTGTTACAACAGCTAGATACAAATCCGTCTCGACGGATTGACCTTTGAATAGGACTTCTGGATGGACGACGTTATGTTTCGCCCTGTGCTACTCTGAAAACAGCCATGTGTGAATGATAATAGAAGGCCGATACAGTATGATTGCAATGTGCACTTACTGTTCTTGAGCTCTTGTACCATACAGTAAAATACAGTAGCCTATTGTACAATGCAACCCTTACCCCAACTGTTATGGAGTTACTCTGATAGGCTTGATCTTAATATGGATATTAAGATACAGGCTGCATCTCTGGAGAAGGGGGATAAAGCATGGTTGATTCAAGTTTGAATTGCAAAGTTACAAGGCCTGACTGTTGATTTGTGTTTAATGCAAGGCCGTAATCATAATACATATTGGGGGGGACACATCCCCCCCAATATTCAAATCTGGTCAAAAAGTCCCCCCCCAATATATTGATATAAAAATATAAATGTGCTACGCTACGACAGGCAACCACGCACGCTGTCTGAAATTATCATTAAAAAAAAATATTCGTCCCCCCCAATGTTGACTCCATGGCTACGGCCTTGGTTTAATGCATCATGGTTAAGCCTCTATGCAACAGCATGGTCAAAACAATGCGTACAATGCAATTTGATCAATTTGGACAAACCTTGTTCTGTAAGACCGTCAATTATTACTGTTGCTGAACCTAGAATTACTGGTGTGACTACTGATAATTCATTACTGGTTGTCAAGTCTGTTGCTTCTGTAAATGATGTCCCTTCAGCTCATTTAGAATGTGTGTATGATTGGATGACTTTTGGATTATTGAGAGAAACACATTGTTAGTGGTCATAACAACGCGTGTTCAACAAGGAGGATGGATTTATCATCCGTCCGTGTGCATGTTATGACTATGAGGCCTCGCTGACATTGACCCGTGTGAGCTGTGATGCACATCCGTGTGCGTGAGCTGGGCGCCGACGGTAACGTGCGTGCCGCTTTCCCTCCGGGCGTCCAGGGAGCAGCGATGGCGGGTACTGAGGTCACGGTGACCCCGGGGGGTGTGGTGAGGGTGAAGGAGGAGGAGGAGGAGGGGGAGGCCAGTGACAGTCACAGGAGGAGGGTCATCCTGCACCTGCAGCCCATCCTACAGGGGTAAGAGGTTCACAGACTGGGTCCTGGGTATGGGGAGGAGGAGGAGGGGGGGGGGGGGGGTTCTAACCTGAAAACGTAAACATTTGAGTTTTCTTTAGATAGGGAACTCTTTGTGTCTGTCATAATGTAAAAGGATCTGTTTTGAAACAGTTTCCCAAGAAACAAAGTAGATATTAAGATATGAAGCAAGGAGAAACTAGAATAGTGTTGTATTTAATTGAAAGTGTTTAGTTTGGAGCATATGCGACAGGAGACATGTTATGTAAAAGACAGGACATTGTCGCCCCCTGCAGGGCAAAAGAAGACAATGCTGAAACACGCACTACTGTTTTGGCGATAGAGACTCACCATGGTAAGACTTCACTGGCCTCTCAGCAAATGACCTACATTTATTCAACCTATTGTGTTTGTTTGTATTGTAATATAGGATGTTTACTGTGTGTGCTAACATGACATTGTATTCATTGAGCAGATGCTTTTGTCTGAAGCATGTACAAGTAGCGCACATAGAAGGGACAGCAGAAGATCAAGGATCAGAAGTGCAGAGTTCTAACAGTGTTCCAGTGGTCAGAGTCAAGGAACGGTCTGTATTTACCATCCTCTCACCCATCAGAGGAGAACGGCACCGATGGAGAGGAGGTGGAGTACGGATATCCCATCACCTGCGGAGACAGCAGGGCCGTCCTCCTGTTCAAGAAGTTTGTTTGCCCCGGGATCAACGTCAGATGTGTGAAGGTAGTTCCAGTAAATGAACAATGGAAGTTCACAAGCAGCGTCCCTGTGTTGCACAGCAGAGTCGCCACGTTGGAGCCTGTCCAACCCCCTCAAGATCTTGTGATAGATTCCATAAAAACTATTCAGGAATCCTCAATCTCGTTCTGTTCCCTTCCGCAGTTCAACGACCAGCTGATCAGCCCCAAGCAGTTTGTTCACCTGGCAGGGAAAGCCACGCTGAAGGACTGGAAGCGAGCCATCCGTCTCGGAGGGGTGATGCTCAGGTAGGCCCCGTTCTGGAGCATTCCCTGGGTACAATTCTACCGTCTGTAAGGCTTTGGGTTTTACCAGCGGACCGTCGCATGAGGAAGTGGTAACGATGTACACAAAGAAACATTTAACGGCCACGTCAAAAAATCTATAAATCTGACGCTAGGAGAAAAATATATTCCAAAATCACTAGTATGTGACCTTGGGCTTTGATTGCTGTGCCTGCTGCACTGCTGCAGGGTCACTGTGTCAGTGGGGTACGGTTTTCCAGTGCAGTTTGAAAGCAGTCTTTCAAGGGTTGTCAGCGTGCTTGCGGTGGTGGGATCTCATAGCACCCTGTCAGGCTGCTGAGTGTCACGTCGCTCACCCTGAGCTACGACTTTCCACTTGTCTGCTTTCCACCCGCCAGTTCCTCTCTGTTTGTCTGTAGGCTATGTCATATCAGTGGCCTTTCGGAAACAGTTTGCTGATCTAAAAGGCTCTCTGACTGAAGGGGAATTCCTGCTATGCACATTATGCTACCAGCATGGCGGCAGCCTACTGTGTTTTGAATCTATTTACATTTATTCATTTAGCAGATGCTTTTATCTCAAACGGCAAACACACAGCGCACACAGTAGCTAAGTGCACCGCTCTAACAGTTCTGCTGTGGTCAGTCTAGACACACATCACTCCTTTTATGGGTCTCCATCTCCACGGTTACTGTGTGTCCCACAGGAAAATGATGGACTCCGGTCAGATAGACTTCTACCAGCATGAGACCGTTTGCACCAACACCTGTCGCAGCACCAAGTTCGACCTGCTGGTCAACAACGCACGAATCCCCCCCGGGTCAGCCCTGCAGATCGCCACGTCCCCCTCCCCTCTGCCCGGTGAGCCTCACCCCCTGACCTTGACCTTGACCCCCTTAGGAGTCAGAGGACATACCAGCATAGAGTTACTTATTGTGCAGAGTAGGAATGCTGGCCTGGGACCAGTTGTGTATTTTGAATGAGATTAAGAGTGGCTTAGAACTGATCCCAGATCTGTAGGCCTGCTCTTGGATACTTAATAACTAAGTCTTGTTTAAGTAGACGTACTTAAGTATCCTCTACTTGCGAAGGCTGTTACTTACTCAAGCTGATGGGATAGCTTCTGGAGAAATGGCAGAACAGAGATAACCTCTAGTAATAAAATAGTATATCCATGGTAGAAATAGGATTTTGGACATTTTGGAAATCTGGAAACTTAAAGTAATAGAACGATTGTCCTTTTCTGAACAGAGCTGATTTTGATGTGGCAGCTATTTCTTCACAGTTCAATAAGTGCACAGAGAATATGTGAAATATAGAGATAAGAAAAACGATTGCATAAAGAGACCTTGGTAGTGCTCTTATAGAAGCTGGAAATCAGACACAATCCCGATGATGGGAAATAGTCTCCCAAGAACTTTTTATGCTGAGTCACAGTTGTAGATAAAGCCAGAATATATTATGACCTGATTATTATGACCTGAATTGAATCAGTGAAACGAGGGATCGGATGAGATATGGAGTGTGTTTGGTTATGACTTTGCTGCATCCTGTCGGCCCAGGAGATCGACAGGCCTTGGAGGTGGAGCAGAGCCCGGAGGAAAAGCCGTGTACTGTTGTAAACTGGAGCTCTGGACGAGCCCCATCCAACAACCCAACAACAACCAACGGCCATTTCAAGAGAAGGCGAGTCGAATTCCCTGGTGAGTGTTTTTTTTTCTCTCCCCCTCTGTGTTGGTCTCGATCAATGTGTAAGGTCCTCATTGTCACCTCCCTACTAAAAGACACTCTGGGGTAGCTTACTGGGCAAATAATGCCAAACCAGGGGCCTGGGTTCAAATCCAACTGGGGCCATTTCCTGCATGTCTTCCCCCCCCCCCTCTCTCTTCCTGCTTTCCTGTCTCTTTTCAACTGTTCCTTACCAAAATATAGCTGCAAAAAGGCCCAGAACATATACATTTTAACCCCAATGTCACTTTTGGCCTTCTCTAGACGAGACCCTGGGGTTCTGGAGGGGCGTGGCAGATATAGGCCTGATGGGGGATGTTCTGTCCAGCATTCGCACAGAGCTGTTGGCCACGCTCAGAGGAGTGGAGGTCCGCAGCGACGAGGCCAGCCTGCTGGAGGCTGGTGAGCCCTCCCAACTGCCATGACCTGGGGAAACCATGAGAAACATCACTGAGTGGGAAAATACACAGCTGTTATACGTGGACCGGATGTGTTCGAATCTCATCCTTGAATAAATATCCGCATTGATGACCTTCAGAACTCGATTAGAGATCACCTATTTCAGGGAAACACATTCCATGCATGTTGGCATACAAATGAATGTAGTCAGTAAATAGACATGTTTTAAACGTTACGTTTAGCAGTTTCTTGGCTGTTTTCGTTTCACCCACTCACTGTACTTCCTGTTTTGGTTTTTCAGATGGTCAGGTGCTGAACTCTCTGTGTGAGATGTTTGGTCTGCTGGACTCAGTTAGGAAAGCCCTTGATCAGAGGCGCAGCCGGACAGATGAGAATCAGCAGGTGGCCCACAACCCACTATACGGTGAGAGGACAGGAACAGGTAGACAGTAGACAAAAAAGAACATACCAGAACCAGGAACGTGTATTGCCAAGTCAGCTGACATAGACATCACGTAGACACGTAGACATCCTCAGCACTGGCTTCACTACCACATCTGTCTGGCTTACTGTGTTTACTTTTGTTAGCCCCTTACTTTGATTGTGATAGTCCAGGGGTATAGCGTGGCCATGTTGGGGCGCTGTAGTTAGGTCTACAAACCCATTGAAGTCAAGGTCAAATCCCTGACCCTGCTGCATCTTCTCTATCTTCCCCCCAGGGCTGGAAGACAGGTTTGAGGACCAGAGAAGACAGAGTCAGGATGGACTTCATCCACCCCACGCAGGTAGCTCCTTCAGGCCTGCATCCTCCAAGCGCCCACGTCTGCACCGAACCTCATCCTCCACCACCCAGACCCAGACCGTCCTATCCCCCATCACCACTTCCCCGATGGGCCAGATTGTCTCCGTCGCTGGCCTACCGGTAGCCACCCTCGCCCAGCTCCCCACTGGCTCTCAGCACTTTACCCACCACACCATCTCCCTAGCCAGCCAGCGGGGCACGGAGGGAACCTTCCATGCAGGCCTCAGAGGGACTCTGTTCAGCCCAGACACAGAGTCAGGCGTGGGGGTCCTCAGCCAGCCGGAGAGGAAGGAGAAGGAGCAGCACAGGGGGATGAACAAGGACAGGTCCCGGATAAAGGCTGACAGCGCCCGGGGAACTGTTGTGGCGCGGAAGGAGGACTCTCACCTCAGGAGAGAGGAACAGAGGGGGGCCGAGGACAGAGGGGCCGAGGACAGAGGGGCCGAGGAGAGAGGGGCCGAGGACAGAGGGGCCGAGGACAGAGGGGCCGAGGACAGAGGGGCCGAGGACAAGATGTTGAGAGAAGAGTCGTGTGATGTGGAGGTTGTGCTCGTTGAGGAAGAGCCAACAAAAGAACGTGACGTCAAGTGAGAGGACCGAATCACTGAAATATGTGGGAGAGAGGGAGAGAGGGAGAGGGAGGGAGAGAGAGGGGGAGGGAGAGAGGGGGAGGGGGAGAGAGAGAGGGAGAGGGAGAGAGAGGGAGAGAGGGGGAGGGAGAGAGGGGGAGGGGGAGAGAGGGAGGGGGAGAGAGGGAGAGAGGGAGAGGGAGAGAGGGAGAGAGGGGGAGGGAGAGGGGTGGAGAGAGGGAGGGGGAGAGGGAGAGGGGTGGAGAGAGGGAGAGGAGTGGAGAGATGGAGAGGGGGGAGGGAGAGAGGGAGAGGGGTGGAGAGAGGGAGAGGGGGGAGGGAGAGAGGGAGAGAGGGAGAGGTGGAGAGAGGGAGAGGGGGGAGGGAGGGAGAGGGGGGAGGGAGAGAGGGAGAGGGGTGGAGAGAGGGGAGGGAGAGAGGGAAAGAGGGAGAGGGGTGGAGAGAGGGAGAGAGGGAGAGGGAGAGGGGGGAGGGAGAGAGGGAGAGGGGGAGAGGGGTGGAGAGAGGGAGGGAGAGGGGGAGAGGGAGAGAGGGAGGGAAACAGAGAGGGAAATTGAAACTGCTCTCTACTGTGTGATTGCATAATATTAATATTTCTCAGACTGATTTACTACAACCTTGAAGATCAAAGCCATTCAGACATTTTGCAGTTCACTACGGTGTGTCGCCTGAACAATTGCAGTACAAGCTGTTCTATCTAATGTAAGATTTGAAATGAAACCTGCTGGCTGTTTTTGTATTTTATTTTTGTTAGCATTTTGTGTCAGTCTGAATTCTGTTATTACAGGTAAATTGGAAGAGATAATGTCTACAGGATGTTGATACGAACTGGGTTATTTAGAAATTACTCAGGAGACCCATCCAAGGTGTACAGCATATGTCTACAAAATGTTTAATCTACAAATATAATTGCAGTTTTGTTGTCATTAATTCCTAAATGAACTTAACAGCAAACAGTTGCTTCCAAATGGATGCTGTCACATATTTAATTTGAACATTTTGGATAGAGTCCCTGTATTTGGCACAGTCTATTTTGAGTTAGCGACTTGTCAATCCATCCTTTCCTCGACATACTGATGTCCTATTACAAGGCTCATCTGTGTTACACTGTGAGTTACAAGGCTCATCTGAGTTACACTGTGAGCTCCATGCTGGGGCATTCAAGGAAACAAAGACTTCTGTTGTTGTAACAGTTTGTGTGGGTTAAGTATTTGATATTTTCTATGTAGCCAGTTTGTACAAAATGGATTCTTGTCGATGTGTGTGTACGACATCCCTTTCTGTTTATGTTCTTTTTCGAAATGTCAAAATCATGTTTCAATGTTCAAAGTTGGACAGCGCAAATGTTGGATTTGCAGACTGAATACCGGACTGCACAGTGATCACTGTATTTCATTTGATAAAGGCAGACATAATGAACTCAGGTCAGCATATATATCTTGCAAAGATACCAGAGATACAGAACCGATGTTCAATCACCTATGCACCCCACGTATCCCAAATGTTTCTACTAATGTTATATTAATTATTATATCAACATTTTAAATGCTGTATCAAAGATGTGACTTGTCTCATGTGAGATGCTATTGAAAAATATATTTTGACCACTGGTTTATAAAACAGAGAAGCCAAGACTGATGGTGCAGTTCATGTTTTTTCTTTCTATTTGTCACTTGATCTTTCTGTCTTTTTGACTGAGGAACAACAGTTAAGAAAAAAAAAAGTTCTGTACTGGAACGTTGGAGCACTTTTAATTGTAACTAAACACTACTTGCCCAATGAGCAAGATTGCACAAGTTTGTTTTGTACATTTTTTAAATAAACTCCCTCCATAAAACTGAAAGGTATGTTTCTGTTTGAGTTCTGGGGGATAGGCCCACAGTCCATGTGTATGGAGTGAAGGGACACGTGTCTGAGGTTTAAAGGACTCTATACACCACAGGGTTGCGGGACTTCAATGTCATTCAATAACAAGATTAAAGCCTCTCTTTGAGGTTTGCCGCTTCTCTGAAAGTTCTGTTGGTTTCCTGGCGAGCGTGATGTCCTCACATCCTGTCACTGCCCAGCAGAGTCCAGTGGAGCCCACAGGCCCCCGCTGCGTTGTGATCAAAGACCTAGCCTTCGGGGCGGGCGGTAGGGACATGTCCTTACCAATATCAACAGACCATTGAAACGTCCCCTCCAAGTATCAGTAAAGCAGGAGCAGTGTTAGCGTATGGGGGCATAAATAACGTTTGTCCACACCAATATTCAAACCTGCCCAGTTGGCTGTGCTGAGCCCTATGAACATAGAAATAGGGGTGGTCAATACGAGAAGTAGGCCTACATCTTAGTTTCTTCATAAAGCAAAGCAAATAAATGCAATCTGAGACGGCTTTGAGGGATACAAATATTCTGCCGTTACCAGGTAGGTTCATTATAACGGTGGCTCTTTGCAGTGCAGCTAATATTCTTTTTCTATCCAGATGTGTTTGTTTGTTGAAGGTTGAGAGTAGCATCTGCTGAAGCTACTGCCATGATCACCGCTAATGATAACAAAGAGTTTTATCTGCCACCATGCAGCTGTTAGCATCCCTGCCACCACCTGTCCCTGAATTGAATCTTAACAGCACTATGCACCACATGTAACCTCAGGCAAATTAGCCTCCAGTTTGAAGTTGCTAAATCCATTTTTACCGGTAAACTTTAAAGGTGCCAAATGTCCACCATGCATCACAAAGGCGTGATCACAGGTGTTAGCGTGAAACATGCTTGAGCTCCTTCAGTGAAATTGAATAATTTGTTATGTAATCTGTACATCGTCTGTCGTCCCTCTAACTGCATTAGAGGCTGGGATGCGAGCTCCCCTCGCAGGCCTGAAACGGCTCTCTGCTGGGGTCTGCATCTGTTCCCCCCCGGTTAATTCAATCCTGCACCTTAATATCCACGCGGGACAACAGAATGAAGGATAAACAGCCCCTGCAAATGGTGCTTTGATCCAATTGGGCTCTTTGGGGCCATGGGCACTTGATGACAGAACCTGACTTTACTGTTGCAAAGCTACCTTGTGTCATTCTAGGGGTGGGGTCTACAGCATCGTCAGCACTTTTACAAGATGCTCAATTTGAATTATGAGTCACTAGGTTCATGTAATGTCGTTATAAATATAAGAGGACACCTTCCATTTGTAACAGTGTACTGCAGTTCAGACTCCGATAAATTATCTTCCTATGTCTTTATGGGGTGTTGCTGTGTGCAATCACATGGCAGGGAGGTGGTAAAAAAGTAGCTATTCAGTAGCAAAGGAGTCCATGTTATAGCCTACTAAGCATATAACATTTTAAGATCTGCAGGATTATCAGAGACACGATTTGCAAGATTTTCATCAATGACAATATGCCTTGTGTAGATTGTGTGGAAACACAAAAAACAAAGTTTTAGGCTATCAGGCAGCCCATGTCCTTTAAAGGTAAGGAAGCTTTGTCTGGTAGATGGCTTTACTCTTGGTCAATTCTAAAAAAGAAGGGTGTTACATTTGAGAATCAATAAATAATTATTGTTCTCATGGACAGAGTGAAAAAACAATTATGTTAGAGGGGATGTATTACGGTTGAATTCCCTCTGCCCTATCATGGCAGAGCTGCACGTCGATTCAGGTGCCTGGTAGTTGCTTGTGTGCAAAAAAGATTAGCCTACATCCAGTCAACCTGAGAGCGCCTCGTTAATGCCTCTGTCTTCTAATCTCCAGTCTTTGTTCATTGTTCTGGAAGAGCTCCCCACGATCATGCCGGTGAATACACGGCGAGGTGAGGGCATTGATATTACTTGTAGATGGCATTGGAGTTTGGGGAGTTGGCGCGGAAGTGACATACAGAAGAAACGATAGATGTATGTCTGGTTGGAATATGGATGGGGGAAAAAAAGCTGTTTAAATAGACTACACCCCATCAGCCAATAGAAAGATGAAATTCCCTTGAGCGCAAATCTGTTGCTTGACAGTGCCACTTGGAGGCGTCCGTCGCATGTTTTTGAACGGTCATGTCGGGTAGGGAAAGTAGCCTATGCCTGGGAAAGAACTCTTGTCTACCCTTTTCAATGTTTATCCTGACGTCAGTTACCAGAACTCGCGCTGCCCCTGTCTTGCTCAGTCTCAACTACGTTTCAGCAAGAATTCGTGGAATCGATGGTCTCGAGTCCACAACTTGCAAATCGGTCCTATGCGGAGTCACTGAAATGATTTCTGCGGGTTTTTCAAAGTGGACTTTAACAGAAAAATGAACACCTGTGCTTTTCTACTGATCCTGGCCGTTCAGATCTACGCCGATGGCATTGAGGGACCAACAGGTAAAAAGAATCTTCTTTCGCTTTTAAATGGCTGAGTTGGGAAGTTCTGCATCCAGGAGAGTCCCACGATGCCCCGAGTCTGCTGCAATCTGGGTGTCGCAATACTGTCACTGACGTATTTCTCTTCTATATCTCAAGTTCATGACTTTATGCGGTAGCCTACTATAGAGTCGTCTTTCGCATAAAGAAGAAATAGATACTCTTCTGAATTGCTTTAAGTTTTGTTTCTTTATGTGTTTTTGTCCAAATTGGATGGCAGCGGGTGTTACCGGGTAGATAAAATATGTGCTTTGGTGTGTGGTAAATAAAACCCGTTTTCTTCTCGTAACAACGGAATCCACCCTAGTCTTGTTTAAGTTGCCAATTTGTTTTTGTGTTGTGGTTATTGAAGAAATCCGTTTAAGGAGACGTTATCAGGTATTTCACTGAACAAAGCATATTTGTTCATTTAGAACATATTATTGAACAAATAATCGTCTGTAAGTAGAATAATAGGGAATAATTTTCATTAATTTGTATTGAAAATATGTTGTTATTAATATCGTATTACGTTGACATTAATGGCCTATTTAAATTCAAGATGGAACATTCGGGTTTATACATTCTGAATTTAGTGTTGCCAAGTCCCTGAGCAGTGCGTAAATGCGGATATTGGCTTTTGTGACGGTTTAGAGCACCATTTGAATGCCTTCTGGCTAATAGACATAAGCAGATCGGAGAAGAATTAAACACTGACAGAAACAAGGACACTGCAGTTTCTATCAAAATAAGTTAAACCTGAGATCATTCAGGCACGCTCCGTGAAAGGCAGCCCGGGAAAGAGAGAGAGATAGAGAGAGACAGAGAGAGATAGAGAGAGCGATAGAGAGAGAGACTAGAGGGTTCATTTCTTTATAGTAATGCCTTTGATGCTTTTGTTAATGTATAAATCATGGGTAATTTTCTTATATTATTTTATTACATAAACACACTCTACATTTTTCAAAGCTGTCGATTGATAACGCTAACTCTAAAAAGGTTTTATTCGCGATCAGATTCATATTATACCATATTTGTGTGGTATAAGGATGTTCCAAGTGAACAAACTACTCACCCACTCATTCCATTTGATTCTCGCCCACTGCTTCCCCCCTCCACCCACCCACACACACACCACACCATATTGTCCCCTCTCCTCTATCAAGTCTGAGTGCATCTCACCTCTTCCCTGCTAGTGGTTTTGGAAAATATGGAGCTTAGTAGCACATGCCCTGTTTAGTAGGAGTGTACTCTACTTACCTTGAGTCAGTCCTCTCAAGATGTGTCTCGCTAGAGTCCTTGCATCTGTTGCCATGATGGAGTGGGATTCAGAGTGCAGTAAAGAGAAGGCTATTTGTGTGACTAGACAGAATGCAGTCCAAATGTCACACTCTTTCTCTTATTCTCCCCTCTCTCTCTCTCTCTCTCTCTCTCTCTCTCTCTCTCTCTCTCTCTCTCTCTCTCTCTCTCTCTCTCTCTCTCTCTCTTTGCAGTTAGCTTATCAGTACAATTGAAAGGGAAACCGTATTCTTTCCCCCGACAAACGTTGCCGTGTGTCATGCCAGCTACACGTTTCCAAATCTCGCGGTGTGATATGTACCTCATTGTCACCAGGGGAATCAACCCTATCATCAAGAAGAATGGGTCGAGTCATGGAAATCATCAAATCCCAGACAGTTAATTAAAAGAACTCACATGGAACACTGAAGATTGACTAGAGAATGTGTCATGGGAGAATCACACCGTGTTGATTATTTAGTTTGTTAACTGAGGTGTGGCAGCCTCAGCATCTGTGTCATTATCTTGCCATTAACCAATTACATTTGTGTTGTTGCCCCGTGCGTTTTAATCTGGGTGACTAGAACCGTTTGAAGACTCCCCTCTCGCTTGTTCATGGCTGCCAGAACGATCATTAGTGGAACATGACGTCAAGAGACGTGTCGGACAGGTGGCCTTGAATTCCATTCGTCTGCTTTTCTGCAATGCTGTCTGGTCAGTGTGCAGGCTTTTGGTCCTTATGATCACCAGTCAAGGCATTAAGGAATGTGCATGGGTTAACTATCCTCACTCAAAGGGCCAGCCCACAACTCTGCTTTTGATCAATACGATCATAATACAATCAAATCTATTATTATTATTTTTCCAAATCCATCCTTTATTCCGGGTAGTCCTGGCTGCCTAGTCTCATGGTTGCCTGGACATTAAATCCAGGGGAGGAAATGAAATATCTGCTCTGCCAAACTGGACAGACCCCAGAGCATGGTTTATGAGTGAAACAAAAATTCCATTTGCGCCTGCAGCAGAGTGGGTCAAGGACATGAAAGACCACTGTTTTCAGGATGTATTTCTATCCCAATTTCAATGATGCAGTGCCTGATCGAGTGGTTTCTCACCTCACCTTTCCTTACCTCTCTTACCCTCACCTCATCTCTCCTCGCCTGCGTTTCCCATCTTTGCCTCACCTCTCGTCTCCTCTCCAATCCTATCCTCACCTCTCCTTTCTTCTCTTCTCTTCTCTCCTCACCTCACCTCTCCTCACCTCTCCTCTCCTCACCTCTCCTCACCTAACCATCTGTCCCCTCACCACCAAGCACTGTTGGCTACTAAGCATAATCGGGGGCAGTTGTCCTATGTCACATATCTCATTTCTCGGTTCCACTGAAGTTACTGTAAGACAGAAGATCATCTTTTACAATTATGTCGAGATGAGAAGCAATGTGAATCCTGGTGATGGGAAGTCAGTGAAGTAAGAAGACTTTTCTTTAGCAGATTCACCATCGTCCACAACGCTGTA
Source organism: Thaleichthys pacificus (assembly GCA_023658055.1). NCBI lineage: Eukaryota > Metazoa > Chordata > Actinopteri > Osmeriformes > Osmeridae > Thaleichthys > Thaleichthys pacificus. The sequence continues at coordinate 3,872,740 of CM042871.1, read as the reverse complement.
GGCAGCAGCAGATGTGGAGTCTGGCAGTGCATACTGGAACATCCACACTGCATTGTCAAGCCAGCCAACCAGTTAGCCAACTAGCCAGGTCGCCAACCAGCAAGTTAGCCAAGCAACCACGTAGCCAGCCTGGTAGCCTGCCTGTCAGATAGTAAGAAAATCCAGACAGACAACCTGAGCTATGAGATCAAGGAATACAGGGTTAATACTCATACATAAATCCCGTTCATTAATCTAAAGCAGTCTGCTGTAAAGATGAGAGAAGCCTCAAAAAATGCACTCTCCACGAACTGAAATGATTGAGTGTATTATCATACGTTGTGGACAATATTTGTAGCGAGGCTATTACGTATGAGAGCCCATTACATCTCTTCCTGTGGGCTGTAATAGTCTTGAACCCAGTGATTGAGAGAGGGCAGTCAGAGAGTGAATTATCAGTCGCTGGAAAAAGGCTTGAGAGGCGCTCGCAAATCATCATGCAGGAGGAATGAGCCATCGCGTTCAAAATGTTGTTTTTGGAGAACGTCCCGCTGGGAGGAAACCTGGTGCGTGATCCCGGACGGTGTTATGGAGAGGCCCCCGTGGGAAAAAAACATAGAGAGGGAGTGATTGGGTCATTCGCTCCCACAGATTGACAGGATGTTTAGCCTCTGACGGACTGAGCGCTTGGCCTCCGTAGGTACCCGGGTCTCGTCGCAGCTGCTCCTGGGCTCCCCCGTCCTTCCCCTCGCTGGCTGCGTGTGATTAAGCAGGGTGCTTACGAGAGGAGGGCCTCGTTCTACAGCCAGTCTCCTCTCCTCTCCCCCTGATGTATGGTAATGTGCTGCCTTGTGGAGGAGAGCCAGCCCTCAACTGGCTTTCTCATCAAACAAAACCAGAGAGAATCAAATGTATCCATGTGTGTGTGTGTGTGTGTGTGGGGGGAGCGAGTGTGAGAGTGTGTGTGTGTGTGTGTGTGTGTATCTGAGGAATCCTACCAGGCGCCAAGTTCCATGATTTGTATTTCATAGCGCTGTGAGCACGTCTCTTGGCCCGAGTACAGTGTATATAACCAGCTCCTTTAGCCTGAAATAAACCTAACCTATTTGCCTTCTCTGCAACAGGTATTCAGCCTAATGGCTGCATTTGAATAACAAATATTTAGATAAAGTACATTGTGTACTCGTTGTACAAACACAGCGATGTCTATTTCCCCACTCTCGTCAAACACATTTGCTATGCAGTAGAGTGCGTCTGGGTTTCTTCTTGGCGATGACCTTGTGTTTCTTGGAAGATGTCTTTTTACATTTAGTCATTTAGCAGACGCTCTTATCCAGAGCAACTTACAGTAAGTACAGGGACATTCCCCCCGAGGCAAGTAGGGTGAAGTGCCTTGCCCAAGGACACAACGTCATTTGGCACAGCTGGGAATCAAACTGGCAACCTTCAGATTACGAGCCCGACTCCCTCACCGCTCAGCCATCTGACTCCCACTTTTTTCTTTTTCTTCAGACGGGTCAAACACAGGCTCCATGCTGCGGGGGTAGAGAAAGAGCCTGCTGCCGTCTCTGACACCCCCCCTGTGTGAGCTAGTCCGAGTGAGCAGGGATCATATCTGCCGCTGTCCTCTCCACCCTTCACCTCAGAAGCTCTCTTTGTGCTTGTGCCTGCTCGTATCAAAGCCCCGTGGGTGATCCTGCAGGCCAACAAAGCCCCCAGAATGATTCGCTGTGAGGGAAGGCCAGGGAGTCAGGGGGGGACATAATTATACGTGACACCCATTATCCTTCCATGGTGTCTTCCATTGTGAGCCTATCATGCATGAGGTCAGGGAACATGACCGTTCTGTGAGGTTGGGACCAGTAAGCAGAGAGACAGAAAACCAATTTTCCTCATCGCTAAAGAGTTAAATGAGCGTGAAATGTTATCTGTAAAGGCACCCCGGAATTAGCATGTGTAGCATGAGAATGTAGATTCACTGTAACCTATACACTTTCATTTCCATCAGTGTGTTTGTCTTGCCTCAAGGGGGAAATATTTGTCATTCAACTTCTCTCATCATCCGATATTCGTGTTTCATCTGTCATCTACACCATGCTGTAGTTCACAGGCGTTTGTAATGTATTCTAGAGGGATAGCTTTTCTATTCCTATTCATTTAACTACAGTCTTTGTGCTGCTCCTATGGTTCTACGCTTCTTTTCTCTTTCTTTGATTGATTTTTGCATACCTCTCCACAAATGATTGATCCGTTTGCTGCTTTTGTGACCTCATAACTGTCACGCCAGAGCCTATTAGCACACTCTGCGGCGCGCCTGCATACTTTGTCAACTTGACGTGGGTGTTAAGCAAGCGTCTTTGTCTGCGAGCGCCTCTGCATGCGGAGGAACCACGCGGACGAAACCCAGGGAATGATGGGATAGCGCCGGAGGCCTCTGTGGTGGCGGGTGATTCCGGCCTGACACTGACAGGTGCTGGAGACCCAGGGTGAGTGGCTGTCCAGGGCCACCACGCCTCATTGCAGACCCCCGCAAGAGCTGCCATCCCTGGCAGAGATTTACAGTCGTTCCCCTGCCTTCCTCCTCTCACAGCCTTGGAGACAGGCTCTCAGCTCGACCATCCAGGTTGTGTTAATGTGCTATTGATTCTCTGGCCCCGGCAAGTCCATTCCACTTAGATTTCATCAAAGTGCCGTTCACAATGGGTCCCACAAGCTTGATGTAGGGGTGTGAATTTGCCGGGAAGACTGGCAGGGGCTTTGCAAACCCTTCTTTTAAATCCACGCCCTCTGAATATTAACTGACCTTGGTCGCTTCTATGGGTACGTTGTGAAGTGAAACAAGGTTTGTATTAACTAGACATGAATAGCCAATCTCTACACAGGTCTATACTGTGTCATGTCATAGTTTGTGGAGTTAGAAGCAGACTATTCAGGAAAACTAGACTGCACACTTTTCTTTGGTGTCCCTGTGTAGTTGGAAACCAACAAGGAAATCAACACGGTAGCTGATGTTTGGCCGAGCTTCTACTGCCTGAGGTGACTGATGTCTGGAGCTTGGCCCAAACACACACACACACGCACACACGGACCCACACACACCATTACCATCGAAACCAGATAGGTACTCTCAGATGCTCGAGCTTCTCTCTGTTCCTCTCCCCGAGGAAGCTACGCCGTGCTGAAATTGGGTCCGCAAGACAGATGCTTCAACCGCTCCTCCACACACCTACCTAGAGAAAACACACTCTCCTGCATGGGTTATATTTAGCCCGTTGGCCGATTTTCAAACTTCTGATGTAGCTTCCCTGCTCCTCCCCCTCCCCCCCTCCCCCCCTCCTCCTCACCGTCTATATCAACAAATACTGAATGGACCTGCTTGTTTACCTCTCCCTGTGGTGTGCTCTTGAGTATGGGTCAGTGGAGACCGGGTCGGGCGGGTCAGCATTGCGGTATCTAGTTCTGACATGTGGGTCTGCCCGTGGAATGCTGTACAGAACAGCTCTCCTGAAATGTGAAACCCATTCTCTCCCTGGGGAGTCAAAACAGCTTCTTCAGTCCTTTCTTTCTCTCTCTTCCTTGTAATTGATGCTGGCTTAAGTTGTTTTGGCATGATGGATGATATGTCCCCTGTCATGGTTGTGGTATTTCTGGCCCAGCCAGTCCCTCTGGGCAGAGGTAAATATCTTAGGCCCTCTCTTTTGTAACTTAATAACTTTATTAAAAGGCATCAGTGTACACATTAACTTGAGGTTAATGTCCTTCACATCTCCGCAGAGCATGACCTCCGTTAAGAAATGAGCGACAGTGGAAAGAATGTAAGGGGAAGGCTTCTCCCTAGCGGACACTCTGTCCTTTTACTGCCACGGCATTTTACAGTGAATGGCTGTTTTTTATGATTTTCATCTCCATGTACTGTACCTGAAGGTAATTTAGCACCCCCCTCCCTCCCTCCCTCCCTCCCTCCCTCCCTCCCTCCCTCCCTCCCTCCCTCCCCCTCCCTCCCTCCCTCCCTCCCTCCCTCCCTCCCTCCCTCCCCTCCCTCCCTCCCTCCCTCCTCCCTCCCTCCCTCCCACACACACACACACACACACACACAACCCCACATATTCATCCCATCTTGGGTTCCCATGGAGATCCCCGTTCGGAGTGGAAAGCAGCAGTAGGACGGGGTGTAACCCTGGGAGACAGCTTGCAGAGCCAGGTCACTCTCAGGTCATATCAGCCACAATGACACCTGCGTGCCAGCCAGGTCTAAATCAGTGTCACCTGTCTCCACCTCTATCTCCGGCCTGTTTACAGCTCGCACACCCCAGTGAGAGGGGAGAAGCGAATGGCAGTATCCTTCCCAGTGAGAGGGGAGAAGCGAATGGCAGTATCCTTCCCAGTGAGAGGGGAGAAGCGAATGGCAGTATCCTTCCCAGTGAGAGGGGAGAAGGGAGAAGCGAATGGCAGTATCCTTCCCAGTGAGAGGGGAGAAGTGAGTATCCTTTGTAGGTCCAGCTGGGTTGGTGTTTACATTGCTAATGACTATTGATTCGTAGTAAGACGTTTCTCTTAATGCCGTGGTAAATATTGGTTGAGGGAATTACATTACCACAGGGAATTGCTTGTCAGGTTAGATTTTAGTGGAGCCAACACCGTCTAGAAAGGAGTATGTTTGAGCTGGATGTGACGTCTGTTTATATGTGAATGTCACTGTATGTCAGTCACATTCTGTGTGCTTTACCTGGTTTGAAACAACAGGACTTCCTTCTCATTGCAGCAGAACATTTACAGCATGTTGCCCCACCCTCACAGTGCTGTTTGCTCTCAGCTTGAGAATTGGGCCCGGACCTTCTCTGTCCTATTAGAGTGAAATAAGTAAAGGCCGTGTTGGACGAAAGAAGAGCCAGACATCTTTGTTTCGGTCCAGGAGTTGGAAGCCTTCTGGAGGGAAAGCTGAGTGGATCGATTTCAACCTCCAGCCTGTCAGAGTCAGCTTCTTGTCTTCTGCTTCCACCGCGATCCCCTTCACCCTGACGTCTATCCACTGTAGCAGTCACTCACTTGAGCCCCCCCCCCCCCCACACACACACACACTTACAAAGCAACCCCCTTCCATTCCATCCCCCTCCTTACAGAGCTCCAACATGTCACAACAGCCGAGTGGGTTCGGTCTGAAGATCGAGCTTCACTTCAGGCTCTCTGGTTGAAGGTTTAAAGAGCACCAACAACCCTCCCAAAATGCTTGGAGTGTTCTTCCAAGCAACCCACGTCCAGCGTGTCTTCACGCGCCAGTATTCATTACAGACGGCAGCGTATTTATCCTCCCGACGAGGCTGTGTTATTGTCCTGAGGCCTCGGGGTAGGTGTGCTCTACTCCACACCCGCGCCGCATTAACACGCTGCGATTCGCCGATGCTCGTTTCCAACGCGAGACGCTAACGAGGTGTAAAAGACCCTGACTGGCAGCATCTGTGTCCTTTCATCTGACGCTCGGAAAGCGCCGCGGCGTCGCTCAGGCACGCAGGCAGTCGGCTTCGTGGCGCTCCTTCAGAGCTGTCTAATCCGAGCCTCCAGCGCCAACACTTCCATAGCTCCGGGGCTCCTCGCCGTCTAGAGGATCGGCGCGGCAACGTGAGGTCGCGAAAGGTCCCGTCATTCTAAACCCAGGTGCTGCGTTGATGAGGAGACAGATTTGTGGCCTCCAGGAAACTTTTTTTTCTTTTTTTTCTCTTTTCCTTCTTTTCTTCTGCTGCGTTACAGCTGCCCTTCAGGGATGAGAGATGGTTCAGCTTCCTGGCGTTCCAGAGAGACACCTCGTCAAACAGACTGAGAGAGTTTGTTTGTTCTGCTTCAGCCCGGCTTCTGGGACTCGCTGAGTGATCGAGGGCGGAGGAGCAGGCGACTGGCTTACAGGACGTGTGCTTATAGACGTGTGTGTGTGTGTTTGGGTGTGTGCGCGCGTGTGTGCATGTTGGTGTGTGTCTGTGTGTGCATGTGGGGAGTGCGGTTCTTCACTTGTAGGATTCAGGGGAGGGTGCCTCACAACAATCCTAAATCTCCGCATGTGACAGTCACCTTGACGAGGCAGGAGTAGAACCGAGGCAGTGCTGCGTCTGTGTTCTGATATTAGCGTGGAACGGAACCACAAGCATGCTAGCGCACCCACAGAGCCCGCGGGCGTCTTCCACAGAGAGCCCGCTTTAGAGCAACAACAGAGGCTAAGGAGCGCCACCGGGACCTCCCCTCGCTGCATGTTTGATTGTGTCCGCATGGAAGGGGAATTATTCCCACCTGTGTTTATGGAAATTTGGTGGGAACCATGGCGGGGTGCTGAGAAAATCACATAAATTACAGCCAAGTAAATTACACGTTCGAATTAGCTTTATTTGTCTGCAGAGAAAAATATGTTAATGCTCTAATTAGCATATTGCATACATACCCATGCCAGACTCCTGCGATGACGAATAAAGCACATGGTCTAGTTCAAAGAACAGGGGCTTGCAGACAGAAACATGTCGTACAGAGGCAGAAACGCGTTTGGTTGCTGTAATGTTGCTGTAAGGCCCACCGCAACCAGACGTTCCGAAGTTTGACAGTGATGGTAGTCTAGGAGGGATGCCAGAGAACCACTGCGTTTTGGCCTTTCTCCTTTCGGTCAGCTGGGGTAATTAACAATCAGCTTAGGCAGGGATTGTGGGGTGGAAGTAGGCGGATCACAGGCCTAGAAGAAAAGGCATTAGGGAGGAGAATGGGGCTTAATAAGGGTATTACTCTGCTTAGCTGTGCTATCATGTGACAGTCAGAGAGCTGACAATAGACCCTTGTTGACGCCAAGATCGGGAGCAGTTCTCAAGTAAGATTCACTGTACCCCCGATGGTCTGCTTTGTTCCTGTGCTCATTCCTTCGCAGTCTCTCTCTCTTTCCATTTTTGGAGGGTTAATTTGATTTGAACCTAATGGGAACAGGGGTGTACCACCCCCCCCCCCCCCTCCCTAAGGTATTTAACAGTGGTTGCACACACACACCTTTGAAATGAAACGAACGCACTCTGTCTGCATACGCACACAATACAGAGACACACACCGAGAAACGCGCACACTTGTTATTTTGGAGGTCTTTCGGTGGAATGTAATTAATGTTCTCGTTAGCTGAGGGAATGAGCTGAAGACGGAGCTAAAAGGATGATCCCCAAGGGCTTCCGCCGAGAGAGCGCGCGTCTCCGCCTCTCTGTCAGCCCCGTACAAGCACACCACACGCTGATACGGATCCATGTTCTGTCTGATATCCACACACAGAGGATCGTCCTGTCATGTCCAACTACAGTACCCACCAACGCCCTCTTTACCAAACATGTCACATGGTTTCGTTTGTCGTTTCCTTCCCCAGCATCTTCTCCTGTGTCCACACACACTGGTCCAACGCGATCCACCGTCGCAGTAAAAGCGCCTGTACTTAAGTAAAGCCATGCCCGGACCTTTAACCAGGATATGGAACACGACCAATCTTAATAATAATGGCCCGAGGAGGCGGCTTGTAGAGGACTGCTGCACGCAGAGAGAGAGCCTGTTTTAATGAGTCCCTGCATCTCACACGTTCCACCGTGTTCTCCTGCGGCGGGGTGTGGATTTCCACTTTCTCCTAACACTGTGCAGGCTCATGTGAGGGAAAACTTGCCATGTACAAACGGTAACGAACCAATCGCTTGACCTAGTAACACATGACTTAACCCGACGTTGTGTAATGTTGACTCCTGGGAGAGAGAGAGAGAGAGAGAGAGAGAGACAAAGGGGGAGGGAGAGTGAGAGAGAAAAAGGGGGGGAGAGAGAGAGAAAGAGCAGAGAGATTACGAGTCGCTGGTGCGCGTCCTGGAAGTTGTTTTTCCACAGCTGATCTGTTTTAAAGCTCCAGTCTGTCTAATCCCATTTGAGGAGGCCGGCTCGCAGGCACCTCGGAGGTAGAGCTTCCGGAGCTGCGAGACGACCAGGAATGCGTTTGTCTGCCTGGCTTGGCTTCGTCCGCCGGAGACCGGCCTGCAAACAGGACCAAGGAGTCTCCCAAGACTGCTAACGCTTTTCAAAATTCCTTTCTGCATTCGCTGTGGGGATGGCAGGATTTAATTTCACATGTCAGAGCGGAGAGAGACTTTTGATCGAGTTTGCCGCTGGGTGAGGACAAGGAAAGAGGGAGATGGGATTGGAAGTGGAGATTGGGGGATGGGGGGGGGGGGGTCTGGTTGAGATTGTCATTACAAAAGGTGCATTAGCAGGGTTTTTACCCCACAGACCAGAACTCCTCGCTCTGCTGACCCTGTATTGGCCTAGGTCGGGATGGTTTCTCCACGGGAGTGGGTTCATTCAGAGATGGTTCTGAGGATTTAGCCTGGTCCAGTAATCTCCGCCTGGGTCAGCCGGAGGGAATCAAGCCTTGGTCTGACTGGAGTTGTGGATCTGCCACACAGATGGAGAGAGTGAAAGCGACTGTCTTCTGTAGCGAGGTGATGAATACACCTCTCTGCTCACCTGTCTGGGCATGTGACCTTGACCCCCCCCCATCCCACCCCCCCACCCCCCCACCAGGGTTGCCCTGGGAACTGGGAAAGTGCAACCTTCCAGAACCACCTGGAAGGATAGTGTATGAACTGAACACATTGTTCTGTGTCGAGGTGTGTGTGTGTGTGTTTCAGTTTCAACAGGCAGTCATTAGTGGAGAGCTAAAGTAGGTGTTTCCTGGGGCCTCAGGGGAGAACAGACGTGCACACGCGCGTGTGCAGCTCACAGACGTGCACGCGCGCGTGTGCAGCACACAGACATGCACACGCACGTGTGCAGCACACAGACGTGCACACGCGCGTGTGCAGCTCAGTCTGAATTCCTCTCCCTGCGGCTGTGGGTGCGCACCTGCGCGGGCCGGGGGAACTTCATTAGTCAGCTCAGGCTGCACATTTACTTTGTTACACCGACAGTGTCTGGGTGGTGGCATTGGTACTGAGAGTACACCACCTGGAGCCACAAGAACACAGCGCGTGTGTGTGTGTGTGTGTGTGCCTGTGAGAGAGAGAGAGGATAGAGAGAGCGAGCGAGAGGGCCAGTTGACACAGGTGGGACGTCAATCGCTCTGTAATCAGTGAGGTTGTGATCTCTCCAGGTAATGAGCAGGTGTAAGACTGGAAACTCCCAACTGTAATTACACTGAGACTGATCCGAGTCACATTCCAGCTGCACACACCAACGTGCACACGCACACACACATTTTTGGGGTTTTACATCTGAGTCGTGTTTAGCAGATGCTTTCATCCAAAGCAATGTATCGCTCACACACACACACACACACACACACACACACACACACACACACACACACACACACACACACACACACACACACACACACAAAACACACGGATGACATACACTCACACACACATACACGCATACACACCATGAACAATCAATACACACGCCTTCAACAACCACAGCATTAGATTAGTTATGCTAACATATGCATGTTCCAATGCAAAACATCTAATGTGCTTCTATGCAAACATCCCCCCCCCCCCACGACAAGACCTGTCAAAGGTCATGTGATCAGAGGTTAAACTGCTTCTCCTGTCACCTCTGTTGACCTCCAGGAGCCTAGAGGGTTCCTCATACGACGGGGAGGAACTGGACCTGTGTGAAGTCTCTCTCTCTTCTCTCTCTCTTTCTCTCCCTAGCTCTCTCTTTCTTTCAGCCTCTTAGGACCTCCCCCCAACCCTAATCCCCCCCTCCTCCTTCAGTCAAAGAGAGAGAGAGAGAGAGAGAGAGAGAGAGAGAGAGAGAGAGAGAGAGAGAAGAGAGAGAGAGAAAGAGAGAAAGAGAGAGAGAGAGAGAGAAAGAGGTGCACTGTATGGGTCCTTTTTATTCAGAGAGAGAAAGAGGGAGAGAGATGTTCATGTCATGCAGCTCTCCAGCCAGAGAGAGAGAAAGAGAGAGAGCGAGAAAGAGAGAGAAAAGAGAGAGAGAGAGAAAAAAAGAGAGAGTAACCTCTTTACCACATCACTACCACTCCTTTGATTTCCCTCATCTCTTTTTCATGAGTTCTACGGCACGTTCAAAGACCTTGTACCGCAGAACTGGCAAACTTGTTCTGGTAACATTTGACCTCGAGAGTACATGGTTTACCACCCATGTTAAGTACACAGCGAGACACCACAGTAACCACACTGTTGTGTAGGTACATCAGTGGAACTAGAAGGGTGGAGGGTTGTTCAAGCTCATTCAGCTTGTTTTAGTATCACAACCTTCATCTGCCCTTTTGCCAAATCAACTTACTCACTAGACAGTCTCACTCTTTGGCATTTCTATACATGTATAACAACCTAAAATTCCACTATACATTGCTGTTCAGGCTGTATGTAACTACAATGTTATTACAATACAGTTTGTTTATTGCTGTGAAGCTACATGAAGAGTAACCCTTCTGGAGGGCATATTTGTGTAAATGGTCCACTTCTTGTGGCTGGTGTCCTACTTGTGGGAAACTCTTGAAAGGCCTGACTGGAGTCACTGTGAAAGCCACTTTTATGAGCAAGCATGTCTGTTTCCCTGTAATGTATGATAATGGAGCTTAAAATGGGGTCTCCTCTCACCTGGTGAAAGGAAGCTACTGAAAGGAAACACTGTCCTTCCTCAGAGTGCTCACGATGTGTGTGTGTGTGTCTGTCTGTGTCTGTCTGTGTCTTTGCGTGTGTGTGAGTGTGTGTGCCTGTGATTTTTTTGATTCCGCATACGTAAGCGAGACATTTCTCCTGAGGCCGAGTTCCCCTCAGACTGCCAACGGAGCATTATATCAGACCTACAAACTCTCTCTCTCACACAAACACACGGCGCACACGTCCACTTCCTGCTTCCCGACGGCCAGACCCGTCCTGTCTGTGAAGGCGAGGGGAGACGGGTGGTGAGTGCAGACACGCGCAGATGAGAGGAGAGGGGAGAGAGGACGGGAGGGCGTGGAGCGTGCTGGATCTCCACGCTCCTTCTGACAGCAGCTGCGTTGTCTCCAGCAGACAGAGCCGTTCCTGGGGAGGCGAGATGAAGAATCTCCAGGAAATGAGGCGGAGCGGGCCGCCTCTTATCTCCAGCTTAAAAGAGACACAACACGATACCGTGGTAATGAGAATGAAGTTGCCCTGGCAACGTTTGTTTGAAGACTCGGGGTGTGGCCTGCACGCTTGTCTTCTGCTCCCTGGGTGGAGAGGAACTCATATCACGGTTAGAAGACATCAGCGACTGCTGCCAAGTGGAGCTTCTGGCTTCCTTTGAACTGAAACGAGAGCAAGCGCATGGAAGGCTTTTTACGCCTCATGACGTGCAATATTTGACTTTCGGTTATCCTTCTTATTCCAGTGTCATCCGTATCTATTGTTTTCGAGGGGTGTTGGAGTACGTTTCCAGAACATTCCATGGCCCCAGTCGGTTCACTGACCCTGACCTCAGAGTAAGAGAATCAACGCCAGTCCCCTTTTCACAACCAGCTGTATCAACAGTGTGGCCCTGAGACAGACGTGGCTGTGTCCTCAACTGTTGTTGTGGTACCTACCTACCTACCTACCGCCCTGTGTTTTAGCTGGCTCTGCCGGAGGGGTGGAGAACTTCCTGGTTCTGATCCTCTCCCTCCCTCTCTAAGGGACTGGGTCCAGGCCTCTCTCTGCTCCACCTGCACTCAGAATCAAAACACACTGGACGATGAGCCCTGGCTTCAAGCTCAAAAACCTCCAGACCGGGAAGGCCGCTTCATCTGCAGCCCCAGGGCTGGTGGGGGCCCTGCCCTGTTTCCCAGACAGAATCAGCTCACATTGGAGGAGTTTAGCCTGGGATGAACAGCAGATTGAACAAAAGAAACCTCTGGCCTCTCATAGCACACATAGGCCCAGAGCAGCGGTTGCCATGATGTGAGGTCATGGAGGGAGTTTGAGAAGGTCAGAGGTCAAATCGACCATCCCTCCACACGTCCTGTCCAAACACACTCACCCTCCACTTTTAAAGTGCACATATTTATTCGACAGCAGTGCTGTCTTATAGATTCCCAGTTCTTGCTATGAATCTGGATGATAGTCTCTCTAAAACTAAGCCCATCTTCTCAGACAGTGAAGTTGGTGTGTGTGTGTAGCTGGGGCGGACTGTGTGTGGAGGAGTGGAGCTGGGAGGGCCAGTCTGTCAGCTATCACAGGGGGTTGGCTGCAGCTTGCAGCTTGCAGCTTGCAGCACACAGCGCTCTACCTGGCGGCTCTCTCTCTCCTACCTCCCAGGCGCTCTGGAAAAGTCACTCAGACCTGGAGGAGGAATATCCAGTGGAGCAGTGATAGGGGTAATGTCAACGGGACTCATCAAAAGAACTCTTCTCTGTTTTCCTCCCCCTCCATCCCTTCATCCTCCTCCATCCCTCTGAACCCACCCAGTCTCCCATCTCTCTGTTACTCTCCCCATCCTCCACTTCCCTCCCTTTTCCCCAGTTCATATCCGGTGCTGCCCCCCTGGGGTAGGGGGTGGGAGGGGGTGTCCGTGCAAAGCAGCAAGACCAGGCAGAGTTGCTCCATTCCCCCAGCAAGGCCACGCCACACTCAGACAGAGATTGAGGGGACGGGGGGTGTTTCACGCCTCGGTGCCCGGTGTTTGTGTGTATGCTTGTGTGTGTGTGTGAGAGGGAGAGAGGCAGAGGGAGTGGAAAAAATAAGGGGTGAGGAGACAGAGAGAGAGAGAAAAAGCAACAGAGAGAGGAATGGGGGAGTGAGATTGAATGGGTGGAAAAACAGATTTGAATGTTGTTGAGCTTGCATAATTCATGTTTTGTTTAGCGATACTGGGGACACATCAGCATCACACTGAAATATTGTCTAGAGGATAAGAGTTGGTATATCTCAAAATACTCTGAGCACAATTTAAATGAGGCTCTCTTGAACAATCATAATGTGCGTGTGTGTATATTTTAAACAAAAGTTAATGAGAAACGCTAATTGCATTTCTCAAAAGGCCTACACATTTTGTTTAACAATGCTGCGTTTACCATTGTCCCTCGAGATGAAATGAATAAACGAGTCTACCAATGAATCAAGTACTTCCTCAACAGGGCTGGGCTAGACTGTGTGATGAAAAAAAGTTTGTATTTCTGTTTGATGACACCCCACACAAGACCATTAGCTCCCTAGGTCCTCCTGCCCTGTCAGCACCACGCTGGACATTTATCACACTGTACTCACACACACACACACACACACACACACACACACACACACACACACACACACACACACTCACACACACACACATACATACTCACACACACACATACTCACACACACACAGACATACATACAGACAGAAACACACACACACACTAAAAGAAACACACACACAGAAAAAGAAAACACACACACACACTACACACGGACAGAAACGCACACATACACAACACCCACCCACCACACAAACAGAAACACACAGAAACTGAAACACACCAAAACACACACACACAGAAACAGAAACACACTGAAACTCCCACACACGAATCTGATGTTGAACACTGCACTCTGACTCATGAGGATCTAGTATATAAGTGTACCTCAGCCTCAAAGCCCCATAAGTCATATCGCTAACTCTGAACTCCACCCTGGGGCAATAGTTAATACACTGCGTCGCTATGATTAATATCCACAGTTTACCTCACGGACTCCCTGGTTCTGAGGATGACTGGCACACCGACACAGCTGCACCCATGCTAGCGTGGTTAGCGTAAATCTATTCATAGGCCAGTGCTCATCTCCACAGCCGTTTTTCATCTATACGCCCACAAATCCTTCTTATATCACTCTTGTTTCAGCAGAATACCGCCACTCCTGTATCCTATGCTAGAACATGATTGTAGTTGTTCCTGTTAAGGTCAGACCTGACCTAAGTTCTGCACTGCTCTGTTTTTTCAATAACTGGGTTATACAAGCAGGTGAGCTGGGTGAGGCATGCCAAGTTTGAACTGTGATCAGTGTGAATCATTACCTGTCAATGAATAGAGGTGCTTTATCATGCTTCTGTCTTGGTGGAGTGGACTGGCTAATCATTCTCAATCAATTTCAATCCCTTTCCAACAACATGGCTTGAATCCAGAGCTATTCTGTCTCTCTGGGTTTTCTGTCTCTGGTACGTCTCTCCCTCCCCCTCTCTCTTAGTCTCTCTTAGTCTCTCTTAGTCTCTCTTAGTCTCCCTTAGTCTCTCTTAGTCTCTCTTAGTCTTTCCAAATGTCTCCGTCTGTTTTGTTGACAGGCGGCTATTAAAATACGAATGTGTGGCAGGAGGTGACAGACACGAATGATTCTAAACGGATCCAAGGAAGGTGACGCCGCAAGGTGGAAAGGAATCCGTCATGTGACATGTTCAGGATGAAAAAGGCAGCGGCAGGGGATTCAGTGTCACCCTATGAACTCTGCTGCATGTAAACAGCAACATGGTCGCCACATCACCTCACTCAGACAGCCTGTCAGTCAGGATCTCTCGCTGTGTATCGCCTGTGGTTTACGTCAATGCGTATTTGTACGGGTCTGTCTGCAGAGGGTGGGCGTGCTGCACATGTTTGTGCTGCATACTGATAGGCTGCTGTGCAGGCGTTTGGTCTCACGCTCTCACTTATTAGTGAGAAAACTCGCCCCTCGGCCATTTTGGAAAGTCAACCGTAGTTGTACACAAGGGTCGCACTGAAAAGTTACGCCTGGTCCATAAAAAAAACAGACAGAAAACACAGTATTGTAAACGTATCGTATCTATCTCTCAACCAGTACAACAACACACTCCTACTCTGTCAGGGAGTCCTGGGTGGTGAGTGTAGGTGGGGTGTGGACACAGCTGCAGTGCCAGGGGCTAGGCCTACAGTACCAGTCTCTCTCACAACCAACCCCCCTTGCAGCAGCCCTGTCTCCTGGCCAGGCTGACCCGTCTGGAAGCAGGGAGCTGACTGGATGTGACAGGGGGGGGCCTGTCACTCTGAGCCCCTCTTGACTGATCTCCCACTTGACTGACAAGTGGGAGATGTCCGCCGTCGGGGGCGGAGGGTGGTAAACAGGCAGGAAAAGGCGGTGCGGTCGCTGGGAGGAGGGGAAGGAGGGGGAGGAGGGGGAGGAGGGGGAGGAGGACGGGGAGGAGGGGAGGGTGTTGGCTACGCTTTCCTTGTCCGTCTCCCCTGAAGGCTACCTCCCAGCCCCTCCGGAGGAGAGCGGTCCCTCCCAGTGAGAGACAAGGCCTGGCTCGTCCTGCCTCCGTGTCGTCCTCTGAGGAGCGTTCCAACTGTTGGCCTCGTCTGGCGCGAGAGGCGGAGCACCTGGACGTTCTGCGGAGCAGACACTGGAGCCACTCGCAGTCAGAGCGCGTAACGACACCGTCTGAATAGGGGGGATGACTCAACCTCACCCCCTGTGTGTGTCTGATCCTGTCCTCCAGGGGTTGGGTGTTATTTGTTTAAAGGCATCTGCGCTACTAAAATAGCCCGGACTGCCAGACACTGTCCTCTACAGACGTCACCTCCCTGCTCGCTACTCCTAATAACCTCCCAAAGAAAAATCAGTTTTTGTTGAACCAATTACGAGGGCTGTTGTTACCTCTTTCTGGTTGAACCAACTAGTGGGGCTGTTGTTCCCTCTCCCGCCTTCTGATTGGCTGTCTCGGGTGACTGGCAGTTAGGCCTCTTAAGTGGAAGGAGAAAGGTGCAAGGTGGGATTGTTTAGTTCTGCCTGAGTCAGGAGGAGGGTAATTGTGGAGGCCTGTTTCGCTTATTATGTCTCCAGCCCTGCGCCGTCGTGCTGGGCGGCCCAGACACAGCTAATTAACAACGGTAATAAGGAGAGAAAGAGAGACAGACACAAACCAACCAAGAGCACAGACTGTCAGAGGGGTGTACATAAATTTACATTTGTGAGAAATTATCCTTCCGTCTATCTCCTCTCTCTCTCTCTCTCTCTCTCTCTCTCTCTCTCTCTCTCTCTCTCTCACACACACACACACACACACTCTTGCTGCCTTTTTCTCTCTCTCCCTCTCACTCACTATCCCTCTCTCTTTCGCTGTCTTTTTTTCTCGTTTTCCTCTCATTGTGTCTCTCTCTCTCACTCATTTTCTCTATCTGACCTTACAGCCAGAATGCTGAAGGCTTGTGCAGGCTGAAAATGTGTTGGTTAAGGTGGTAGGGTGGGGTTTGCCGTCAGACCGGGGGGGGGGGGGGGGGGGGGCAGAGTAACATGGCGGATATCGCTATGAAAACACATCTATATATATGACGACGTAGTTAAGGCGGCAGGCATGTGTTGCTAAGGCGGCCGCCTTAGTGCTGAGGGGACGCCTGGTGTTAACAACACCTCTGTACTGCTGGGGGCAAGCTGTGGTACAGTTATTTACATCAAGACATCTCCTCTGATGTAGACTTCTGGAGCTCCTATGTAACCACACACACACACACACTCCTTCACACCACACACACACACACACACACTCCTTCCCACCACACACACTCCTTCCCACCACACACACACACACACACACTCCTTCACACCACACACACTCCTTCCCACCACACACACTCACACACACACTCCTTCCCACCACACACACACACACACACACTCCTTCCCACCACACACACACACACACACACTCCTTCCCACCATACTCACACACACACTCCTTCCCACCACACACTTCCCCCCACCACCACCACCACCACCACCACAGTGGTTCAGCCTCCATAGGGCTTGCCTTCACAGGAAGAAAGCTACCTGTTGAAACATGCCTTGTATAACTGGATAGGGTTGCTCTCTGCTCCAGGGACTTCATGCTACATTGCCTCATTTCCAGCCTGGTCAATCCAGATTTTATCCACACAATTTATCCAACCCTTTGAAAAAAGAAAGAAAGAAAAAAAGTACAGCTAATTACAGATGAACTTTTACTCTCTCTTAGTCTGTTTTATTTGTTTGGACAGAAATACCTCACCGAAGTGTATAGGTTTTCTGTAATTACTTTTAGCACTTGCTGATAACTTCAATTAGATGTAAAATACTGTTTGTATAATTGCATCTATGTAAAACACTGGCTGTTATAAATTGTTGCTGAGGCTTCATATGGAGTGATACATGAATGACAGTATGTAACTTTCTGACGTATGGTAATACTAATACTAATGGTATACTAAGACATCTTGATGACTACATCCGTTTTCTCACTGTTCTTTTGGCCTGGAATGTGTTCCTGAGGTGTAGAGTTGGTCATCAGTGATAATGATGACACTAGTAATACAGCACCTTTCAAGGTGACGTATAAATGTGTACCTTATAAAGCATCCCTGGAAGACAAAATAAGAATAGACATCTGTCTAGATTCTGACAGTTATTGAATATCTTAATAATAGTACCCTGGCTTGGTTCTTTGATGTTCCTCTGGCTGTCTAGCTTCTTGGGGTATTAGTTGTCATAGGCCCGCTTCAGATCCAGTGTACAACATTCAAGAGGAATTCAATTGCTTGTTTCAAACAGTCGATGATTTCTGTTGTCCTAACAACCCAGACATTGAGACTTTTTGTGATTATTATTTTTTGGTAACAATGTAAGACAGCAGATGAAGATGCTACTCCCTGGAACAGGATATAGGACATTTCACTCCCCCTTCAATGCCTCCCTCTCTCCTTCACCCCCTTCCCACCACTCCCCCCATCTCTCTCCACTAGTACTGCGACTCCCCTCATAGACACACAGGCACCAAGACCGACAAGCAATAACAAGATCATAGATACTAGACTTGATACAGGGGGAATTGATGTAACAATTGACTTACTTTACTATGTTTCTTTGTTTGGATGAATATTGTGCTGGAAATACATGATCTTTTTTTTTCATCACAATACATCAGTATTGTGATGTCCTCCAGTACACCAAACCGAACAGGAAGTGACCCGGCGGTGTGCAGAGAGATTGCCATCGCCGGCCAGAGCCAGCGTCCTTGTGTTCACCTTCGACTGTGACAGCTTCCTCTGGAGAGGAAGAGAGCAGCGATAACGTCACAGCAAAGGAGAGCAGTCAGATTTCCATGCTGATTTGAAGCAGAGTATTTTTAACTGTGCACTCTGCTGGATAATAAATTGTTTGTTTTGGAGCTTTGACACTATGTTTGAATATGGAAATGCGAGGGAGGAGAAAGGGAGGAGAGATGCACAAGGGGGGGGGGGAGGGGGAGAGGGAGGAAGGGAGGGAGAGAGAGATGGAACAATATTGTTTGTTTACTTCCAGACTTTAGATTCCAGGTTGGAACATTTGATGAGGAGAATGGCATAGAATACTGGGATAGAATGGAACAGAATAATGGGATTGAACAGAACACTGGGATAGTCTATGGAGCACGGATCATGGAGGGGACCGTGACCTGTCTAACTTCCTTCACTCACAGCGGTCTCGAGGTTGCACCCAAATTTCCCCCCTCGCATCCTCCCTTCACTACCTCCCCCACACGCCAGTGGTTATGGTGCTGAAACCCCCCTAAGTTTGGAGGTGACCCACTGGTCCCCAGATTAAGTTATGAATCGCCCCCTTAATCCTGGCCGACAAGGCGTGTGTGTGTGAGTGCTGGAGCTGGCTTCTGCGCCGTGTCATGCACTAACAGATGGCATAAATCATTCTCTTAAACGCCACATTAAGTATTAATCATTCTCAGCGCTGTCACTGTCACAGTGCTAGGCGGCCCGCGGGGGTGCAAAGTGTGATTAATGGAGTCGGAGATTTGAGGAGCCACGCTCCAGCCCCCGCCCCTTTACCCAGAATCCCCTACTTGCTGCGGGGGGACCCAGGGGGAACGCCGCGGACTTCCAGGACAGTGACCTGGAAGAGCTGGCCAGATGGATCAGAGGCGTGTGATTTGCACCAGGGAGTGGCCCTGGCAGGCTGGGCTGGTCCAGGGTAGGCCGAGCCACCCGCCCCCCCTCAGAGGGCCTCTCCTCTGGCCAGAGGACAGGCTCACTCTGGCTGGTCCACTCTAGATTGGTCGTTGAAAAATGGATGCCAAGTAGAGCAATGCTAACACCAGGGGTTTGTGAAATCAAGATGAATCGTCGAGGTGCGCGGTTGTGCTTCAAGGGCAAAACTCGCCTGTTGTGTCGTCCGGGCGGTATCCACCGACACCCTGACGGTCCCATCGTTCAGTCAACGGACAAAATCTATTGACACGTTTCATATCCGCCCCTGGCAAGCGCTCCTGTCACCAATTAAGCTGCGGTCAGGCGATTTGTCAGTGTGTATTATCTCCACGAGGGTGCGTGACAGTGTTGCTTCTCTGCTAGGACCCGTTGGGCCAGACCTTCCGGAGCTTGTTTATATAAGCACCCCAACCAGACTGAGTTTGCATAAGCTAGGCCTGTGTCTCTCCACCACTCTGTCACACACCCAGGGGCCCATCAGGTTCCGGAGAGTTCTGAGTCGTACTGACCAGCAAGCTCCCTGCCTCTGCCTCTACCCCTGCCTCTCCTCCTCTGCCTTGCTGACACCTCGCCTGCCTCGACACTTCCCATAACCCTGGTTTGTAGGGAAAAATAAGTTATATTTTTAATATGAATCGCTCAGTTGGGATTCTGTTTCATAGGCTAGTGGATAGGACTGTGGTAGGGATACTATGATCCATCGGTATTGGCTATTTAACTTGGTATTTAACTTGTTGACTGCCATCGGCCTATCTGCAAATAAGATGACATTCACCGATAGTAACTCACCAATGGCCATGGGTGACGTGTGACGGGTGACGTGTGGTTTTACAAGTTTGAATTTGTGTCTTTATCTTTTAAAGATAAGATAAAACATCATTCATCTGTGCTGTTAAAAACGTCAGCTTCCCGTTGGCAATCTTCAAATGTGCTAGGAATCTATTATTAATTTGACCACTTAATTTTTTTTTCATATTACGAAAGTTAAAGTGTTGAAGAAGTCATTCAATACAATCAACAACATTTTTAAGATGACTGAATACTCATCATTTGTCAGCAAATTAGGCTTGTTATGGTGTTTTTTTTGTCGAGGTTTGGAGTGTGTTGGAGTTCAGTTTCATTAGAATCAGGTTTTGTCGGCTATAGGTTTGCCAACTCTGCCAAGTTTTACTCAAGCCATCACACATAAACAAAGACAAATATATGTTTCACTAAACACATTTTAAATAGCCGCTACAATTAACGAATGTATCGCTGCTGGTAAGACAATCAACAATTTAGCCTATCATCAACATCAGCCAGAAAGGACAGGCCAGGAAACCGAAAAATTAATTAAGACTTCCATCACAACGTGCAAAACAACCCTGACCGAAATAAATATTTGGTGCGAGACGGAGAGTAGGAAACGCTTGTCAACATCGACATCTCGTCGACTCTTAACGAGCTCGTTTGAGAGGGAACAGCTCCGACTGGACAACGCAAGCATCAACTCTCCAATCGCTCTCGTCGTGTGGAGTCAGTCAGTGCTTCAGCGACAGTGCCTTGCCTGATTTGACTAATGGTTCACCAGGGGACGTGAAGTGTCTGGCAGCGGGAGGATGATGCTGTTTGGAGTCAGAGATGTCTCTATTGTCATGTGCACTCTCCCTCTTTCCCTCTCTCCTTGTTCACATCTCCCCCATTCTCCTTTATATACAATGTTCTCTCTCTCTTTCTCTCTCTCCAGCCTTAATACAGTAATGATGTCTTGTTTTTCCCATCCATCCTGAATGATGTTCATCCGATCACATCAGAACATGATTCGGAGTCGGCGCCAGCAGGGTGGTGTGTGTGTGTGTGTGTGTGTGTGTGGGGGGGGGGGGCTGGAGAAAGAGGGAGGGGGGTTAGGCTAAGAAGATATAGGGATAGGTTGGAAGGGCATGCCATGCCTTTTGGGTGTAGAAGAGGAAAGAGATTGCGGGGGGGGAGTCCCTTCAGCTTGCATCCCCATCAATTGCCTGGCAGTAGCTGAGCACTGCCCCGGTATGCTGCAGAGATGGTGGCGGCAGAGAGAAGAGGGGAGAACGTCCAGACCGTGGCAGGAGTGTTGAGGCAGTGCCGAAAGTAAACATTTTTTGAAGACGGTTTTAGGTTTGATTGAAGAGGTAACAACTAGAAAAAGTTTCAGATGGAGTGCACATGACCCCAATCGAGGGATGAATCGATTGAGAAATTCTTAGCTGATACAGATGTTGTTTACGATAAAATTTTGCTGATAGCCGATGGTTTGCACTCCTTAGATGTGCATATTGGTGCAATCATCCAATATTAAGTGTATGTAACTACAGAGGGCACCATTTCTGGGGAAATTGTGGGGTGTGCTTGTGTCGGTTGCAGATGGGTCAGTTTTTTTACTTAAATTTGACGTTAGTGATGTTAGTGACTGTGGCTAGCTAGTTAGCCACCGTTAGCTTCACTTTTCGCCACAAAAACTTAACTTAAGCCTAAATCGTGCAACGGAACGTAAAATGTAATACAAGCAACGCAATCAGGACCAATACAAACATTTTGACGGCAACGTTGTCTATGTAGTGCAAACATTTACGGATCCTTAGGGGTGGGAACATAATAATAAATATATATGAGAGAGAACAAAGGTTGTGCCCTTGCCTTGCTGCCAAGACATTAATGCTCCTCTGTTCATGATTAACCTTCAGAGAAGTGAAGTTACTGGATGTTATCTCTGTGTCGGCAGTGTGCCACAGGAGCCTACGTCTTTATAGTCTGTTAAAGGCCACCAATGTGTGCTTTTCTATTTTTGGTTTTGTAGTCGAAGTCTCCCAAGCCGTCAGCGCCACCAATGTTCTCATACTCCACCTTGAATCTAATGAGAACAAATTGTTTCCCTTCTGAGACTACAGCACATCTGATTAGGAAGGATGGGTAGGACACAGAGACAACCCACAAACAACAGGAAGGAGTGGCTCATTATTCAACACTTAATCAAACACCCCACTCATTCTTGTAGGGTAAGATGCAAATATATAAAACTGCAAACAATACTACAGAATGACCATAGCAATGCTTATTTCGGCCTAATAATAATACAAATGTAACCTATAGCCTGCCCTACTGCAATGAGGCAATGCTGGTCAACAATGCAATGCGATAATAGTCAGCCTTTATAGCTTGATATAGTGATTTAGGTCAGAAAGTATTTTATTGATCTGCTCTGAATGAGCTAGAATAGGCGATCAAACAATGTCATAAGGGCACTTGTCTAATTGGGATCGGAATGGATTTTCCATGACATTTTCTTTCAGACATTTAATGGGCTGAAAAAAAAATCTTAATACAGACTTTTTTTACGTGACATTTTCTGAACACAAACTGGACAAGCACTCGCTCCGCAAAAAAAAAGAACAAAAAAGAAGGAAAATAAGTCTCCGCCTCCATAATCAGCAACAGATGCCCCAGAGCCCTCCGCCTCTCGTCCCCTGTGTTCAAGTTTCATGCCCCCAGTGGCCCTGCCCAAGAGCTTCATTACCTGCTTCCACTGTTCTTACGCTACCTGTGTAATGAAGCTGTTAAGGACTCCATTTGATGACTGAGGGGAAAATAACTCATTAGAGACCATGTCATTATGTTGTGGTTTATATTAGTTCATTGTTTATGGAGCCTGAGCAGGTGGAAAGGTAGAACTACTGTGCAACAGGATAAAAGAGACTAAAATATCCTTTGATTAATGTTCAGTGGCTAATGCTAATGCACTGTTAATTCAGAAAATATCGTAGGCAGACTTTAACTAAATTATAAACAGTGTTAAATTTAGGCTGACTCTCGTAACAGTAAACCACTTACTGATTAGCCTTCCAGGTGGTAAAATGTAGAGATTCACATTTGTATACTTTTCTAACTGGACTGTGTTGAGTAAATGGATTGTTTGTAGACAGCTCAGTGTATACATCCATGTTACCAATACAGACAATCAACAAAGTAATTATGAAATGAATACCTTGCTTGATAAAAACAAGAACTTTGTAACCTACATCTCAGTACACACTATTATTAGTGTTATGTAGACTACGTAGCATTAATAAATAATTATTCCTCTGCGTGAGGCAGAATTATTGAACTGAAAATCCTGCGTGAAAAGCTGCAGGCTAACGTCCTCTCCTTAGCTCATCTGCCCCCCGGTGTTCCCTTGAGCACACCTGTTTCATACATGTCTGGAAGACACAAAATCACACCCCTTTTAGCATGATTGCCTGTCACTGTGGGAAACTAATAGTTTCGCTCGGCGAAGACCAAAACCGAGTATTGAGATCTGTAATAGACGACAGCATAGCAATTTCGAAATAGTCTTTAGCACGTTTTATTTATTTGCAACGTCCTCGCAGGTTCAATACTTCAGCCTGCTCAATCACATTTCACAGGCACAAAGTGTTCAAATGTCACTGCAAGTGTCTGCTAAAATATACAGTATAATGGAGTTGATTAGATCTCACTGGAAAAGCAAGACTTTGTTCTTGTAAAACCATTATTCTATCTATTGTGTGGCTGTCTCTTATCTGAGACATTGTCGTTCAGGTAAACACCTTTTTTTCATCGTTTTCCCTGAATCCATCCCTCTATTGTTTGCCCTGTTCCGTAACGGCAAACAAACAACAAGGAATCACTGTAATTCCTTACTACTGTGTATGTTGAGTCTACCCCTCACACACACACACACACACACACACACCACTATAGGTAGTAGACAGTTGGCTGATAATCTTGAGTGTATGTAGACTGTCTGTGTAGAGTACTCCTCCAGTTCCTCCCCTGTGTTTCAGTATCTAATAAGTGATGGAAGGAACGTTCCGGCAGCTGCTGAAGCAAAGCTGAATGCCCAAAGCCTTACCCCACCGGAGTCCATTTCTTTTTAATATTTTTGTATTCGAATTATTTTAGCTAAATATATATTTGGTCACTTTTAACGCTTTATTATACCTTTTTTTTTTTACTGTGACAAAGCACCCAGGCCGGATGCGAACCTAGAGTCCTGCAGGCCTCAGCGTACATGGTGCGCACACTACTAATCCGGTGATCTACCGGAGCCGCCCCAGGGAGGCCATCTTTGAAGGCCCCCCTCATGGCTACTCTCTCTGCCCATGCTAATGATGGCTAGGGTCTTAATATTCTGCCTGAGTGATGCTATCATCTCTCTGGATGGATGCACCAATAATCCTGAGTTATCCCTTATTTTTCATGCTTTAGTGGACATTTTTTTTAAGTGAAATGTGTTATCATACCTATGGACGCACCAATAATTCTGAATGATCCCTCAGGACGCGATTTTGAATAGCTCTTCCTGATCCCAACACACAGCCGGGTAACAGTTCAATCTTAGTAATCAGGTCTTCGTCCTGTTTCAGCTCAGTTACATCCCTGATTTCATTATAGACGGGGAAAAAAGTAATCACGCAAAGCCAATCACATCAAATATTCAGTGTTCCCTGTCTCTGGTGCACGTACATTCGTGTGTGTATACATTTTTCGTTCCCATAAGGAGGGAAGTGGTTTAAAGAGCCTGAGGTTTGTGAGGCAGTCGGGATGTGAAGTGACAGAGTCATCTCTTTGTTTCTCCTCCATGGATCCGGACACAGGATCCAGCTGGGTTTACAGCCTCCGACAGGGTGGGGGCTGGGTTCACAGCCTCAGCCTCCGACAGGGTGGGGGCTGGGTTCACAGCCTCAGCCTCCGACAGGGTGGGGGCTGGGTTCACAGCCTCAGCCTCCGACAGGGTGGGGGCTGGGTTCACAGCCTCAGCCTCCGACAGGGTGGGGGCTGGGTTCACAGCCTCAGCCTCCGACAGGGTGGGGGCTGGGGGCTTTAGAGGATTAGTGGCAGGCTACTAGGAACATTTAATCACCGGAGTTTGGTAATACCTTTTATGAAAATAATAATTTAAGGATCTCAATAATAAGACTTAAAAACGGTATCAAATATTTGTTAAATAGAATTGATACATCATCATTATCTATTTTATGGATGTCTCGGTGTGGGCGTAGGTGACTCACATTTTATGGTCCTCATCTTGCTGGCCGGTGGCCATCCTGGAGATTTATTGAGGTAAAATCGTGGGTATATCCAGGCCTCCATATCCCTGGAGTCTCCCTCGATCTCTCACTCTCCACCTTCAGAAGAAGAACTATAAGTTTTCCTCTGAGCAAAGGGAGTGGAATGGGGCCAGTGTTTTGATGAGGCTCAGATGAGACGGGAGATGAGTGGAGAGGTGTGTATGAAACACAGCACATGGCAAGCTCCATTGCTGCATCCTCAGCATCCCTGCAGCTCAGACAACCAGGAATCAAATAACCCCCCCCCCCCTTCCTCTCTCTTTCTCACTCACTCACTCACCTCTCTCTCACTCCTCTCTCTCTCTGTCACTCACTTACCTCTCTCACTCACTCACCTCTCTCTCACTCCTCTCTCTCTCTGTCACTCACTTACCTCTCTTTCTCTCACTCACCTCTCTCTCTTTCTCTCTCTCTCTCACTCACCTCTCTCTCTTTCTCTCTCTCTCTCACTCACCTGTCTCTCTTTCTCTCACTCACCTCTCTCTCTCTCTCTCTCACCTCTCTCTCTTCCTCTTCTGCGTTTGGTGTAAGGAGAGGGGGGAGTTATACACAGAGGTACGGAAAGGTATTTTATTTTCTCTGCTGCCTTTATTCCTGTGTTCTTCTCAAAGCCTGATATTTCTCCTTTATATGTTGAGTAGATGTCAACACCCCAAGGAGATTTTTCAGATATTGGTGTTTGAGTCTTTGAAGCGTACGACAACAGTGTGGCAGTGAACTTTCTTTATCAGTAATATGCCAAAACACATTGAAGTATGAAAAACATGTTTTGTAGTCGTCTTGACTATGACTGGGGGACGAACAGGGGGTTGTGCCAGGTGACCTTTGTGAACTGCCTGCTGTCTCGGCTGTGTAACAAGGCAGCTGGTTCCTGCCACTCAGGCAGCGCTGTGGAGTCCGAGTTTGTTTAACAACGCCCTAAAACCTCGCATTCAATTACAGCTGTGTCTATAGTTGAGCCACTGCTGAAGCCATTTCAACTAATGATCGCTCAGTCGTGTTGATTTCAACCTTTCTTTGATGTGCTTGCGTTCATCTGATCGGTGTTTGCCGTCGGCACCTGCGGAGGGCTCCTCGGGCGTGCAGCTCGACGGGATAGGCGCGGAAAGGTTAACACCATCTGAGACCTGAGTGCACTGTTTCTGTGCGGGGCGTCCTCTGTGACTCTGACCAGAGTTGAGAGAGGGTGGAAGAACAGGGAAGCGTAGGGGAAGGACGGGGGAGATGGAAGGGTTCGCGGGCCTGCTTGTCAAGAGTCAGTGGAAAAATTGTTAACAGCGAGTGTGGTCCCTTTGGAGAGGAGAGGGCTTCATGGGGTGAGCGTGGGCCTGTTCCCTGAGCTCTCACGTCCCTCGCACCAGGCCTGCCGTCTAATTAACTCCTGAACAGCAGGCCAGGGCAGCGGCCCTCTCCATCTCCTTCCCTTCCGACTCCCCAGGAAATCCCACTTCAAACACTGTCCCCCTACTGGCCTGCTGGGGTCTGCAGGGCTGCTCTCTCTCTCTCTCTCTCTCTCTCTCTCTCTCTCTCTCTCTCTCTCTCTCTCTCTCTCGCACGCTCTTCTCTCTCTCTCTCGCTCGCACGCTCTTGCTCTCTCTCGCACGCTCTTGCTCTCTCTCTCTCTCTCTCTCTCTCTCGCTCGCTCTCTCTTGCTCTCTCTCGCTACTCTCTCTCTCTCCTCTCATCTCTCTCTTGCTCTCTCTCTCTCTCTCTCTTCTCTCTCTCTCTCTCTCTCACACGCTCTTTCTCTCTCTCGCACGGCTTTTGCTCTCTCTCTCTCTCTCTCTCTCTCTCTCTCTCTCTCTCTCTCTCTCTCTCTCTCTCGCACGCTCTTGCTCTCTCTCTCTCTCTCTCTCTCTCTCTCTCGATCTGTCTTCTTCTCTTATTTGCTCTGTTTTGTCTTTCTGTCTCTGTCTCTCTCTCATCCAATTCCTCGGTTGTTCTCTCTCTCCCTGTTCTTTTCTCTCTGTCTTTCTGTCACTGTTTCTCTCTCTTTATTGCTCTTTCCCTATATCTCTCTCCATCAGCCTTCTCTTTATATAGATATATATATACATTCTCAGCTGCTCTGAAATGCTGTTGACAGATACAGAAAATGCAACAATCTTCATGTGGTCGATGTGATTAGACAACTTTGGTTGAGTCAAATTTAGTCAAGACACTTTTTCAACAGCATACAGTAACTGTCTTACGTAATAGGTGCCTCTAATTCCAGTAAAAATAAAATAAAAAATAAACCTTCAGATTATTTGATAGTGCTGGCTGATGGCCTCGCTTAACTAGCAAGTCCTTCCCTCCACTGCTAGCCTCCTTGTATTTTAAATGAGATGTAGCTGAAGCACGTCTTTACAAGGCTATCGATCTGTGTGGATTGAATATTGATAGGGCTATCAGCAGGGTACAATTAGCCAGTCAAGGCACTTAAAATGATGACATTCCCTCACAATGGGTTGACTGGAATGTGAGATGAGGGTTTTTTCCTGACAGGGAGGGTGTTTTCCTTATAGGTTACAGCAGTGAGTTGGTCTTTGAACTGCCTGGGACTGGAGCGTGGCTAAAACAGACCTTCCTGCCATCCCTCTGCTGTGCCTCGCACGGCTGGAACATCTCTGCTGTGCCTCACACGGCTGGAACATCTCTGCTGTGCCTCACACGGCTGGAACATCTCTGCTGTGCCTCACACGGCTGGAACATCTCTGCTGTGCCTCGCACGGCTGGAACATCTCTGCTGTGCCTCGCACGGCTGGAACATCTCTGCTGTGCCTCACACGGCTGGAACACAGTCCCGTCCTCTTCTCCTGTCTTTCAGTGTCACTTCAGCCGCCAGCCTGTCACCGCTGTCCTCACCCCCCTCACTCAAACCGCACCCAAACCCACCTCCACCCCTCTCACCCACCCCTAACCCAAACCCCCCCTCCATCCCCCTCTACTCCCCAATCCCCCTCACCCACCCCACACCCAAACCAACTTCCACCCCCCCTCTACTCCCTTCCACTCCCCTCACCCACGCTGCACAATCACCCACCACCACCCCCCTCTGCCCCCCCAACACCCTCTATCCCCCTCTACCTCCCTCTACCCCCCCCATCCCCCTCATTCACCCCACCCCCTCACCCACCCTAATTCAAACGAAACCAACAGCAGCTGACACTACGTCAGAACCTGGTTGATTAGTCCCCTGGAGACTGGCGGCGAACAGGCTCGCTTGCTTCCTTACTGCATTTGAAACTGCAGTACCCTAAACCAAATAAACAAGACTCCCAGTTGATGTTTGTGTTCCTCTCATCTCCTCCAAGAATGGAGCTCAGTCTGGTGAATGTGGAACATCAGCTGTCTTCTAGGTGCCGTTTGGAAGTCCTAATGAGAAAACAGGACGCTAGTAGTGAGCTTGTTTTTAAAGACAGAGTTATTCTTTTCCATTTCCATCTGAAACGATGCGCAGCTGAGGAGACTGGTGTCGAGTTACCCCCTGACTTTGTGTCCTCAGCAGGAGATTGTGTGTGACTAGAACTAATTCAGGTCAATAGCAGGCTGGCCACATACGCAAACAGTGACATTCACCGAAGCCTGCTAACGTTTCAGGTCAGCCTCACCACTTCCCATCTCTAATTTCTCCCTTCTCTCTCTCTCTTCCTCTCCGCTCTCGTTTTCTCTCTTTTCTCTCTCTTTTCTCTCTTTTTTTCCCCTCACACTCTCTTCTATTCTCGTTTTCTCTATTCCCCCCCCCCCCCTCTCTATCTCAGATCTTCAGATCTACTTAAATTACAGTATACCGCCCACAGTATCAGCAAAGGCAAGCATTAAGGGAGGAGGAGAGGGAGGAGGAGAGGGATGGGGAGATTTGAGCAGAGATTTATTTGTCCGGAAGCTTTGCGACTCCGGGCTCCTTGCTCTGCTCTTGTGTCTGTGCGGCTGTTTCTCGAGCGACGCTCGTTTGTGTAAACAGACGTTCATGTGTGATTCCTGAGAGTCTGTTCTCAGATCTCCATCTGTCCATCTCTGACTGCTCGCACTTCCACAGCCACAAAACACACTCGTCGTTCTGAGCCCTCTGCCCTTTGCACCTCTCGTACTTACTGGGGCACACGGCAACACCCACACGCCCACGCCACGCTACACCCCCCCCCCCCCCCACTGCCTCCAGACAGACAGAGAGAAAGAGAGAGAGAGAGACAGGGAGAAAGACAGACTGAGTATGAAATAGATAGACAGAGACAGACAGACAGATAGAGACAGATAGACAGACAGACAGATAGAGACAGATAGACAGACAGATAGAGACAGATAGACAGACAGACAGAGAGAGAGACAGAGAGAAAGTCATACTGAGTATGAATAGATAAACAGAGAGACAGACAGACAGATAGAGACAGATAGACAGACAGACAGGGAGAAAGACAGACTGAGTATGAAATAGATAGACAGAGAGACAGATAGATAGATAGACAGACAGATAGAGACAGATAGACAGACAGACAGTGAGAAAGAAGGACTGACTACGAGACAGACAGAGAGACAGATGATGGCGACTGCCACCGCTTCCGTGGTTTCCGGGGGCTGGCTGTTGGGCCCTCGGCCGCCGCGTGATGGATGCTGAACACAGAGGGAGCGGGCAGGTGGCAGCTGCAGCAGGAAGCAACAGTGTGTGGGGGCCGGGGGGGCCGGGGGGGGCCGGGGGCCAGGTTGGCTGGAGGGCCAGGGAGGGCCAGGGGCCTGGTCAGAGCTGGCCGGATGTTAGGAGGTGAACAGGCCCGGCCAGAGGGGGTAGTCTGGGTGGATGGATGCCAGCTCTGATTGGCACAGTGGGAGGTTTGAGGGGAGAGAGAGAAAACCGGATGGAGTGGATCGTCAACGAGACCAAACTGAGAGGAACAGACTCCATCAATTGAATGGTTTGTTCCTGTTCGTGTTTCATAAACACTTTGGATTCAATCCTTCACGGCGTGTTCAATCCCAATGAAGCCTCATCGAGCTTCGTTCTATTTTCGTCATGCCTTTTGGACGAAAAGTTTTCAAATGACAACAGCGTCATGCGGATTTACACAGCTCTTAAGTGGCAGTTGGCTCGAGTCAGTACACAAAAGAAATCTAGAACTGGAATAAAAAGGTTGGAAGGCTATTCATTTGCATTTATGTTTAGTTCACATGGAGCGTTTTGAAAATGAGTAGGTCAGGCTTTGTAAATTATAGCACCGTGTTTAAGCCATCACTGGCAGGTGTTGTTTTTATATACGGATTCATAATTTCATGCTCCTAATGGGTTTTCAGCACATTAAAAACAGCAGGCCTCCAAATATTTCATGAAAGCTGTCAGAACATTTCTCCCAGTAGGCTGCCGATCCAGCAAACAAGTTGTTTTGAGTTTCTCCTGTTTTCTTCTGTGGTTTCTTCAAGGGGGTGGAGGCCACGCCCCCTGTAGGTCATCAGTCTCCACTTCTGTAACCGTGCATAAAACCTGTGGGCATCCCCTTCACGGCTGACTTCACTCCCGTTCAGGAAGCTGAGCCCCCCCAAAGCACTGACCCGGGATGAGGTCACCTGCCTCAACCGGCTACCAGTTTAAGGGCCAAAAATAAACGTAGAGCTGGGATCAGTGCTGAGGGCCTCTCTCTCTCTCTCTCTCTCTCTGTCTCTCTCTCTCTCTCTCTCTGTCTCTCTCTCTCTCTCTCTCTCTCTCTCTCTCTCTCTCTCTCTCTGTCTCTCTCTCTCTCTCTCTCTCTCTCTCTCTCTCTGTCTCTCTCTCTCTTCTGCAGGTGATCTCTTCATGACTCATTTGCTAAACGGGAAATTTGACTGTTGTGCCGAGAGCTGGTTGGCAGGGACAATGTGCCCGCCAGCTATGAGGCACGCATCTCCACTAACTGTTAAATGTGTTTTTTAATGCATTCAGGTGAGGCGTGAGGAATGCTAAATGTTCCTGCTGGCAAACAAACCGCGTTAGGATGAGAATATGAAAAATGCATGTTTTTGAAACAGTGTTGTGTTTTTGAGTTCTGCCCTAGCATACAGAACATTTGTTTCGGACAAGAACAGAATTTCTTGCTTTGTTTTACAATGTTTCCAATGGCATGAGTATATACGAATTTGTTTGCATTTGTAGAACTGGTCCCAAGGACCTGAGAATTAAACTATCCGAATGAAAGTGTAAAAACAGAAAGATAAGCACCAAATGCCTTTCATACATTGTTTGGGGTTATGTGACCATCTATTTAACTAGAAGATGAAGAGAGAGAGAGGCTGTGTGTGTCTGCCTGTGTGTATGTGTTGTGTGTGTGTGCATGCGTGTGTGTGTTCACATGTATGTGTGTGTTGGTAGGTAGCAGGTTGCTTAGGCATGTGAGGCAGCTGCTGCCAGTTGGATTAGCATGCAGAGTCAACAGGAGTGAGTTCTGCTGACCCGGTGCTGTCTGCTACAGGGGGGGTCAGGGCATGGTATGTATACATATAACAGAAAGAGGGAGAGGGAGAGCAAGAAAGAGAGAGCAGAGCCACAGAGAGAGAGAGAGAGACAGAAGGACATGGAGAAAAAAGGAGACATGGAGAGATGGAGAGACAGAGAAAGAGAGAACGAGACAAAAAGAGAGTGACAGAGAGAGATAATGGCAGAGTGCTGGGACGGATATTAGTAATCCTGTACGACACAATGCAGGAGTGTGTCTGTTATGGTTCTGTTGAGATGCTTGTAGTCAATTCTCATTTATTTTGTGATCTCTTTCATAAAACAAAGTCTGCGTGGTTAGTAGACCAGGGGACACACACTGGACCAGCATCAATAGAACCCTGTTATCTGTCCCAGCTACCAGAGAAGCCCAGACAGAGCTGAGAGACTGGCCTGATATCCCTGTGCTTATTATTCCAAAACCATCCCCAAGCTTTTTAATATTCCAAGAACCATGCCGTTCCAGTTGTGCTTCTCTCTCTCTCTCTGGAGTATCTCTAGTGGTCAGGGGGTCTCCAACCATATTCCTTGTTAGAACCCCAGTTGTAACTATCCGGATTCAACACATCAGCCAGTTCGTTATTAGAATCTGGTGTGTTAGATTAGTGTTGGAGCGAAAATCTCGTTTACAAGGAACAGGTTTGGAGACCACTGATCCAGACATTTTAGTCAGGCATCAGGTGGTCCACCCTGCGGGGTCCATCAATGGCTCTGCCACAGGTCCTGCAATAATAGCCCATTAAGTTTGGATTCGCACGCTCTCGTTTATATATAAAGTAGCACATTTTTTAAATTAAATAGGCTCGGCAGGTGTCTGTCTGACAAAGTTTTTTCAAAAGAAACTTTGCTTGTTCCAGATTCGTGTCGGAAGGAAACGAAACAGGTGTTGAAGTGAGAGCAGGGCGACACCAATCTCAGCCTGCTAATTAGCCTGATTTGTTTTATGCTCTTTAAGATTTGCTTCACCGTCAGGATCCACTTATGGCTCATCTTATCTCCTCGGGATGTGAAGAGATGCGAAGTGTCTGGCTCTTACTCTGGAAATGGATGTCATGCGGCGCTGATGAGAGGCAGCATCGCAATGCAAGCCCTCTTTGGAGGGGAAAAAAGAAGACATTAACTGAAAATAGACATGAATGAATGAATAGGGGATGAGGAGGAAGTAGGAGAATTCAAACGAGCTTCTTATCGGCACTGTCAACTGAGATCTCCTCTGTTCCCCCACCTCCAACACCCGCCCACAGGAACTGAGAGGGGAAATAATTGATACGTTCCAATGGTTTTCCTGTCTCAAGGAACTTTTTCCAAAGTTTGGTTTGATTGCGTTGTTTGTGTCTCTCTTTTCTTTCAATTTGCCCTGGTAATAACAACAACAGAAAAACACAGAAACACACAGAAAACATGTTACGCTGCACCTGATGGAGCCCCACAACTTTTCTTTGACCTCTTTTTTTCTTTTGAAAGTGGTGGAACAGTCTTTCAAATCGCTAGCTTGAACCAAACCTTCATCCCGACGTCACAACACCTCCACAAATACCGCAGGCCGTCATCCTCAACGACTCTAACTCCATGAATTAGAAGACAAGCAGGTGTATCCTCAAATATATAGTCGAGGTTATGAGTTAGTATCTCATCTTCCTCCCAGGTCTTCCTCTTAATCTCCATCCGGCCATGCCCTCAACCCCGTCATCCATACCTGCAGTAAAACATTGTTTTTTCATACCCTGGCCAGCCTAGAACCTTCCCTCATGCACCTTACATCCCTGCGCTCCCCCTCCACCCCCCCAGCCCTCCACCCCCCCAGCCCTCCACCCCCATCCCCCTGTCTCTGTGACCAGGTTTGAGTCCCCACATGCTGGAGTTATTAATGCCTGGGGAGTCGCAGGAATGATTTCATTGCATATTCAGCTGTGGGGATGGATGGCTTTCAGAGGCAGCCAGGGGAGTGCTGGAAGGGAGAGTTTCAGTGGAGAATAAATATACCTGTCTGGTTCCTGATGCATGAGGCCCCACTCCCTGTAATGCAGATCAGGCACTCCCTTCTCCTCTCCTGGAACTGCCTCTGGAATTACTCACCAGATCCCACCAGGATATAGCCACATACACACCAAAGGCTAGACAAATCATTATCTCTCTCTCTCTCTCTCGCTCTCTACCTCTCACCCTCTCTTGCTCTGCCCCCTCTCTCTACCTCTCACTCGATTTTTCTCTCTCTTTCAATTTGGCTCTCTATATATTTCCATTTCTCTGTATTCCCCACCTTCTCTCTCTTTCTTTCAGCCTTGTTCCTTGTGTGTGTGTGTTGATACGTGTGCGAGTGTGGATTTACAGGATGTTTGCATCTTGTACAGTATGTTTGCAGTGCATCTGTGTGCTCGAGTTTGATTTCGAAGCACCCGAGGCTTGTTGTTTGCGACATCCTTCACAGAAGCTCACCCAAGTGGAAAGACGCCCGAAGCAGTGTCACCCCCAAATGAGGGGAGACGTGCACCCCCCCCCCCTAAAGAAGGCATATGCAAATACATGTAAAAGGGGATAAGCAGAGATGCACTGACAATAGCATCTCCTCACAGTTAAAACCCCAATTAGATGGCAAAGCTGCGGCTGGCACACAAAGGAGAGAGCGGCCATATTAGATGTAATTTGTGGAGCTGCGCTACACATGTCCCCGAGAATTGACAGAGACTTTGAGACTGTCAAGAGTCTTATTGAATGCACAATTTAAAGTAGGACAGATTTTTGCATATCCCCCAGCAGCCTAGCAGCAACCTGGAAGGGTTGTTAAACAAATTGCCCCCCTTCAACATCTTTATTCAGTGACAATTCATCGGTGTTATCTTCTTGTGGCCATTTTCGTTTTGTTTGTATCTTGCTCTTTCTCTCAGCACAACTACCCCAAGAGGAGCGACTACTTTGCCTGGTAAAGCGAACGTCTGAAGTTATTTTTGTTATGAGGACGTTGGACGAGGTCATGTGTTTTTAGGAAGAAAGTGCTGGTTAGTTTTTATTCTCTCAAGATTAAATTGAGTGAGTGTTTCACCTGAACGGAGACAGGCGCTTCGGCTGTGGCACGAGCAGGTCAAAAGCAGAGCTTTCTAGAAGACAGCAACAAACACAGCAACAACAAATGGAAACCTTTTGATCTGAACCAAACCAACCAAAAGTGCATTTATTTTATCTTTTAAAGAGTTCTCTGTGATTAAATATTTATTTTGTCCCCACAGATTATTAGCTAAGGAGGCAGCTCTCGCACATTTTAATCAAGTATACCAACAAAACTTGCTTTTGTGAGGTTGTCATATCAACATGCTGAGCAAACATCTCCTCTCTTGCGCCAGGAGGCTTTTAACCTTGGCAGCCCCTCAGACCTGATGTTTAGATGCATGCTGTGCCTCTGCCAAATTATAATGTAATTACTCAGCTCCCAGACTCTACAGACAGGCCGACACCTCGGCCTGGGAGAACAAGCAGAGCAGAACTAGGCAGGGCCCGAGCAGAACTAGGCAGGGCTCTGGCAGGGCTCTGGCAGGGCCCAGGCAGGGCCCAGGCAGGGCCCAGGCAGGGCCCAGGCAGGGCCCAGGCAGGGCCCAGGCAGGGCCCAGGCAGGGCCCAGGCAGGGCCCAGGCAGGGCCCAGGCAGGGCCCAGGCAGGGCCCAGGCAGGGCCCAGGCAGGGCCCAGGCAGGGCCCAGGCAGGGCTCTGGACTCATGTCTTTCATGTGATTGATGGAGCTTTTCTTGACCTGGTTAGGGGAGGAGGTGTCTTTTCCATCCCCTTTCTGTGGTTACAACCCCAGCCTCAGCCCCAGCCTCTCAACCCCTCCCCCAGCCCCACTCTCCCAGCCCCAGTCTACCAACCCCAGCCTCAGCTTCAGCCCCAGCCTCACCCTCCATGCCTCCCATTCCCAGCCCTAGCCTCTCAACCCCAGCCTCAGCCCCAGCCTCACCATCCTAGCCTCCCATTCCCAGCCCTAGCCTCTTAACCCTACCCCAGCCCCAGCCTCACCATCCTAGCCTCCCATTCCCAGCCCTAGCCTGTCAACCCTACCCCAGCCTCAGCCCCAGCCTCACCATCCCAGCCCCTCAGCTTGTAAAGTGTCCGTAGGGAGCAGTTGGCAGGCTTCACTTGAGGCAGCAGCGGGGAGTAATGTAGTTGCAGCTCTCAGATGTGCCAGGCCTCATATCTCTGGCTGCTCTATTATATAAGTGCAGCTTTCAGATGTCAGGCCTCATATCTCTGGCTGCTCTATTAGAAATAGATCCCTGCACAGAACAATTAACCTTTGACCCTTACCTCGGCGCCTAGCCATAACGGACCAGCGCCGGGCCGTAAATCAGCCCCAAGAGGGGGAGAGAACCTCCGTCTCCAGACCCCGTCCTCTGCCCGCCTGCCTGCCTGCCCCCCCCTCTCCACCTCCCCTCTGCGTTGGCGCTCTCCTTCCCCTCCATATCACCCCAGAGGCAGAACAAGAAGAGAGGGCCGCTTTCGAGCGCGAAGCCGATCCAGACCCCTGCACGTTCACGCTCCAGCGAACACATCGTACGGACCCACGTCGACACCTAGAGAGGAAGCGCTCTGCGTGCCCTCCTCCAGGAGACGGCCTCTCTGGCGGCCTGCTTTCAACGCTTTTTCAGACAGCGGAGAACTTGTCTCCTCCGAGCCTCTCGCTTCTCAGAGACCGGAGCGATTGCCCTCTCCTGGAGACACGAGGGCGAGCTGTAATTGGAGGAGGAGGTTGTGGCTTCCTCGTTTCCTGGCGTAGTAAACGGGAGAACAGTCGGCTCCATTTTTAGTTTGCCCCGTTAGTTTAACAACAGACCGCAGCCCGGAACTAGCTGTAATAAACCTGCCGGCCACAAGGGTCACCTTGAGAACTCGGGGTTGTGTGTGTGTTTGTGCGTGCATGTGTTTGTGTGTTGTTGTGTCGTTAGCCCGCCGTTCTCTCTCCCCCTAACGTGGGACTGGCGCACGCCCAGGCCGCGAGGCACGAGGTCCTCAGCCTGGCTTCTGCCAATGTTGTATTCACACCACTGGGCTAATGTGTGAGATGGCAGCAGATGCCGGACGTGAAGATGGAAGTACATTACGGAGGCCCCCAGGGTCGTAAAAGTTGTAGCTATTAAATAGCATTTGGAAACGTTAGCTTTTTGGCACTCCGAATCCAGCAGGTTGTGATATATTACAATAATAATCACTATCCCTTGGGTGCACCCCCAACCCAAACAAACCTATTAGTGTTGGTGTAAATGTGAATTTGCATAGGGTCTATTACCTGTGTTAGGGAAGCAAGGACTAGCCATCATCACGCCTGCTGGAACTGTGTGAGCTAGCTGTGACTTTAACCGTACTGTCGTTCGTAGCACTCTTAAATGAAATGTTGTTTCCGTGTGAATTCATGTGCATCAGACTGCCTTTGTGTCTGTGAGTGCGTACGTGTGTGTGTGTGTATGCCTATGTGTGTGTGTCTGTATGTATGTGCGTGTGTGTGCGTGTATGCCTATGTGTGTCTGTGTGTGCGTGTGTGTGCGTGCGTGTGATCTAGTGAAGCAGTGTCAGGGGGCTGGAGTGCAGATTGCATTGCGGCTGGCTATTATTAATTGGTGTCTGGGTGAAGGGTGGAGTGGGAAATGGATGCCGGTTGGTTGTCTGGCATGTGTCCCATCTCTGTAATGGAAAGACGATCAGAAGGGATATGATGATGAAATTCAGCCCAAACAAACCACAGCTACACAACAACAGAGCCAAAGTTTCTGAAGAGGGAGGGAGCGTGCAGTCTGGGATTGATGTAGTGACCTTCACCTTTCAGAAAGTAATTGTTAGCATATGTAAGGAAAAGAAACAAGGATTTTTTTGCTCCTACTTTAATACCATTTCAGCATGTTTAAATCCTGTATGTTTGACTCCTAACCAACTGTAAATCTCTCTCCACTTTGTCTCTGCCTCGCTCTCTTTTTCTCTCTTTTCTCTGTCTCCTCTCTCTCTATGTCTCTCTCCTCTCTCTCTATGTCTCTCTCTCTATGTCTCTCTCTCCTCTCTCTCTATGTCTCTCTCCTCTCTCTCTATGTCTCTCTCTCCTCTCTCTCTATGTCTCTCTCTCCTCTCTCTCGATGTCTTTCTCTCCTCTCTCTCTATGTCTCTCTCTCCTCTCTCTCGATGTCTTTCTCTCCTCTCTCTCTATGTCTCTCTCTCCTCTCTCTCTATGTCTCTCTCCTCTCTCTCTATGTCTCTCTCTCCTCTCTCTCTATGTCTCTCTCTCCTCTCTCTCGATGTCTTTCTCTCCTCTCTCTCTATGTCTCTCTCTCCTCTCTCTCGATGTCTCTCTCTGTTCAGCGGCGGGCTGCACCTTCGACGAGGACTCCGACCCCAGCCTGTGTGACTTCACCCAGGGCGAGGAGGACGACTTTGACTGGCAGCTGTTCCGCACCCACAACTCTCCCCACGCCAGCTCGGACCTCCTGCGGGGTGAGTCTCAGCCCTCACACCCCGCCCAGACTTGTCTGTTTAAACCCTCGACCGCAGACCAGGAGGTCGCAGGTTCAAATCCCGAGCCCGTACGTCGCTTTGGATGAAAGCATCTGCTAACGGGGAAGAAATGAATATGTTAAACGAGTGGGTAAAAGGGTTGAGAAAGGTCCATGTTGTGTGGTCGCACCAGTGGATTTGCATCACTTAGTGGACTTTCGAGTCCACCGAGTTCCCACTGAGGTCACAGGTGGGTCAGAGACATGATCTGCCTTGCAGTGTGAGTCTCCACGGGCGCTTGCAACGTGTCCAATCATTCCCCCTCGTTGTGATCAGCTGCTCATGCCAGCCTGTTTGCTCGCGGAAGGTTCTGGAAGCTATGCATGAATGCCTAGGCTCCTCCACGGCACAGATGCCTGGCAGAATGAACGCTATTCAGCTGGCCCGGACGCGTGCGTCTGCGTACAAATCAGCCTTGAGAAGTCCAGCGTGCATAATTCATCAGCTGTAATCAGGCAGCCATCCTCCAGGTTGAGTGGCTGTTTCATGCTAACCCCAGGGAGAACTCTTCTGTTGAGCAGGCACCCAGAGCCGGGGAGGAAATGCACATTATTTCCTTCCTGTTCTGCCGCTGCCAAGAGGGAGGAGGCATGCATAGTTTATAAGGCGCTCCTCCTCCCCCGCGTTAACAAACACCTTTGGGGGGCTGACGAGGAGAGAGGGAAGCTTTAGCGAAGGCTCAGCCGCGGCGGAAAAACAATCGATGGGCGTCACGGCCCCAGGTTGGCGTGCGGGCCACGCCGGCTAGCGGCTAGCCGTGTTCACGCCGCCCGCTGGGAAGAAGTGATTAGGACACTGACCTCTGTCGGGGGTTAATCAATCAGTCAATCAATGATGTCGTACTGGGAGAGAGGCCTTACTGAGAGAGATGTGAGCGAGACGGGGAGAGGACTAGACGGAGGAAGGAGGGAGGGAGGGAAAAAGAGAGAGAAGAAGAAAAGACAGAGAGAAAGCGAGAGAAATTGGAGAAAAACATGGGTTAAGGATATTTTAATGATTGTTGGAGGAAAACAGACTTTAAACTAACTAAGTTGAAAGCCCCTGGAGGTCCCATAATTAGATTATAGAGGAGAGCGATAATATGGCAGAACAAATGATCAAAAATAGATATGGAATAGAAATAGGAAAGATAAGATCAAACTGGAGAGGGACAGACAAGGATGATAAGATTAAGTACAATCAAGAGGAGGGGATAATTAGACATATCATTTAGGGAATCAGGGAATCGAGGGCCCAGGGGGAATACCTCAGCCATTTTGATGGGAAGGACTACAATCAGTCAAAACTGCCTTTGTAGAAGGTCAAAAACTTCCTAAGGGGAGATAAAGTGAAGGTGTTTTTATAGCATACCACCTGAAATTTAGATTTATATGACTACAATCACCTCATATCCCCAGGCAACATACAACTATAATTCATAACTCTACATCCCAAACTCCCCCCCCACCCCCCTGCCATAATCAGCATTCTAGTCAGAAGCTGCCTTGAGCCGCCATCTAATTCAGGGCATGCGATGCGATAATTAATACTTTTCCCTTCGGGTTTAATTAAAACTTACCGCCACGTCGGATGACATTTAAAGAGATCCGGGTCCTTCACATATGGGGGTGAAACCCAGGTGACACCAGACAGGTAGCTGGTACTAATCCATCTCCAGACACCCCCCTCACCATGGACCAGGTCTGAGAGGGAACAGGGAAACATTGCCTAACCTTCATATCAGGGCCAGGGAACATATGGTCTGTGCTGTGTCCAGTTACGTTGTTTGTCATGCGTGTAGCGTTGTCTGTGGTGTGTTACGACTCTTTGCAGAGTCACTCCTTTGTGTGGCGGAGGAGGGGAGTAGGGGAGTTTGTGGGGGAGAGGGTGGGGGGGCGAGGGAGAAGGAGGGGGTAGGGGACAGGGTGGGGCGGGTGGGGAGAAGGAGGGGGTAGGGGAGAGGGTGGGGGGGCGAGGGAGAAGGAGGGGGTAGGGGAGAGGGTGGGGCGGGTGGGGAGAAGGAGGGGGTAGGGGAGAGGGTGGGGGGGGCGAGGGAGAAGGAGGGGGTAGAGGAGAGGGTGGGGCGGGTGGGGAGAGCGTGGAAACACAGGGCCATGACTCCTTCTCACATTGCCTCAGGTGGATAGCATGAGGGATTTAGAAGCATTACTGATCTCCCAGATCCAGAGGTAATGTGCTCTGCTAATGAGAGAGAAAGAGAGAGAAAAGGAGAGAGAGGAAGAGAGAGGGACAGATTTAAGAGAATAAAGTAGAGCAAGAGAAAGGCTGGGTGAAAGAGAATATGAGAGAGAGAGAGAGAGAGAGAGAGAGAGGAGGTAGTGGAGCCAGTGCCAGGTAGACTGAGACTAGTAGATATGTTCTCCCCCTTGCTCCCAGGGCGTGTTTCGTCCTCTGTAAGTATGTCTGGGCTGGGGCTGAACTATCCACCATCAGGGCAGCCTAGGTGGAGGATAACGTGTTTACGAGATAAGGCTATTTACACAGGGCTGGTATTAACTTCCTGGGCTGAAAAATTGGTGTCCAGGGAAGATTAGCCAGCACAGCTAAGATAGCAGTCGCT
The DNA here is from genome assembly GCA_023658055.1 of Thaleichthys pacificus. Classification (NCBI taxonomy): domain Eukaryota; kingdom Metazoa; phylum Chordata; class Actinopteri; order Osmeriformes; family Osmeridae; genus Thaleichthys; species Thaleichthys pacificus. The sequence goes on along the minus strand of CM042871.1, from coordinate 3,832,182 downwards.
TGCTCTTTTCCCAGGAGAAATTTGGATTTTCCACAGAGAGGGAAAATGTAGGGAATAGATGAGGAAGATGATTGGGGTTAGTTCCGTATGGTCTGGCATCTCCACAAACAACCGTTTGACTGGAAACAGGACGGACTACCTCGGATGTCTTAACATGCCGTTTAAAGAGATGTTAGCTTTTATTTATAGAAAACACAAAGAAAATGGTCAACTGGTTTGTTTGTTTTCTACATAATAACTTAATAAAGGTAAGCATACAGTATTTACAGTAAACACACATTTATATTGGAGATGTCAGAAAGAGTGAACAATTAAGAGAGACAGAACGATGATAGAAACAAAGACAAAGAAGAAAGAAAAAGGAAAAAGATGGAGAGAGGGGGGTAGCAGAGAGAGAAGAGAGAGAGCGAGAGAGAAGAGAGAGAGAGAAAGAGAGAGAGAGAGAAAGAGAAAAGAGAGAGAGAGAGAGAGAGAGAGAAGAGAGAGAGCGAGAAGAGAGAGAGAGAGCGAGAAGAGAGAGAGAGAGAGAGAGAGAGAGAGAGAGGGAGAAAACGAAAAGAGGAGTGTGCCGTAGGTCCAAACCCTCTAATTAAATGACCCGTAGTCGTGTACGTTGCCTCTGGGTCAGAGCCCAGTCAGCAGACCTACAGTTGCTGGGAACGCGTAGCGACCTTTGGAGGATAATGCATACAGTCGACCATCTCCCAACCCATGTCCGCCTTGTTACTCACAGCCTTTGTCCGTCTGCTACGGAGGACAGGCACCTCGTCTTGACGGTGTCCTCCGTCACCTCTCACCCCTCCCCAGTCCTCGCCCCGGTCCTCTTCCGGCCGGCAGCCTGCCAGTGTGTCATTGGCGGCGTCCCCAGATTCATCTCTCTCTATGAAAGGGACGGGAGAGGCCAAGGTGACACGTACATCTGCTGCAGGTGTGTGTGTGCGTGTGTGTGCTGTTCTTATCAGGCCCGGCCAGGCTCGGGGTTTAATACCCCATTACACTGGGCTCCTCTCCGTGTGCTCGCCGCCGCACCGCGCTCCCCGAGACACCCTGTCAGGGTGGACATCAGCTTCCCCTTCTCCTCGTGTCCACGTGCATCGATCCCTCGGGCGGCCAAGCCCCCTTCCATTGTGTTTGTTTACCAATTCATTTTGGGGGGATTTGTTTATTTGTTTGTGCCGTTCGGCATTTGCGAACGGATGACCGGGGTCAGGTGTTTACCAACGAAGGAGAGAGAGGCAGAGGCTGATGGGAGATCTGGAGGATTGCAGGCTGTTCCCCCCGTTCCAAAAATCGTCTTTTTTGTTGAGATGTTTTCTCGGGATGGCTAATGGGCGATGCTGTTCAGTGGCCATGCATTGTGTCTAATAACGGACGTTTCAGTTCGATGTAGACGTCAGTGGATGCATTCAGCAGACAGCTTCTACATTCATGTCCTCATCTGAAGTCAACATCAGCAGAAAGAACACTAATGTCTTTGGGGGGTAAATTATTTGCATCACATAAGAAAAACAAGACAGCGGCGACGTCTGCATGAAATTGCTCAAATTGCTGCTTTGCTTTGCATAATACTGCATGCCGATCAATGCTTTCACAATGTCTGTCGGAATAGGAAATGACATTCCATCATGCCAGCTTTCAAAAGACCGGAATGAACGGCACAGAACAGAAATAACATTTCAGAGTTTAGATAAACAACGCGAGCAATGTCACCTTTGGGAATAGAACTTAGGACAAGTTGGCTGAACTTTATAGTGGTTCCTTAAAGAGTAACTACACCTAGTCAGTCTCAGCCTGACCCTTTATATTGGAAACGAAAGCTCTCTGGTTTAAATTCGGGGACTGGGGATCTTTCATAATATTCACTTTGGGGGTTTGTTATACGCTTGAAGTGATACCAAAACGCCAGTAGTTCTACGCAGCAGCTCCCTGAGATATGTACTTTCCTTTTTTTTTTACAGGAAAATCTCATCAGGATGTGCCACTAAATAACCTGAAATAACGCTTTTGCGTTAGAACATCTGAATTTAAGACCGGGATTGATTCAGTTGATTGAGTTTAGCTGTGCGTGAGGATGAATCGTAGGGGTTTAAGTCCAAAATAAAATTTGGCGTTCGGTTCCTTTTTTAAAAGCTGGAGAATCTGTCCCCCCCTCCCTCCTCCACCCCCCCCTCCCCGCTCCCTCCACCCCCCCTCCCCACTCCCTCCACCCCCCCTCCCCCCTCCTCCACCCCCTCTCCCCACTCCCTCCAACCCCTCTCCCACTCCCTCCCCCCCCCTCCTCCACCCCCTCTCCCCACTCCACCCCCTCTCCCCACTCTCACCCCCTCCCCCCCCTCCACCCCCCTCCTCCACCCCCCCCTCCCTCCACTACCCTCTCCCCCCTCCCTCCACCCCTCTCCCCGCTCCCTCCACCCCCTCTCCCCCCTCCCTCCACCCCCCCTCCTCCACCCCCCTCCCCGCTCCTCACCCCCCCTCCCTCCACCCCCTCTCCCCGCTCCCCACTCCCTCCACCCCCCCTCCCTCCACCCCCCTCCCTCCACCCCCTCTCCGCTCCCTCCACCCCCCCTCCCTCACACCCCTCTCCCCACTCCCTCCACCCCCCTCCCCCCCCTCCCCCCCCCCCCCCTCCCCCCCCCCCTCCCCCCCTCCCCCCCCCCCCCCCCCCCTCCCCCCCCCTCCCCCCCCCTCCCCCCCCCTCCCCTCCCCCCCTCCCCCCCCCTCCCCCCCTCCCCCCCCCTCCCCCCCCCCCTCCCCCCCCCCCTCCCCCCTCCCCCCCCCCCCCTCCCCCCCCCCCCTCCCCCCTCCCCCCCCCCCTCTTCCCCACCCCTCCCCCCCACCCCTCCACCCTCCCCCACTCCCTCCACCCCCTCCCTCCACCCCTTCCCCCCCCCTCCACCCCCATCCCCACCTCCACCCCCACTCCCACCCCATCCACCCCTCTCCCACTCCCTCCACCCCCTCTCCCTCACCCCCTCTCTCCACCCCCTCTCCACCCCTCCACCCCCACGCCCTCCACCCCCACTCCCCACTCTCTCCCCACTTCCCTCCACCCCTCCTCCACCCCCTCTCCCCACTCCCTCACCACCCCCTCTCCCCACTCCCTCCCCACCCCCCCTCCCTTCCACCCCCTTCTCCCCACTCCCTCCACCCCCACTCCCTCCACCCCCACTCCCCACTCCCTCCACCCCCTCTCCCCACTCCCTCCACCCCCACTCCCTCCCACCCCCTCTCCCCACTCCCTCCACCCCCCCTTCCCCCCCTTCCTCCTGGCTGCTGGGAGAGGAACTCCGCCATCTGGTCGAACAACGATTCTCTCAGAACCCACTGTTCGTCTTCTGCTGGGAAAGGATGATAAGGGATTGTGTGTGTCAGTCATGGGGTCCTACCTGGAAGCACTTAAACTGCAGAGGAGAAAGATCGATCCCAATATTTAAAACGCCACGCTGATCAAGTACAGAAGCAGGGAGATAAAGGGCAGTGTAGTGTGTCATGAAAGCGTGCCCCTTGAAAGGTATTAAGAAGCCTTTATGAGTTTGAGAGGGTTCTTTAAGCAGCCAGTTGGACTTGAGCCTCATTATCTTCAGCCACATAAGCTGATACTGAGCCCAGTATTCACAGAGGGCCCCGCCAAAAAGTCCAGCTCGCATTTTCTCACATGTTGATGTGAAGAACATCATCCAAGTTTTCAGTTTTTTTTCCATACAAATTGGAAAGGACCCGAACACACGCTGATGCATACAGTACACATCCAAATACACACACACATCCAAATACACACACACACATCCAAACACACACACAGGCCAGCCTGATATGGTAATGTGGTCTCTTCTTGTGGGGGTGACTTTGTAATTAGTGTCACTTTACCATGACAACAAGAGGACTTTTATGAGAAAGGTTGCAGGTTTAACAGCGTAATTGAGACATATACAGCGGAACACACAGCTGAAGCTGGCCCAAACAGGCATGGTGCTTCACCTTGAAGCGACGCGGCCAGGCGCCTCATCACAGAGGCCTAACCTCGCGCTGCAAGGTAGAACCAGGAGAAGCGAGACACCTTGGTTCCTTAAACACCGCCCCTTTTCTCTGTTGCCTTGTTCGGAGAAGTCTTTAAGCGGTCGTGCAAACGGAGAGCAGAGACTTTGTGCGGTTCGTGGAGACTGTTTCTCCTCAAACAAGTCCAAGAAAGAGGAGACACCCTGTGGCGTATTTACATTAAGCTTCAAGTTCCCCCCCGCAGGGCAAACAGGGCACGGGGCTAAGTATTACAATATGTTAACATGCAAGGATTTTAATCAGGACTATACGACGGCATGCGCCATGGCACGACATCAGATGTATCGCAAGACGGAATCCGGAGCATGGAATTTGGAACGTTTAAAGCTGAAGGAGACCAGAGCATGTAATCAATGGCAGAACATACTAGAGTCGTGTCACTCTCGATGAGAAAGCGCAGAGCGTGAGCAGCGGTGTGCGTGCGTGCCAGACGCCAGGGTTCCGTCGGGAAGGGAAGCTGTTTTGATGTAACGAGTTGCTTTTGTGTTTGGGGGCAAAAGTCTCTCTGCTGTACATGTCCTACTTTGGCAGTACGCTGAGTCACGTGTGCCCCACAGCAGCTCTCAGGGAGAACGGGGCTCACAAGCTCTCATTATATTGAGATTCCAAACAGGAAACTGGGGCCTTAAAACATTGAACTTGTTTTTTTTTCGTTGCTGCAGGTGAAAATGTTGAATACATTATTTACTTGCTGACTGGACAGCAGAATGGCATTTCAGTAACAGTGTGGGATTATTTTTCTTTTTTTTCCCCTTCTCATTGTGAGGTTGACTGACTAGCTTTGGGGGGAAATAAAAAGCCTTTAACAGTTCTCCCAGGATAGAAGCCACCATCTGCTTGTCAATGCTGAATCCCCTGTGTGTTCAGAAACTGGAGGACTGCTACCATACTTCATAAGTCTCCAGGGCTGGGTTTATCTGAATATGTTTCTCTTGCACTTTCAAAATGGTGGTACACACACCCCTCTCTCTCTCTAACACACACACACACACACACAACCACACACACACAAGGGCTTTCCCCCACACAATGATTCACATTCATAATCCCAGTATAAGGATAAACACATTAGAGATGACCAGATAATAGTATTTGAGTTTCCTCTTGCAGTGAAGGAAGAATCCCATTTCAAATGAAGAGGTGTTATTTGAGGTAACATCCTGTGTTTTTGTCAGCGTTACCTTGTTTTGCTGCTTAGATCCACTTAAGTCTGCATCTGGCTGGAGAGACACAGATTGCCTGGAGTGTCCTTGAGCTGAAGAGAAGAGGAAAGATAATGTCGAAGCTCTCTGCTTCCACTCCCCTGTTCTCACTCACTTTCTCATTCTCTTACTGGCTCTCAGGTGCAATCTATTCCTCAGGTATTACCATAATAACTCCTGTCGCACACAACTCACTGTCATCGTAATTGATATGTTGGCGCTGGTACTGGGTGGAGTCATTTGCATATAATCGCGTTAACTGATATGATAATGAATGTGGAAGGGCTTATGCAAGCACAATGGCCCACGGGCGATGCATGGCAATTTGAATTATACACAATAAGCAATATATTAAATCAGGTGGTCGACAAGGCTGATTCCCATAGCTGTCTTCTACCTGGGGAAGGTGAGATCACACAGCTGAAATGCACTACATCACACCTGTCTCCTCCTTTTTACTCTCCTCTCCTCTCATCTTCTCCCCTCCTCTTGTGGGACCCACCATTGGCATACATGTATTCCTAATCAAGATCAAGTCTTCCCTAATTAAGTGGACATACCTACAAGAAAGCTAGTGATGGACGGATTATTCACCATTATCACTCTTGTAGGTAGGTCCCCTTTTTACCCAATGTGCTTTCCCCATGTCCTGAGCGTAGACCAGGAAGAAAGCTGTCCAACCACATATGACTTCATATACAAGAACAGCCTGCTGTATTTGTCCGACCCTGCTTTTCTGTACGCCAGCTGTTGTTCCTCATCTCTCTGTCTTCTCTGTGTTCACCATGGAAATGCATTCACTGACCTTCATGCCTCAGAGACACTTTGCAGCCGACCGTCTCCCTGTCTTTGATCTATTCACGATTCTGGAGTCTTAATTCTTGTCTGGCGTTACCCTCTACCTCCACTCAGCCGACTGATGAATCCTATAAACTCCAGAACCTCGACGGATGTCGTATGGTTGGTGGAGAAATATCTATTTTGCCCTCCTTTTCTGCTCCTTCGCTCTCCTCTCCTTCGCGGATGTGTTCAGTGACATCTCTCTTCAGCTGTTCGTTCGACACCAGTCTGGCGTTTCTTGTTTGTAGCAGAATATCTGTCTCCTATTTTACCTTCAATAGCTGATAATTAGCAGGATGGTGACAGGCAAGGCAGACGAAGAGAAGCACGTGAGAAAAAGGAAAGCACCTGCATTTAATTAAGCAAACAAACTGCAGAGCATGGACATTTACTGCCCTCAGCCGTCGCCGTCCATGAATCTCTCAGTGTTTGTGGTTAAGAACAATTCATTGTATTCATGCTGCTAAATGAGCCGTTTCACTAAATGGCTGCTCCATCTTTTGTTTACTTATTTTGTGCTTCTGCCGATTAATTCTTTTGATATGACGCGCAGCAAAGGGCCCAGGCCAGATTAAACCCCAGATCTCTGCAGTAAGATGGACATAGCAGGGTGGATTGTATGCACACTCACCCAGTGAGCCAGTGAATCATCACTGCAGGGTTCTATTGTTGCTTCTTAAGTCCTTTATACTTTTTGCTTCACAAACGGAAAGCATGAATGGAGCTATAACACGTTTTCAAAGGCATTCATTGCTGGCTAAGCTTTCCCACAATGACCTCAAATTCAGTGATACTGGCTACTAATTCACCTGTAAGGAGGTAGGAATCTGCACACCAGTGGGAGACCTGAATTTGATATTCAACACCTGCAGCAATCTCCATTTCTGGGCAGCACTTCACACACAGTATGTCTTGTTGGGCTACAGGAAAGCTAGCTATATCCTTCCCTCGGTCCCCAGTTTCCAGATGTCTGACTCTCTCAGCATGGCGGTGGCATAACACGAGAGAGAGAGAGACAGAGAGAGAGAGAGAGAGAGAGAGAGAAGAGAGAGAGAGAGAGACAGAGAGAGAGAGAGAGAGAGGGAGAGAGAGTTGTGGATGTTGACTCAGGGAGGGGAGTGTTGCTGCAGAGGAGAATGCTCTTCTCTTCGGCTAAGAACAAGCACACAAGTCTTCCTCACTGCTCACGTAATTGGCTTCCTCTGTGCCTTCTCTCTCTCCGCCACGTTTTGACAATCCATCCCTCAGAAGCCCCCCCCATGCCCCCCCCCCCCCCCACCCACGCCTTCCCAATCCCCGTCCGTCCGTCCGTCCGTTTTTCTCTCTTCTAACAACAAAGCTGGACTGGGGTATAAGGCAGAGTGTGATGTGTGTGATACTTGTGTGGGTGTGTGGGTGGTGTGTGTGTGGTGATGCGTGTGGTGTGTGTGTGTGGGTGTGTGGGGGGGGTGTTGCTGCATTGGAAGCATCCAGAGCACAAGCATTGTCGGAGCCCAGCGCAGTCCCATAACGAGGTGGCGCGAGATGACATGAGGGAGAGGCAGCCGTGCAGCCCGCAGACACGAGCACGTGCTGTAAATGTCAAGGCCGAGAGAGAGAGAGAGAGACAGAGAGAGAGAGAGAGAGAGAGAGGGAGAGAGAGACAGAGAGAGAGAGAGAGACAGAGAGAGAGAGAGGATGAGAGAGAGGAGTTCCGGCTAGGCGTAGATAACGAGATTCAGATATGCGCTTTTATGGACCGCCGTCGGTCGCTGGAGAGCGTGGGAGCGCGTGTGTGCAGCCTTCTCAATTAATTATTCCGGTTATTCTGCTCTTTATTCTCATATCTTCACCCCCCCCCCCCCTCTTCCTCCCCCAGTTCACTCACATCCCTCAGTGTCCCCCATTAGCGTGATGTTCATGGTGATCACAGCCAGACGATGCCAACATTTGCGCTCCGCGTTTGTGTCCGAGTAGCAGGGCCGGACACAGCGTGGGGTCCTCTTTCGCCCTCTTGTGAAAAACTACAAATCCCAGCAGGAGGAAACGACCTCGGTGAAGGTGTCGAAGGCTCTGGGGAGGGTCCCTGTTCTCCTCTCCTCTCCCTGCGTCGTTTCCGGAAGCGCTGTGCGTTTCTCCGAGGACGCCTCCCAGACCGCTGCTACTAATGACTGCTGGGGATTCTCCACAAGACTCGGACTCGAGTCGTTTGTTCAGGCGCGAGCACTGTTGATCTGGAAGGACGGGAATACTGCTGATGCGTTCGAATGATGGCCAACACACTCACTGAGGCCGGGCACGAGGATGACATGTCCGGTGAGACTCCGGTGTTGCTTTTGTGACAGTCTATAGGTGTTTGAGCGATGCCAGAGGGAAAACAGATCATTGGACAACCTCCATCAGTTTTATGATGACAGTCCAATAATGAAGGAAGGGCCCTCTTCCTCCAGACCTCTTCCTCGTGTCTCGTTGCTAGGGGCCAGTCTTTCAGAGGGGAGCTATAGCAAATTCCATTATCATAACTTCTGGGAGGAAACCTATATCCTTTTATACCCTTAGAACTGCTTTCTTCACACTGAAAATACGCTCCTTTCTATATCCTTCTTGTGTGGGGCATTAACCACGGAGAGAGAGAGAGAGAGAGAGAGAGGGAGGGGCAGGAGGGAGAGCGAGAGATGGAAAAAGGGAGCCACAGAAAGATGGGCAGAAAGAGAGAGAGAGAGAAATCGGTGGGAAGACGAGAACCATGGATTAAAACCTTTTTTTTAAATGATACTAGAAAAGAGTTGAGCCGGAAGGAGGCCTTAACCCAGAGAAGCGTCTGTGTGCTTCTCCTCATCTTCGCCCGTCTTCTCTTTGAGGTGGCGGGGACAGTCTGTGATGTGCATCTGGCAGTCTCTCACACAGCCCCACAGACAGCTGCTGGATTTGCACGTCGCTAAACTCGTAATTTGCTTAGTGCCGCCGGGAACAGTCGCAGAGCCATCCCAGTCCAGGAATAGGAACACACGGGCACACACACACACGCACACGCACATTACACACATATTGACACATACACACACCGCACACATACTCACACACAAGCACACACTACACATGTACTCACTACACACTACACATGTACTCACTCACTCACTCACTCACTCACACACTACACATGTACTCACTACACACACACACACTACACATGTACTCACTACACACACACACTCACTACACATGTACTCACTCACTCGCACACACACTACACACACACTCACTCACACACATGTACACATGCACATAATCCCAGTCTCTGCAGTACCCTGGGTGGGAGACACACCTCTCAACACCATTGTGTCTCTCTCTCTCTCTCTCTCTCTCTGTCTCTCTGTCTCTCTCTCTCTCTCTCTCTCTCTCTCTCTGTCCATCCCCACCTTCCTTCCTGTGGAGGATCTCCCACACCCAGAAGCAGGATGTTCAGAATGAGATGACATGGCAGTTCTCTGCCTGGCCGCACGGCTGGGGCATTCTGAACAGGCTGAGCGTGGGCATGGGCTGCCACTTACCCAGGAAGAGGAAGGTTTCAGACAGAGATCTCCAGAGGCTGTCATCCCCCCCTCCCAGTCCCCCCCCCCCTTCCCTCCACCCAGCCAGCCACCCCAGAGACCCCCCCAGAGAGACAGGCTCTGTCTGAGCGGGGCACGGGAGCCCCAGAGCTGCTCTGAATCGCCTGTACCGGTGACTGCGAGGCCTCTCGAGGGGGTCTCTCAGGTCCCAGAGCAGTCTGCCAGCCTGCCTCTTCCACACTTCCACAACACAACGACAAACCCAACCACCTCCCAGCACCACCGCCGTCCTCCGGCACTCAAACACCCCAGACACGACTGAATCTCAAACGTCTCGTCTGGGTGATTCTCTGTTTCTTAACCTCCCAAACTCGCTGCAGTATACAGTGCTAGCTGTGGACGGAGTCACGCTGCTCCAGACTTTCTGAAATGAGATGTGCTGGCCTATCGCCGTAATTGAATTAACCAATGAGCGAAATGAAGCAGATATTGGAGACATTGCGGGGAGGTTGATTACCAAAATGGTGGCCTGTTTAACATTCCGGTGCCTGGGTCTGAGCAATGCTATCTCCCGCTACGATGAGAGGGGAAGATAACCAAGATTTATTAGGCAAACACCCCGACAATTAATTAAAAAGCAAGTGCTGGACTAATCCTGTTTCCACGGGCTTTACTGGGCCTAAACCCACCACACCATCGCCAGCAACAGAAAAGCACTTCAAAGTAGAAGCAAGGCTTTAAAGCATTTCCATTATTTAGGAATGTGTGTACGTGTGTGTTAGAGAATGTGTGTGTCTCTGTAAGGGGCATGTGTTTGTCTGTGCATGTTCAGAGAATGTTAAGAGTGGGATATCCTTAAGACGTGTTTGTTAGACAATGTGTGCGTATAGAAATGTGTATGTGTCTATAAGACTTGTGTGTGTGTGTGTGCAAGGGCTTGTGGGTTTGAGAATAAGTGTGTGTGTGTGTCTTTAAGATGCGTGTGTGCGAACGCGAGTATGACAGGATAAGGAGACGAGGAAGTGTTGTTTACAGTCTAGTCAGGGCGCGGCTCCGAGTCGTCTCTCCTGACGACTTAAGCGTGAGGGCTTAACAGGCTCCCCAGTTCAAAGGCTTGCGTGGTAAGCTGCAGGCTGCTGGATCCTCCTGTCTCTGCCTGCGGCGGCTCCGTTTGGCAGGGATCCGGGGGCCCCGGAGGGCCACAGAACCACCAGGGTTCGAAGGCTGCCGGAGAATCACAGCAGCTGCCTCGTTGTGTCATCTGAGCCTCGACTGCAGACCAGCATCCAGATGGTCCTAGATGCTGGGTTTGGGTTTCTTAGGAAAGCCTTGAAATTTGAGTTTGATTTAGGCCTACATTGTCAGACGGACAGGATTGAAGAATCGGCGCTGATCACCGATTCGACAAAAGAGCTCAGGAAATTATTTTCTCTTTCTCATCCCACACAAAATAGATTTTGATTTACAGTAGGTTCTTTATGACGAAACACATTTTTGCGCTCGCCACGTTGTTTTTGCTTGCGCGATATCAGGACAAAAGTGCCGTGTGCGGCACCTGTATCTCAAAGGCGACAGCTGGAACCGCTTCACACTTTGGTTTACTCTCGCCCGCGCCATGAGTCCTTCGTCAGACACGCCAAACGTTCCTCGCCCGTCAACATGTCCGTTCTCCGATGTGGCGGACAAGGCCGAGAGCTTTGTGTGTAGACAAACAGAACTTCTCACTGTACGGTACATCCCTCATCACTCCCCCGCAAACACCGTGACAACGGGTTCAGGTGTACGAGGGGCTACCAAGGCCAGTCTCTCCTTTCTGATTTTGCCAGCTCGGGGACAATGGCCAGGCTCAGACCGCTACCGAATGGGCTTTCAGCGAGTAATCAACACGACTAAAACGAACTGGCGCTGATTGGGAACGGAGTAGCGAGCAGCAAACTCACAGAAGATTCTGGCAAATCTGTCCTGTCCTCATCAAGCAAGCAGCTAATTATGCACACTTTGTTTCAATGTGTTCTCTCAGGGAGATGAGTGTGTGTGTGTGTGTGTGGGTGTATGTTTTCGCTAAAAACATCAACTTACTGTGTATTTTGCCAGCTGCCTGTGACAAGCTCTAGGCAGCATGAAAACACTGTTCTGGCTTGGTTGAGTGTGTTGCTCTCGTACAGTCCAGCCACTGACAGATACCCAGAGAGGGACTTGAGAAAATCCTCGACCTGCCCTTGTGATTCTCCAAGGCGAGTCCATTAATGTGGCTCTCATGGCAGACTGGACGTCTCTCTGTGGCTTACCGACCAGAAGAGAGGTGGAGCAGGGATTACTCTCACAAACCTGTCCAAGGCCGGTAAACTGCAACAGCAAAAAAAACGAAAAACAAATATAAAAAAGGAACGAGAAAGATGTTGTGGAGGCCAGAAGTGTGGAAAGGTGAGAAAGAGAGGAGGAGGTAGAGATGGAGGAGGTAGAGATGGAGGAGTAGAGATGAGGAGTTAGAGAGATGCATCCTTTACTGGGTCCACGGGCTAACAATGATAGCCAACTGTTGATGTCTCCCAAGGTAGGTTTCTGTAGCCAAACTTATTAAACCGGATTGTTTTAAACGGAAACAAATCTCAATGTAATTTTATGTAGATGAGCTTTCTCACAAACTCATACTCACTCCCCCTCAGGCTAGCAATGTGAATGGTCTATCAAACACACCATTATAACAAAATAATCCCCCTGCTAAATGTCCTCATTTTTATACATGAACAGAACGAGAGCCTTTGAAGAGAGTTTCACGCAAAAAGTTTGGTCTTTCATAACGGCCTATAGGCTACCTTTTGGCTTTAAAAAAAATCCTGTGTGGAGCAAGACGTCTCTGTCCATCTGTCTCTATTGCTGGTGCTTTTCCTGATGAGAGCAGCTTGGTAGTCTGGAGCCTGGTCCCGTGCTCCTGTGCGAGCCCCGAGGGTGGTGCTTGGCAGAGCCGCTCCTTTTCACTCTCCAACCCTCGGAAAAGGGAGCGCAGCGTCGGTCGCAAAGCGCTAATGGCCGTGCCGATGCTCGTCGGGGTTTGGCAGCTGACAGTTTCTGATCCTTTCTTTTTTTTTCGAGAGGCGCAGATGAAAGCGCAGGCAGACAAAGAGGGGCAGCAAGGCGGCGCAAAGTGGAGGCAGACTCTGGGATGTCCAAGGGCAATGAACAAAATAAAAAATAAAAGCAAAAAGTGGGTGGTCCAAAAAAGATTTCGCAAGCTGTGATTTCTTGATTGTGTTGAAGTGTGCCGGCTTGAAAGCGCTGTGCCACCTCAATAATAACGGGAAGAAGCTCCATTGACAACTAACAGATTCCTGTTCCCTAAACCCGTGTTAACAACCCCTTGGTTCACAGACAGCAATGAAACAACAAGAACAAGACGTTGGTGTTAAGCACGTAGAGGTGGTTTTTACTCTCCAGCGTGTAAAGCCGGGAACACATGATAAGAAACGTGCTCTCCGCTCACTGCGAGGTCGGGCGGGGAGGATAGCGCAGACACTTGCTCGCTATGCATAACGTCCATAAACAGCTAATCTAACTTTACGTTGTCACATACAGCTCACAGGCAGCGCTTGGAAAGGTCAGCGGAAACCAAAGGTCAAAGTTCAAATATATGACTTTTAAGCTCGGTGGCTATTTCAAACGGTGCGCCACGCCAAGGGTAGCGGTTCAGCATAGTTGGCCGCCACCGATCTCCAAGTAGGAAAATAAGCAGTTTTAATGCTGATCATGTGTGAGCACCTCTGGCCTACATCCTGACCTCAAGACACTTACTCGACTGAGTAACTGCAATTCAAGCTAATTCTCAAAGTATTTGAAAGGAATTAAAACCCTATTGGACTGAGGTTTGTTGATCTTGCATGGGTTTAACAGCTTTCACTTCCTCTGTCATGCAATTGCACCAGGCCTGGGTAAGCTGCTACCGCCGTGCCTGTGTGCACAGGCACGCTAAAACAGGACCTGGACTAGTCCCTCATTTGTAACCGCCTCTAATTAATTCCCCCGAGGCACAGTCGCACAACACAAGTGTGTGTGTGTGTGTGTTTGAGAGAGATAGAGTGGAGTAAGTAGAGTGAAATAGAAAGAGAGCGAGCAGAGGACCGCCTGTGGTTCAGAGGGAGAGAGCGGGAGAGAGCGGGAGAGAGCGGGAGAGAGCGGGAGAGAGCGGGAGAGAGCGGAGAGAGCGGGAGAGAGCGGGAGAGAGCGGGGGAGAGCGGGTTCAAGTGAGAAAGTCTGTCTTCTCTTTGCCTCTTGTAAATACTTTAGGAGCGGACCCTGTCCCCAGGGCTGTGTGAGGAAACAAAGATAAGTCTGCCCTCCTGCCTATCTACCTACCTTCCTACCTATACCTTTCTGGCTGGCTGGGTGACTGGCTTCCTGCCTGCCTAACTGCCTGACTACCAACCTATCTATGTTGCTTGCTGGCTGCCTACCTTACTAGTTGCTTGGTACCTGCCTGGCTGCCTATTTGCCTTATCTGCCTGGCTACCTGGTTGGCTGTTTACCTACCTGCCTGCCTGCTTGGCAACCTGGCTGGCTGGCTAGCTTGCTACCTTCCAGGATGTTTGCCTGCTCCCTGCCTGCTGCCTGCCTGCTGCCTGCCTGCCTTGCTGGCTGGCTAGCTTGCTACCTTCCAGGATGTTTGCCTGCCTGCTGCCTGCCTGCTGCCTGCCTGCTGGCTGGCTGCTGAAGTATTTGTTCCTCCTCCCAGCCAGGCCGTGTGTCATGGCTGGGATGTCACACCAAGGAGAGGCACCTTCGAGAGGGCCAGAAATAATTCACTCTTCTCACAGCCGGCAGAAGCAGCGATCGATGGGAGGTTAAACAAAAACAAAGACGGAAAAGCACTGTTTCTGCCGAGAGCTGGAAACCTGTCACCCTTTGTGGTGAAAAACACTTCAAACCCGTCTTCAGGCTACACAGCACTTCAATTGGATCAGGTTGGCTTTTGTCTCCCCTAGGAAAAGGAAGAATTGTAAAAACAGACCAAGTTAAAGTCCTCTTGTCCTTGCAGCGACTGTAAATTTGCAACAACTAATAGCATGTGCTGTGTCTGTGATGTTCTAGTATCTCTCTTCATGGGGTTTTATTTTGTCCTCCTCCTGTAGGCCTATGTTCATACTACAGGTAGCTGTATGTACCGACAGTACTAGTGTCCATACAATTGATCAATCATTGTCTTGTGGGCCCATCTCCCTTCCTCAAGCCTCTGTGTCCAGGCTGTGGCCAAGGTCGCGAGGCTACAGTAGCTGTCACAGTGATGAGAGAGTCTAATTGAGACAGAGCACCGTTCTCCGGTTGGAGGATTGACAGTTAATCACAGACACATTACAACCCCTGGTCTAGCGAAATTGCGGCCTCCTGTCTCTTTGCGTCTGGTTCCAGCCCTGCAGGTCTCCCCTCCTGCCTGTCTCCCTGCCTGCCTGACGATCCCCCTACCTACCTGCCTGTCTGTCTGTCTCCCTTACTGCCTGCATGTCTGCCTGTCTGTCTGCCTGTCTGTCTGCCTGTCTCCCTAACTGTCTGTCTGTCTCCCTTACTGCCTGCATGTCTGTCTGTCTGTCTGCCTGTCTCCCTAACTGTCTGTCTGTCTCCCTTACTGCCTGCATGTCCGCCTGTCTGTCTGTCTGCCTGTCCTCCTGTCTGCCTGTCTGTCTCCATAACTGTCTGTCTCCCTTACTGCCTGCATGTCTGCCTGTCTGTCTGCCTGTCTGTCTGTCTCCCTAACTGTCTGCCTGCTTACCCACCTCCCTGCCTGCCCGTTTGCCTACCTGGCAGCTTGCCTCCCTGCCTGTCACTGTGACAGGACTAAGGCCTATCAACGTCTGCCTCAGATTTATGTCACCGAGTCTGTGGCCTCGTCCCAGGTCTGGCCTGGCACCCACCCATCCGTCAGACAGTAAAAAACCCGCTCTGACGCAGGGGAACAGCAGCTGTCTGCCTCCCCAGTGCACTTTGCGCACACACAGCTCTCAAAACCCCCACCACAGAAACCAAAGACTTACCTTATCACATCCCCGTCAAACGAGGAAAAGAGGTGAACGTCTTCCCCAGGGCAGAGGAGAGTAGGAGTGGATTTGTGAGCGAGAAGATTATAGCGTGGGCGGACAACTTTGTGGTTGAAGGTGCTGAACAGGCTTTTAAAAAACACACACACACACACACGCTCTAATTACAGAAGAAAAACTGTGTTTTTTGTACTATTAAAAGTTTGCCGTTTATTAATCCTTTGCTTTGGCACTGCTCAAACTGGCCTGTCTTGAGAGAGAGAGGGAGGGATTATAGATTTTTATGGACAAAGCTGGGCGAGAGAGAAAAGTAGGGAGAAGGGGAAGTGAGAGACAGAAAGAAACAAAGATGGAGAGGGAGTTGAGTGGCTTATTATGCTGATTTATCACTATTGATTTGAATATCCAGGGATATCTGCCTAAAGCCATGCGATTAAATTGTCGCAACAGGGATTTTCAATGGAGCCTTAGAGACCACAAATATCTTTAAAGTGCATGTAGTGTGACAATTATGTTTTTTAGAATAAATAATTCTTCGTAAGTGCTTGAGAAAGCACTTTTACACGCTGCGATGTCGGTGTATTCACCTGACGCTGACTCCTATGTGCCCAGCTCATCAGCTTCCAGTTGGGAAAGATGACCAATCAGTGACCCACCAGGATATAATGCGAAAATGAGACTCCTCCCCTCCAAGTTTCCCCATTTGCCTCCTGAAGATTGCAGTCATGCTGACATTTTAATGGGAAGTGCCATTAATAACATGGAGCTCATTTCAGACGACAGTTTCTTTCCTGTCTCGGCTCTGTGTCTCACAGCATGACACCTTGTTTAGATTACCTGAGCAGATCGCTGGGCAGCATTACACTCTCTGAGAGTTGCCCCCTCTCCCAAGGATGGGATATGATATGGCAGATAGGGATGGTGGTGACGGACTCAGCTAAACAGCTCCAGATATTGTGAGCTATTCGTTGACGTGTCCCTAGGGTGTGACCAGCTGTGACAGGTTACCAGCCCAGAGACAGGCAGGCAGCCTCGCAGACTACACGTCAGGCTGGCTGGCTGGCTGGCCGCTTGGCTAGCTGTCTGGCTGGCAGGTTGGCTAACTGTCTGGCTGGCAGGTTGGCTGGCTGGCTAACTGGCTAACTGGCTGGCTAACTGGCTGGCTGGCATATTGAATGGCTGTCTTGCTGGCAGGTTGGTAGACTCACTGCACACCAGGATGCCTCACATACCCCCACATCGTCATTCAGCAGATGCTGTTATCCAAAGCCACTTATAAACAGCGCATATACTGTAGAAAGTACATAAAGATGATCAAGGACAGTAGTGCATAGTTCTACAATATTTCAGTGGTCAGAGTTACATCTCAGCTAAACAGGCACGGTGAGCAAAATAGATACTACAGTCTACTACAATGCTACTACAATACTACAAAAATACTACAGTGTAATACAATACTACAAGACTACTACAGTGTACTACGATGCCGCAATAACACTACAATAATTCTACGGTGTACTATCGTACTACAATTATACTACAATTATTCTACAGTAATACTACAGTGTAACACACAGAACACTGTTCATCTAGCCTTCTCCTCTGCGGCCTATCGTCTCCCGTGCTGAGCATCCGAGAGCTGCCTAGAGGGCCGCTCTAAAGGTCAGCTCAAACAAGCTATTGAGAAAGCACCTTTCGTCCCCTCTGGCAAGAGGACAACAGCATTTGCTGATGTTTCCTTATCTTTCTTAAGAGCTGGAAGGCACAAGCTACTTGTACACTGGAGCCCAACTTGTATTTAATTTATTATCCAGCCAAAGCTAGACCTTAGCTAAACCTCCACCCCCTTTCCACTGGCTTTTCATTCCGTGTGTGAGTGTGTGTGTGTGTACCAGACTGCCCCCCAGGGTCCTGGGTAATTGTCTTTTGGCTCTCTCCTTCAGGTGATAAATACCTGGAGAGTGGCCAGTCTCAACACCTGCTCAGAATAAGAGTGTGCCGTCCAGTTCAGAGCTGGGGTGAGGTGTCTGTGTGTCGAGAGAGAGGAGAAGCGGGAGGAGGGGAATGGGCCTAGACTGACCCCGTGGCTCCACAAAGGCTGGTTTCATTCCTCTTATCCTGTCGTCTGGAGGTCTGTTATTGCCGCTCTGGCTGAGAGCTCTCGGGAGCAACGCAGTGCCAAGATGACGCATCGGACTGGATGCGTCTTGGCGTTTACTTTAAAAGTGCTGCGAATGAGATTGAGCCCGGTGGAAGGGCGCTGTGTTGAGGACGTGACGTCTGTTCCTAAACACTTGGGGAAGAAATGAGAGCATGGCACAGTGAAAGATAGAGGGTAGTAGAGAGAAGGGTAGAGGTGAAGAGAGAGAGAGAGAGAGAGGGAGAGAGAGAGAGAGAGAGAGAGAGAGAGAGAGCGACGGAGAAACAGATATATTGTGCTGTAGGCCTTTGGGAGACTATTAAATGTCTGTCAGGCTGGAAACCCCTTGCCATTCGGAAATATCACAACGATCAGGGGCAAATTGTTTAAAGAACAGGGGACGTCTCAGCTCAGTATTTCAAATAGGAGGAGGGATGTACCCGATAGGAGATGCTTGATGGATGAGAGGCGACGGCGGCGAGAAGCGATAGGGACGTGGGGAAGAGCGAGAAACGGAGAGATAGACAAAGTGTTGCAGTGATGGAGTGAGTGTGGAGGGGGAGAATGAGATTAGGTTTCACACTTCAGGTGTTGTGTTTGACCGGCTGGGGAGTGGAGAGCCAGTCAGTTCTCCTTGGCCCAGCAGGGGGGCTTGGTGCCCTTATCGATCCGTGCGATGGAGATGACTGTGGCGCTCGTGTGTGTGACACTATTGTAGGTTTATGAGCGGGCCTGCGTGTGTGTCTATGTCTGGGGGGTTCTTTTGACGACAGGATTGTAATTATTTCTCCACAAGCGGACAAAGGGTGTGCTGGAAGATATGGACTCGGATGTGCATGAACAGGATGTAGATAGAGAACAGGATGACGCAAGTGAAGTTTGTGACAAATCCTCCTTCTCCTCTCTGTCTGTAATCTTCACAGTCACAGTGTTGTCTGGGAGATGATAATGAACACATCGCTTCATTGTTGGGTGTGGCCGTTATTCTCTTCAACATTTTTGCAAATTTTTTCTTTTTCCAGTGAAAAAGAAAATGTCTGAAAAAGACAAACACAAGTGAGTAATTCGTTTCAAGGATACATCCCCAGTGACTGTGGAGATGGATTGGACATTTCTTTCATCGGCGTCATGTATTTTGCGGGGTCTAACGCTGTGACGCTCACTCTTGAGTTCGGTTGGCAACGAGCGTCAGTGTGCCGCGCGCACGTGACCGAGGCTGTTTTGGGGGGGATGACTCGCAGAGCGGGGGAGTGTGTGTTCATGGCTCCGAGCTTTTGTTCCTCTCCTGTGTCCTGTTTTAACCTCTATAAAGGCCCGCGCTAGACTGGAGCGTGGAATCATTTGTAAAAACTCACTGTCCGTGAGGAACGACATGGAAATCAGGTTCAAACAGCTCTGAGGTACAGGAGGACATTCCCCGAGTGGCCACCGACAAACAGAGAAGATTGCATCCACTTTGCGCCACATATGAAAGCAGGATTGGGGTGATGCCAGTGTGGCGTTAGGGAGGATGAGGTGACTGAGTGTGTGGGGAGGGGGGGTGGCAGGGGCGCAGCACAGTACTGGAACAAAAACACACATCTGCACACAGGTGTGGGATAAGGTGACGACTTTGAACGCTGTTTTTTCGTCTTGCTATGCACACGACACACACACTCGTCTTCACGCCGAGCTTGCCGCGGCACCGTTGAGGTGTTAGTTGATTGAGCTGGGGAGTTTAGCTACTGTTTGACGTCTGCAGCCATGACTCTAATGATGTCGAGTGAACCTCACTGCCTCTGCCCGTCCTCGTTCTGGAAGGAATGGAGAATGCTGGAGTGCTGACTGGGGGTGGGGGAGGGAGGGCATGCACAAAGACAGCACAAACACATGCAGTAAAAGGAACATTTTGCCTTCTTGGCCAATAACAAGAGCCTCCTCTCCAATGCTCTGCTCTCCAATGCTCTGCTCTCCAATACTCTGCTCTGCTCTCCTCTCCTCGTCTCTCCTCTCTTGCCTCTCCTTTCCCCTTCTCTCCTCTCCCCTTCTCTCCTCTCCCCTTCTCTCCCCTTCTCTCCTTTCCCCTTCTCTCCTCTCCCCTCCTCTCCTCTCCCCTTCTCTCCTCTCCTTTCCCCTCCTCTCCTCTCCTCTCTCTCCTCTCCTCTCCTCTCCCCTTCTCTCCTTTCCTTTCCCCTCCTCTCCTCTCCTCTCTCTCCTCTCCCCTTCTCTCCTCTCCCCTTCTCTCCTCTCCTTTCCCCTCCTCTCCTTTCCTCTCCTCTCCTCTCCCCTTCTCTCCTCTCCTCTCCCCTCCTCTCCTCTCCTCTCCCCTTCTCTCCTCTCCTCTCCCCTCCTCTCCTCTCCTCTCCTCTCCCCTTCTCTCCTCTCCTTTCCCCTCCTCTCCTTTCCTCTCCTCTCCTCTCCCCTCCTCTCCTCTCCTCTCCTCTCTCTCCTCTCCCCTTCTCTCCTCTCCCCTTCTCTCCTCTCCTCTCCCCTCCTCTCCTCTCCTCTCCTCTCCCCTTCTCTCCTCTCCTCTCCCCTCCTCTCCTCGCCATGGAGAGGCTGAAGGTTACAGAGGACAAAGACTGGCAGACAAATCAAGACGGCGCTAGCGAGCGTCCTCCGAGATAGGGACTGAAAGTCCCTGGTGACCTTCTGGCGAGGAGGAGGAGGAGGAGGAGGAGGAGGAGGAGGAGAGCGCGGCGTGCGGCCAGCCCGGCTGGGAGCGAGGGAAGAGCATCAAGGCCAGAGTGACATGAGAGCCTGAGCTGAACTATTAAGAGAAAACAGCACAGCCGGAGCCAAGAGTCCCTTTTAGAGGCTGCGAGAGAAGAGCTCCTATTGATCCAAATGTATTCCGAACTCCGGTTCGTCCTCCAGTTCGTTATTACGCGGTGATAACCTGCCGTCTCCTGCTTTGTAGTCGGAGAGGAACAAAGTCGAGAGGGTCAGGTGGGGAGGAGAGGGGGGAGAGAGAGGGTGAGTTTAAATGGAGGGGAAGGCCGAGGATGTATTTGTGGTGTTTGCCTTGCTCGGCTGTGCACAGCTAGTCTCTGCTCTGCCCGTTGTTGGTATGTCTGGCTCTCCTGACGGCGCTGGCTTTAGTTCCAGGTGTTTTGAAGCAGCATCCGGCTCTCGTCTTCGTGGCGACACTCGTTTTGTGTTTCCCTCCTTTTCTCTTTCTCGTTCGTTACCTCCCTCCTTTTTATTCTTTCTTATTGGCGTGGTCGTCTCTGTACCTCTCTCTCTCTCTCTCTCTCTCTCTCTCTCTCTCTCTCTCTCTCTCTCAACCTCTGTGTCTCTCTCTCTCTCTCTGTCTCTCTCTCTCTCTCTGTCTCTCTCTCTCTCTCTCTCTCTCTCTCTCTCTCAACCTCTGTGTCTCTCTCTCTCTCTCTGTCTCTCTCTCTCTCTCTGTCTCTCTCTCTCTCTTCCCCTCTCCATCTATCTCTGTACCCTCCCTCCCTGCCTCCCTCCCTGCCTCCCAGTGGCAGGCCCCAGATAGCATCTCCTGCAGCTTGTGACCAGGGTTTGGATGTGCAGTACTCCAGAGGAATTATGATGTGCTGCATCAGTTCTAATCTTGTTATGGATGTTTCAGCGTCCTTGGAAGAGGCGGCAGGGGATAGATGCTGCTTTATCAGATTTCACAAGCCTTTGAAGCGTAATTCACGAAAGGTCATCATAATATTATACTGTTTTCGTGTGTGTGCGCGGAGGAGGTGGCGATGATGTGGGGTTTGTTCAGGTCTGACTGGAAGAGACTTCAGATGTATTAGTCATTTCTGATGTACAGTATGTATTGTGTACAATAACTGTTTCCCCTCGGTGCTAAGGAGGCAAACAATTGAGTTCAGACATGAAATAATGGGTCAACTCAGCTCTGCATGGACCTATATTTAAAACATGAGGTGAGACACTGTATTGCACTAACACCAGTAATATGGAAAGTAAGTAATGTTCCCTCTTTCTCATGCTGTACAGGAGGTTATTCACAGTGGTACGTTCTAACAAAGACACGGTCTAACGGCGATAAGTGGTGGACTCAAAAGCACCACTCAGAATATTCACCAAAAAAGGTTTTACTGGATTCAGAAGACTAGGCAGGGAATGACACAAGATCAAAGACAAACTAGCAACGAGAGATTGAAACACAGGGGCTAAATACAATGGGGCTTGATTGAAAACAGGTGATGCCAATCAGGGCTGGGGAGGCCAATCACAGGCAGGGTAGGAGACACTGAAATGAGAGGAGAGGTGAGTACACACTGAAAGAACCAGGACATGACCTAGGGAGTGGGGCGGGATGTGACAGACATTAACTAATGATGACAGGGAGGAAAACATTTGCAAGATTGCAACAGTTTTCCCACAAACCAGCCTTTCAAATGTTAATGAAAAACATTGTGTAATTGTATATAATCTTCCTTTCTAACCCTAAAGAAAAGTTTTACGGCTAAATGATGGTGACTGCAGTCCTTCTTTCAGAGTCTGATGAATATGTATAACCTTTGATAGACGGAACATGAATTATTCATCTGACGATTTGACGTTAATAACAGAGATTGCTGTGGAGATGGATAAAATCATTGCAACGTTTTATTTAGGAAACCCTCGAAAACTCTTTGATGCCTATCAAAGACCTTTTGCATTAGTAAAAGTTAATTGAGAGTTTTTCTGCATGTCATAACCACACGTTAATTATTTCACAGAACAGGCATTCATTCTGAGAAGGGTTGGTTTGTGAAAAGTCAATGTTTGACTAATGAACTGACAGGGCAGAATGGCTTTCAGCATTCAGAGTACATGACCTGTCATGTCGTATCAGTTAGCTAAGAAAGCTAAGTTAGCTAAGTCCAATACTATACATGTGTACTCACAGTTTTACACTGGATAAATAATGTATAATTGTAAAACATGTTAATGAGACAGGTTGGAAATGTTGACTTGGAGCAGCACACGAAAATGTAAAAGATATAAAAAAATATATACAGTATATAAATCGAACCACTGAAATGTGGTCAAACATGGCATGAATAGACTAGTCCCAATTGTATGTTATACAAGTTCATAACCCGACAGCTGATAGAGATGAAGCCTGACGTCTCCGACAGTGGTGGTCTTTCACAGAGGAG
Source organism: Thaleichthys pacificus (assembly GCA_023658055.1). Taxonomy (NCBI): domain Eukaryota; kingdom Metazoa; phylum Chordata; class Actinopteri; order Osmeriformes; family Osmeridae; genus Thaleichthys; species Thaleichthys pacificus. The sequence goes on along the minus strand of CM042871.1, from coordinate 3,809,283 downwards.
CTGCACTCTGTTCTCACGAGGAGGGCGTGAACGATTGTTCGCTGTGTTTAAAGGCTAACCTGTGAATGTCACGCTGACCTCCGTCTCTATCTCTTTGTAATGAGTAGTCGGGCGGGGGAAAAAAGACAGCGTCCATTTTAAGCTCCCGTGCTTCTTCACCCTCTGAAGAAGCGGTTGTTCAGGGTGAATAGAACTGGAGTCAGAGATAAATGGATCGGGCTGAAGGTTACGGCGTATTAAAGCTTCGTTTCAGCGTGCTAGCTAGCTCGAGGATCATTTTACTGTCGGGCCTCGGGGGCCAAGACAAGGTCGTTAACACAGGTCAGCACTCCGTCAGTGTCTCGGAACGATCCACAACGTCGACAGGAACCACAACAACGACGACAGTTGACAGCAATGTTGTAAACTCCCGACACGGCTGCGTTTCCCTCCGTCCCTCCCCCCGTCCCCCCCGTCCGTCCCTCCCCCCGTCCGTCCGTCGTCCCTCCCCCCCCCCCCGTCCCCCCCCCCCCCGTCCCTCCCCTCGTCCGTCCGTCCCTCCCCCCGTCCGTCCCTCCCCTCGTCCGTCCGTCCCTCCCCTCGTCCGTCCGTCCGTCCCTCCCCTCGTCCGTCCGTCCCTCCCTCCCCTCGTCCGGCGTCCCTCCCCCCCGTCCGTCCCTTCCCAGGCTCCTCTCCTTCCAGGCCCCCCTGCCCTCTCATGGCGTCCCTCCGTTCGCTCGCTTCCTGCCTCTCTCGGGTCGCCGTCGCCGCGCTCTCGCTCGTCCTGGACCAGATGGGTACACCACGCAGGGCGCTCCGCCCGAGCGCCCTGCGTGGTGTACGCTGCTCCTCCGCCTCGCCCCCCCGCCGCCTCCTGAAACACCCCACCTCTGTCACGGGGGCACGGTGTGAAAGCAGCCAAGTTCCCAAGAGGATGTGCTCCAGTGAGAGGGAGGCTTCCAACCACTCCTGTTACACAACGAAGGGCCAGCTTATGTGAGCTACATGTTAATAATACAAATTGAAGGTTTTGGCGGGTCCAGACCTGTGCAAACGCCTACAACATTTGATGCCGACTGGATGCAAATGTGCCTCCAGTGTTTGCTATCACATGCCAGGAAATACTTCATGTATATTATGTACATTTATTCACATAAATACATAAAAATGAAGTGCCCGTTCGCATACGTTTAATCGGACGCCCCAGCTCATCCTAAAGCCCAAACGGAGGGAAGAGCGACACTAATAAACGCGGAGGGTTGTGTGCTTCGTCATTCGGTTCAGTCGGATCAACGGAAACATGGGCTCGTAGCTTGTACACAACAAAGAGGGCCACCCTCTTCCACCAAACACACACGAGCGCTTTCTATCTCCTTCTCTGACTCCCCCCCCGGGGGCACCTGGGTACCAGCAGGAGAAGCCTCTCTGAGAGATCTCATTAAGCAGTGTGCCTTGAGAGCGCCCAGTGCTCCACCCCAGGAGAGAACACACAACTCAGGAGCTGTCGACGGAGGAGCGCTGGGGGCCCCCCCGGCCTCCGCCAGTCTGGACCCCAGTCCATGGACACCCTGGGCCCCCTTCCCCCACATCTGTCTAACCCGAGGAGGGGGGGGGGGCAGATGTGTCACTCCTCATTACAGGAGACGTCAGTCAGGAGAAGAAAGTTAAGGGGCCGCCCCTCCCTCCCACACACGCACACGCACACAAACACCACACTCACATACCACACACGCCACACACACACACCACACACACCACACAAACACACCCATGCAACGCGCACACAAGCACGCCACACACTCGCACAAACAAACACCCACGCGCACCCACGCTCACCACACACAAACACGCACGCTCCTCTCGCCCCTCAAGAGGAATTAGAAGTACGCATGTTCTGATGTTCCGTCTGATGTTGCGAGCTGGTGGCGTCGGCACGGCGACCGCTCCACGTCGTCTTGTGTTTCACTCACGCTGGTAAAGAGGCCTGGATAACTCGGTGAGGCTTTTCATGTGGCCCTTTCTGCAACTTGCGTGCCTGTCTGTCTCCTTACATATCTCACATTCATCTCTTTACGCTGCCGTCAGTGTCAGAGGGACCTTTTCCAGTCTCTCTGACGGATGATTCATGGTCACATTCAGTTCAGAGCCTCAGAAGTGAATATACAGTTGTCTGAAGATCCTTGGTACCAAGGCTGCGTTGGGCTGTCTGGCTTTTTCAGTCCTTCACCCGTGACAGACAGAGGGACAAAGGCGAGCCGCTCGTAGATGTGGGCACGCAGGAACGCCTGCTAGCGTCGCCGCTTGAGCCACGTTAGCGGACACTGTCTTGGGGAAAGAACCGATTTTGAACGAGGGGAGCGATGGGGTCGGCTCGCCCTGATTAGCAGGGCCTTAGTGGTGTTTGTTGTTTTCTGTACTCGAATCTCATCTGTGATCTCACCTGCTTCAACTTCACCTTGCTGGAGGTACATACTGGATCACCCTCTGGGGGTTTGGCTGTGAGAGCGGGGTGCGTGTGTTTGCGTCGGGGCATGAAGGTTCTTTATGCGCGCAGCTGTATTTTCTGGAACACTGAAGCAGTCTTTGCCTCAAGGTTAGCATCTCCTATTCTCTGTGTCGAGAACTGGATAACCTTTGGATTATTGGAGACTTGCTGAGGAGCTGTGGTCTTCAAATCGCTCTCTTTCGGTGTATTCCTCTCTCCTCCTGCTTTCTCTCTCCTGCTCCCTCTCTCGCTCTCCCTCTCTCGCTTTCTGTTTGTCTGAATGCATGTCTGTATCTCTCTCTGCCCCTCCTCTCTCTCTCTCTCTCTCTCTCTCTCTCTGTCTCTCTCTCTCTCTCTCTCTCTGCCCCTCCTCTCTCTCGCTCTCTCTCTCTCTGTCTCTCTCTCTCTCTCTCTCTCTCTCTCTCTCTCTCTCTCTCTCTCTCTCTCTTGTTCTACTCTTAGAGAGGTTTGCCAGAGGGAGAGTTTTTCCAACTGTGAACTGTTGTCTTAGTGCGAATGTCAGAGCCACACAGCACACAGCCTTTGAAGGGTCCAGAATCTCTCTCTGCTGGCTATTTAATCATGCCAACAATGATTCTCAGAAGAGCTTTCACTGTGATCTTTTGATTCTGTTCCAGCAGACCTGGAGTGCTTAAAGCATGCGTCGAACGCTGTCTCTTTACGTGGCTTTGAAAAGTAGACTTTTCGGCCATTCCTAGGTACCACGCGCGAGTCATTCGCCGTCCCTCTCCGAGCGTTCGTTTTGAAGATGACATTAATGGGCCGCGTCCTCCCTGACCCTAGCCTGACCTCTCCCCCTCTCCCCTCTGCTTCCTCCAGGGTCCTACATGCTGGTGAACTCTTCCCAGCATGCCGCGGGCCACCGCGCTCAGCTGCTGCTGCAGACGCTGAGCGAGAACGACACGCACTGCGTCCAGTTCAGCTACTTCCTGTACAGCCGCGACGGCCACAGTCCGGGGGCCCTGCGCGCCTACGTCAGGGTGAACGGGGGCCCGCCGGGAAGCCCGGTCTGGAACATCTCCGGCTCTCACGGCCGTCAGTGGCACCAGGTGGAACTGGCGGTCAGCACTTTCTGGCCCAGTGAGTACCAGGTATGGACCTCAGCACAACCGCACTGCAACACTGTATTAATATTAATTATTTTATTCAAGGAAAATGTGAACCTGTACGTTGATGTCTACCCACCATACACCCAGGGAACGGACCACTGCAGTACTGTAACGCCTCAATATCATTGTTATTATTATTTGTTTGAAATGATCTATTATATTGATCTACCCACCACATCCCTATACAGCTACAGAACTGAACACTGCAGTGTTGTAACACCTCAATATTATTATTGATATTTTTTTATTTGAAATGTTCCACTATGATATCTACCACCATATTCCCATATGGAACCGACCACGGCAGTACTGTAACAACTAAATGTTATTATTAGTTTCTTTAAAATGCTCTATCATAGTTATTATTATATAAATAATATATTATAATATAATAATATATATGCTTATTTCCCAGCATATCCCCACACACCCATGGTACTGGCTTCTGCTCTACTGTAACTCCTGTTTGTTATTAGTGTCATTATTTTATTTAAAACACTCTATCATAATTATATCTTCCATCTCCCTGTTTACCCATGGACAAGCCATACGGGACTGTAACACCTTAGTATTATAATATTATATTTTTTTTAATTTAAAAGTGAGTTACTACCATAGGGATGTCTTCCAGCATATCCCTGTTTACCCATGTACAAGCCACTACGGGACTGTAAGACATTAGTATTATAAATATTATAAATATATATTTAAAACCTAGATCATAGGGATGTCTTCCAGCATATCCCTGTATACCCATGGTACGGTAGGCCCCTGCAGTACTGTTAAATAGTTGTACAACTTTATTGATATCATTGCCTCCTGAGGCAAGGCAGGTCCCTGGTTTGGAAACATATCTGAGGGGCGTAGCTGTGTACGACAGTACGACACTACCCCGTACAGTAGCAGATCTGATGAGCCAGCAGAGTTACCCGCGCGCACATTTTGCCTCAAGGTGACCTCTTTGTTAATTACATGTCAATCTCTCTCAGTTTAATTATCATTGATTCCCAGATGACTGTAGACTAGGTTAGTGCCACAGGGTCTGTTCTGCTATGGGCCCCATGTAAACACCCATGCACTGCTGTCATGCAGACTGGCCCAGCCCCCGGTCGGTTATGGACACCAGCATGACTGTGTGTCCCCCCCCCCACCCCCACCATCATCCGCCCCATCCCCCACGCCTTGCGTGCCCCTCCCCCCCATGCCTACTCGCCCGCCTCTGACTCTGAAGCCAGCGTGACTGGCAGCCGCGTGGGTGACCAGGTGCCTACCATCTCCCCTCAGATGGCTCGAGCGATCGGCCAGTGCCGGGTCCCCGTCCATAAATCACATTTCTGTTTTCTGCAAACTCCGCGGAGCTGTCAAAAAGCAATTAAGTTGAGTAGTGTGCGTTTTTTACCGAGAACTGTCAATCGCTCCGGCGTAATTAACTTCCACGTGGCCTTGCTAGATGTGACCTTCATGTGTAAATAATAGGCCTGCTTTGTACAAACAGCACTCAGAGGTAGGATGACACTGTTCAGCCAGATCCACAATTCTTGACAATGAGAGGTATTTAAGCCTGACGGTGACACACTTAACACACACACACAGACATGGCTTAAGAACACACGCAAACATACACACACACACACACACACAAGCGGGCGCAGTTGTCAAGCGCGTGGGCCGTGGGCCAGGGGAAAATGACCTCGATAATGGCTGACGCACGCAAAGCGCTGACGAGCTTGCTCTTTCCCTCAACTTTATATTTGCTCTGGGAGCCATCTCAGTAAATATATCAGTACATGAGAGGATTACGAGCTTGCCTGATCAATGCCGCTGCCAATCACATCGCCCTCTCTGTCCACATGACCACCAGCGGGGCTCTCTTGGAGAGAACTATTCATCAAGTCACTTTAACAACCAGTAATGTGGCCATGGCAGGTTCCCTCTGCACAAGGAGTTTGAGTAACCGCCCCAGTGAGACTTCTTTCCCTCTTTTCCCCCCACTCATCTACTCTTTATCCATATCCCTCCTGTCTGTTTACTTATTCTTCTCCTTTTCCCCCCCCCATCTTCTCTGGTCGTCCGTCAAGAAGCGAACAGGTTCTCTTTCTTTGTTGAGCGCCCCCCCCCCCCCTCGTCTCCTCGCTCCTGTTTAACGACGGTTGGCGTCTGACGTTATTGGTGCACCGGTGAGCCGGGCTGTGTTCGTGTCTGTTTGTGGCGTTTACGAAGCCTCACAGCCGCCTGGTAGACGGGGCTGGCTGGGCGCTCCGCAGCCCGGCCTGCGAGGCTAGGCTCCTGTCAGAGAGGAGAAGATAATGGACAGGTGAGGAGGAGGGGATGACTCAGGACAGGCCAGAGAGGGCAGATGAGATGAGAGGCAACACTTGACCAGGCTTTAGCGGCGCGGCGTGTCGAGAGCTCTCTTTGAACCGGCTGAACGCGCGGGCGTCCGTCTCGTTATGCGCGGGGAGGGGAAACACGCCACGACTCGGCAGGTTTCAAGCCGAGAGTCAAAACAGATGGTTCTTCACGTCGGAGCGACGCCAACGTAGCCTCACTTTTCCGTGCTTCCATCCCCTCTTTGGAGGGGATCTATTTTCTGCTTCTCCCACGTATCCCTCCGCCCACCCACCTCGTCGCGCAGAGGAGTGACCTTATGCTAATGCGTTCCACCTCACAAAGACAGCGAGAGACAGAGCAAACAGCTCCCACCAAGTCACTCCTCCAACACGGCTCACACTGCTAATCCCCCCAGCAGCCCTTTCAAGTTCCCATCCCGGTGAATGAGGAGGCTGTGCCTCGCAACTTACCGGCGCTTACCGGGGGGTGGGGGGGTGGGGTGGGTGTAGTTAGACAGGACCTGTTTGGATGTATGGGTGTAGGCGACAGCGATGGTTCTGAATACAATGAAATATATATACATGTAAAAAATCTAACGTTTTAGATAAACAAGTGAGGGGAAAGCTCGGGGAGTCAAACAGAGTTTGAGCCTGATGCGATATGCCTCTGAGGGAGTGTCTTGTTATCCACCAGGGGCTTTTAGCTCGAAAGTATGTTCACTGCAACCCGTGTGACTTGAAATATTAAAGGGCTTTTGCTTACAGGGGCCCTGCAGCAAGCTTAATGGTATCTCGTTGGATTTGAAAGGATAGGCAGGCAGATTTTCTCTGTGGCCCCTCAGACTGAGGTCTACCCTTTGAAGCAGAGATGGAAAATATCACGCTGTTTTTTCTGTGTCACATGTATAATGTAGTAAATAACCTCTCCGTGATAACACGTGGAGGTCTTTGCATACCAATTTCATCGCCTAAAGACTCCATCACCACGGTGACACTCGGTGCTTTGATCACAACACAGGAATGTCACGTGGAGCCTCTTCACATTGGGATTCTAGAATATTCTCTGCCACACATACAGCTTTCTATTATTATTCAACTGAACAACAGGTGTCTGATTGGTTGAAGGATGTCCTCAGGACTCCTCCCCTCAGTGACTGCGCAGCCAATCGGATTGGAGCAAAAGACTAGAAGAGGGTAGTGTTTGTAGCTCTTTTGTAAACAACTTCAAAAAGTAGTGTGGAAAATACTTTTTTGGCAAAGCATGTGTCGAGAGAGTGTTAGGTTTGATGGTGTGACTGTGCACCACAATGCAACCGTCCATGAGAGAGTGGAAATTAGGCCACTGTACAGTATGAGGAACCATCCATGCAGGCTTTGTAATGTATGGCTGGAATTAAATCCCTTCAACCTCATTACAATTATACCCTGTCAAGGTTGTTTGATTCCGCGCATGGATAGAGCAGGTTTAAAACCGGCGCTCCCAATATTTATGTCTGCAACATAAAACAGGGTCTGAACTGTGGAATGTAATTAAAAAACAGACCGTCTGAGCTTTTCTCTGTTAATCACTGACGCAAAGAGGATTAATTTGTTGAAAACCCGCATAAATCTTATCATTTGCCAGTCTAGTGATGTGCACTGTGATGATTCCCACCTTTTACTTGTTCAGCTTCAGAATCCCCCCCCCCCCCCCCCCTCCATTTAGTTTGTTGTTTATGTTATTGTTTAAATAGCTGGCTAGCATGCAGGCAAACAGACTTGTTATTATTGTTGTTATGTTGTTATGTGACAAGATTACGTTCCATATTAATGTCACCGTGGTGACAAATCGCGCCTCTCACGGCAGAACCGCCCGGCGTCGGGGGAGGGTGAGCCAAAGTTCTGAGGAGAACCGAGAAGAGATCACCTTGAGTCAGAAATATTTGATTTTGGAGATCTCCCCAGACTGGATGTGCTCAGCCCTATATGTCTCCCTCCTATTGGGAGAGGTGTCTGAGACAGCTGGAACCCTTGTCATCAAATATTAAAGATGTTATCTGCTCCTCCTAGTCTGCCAGTCAGGACTGGGGGATCTGCTCTTTCAGTATCTCCTCCTTTCTCTCCTGGTGTGTTATTCTCACCGGTTTTCCCTCTCTCGTCTTTTCCTCCTCGCGGTGCGTCTTGTGTTTGGTCGCCCGTCTCCCCCCTCACCTCCTTCTGTGTTTCCTCCCTCTCATTCATTCCTCTTTTCTTTCGCTTCTCGGAAGGGAACACTCCAAGCTCTCATCCCTCGCCGCCCAGTGTCATTGTGAAGGGCTGACGGCATGGTTCGTCTCGGAAGGAGACGGAGGGTTTATGTAAGACTCCCTAACGCCCCCCCCCCCCCCCCCCCCCCCCGCTTTCTCTGCCTTCCTCCACTTCCTTTCATCAGCTCCTCCATTTACTCACACCTGCCTAACAAATCACCTGCCTCCCTGTCCTCCCTTTCTATCAATCTGCTCGACTCGCCGCTCTCTAATAAGTAGATGAGGCTCACAAGGCTGAGGAAATGAGGTGGAGGATGTCAAACAAAACAAACCTTGAAATCTACAATAGTTTGGTTTCATTTTTCTTGCCGTCGCTCCATTCCCTCTTCCGGCACGTACCGCGGACGGACACGTGAGAGGATGTTCTTCGTTTTCGGAGCGCCACCGGAGCCAGGAGGAAGCCGTGAGCCGCAGCCCCAGTGTCTCCCCCCGTCCCAAACCCCTCCGATCTCCTCCTGCGTCGTCCTGCCGGGCAGATTTACGCCTGGCTGCGTGACCTTTCGTCTGCTAGTATTTAAGAAGCCTCTTCTCACCGCTGGCGGGGGTTTAATGTTGAGTGCAAGGCCTTGGCTCCTGAATGGCTTCTCTGGACCACAAAAGGGAAGGCGGAGGCTGGAGTTTTATACCATCAAATAAATTGTCTCTTGATTTGTATGTATTACAGCCGCTTCGAAAGTCCGGTGTTTTAGCGTTATTTAATACGTTCTCGTAATGGGCATTTTATTTCGCTCGTAAATCACCAAATGCCAGACTTGTAATTTTTCCAGTACCGAGCATATTTGTTTTTTCTTCTTAAAAGTTAAGTGATCACTGATTAGACTAAACCCTAAGCTTAGGGAAAGTTTCATTGGGAAAGTGGACCTGAGTTAAACCCAGAAAGGTTGTTTATTGAAACAAATGCTTTGAATGTCTCCCTCTTTATTACCTGCGGTCCTAATGGCTGAGACAATTAAAGATTAGCCGGCGATCAATCTCTCATTGAGTGCTTTAGCCTGGCACAGACTAATGGCACCTTCAATTTAACTCCCCAGGTATTTATTTGTTGTCTTCCGTAAAGTGTGATCAGTCTCTGAGGTTTATTGGAACATCTTCTCTAAAACGGCTTTTATCTGCTCCCTCTCCTGCTGATCACCTTTCTCTGAGAACGAGCACCAAAGCCACGGTGACTTAGCATGCCATCAGACCATGTGGACACACACACAGACACGGCACGCAGACATGGCACACACGCATAAACACACGCCACACACACACAAAACCCCACGCGCACACACACACACTTTAAGAGAGCCAACCGTCAAAAGCCAAAAAGAGAAAATGAGAAATGATGAAAAACAGCAAATGTTAATGTAATCCCCCTGTACGAACCACAGCAGCGTGTGCCAGCTCAGGTTTCAGGGGCGAGCAGGAACAGAAGGGAGAAGCACCAAGGCCTCCAGCAGTAGATTACGTGTGGTGGGCTTCCCAAAGCCAGACCCACAGAGACAGCCAGAACAGGGTCCAACTCAATCAACCCCGGCTGAAAGACCTGGCCCCTTCCCCACCTTTCAACCTCTCCTGCTCTCCTCCTCCCCTTCTCCCCTTCTCTCCTACTCTCCACCTCCCCTTCTCCCCTTCTCCCCTCCTCTCCTTCTCCCCTTCTCCCCTTCTCTCCTACTCTCCACCTCCACCTCTCCCCTTATCCCCTTCTCCCCTCCTCTCCACCTCCACCTCTCCCCTTATCCCCTCCTCTCCTTCTCTCCTCCTCCCCTTCTCTCCACCCCTCTTTCTCTCCTCCTTCCCTTCTCTCCACCTCCCCTTCTCCCCTTCTCTCCTACTCTCCACCTCCACCTCTCCCCCTCCTCTCCTCCCCTTCTCCCCTTCTCCCCTCCTTCTCTCCTCCTTCCCTTGTCTCCATCTCTCCTCCTCTCCACCTCCCCTTCTCCTCACCTCTCCTTCTCTCCACCTTTCCTCCTCTTCACCTCCCCACCACTCCACCCATCCACCTCTATCAATCGCCCACTCTCTGCATCGCCCACTCTTTCCTCTTCTCCCCTCTCCCCGGCCCCCTCACTCAGCCTGGCTCTCAGGGGTCTGGGTTTCACTTGACCCCAATCTCTGCTGGTCCCACCAAACCTGGCTCCGTGGCTGACCCAGGGGTCAGAGTGTGATCGGAGCCGTTGTCACGCTAGTTGTTGGTGTAATAGAAGCTCTCTCACGGTCAAAGCCCCAGGGAAACCCCGCCAGCTCTATCTCCCGACAAACCACAGCAGCTCTCTGGGGCAGAGGTCTTGATGAGGTGTTGAGAAGGTGACGTGTTGTTTTGGTTTGAAACCACAGCAGAGTGCCGCCCGGGACATCATCTCGGTATCATAGCTGTCCGCCCAAAACCAAAGTGGCTACATGGCATTAAGGCTGTATCTTTCCGTAACGCAATCTTTTATCCGTAGCCAACAAGATAATCTGGACTTGAGTTTTGACCTTAATGTTTCCCAGCAAGAGGATAAGCTGGTGGCACATCTGGAATCATTTGAACACTTTACACGCATGCAAATGACACACAACGGCCACTTTAGACATGCCAGCCTAAAGTCCTAGTGATGGGAATCTTGTAGTAAACCGTCGGTCGTCGGCTCATGAGGAGCAACAACCCAGACACACACTTGGATCATGTTGTGTAGGACAGGCCGTCCTGATGTCTGGGAGCACAGTCCTGGCCCTGGCAGTCCCCAGTATAGCCGCCTCACCATTACCTGGCTGCTGATGGCGTATTGATTGGCTTTCAGCTCCACAGGCGGCGTTCCAGCTTGCTGTTTCTCTGCTGTCCGCTCGTGATCTGTCCCCAGAGGAACACCACTCTCTGCCGGCTGTATTTCCGGGCTGTTAAGGCCTTGGAGCTGTTTACGACCTGAATGCCGGATCAGGGTTCATGAGTCAGAACACAGTGCACCTTTTCGGAAGGGAAGAAGCCATTTCTCCTCCGAGCCTCAGGGGCACCGAACAGACAGATCCATCTGTGGACTACCTCGCCCCTCGTTTCTCTCTCTCTCTCTCTCTCTCTCTCTCTCGCTCTCTCTCTCTCTCTCTCTCTCTCGCTCTCTCTCTCTCTCTCTCTCTTTCTCTCTCTCTCTCTCTCTCTCTCTCTCTCTCTCTCTCTCTCTCTCCCTCTCTCTCAGTACAGTCTGTGCTGTTGTTTCATATGTTGTTTGATGCTCATGCCGCTGAAATGGCGTAAAATACAGTTTAATCCATTATGATTTAAAGCAACTGAAAAGTTCGACTGGCGTTTATTGAAATGCACAGGTGCATTTTTGATTGGTTTCTGTTTTTTTTCTTGCAAGGTCCTGATTGAGGCAACCGTCTCCAGGGAGAGGAGAGGCTACATCGCCATCGATGACATCATGTTGCTGAATTACCCCTGCTGTAAGTACCACTTCTGAAACTAAGAAAAGAAAAGGAAGGGTGGAAGCAGTCAAAGAAAAGAGAGAAAGGGGGAGGGAGAGAAAGGAGGGAGCGAGAAAGGTGGCGGATGTATATATATACATATATATTTATATACGTATATATAGAGTGAGAAAGAGAGAGAGAAAAAGAAAGAAAGAGAGAAAGAGAGAGGGAGAAAAAGTGGACTAACAGGCTACTTGACCTTTTCAAGCAAGGATGTCTGATTGTCCGACGGTATATTTGTTCGGCTCATTTGATCTCTGCACCATTTGGTTCAAGTTCCCCCTGCCCCCTGCCCACCCGCAGGGCCTCATCTCGTGGCTTTAGCTCGCCGCTTCGTAACAAGTGTCCAATTGACATCAGGTTCCAGTCAGTCACGACTCCTCCAGGAAGCCGTACGCCCTCTGCCAGACGTTCTCCACACTCCCTGCACCACAACACCTCGGCCTCACGCCCAACTCCCCAACCCAGAGCTATCCTGCCACAGTTGCCATGGTATCCATTAGAGTGATTTCCTTCATCGCGGGTCAGAGCGCCGAGAGTGAGGTAAAGGCTTTTAATCAAGCCTTTCACCACGTGGAGCCTGTGGGTTAGGGCCCCGGGTGGGGGCCCCCTGTGGAGGCAGAGCGGTTAATGTTCTCTGTGTCGCTGTCGAGGCCGGCAGGAGCTGCGGATGCCGGCCTAGCAAGCCAGACCGAGCCATTCCACCACAGCTAACACCGTTAGCAGCTTAACACCTGGATGAGGGGGAGGGGTTCTGTAAGGGGGGGAGGTTCAGTAAGGGGGGGAGGGGGTTCAGTAAGGGGGGGAGGGGTTCAGTAAGGGGGGGGGGGGTTCAGTAAGGGGGGGGGGAGGTTCAGTAAGGGGGGGAGGGGGTTCAGTAAGGGGGGGAGGGGTTCAGTAAGGGGGGGGGTTCAGTAAGGGGGGGAGGGGTTCAGTAAGGGAGGGGGGGGGGTTCAGTAAGGTGGGGGGGAGCCGTTCCCCCTGCCTGTACCACCTAGTTCCCTGTCTGCCTCTCCCTAACGGAGCAGATGGCATCTTAGCTACACCCCTCCCACTCCCCCCCCCCCCCCCCACACTCCCCCTCCCCCCCCCCCCCCCCCCCCCCCCCCCCCCCGCCCACTGCGGCCATTAAATAATTAAGACTCTCATCAGGACCTGGGCACACTGTCTGGGGTGGCACAAGGCCAGACCGCACCACTTGGCACAAGCAGAGGAGGGGTGGGGGGAGGGGTGGGAGGAGGAGGAGGGGATCATCAAACAAACGTGATACGGAGAAAAAAGGAAAAGGAAAGCAAGCAAATCATCCTTCTGGTGGATTCCGGTGAAACTGAGCGTTGTTGGCATTTCCCATGTATTCTCCCAAGTCCCGGCCTTCCACTCTGAAACCAGGGTTGCAGTCAAATGAAATATTTACAACGCTAACGAGGCCCGAGGATGGAATGTGACACTTTTACACACAGTCGCTCATTATACAACAGACTCTGTTTTTACTATTGTTTCTTCTTTTCTTTTTCTTTTTCTCGTTGAATGTTTGTTTACGCTAGCGTCTAGTTTGACATGAATAATACATTCACCTCAGGGCGGGGAGTCAGCCTCAGACCAACTGCGGACTGACAGAGAGAGAGAGGGGTGCCGTTTACCCCATCAACAGCAGACATGTCACCTCACCCCCCTGCCAAATGACAAACATCTCTCTGTACAACTGTAGCTCACCAACGCTCTGTAGAACAGTACCTCACCAACTGTAGAACAGTACCTCACCAACGCCCTGTAGAACAGTACCTCACCAACGCCCTGTAGAACAGTACCTCACCAACGCCCTGTAGAACAGTACCTCACCAACGCTCTGTAGAACAGTACCTCACCAACGCTCTGTAGAACAGTACCTCACCAACTGTAGAACAGTACCTCACCAACTGTAGAACAGTACCTCACCAACGCTCTGTAGAACAGTAGCTCACCAACTGTAGAACAGTACCTCACCAATGCTCTGTAGAACAGTACCTCACCAACACCAACTCTCTGTAACACAAGCGGGCTGGGACCCTCTGCTCCTCGTTCAACCCCTCGATTCCACATTTCCGCTGGCTGCTGCCATCCAGTATCTCCGTCTGCCAGTCGCCCTGAGTGACAGGAGGGCATGTCGTCGCCGGCGTCGCAGCGCCAGAGGCGTGTGGGGCGGCTCTAACCCGGTAGTTAGGCCCGGCAGGGGTCCTAGCGGTGCCTGTCCGGGAGAGAGCTCTGTCGTTCATCACATGAGAGGGACCTGCGACGCACTTCATCGCTGTGACTGACTGCCGGCAATGCACTGCATGCTGGGAAGTTGTTTACTGACTTATTTGTTTTATTTCCGGTCGTTTACAGTACACACACCTATCCCACGCCTTTTACTCATCTGTTTAATTAGAGTATGCAGCATCGTAGGGCTGTGAGGCATGATATTTCACGACACTGTGTCTCTACACTACTGTTTATGGTGAAAGGATGACTAAAGCCTATTTGAACTTACCGACTGCTGTGAAGTCACACAGGCATGTTTAGTTTTACTTGTTCTCAAGGAAGAATAGTTGTGATCTTAGTGTTGGATCTGGATCTTAGAGTTGTTTTGACAGAGTTTGACATGAGAGCGTTCAGCTGCAGAGGACTGCATGAGATCTCAGATGTGACTGTTGTTGTTGTTGTTGTTAGTGCCAGATCACCAGGACTCTGATACAGCTTTGATACAGCTCTCCTACACAAGGCCGTTGGATGGTGTGGGTCCTGAAAGAGAGGCACCCACAGGCTTTTCATGTCTTCTCTCTCTTCTCCCCTCCTCTCTCTCTCTCTCTCTCTCTCTCTCTCTCTCTCTCTCTCTCTCTCTCTCTCTCTCTCTCTCTCTCTCTCTCCAGATAAGGCGCCCCACTTCTCGCGGCTGGGGGACGAGGAGGTCAACGCGGGTCAGAATGCCACCTTCCAGTGCGTGGCGTCCGGACGGGCGTCCGAGGCCGAGACGTTCCTACTGGAGGTCAGTAGAGCGGGGAGGGGCCTCTGGGAGCCTGTCTCGCACAGGGGTGTAAGTCTCACTATCCATGGGTGGGACACATCCTATCCACTTTTATTAACATTTTATTTAGCGGCCGCATCCTCAATTAGTAAAAAAAACAATATCCCAACCACATTTGAAAACAAACCTATGCCCCTGCTCTGTTTTAATACGCATCCCACCTGGGCAAGTTGCACAGGTCCATTACATTCGAGTAGTTAGAAGTATTCAAGGAGCGTTTGTTTTGCCTGAAAAGTTGCACTAATGGGGTTGATACATTGGTTTCATTGCAGTTTGTGATAAGAATCCAATGCACTGAATTGACAGTATTAGCAGGAATAGTCTCAGGTCTGAGAATATCCTTGCATTTACACTTGCATGCTGTGCTGGGTGATAAACAGTTTGAATGCTGTGCTGGGTGATAAACAGTTTGAATGCTGTTCTGGGTGATGCAGTTTGAATGCTGTGCTGGGTGATAAACAGTTTGAATGCTGTGCTGGGTGATGCAGTTTGAATGCTGTGCTGGGTGATAAACAGTTTGAATGCTGTGCTGTGTGTGTGATAGACAGTTTGAATGCTGTGCTGGGTGATGCAGTTTGAATGCTGTGCTGGGTGATAAACAGTTTGAATGCTGTGCTGGGTGATAAACAGTTTGAATGCTGTGCTGGGTGATAAACAGTTTGAATGCTGTGCTGGGTGCTGGACAGTTTGAATGCTGTGCTGGGTGATAGACAGTTTGAATGCTGTGCTGGGTGATGGACAGTTTGAATGCTGTGCTGGGTGATAGACAGTTTGAATGCTGTGCTGGGTTATAGACAGTTTGAATGCTGTGCTGGGTGATAGACAGTTTGCATGCTGTGCTGGGTGATAGACAGTTTGAATGCTGTGCTGGGTGATAAACAGTGTGAATGCTGTGCTGGGTGATAAACAGTTTGAATGCTGTGCTGGGTGATGGACAGTTTGAATGCTGTGCTGGGTGATAGACAGTTTGAATGCTGTGCTGGGTGATAGACAGTTTGAATGCTGTGCTGGGTGATAAACAGTTTGAATGCTGTGCTGGGTGATAGACAGTTTGAATGCTGTGCTGGGTGATAAACAGTTTGAATGCTGTGCTGGGTGATAAACAGTTTGAATGCTGTGCTGGGTGATAGACAGTTTGAATGCTGTGCTGGGTGATAAACAGTTTGAATGCTGTGCTGGGTGATAAACTGTTTGAATGCTGTGCTGGGTGATAAACAGTTTGAATGCTGTGCTGGGTGATAAACAGTTTGAATGCTGTGCTGGGTGATAGACAGTTTGAATGCTGTGCTGGGTGATGGACAGTTTGAATGCTGTGCTGGGTGATAGACAGTTTGAATGCTGTGCTGGGTGATAGACAGTTTGAATGCTGTGCTGGGTGATAGACAGTTTGCATGCTGTGCTGGGTGATAGACAGTTTGAATGCTGTGCTGGGTGATAAACAGTTTGAATGCTGTGCTGGGTGATGGACAGTTTGAATGCTGTGCTGGGTGATGGACAGTTTGAATGCTGTGCTGGGTGATAGACAGTTTGAATGCTGTGCTGGGTGATAAACAGTTTGAATGCTGTGCTGGGTGATAGACAGTTTGAATGCTGTGCTGGGTGATAAACAGTTTGAATGCTGTGCTGGGTGATAAACAGTTTGAATGCTGTGCTGGGTGATAAACTGTTTGAATGCTGTGCTGGGTGATAAACAGTTTGAATGCTGTGCTGGGTGATAAACAGTTTGAATGCTGTGCTGGGTGATAGACAGTTTGAATGCTGTGCTGGGTGATAGACAGTTTGAATGCTGTGCTTGGTGATAGACAGTTTGAATGCTGTTCTGGGTGATAGACAGTTTGAATGCTGTGCTGGGTGATAGACAGTGTGAATGCTGTGCTGGGTGATAGACAGTTTGAATGCTGTGCTGGGTGATAGACAGTTTGAATGCTGTGCTGGGTGATAGACAGTTTGAATGCTGTGCTGGGTGATAGACAGTGTGAATGCTGTGCTGGGTGATAGACAGTGTGAATGCTGTGCTGGGTGATAGACAGTTTGAATGCTGTGCTGGGTGATAGACAGTTTGAATGCTGTGCTGGGTGATAGACAGTTTGAATGCTGTGCTGGGTGATAGACAGTTTGAATGCTGTTCTGGGTGATAGACAGTTTGAATGCTGTGCTGGTGATAGACAGTGTGAATGCTGTGCTGGGTGATAGACAGTTTGAATGCTGTGCTGGGTGATAGACAGTTTGAATGCTGTGCTGGGTGATAGACAGTTTGAATGCTGTGCTGGGTGATAGACAGTGTGAATGCTGTGCTGGGTGATAGACAGTGTGAATGCTGTGCTGGGTGATAGACAGTTTGAATGCTGTGCTGGGTGATAGACAGTTTGAATGCTGTGCTGGGTGATAGACAGTGTGAATGCTGTGCTGGGTGATAGACAGTGTGAATGCTGTGCTGGGTGATAGACAGTTTGAATGCTGTGCTGGGTGATAGACAGTGTGAATGCTGTGCTGGGTGATAGACAGTGTGAATGCTGTGCTGGGTGATAGACAGTTTGAATGCTGTGCTGGGTGATAGACAGTGTGAATCATGTGCTGGGTGATAGACAGTTTGAATGCTCTGCTGGGTGATAGACAGTTTGAATGCTGTGCTGGGTGATAGACAGTTTGAATGCTGTGCTGGGTGATAGACAG